>OY856310.1:18750000-20000000 GCA_963693445.1 Agonopterix heracliana
GCCGCTTCGCTGGATCGCAGTCGAATGACGCTCGTTCACCACCCTTGACTAGCACGACTCATGAAAAACGCTGTATTCTATGTCAACATGGCCATGTGGGTGTATTAATTAACTCCGCACACGTAGTGTCAACTGATCTTTATCATAAACCAAACAACGCATCTAATCGAATTAATGTTTAGGAAGCATCTTGACAAAAAATTAACGTTTGGTAGAATATTTATAATTTTGTAAAGAACTTGGATTCCCGTAGGAAATATTCGTGGTAAAATTTGTTTATTGGTTTTGGGATTGGAGATTAAATAGTTCTAGGGTTATTGACATCGCAACGCAACTCTATAATTTCGCTTTATTTTGGGAACCTTACAAAATCTAATCTAATCATGTTATTACATAACTTTTTTATGGATCTGAAACTTTGGTACACTAACAAAAAGCCTGTAGCATAGGTATATTACAAAAACTTGAGAAGATAACAATCTAATCACTGAATGAGATGAAATGGATTAATTTTACTCAGTTAGATCACAGAGGATTGTAATCCTCTGTGGTTAGATCATGGGTTCAATATTTTTGGAAAGTAGGTACAACGGGGCTTAAAGAAGAAATTATTACATACATTTTGATTAATCAATTGAATCAGGTTTTACAATGCGGAAATCCTTGACAAATTGGTAGATATAATCTTGTTAAGTTCTATCTTTAAGATTTATCGCACTCTGTGTCTACCCTTCGTCATTTTTTTATTTTATTTTTGTATATTGGGGCTTTTAACCCTGAGGTGATGTCAACGCAGTCATCGTCTTGAAAAGCATCTTTGTGATACATACATCATCATCGCTAGCGCTAAAGCCCATTGTGGGCATTGGCCTTTCTAACACAGCTGGCTCAGCGATCCAAAGTGATCTCACCAGTTGCTGGCTTAGAGCTACGCACGTCTTCCCAATACCTGTTGGATCTTTGCCTGCAACTTATTTCTTCATCGGCCAACAACACAATTTCGGCGGGCCGAAATTGTCGACCAACCGATCACAAAAACAAACTACATCTTGGTGAGCCGCGAAGCGAAAAGTTTTGGCTGTGAGTGACTGAGGGAGAGGAAACACGACCCCTGCACCGAGGTTTTTTCTGGCTCAAATGTTGACCATAGCCATTTAACGTGGAAACGCGGCTATGGGCACCCTTCGGGCGGGTTAATCGATTTAGGTTACCTTCTACCCTAATATAACTTTTGTAAATAATGCTCATACTGGATATACCTACTATAAAATATAAAATACACTCAAAATCTCTCACACCTGAGCTTTACGTGCGTCAACGCGACGCTGAAAGCTATTACGTGGCAATTAAAAGGCTGGAACATAAAATGTTATAAGATTAATTAAGGTTTATACCACAGTAGTTACTTAAGGATTGATCTAATGTATCTAGGTTATACAGTGATGATTGTACCCATGATATTACAACTTTCTCTCAACTTGCACAGGTGTGAAACCAATTAGAAATTGGCAAAAAAATATTTGGACTTTCCATACCAAACGGTGAAGGAAAACATCGTAAAGAAACCTACATTCGCTGAAGAAAAAATTCCGATGCGTATGTGAAGTCTACCAATCGGCATTGGGCACGCGTGGTGGACTAACGCCCATACATCCTTGAGGTTAAGCCTGTGTACTGCAGTGGGACGTCTATAGGCCGATGATGACGATGATACTAAATGCAATCATCCGACCGAACGTTTGTATGAAAAGTAGATTTTTTTTTTGGAACGTTGTTCAGTATCATGGGTACAATCAGCCTTTAAAGTAATGCAACTGTTTACCCAACACCCTATAGGTACGCTGCTTATGTTTTCCTCCCAAACCGATTTACCTTCTTATTTACTACCTTTGAGTAGGGACTCGGGTACTTACTTTGAATATTTACCCGAAGAATTTCAATATTTCCCTTATCTCGTTTAGTGTGGTATAGTTCTGTTGATTCCATTATCTATAAAAGATTTTTAACATTATACACAGAATACCATGGAGTAAGAGGAGATGGCATATCGGCTTGTTTCTATAGAAAATTATGTCGCCGACAAAGGGGGTGAGGGACGGGTGAGGGGAGACGAAAAGCTTAGGGGAGCGTGTAATTTCTCTATGGTCGCCGTACAAACTAGTGCCCAGTTGGTGGTTACTGTGCACACTTTGTTACACCATCTCTACCAAGGGGAGCGTGTTAATTCTCTATGCAGAATACTATAATTATTGCTATTTTTTTTCATTGATATTGATGGTTTTTTTAATTGATGGGTATGTTTAATTTCAGTGGAGACCATTTAATTTCTGTGCATCAACGACAATTTAATTATAAAGGAGCTTATCAGCTATCCGAGTTAACTTGAAATTTTCCACACAATTTGGAAGGGAATGGAATGTTCTTCGTGACGTCATTCCCTCTTCCATAGATTCTAATTTCGATAAGATAGTCCATCATATTGTTTAGCAGGGCCTGGGTTAAATTACCTTTTAACATAATCAATGATTTATTGTTTGTCAGAAACGAAGCAGATCGCAATTTATTAACTGAGCCTACTTTATTGAAATAGTACTTATCTAAAGGATCCAAAATAGCTCACAATTAAAAAGAAAACTCTTTCTTGTCACCATCTCAACACACATTAAATGATGAGGCATTCTAACTTAACATGCAGTTTCTCAAAATATCACGTTAACGTATTAAACATTTTATAAAATGTTATTCTGAAAACAAATATAATGAAATATTCAAATCATCATCATCATCATCATCTCAGCCGATGGATGTGCACTGCTGGACATAGGCCTCCCCCAAGGATCGCCATAACGACCGGTCCTGCGCCGCCGTAGGTATTTTCAGTAGGTATTCTGAAAATTTGCCACTATATTACTCTTACTGGGTCCGCATGGTGGAATATGGCCCACTCTCACTCACTCTTATTGGTGAGACACATTGCCCTGCAATAGGATCCTACTTCCAAGTCTTCCTACTAGGCATCGACGACATAACATAAGTACAGTATATCTACGACTATATGTACTGTGGAACTTCTAATACAGCATTGAACATAAATAAACAAGTACCTAGGTAAGTAATACTTCATCATCATCTCAGTCGATAGACGTCCACTGCTGGACCTAAGCCTCTTGTAACCTTTTCGAAAAAAAAATAAGTGTCTAATAAGTGTATTCACGTCTATCAAGACGATGAACTGTCTAATACGTTTGACTTGGCATCTTGTCTAACCATATATCATTACACAAGGTGGTAAGTTTAATTACGTTACATACGTAGGGTGGTAACGGGCTCACCCCCGTAACACTGGACAGAGTTTCGGTACTACTGGTGAAACGTGGATGTTCTGAGGTTTCAGAATATATCTGACTACCCCCTCGGGGAATATAGACGTGAGCATATGCTATGCTATGCTACATACTTAGGTAATCGGGGATGCGTCAGACCCTCAAACTGAACAACTTTCACTATGGGACCAACATCGAAATCGCCATAGACCTTTTTTACGGGTAGCCATGGACGTTTTCTTCATTGAATAGACGTAGGTACGGAATGCAAAGAAGGAAAATACAGGTTATACCCACGGACCTGAAAGAAATACGGACCGAGTATTGCACTAAAAAGATGTGAAGCATGCAAGGTAATACAATCTCGTTTGTTCTACAAGGGACCTACAGTCACACAGATGCACTAGCTCTAGGCCCAGGTCCATAAGGTACATAAGGTGACAACCCGTCACCTTATGTACCGCGTGACAGCACGCACACAAAAGAAATGGGTGCTTCACTCATGATTAGATGACATTACGTCTGGTTCTTCTTTTAAGTCTGTGGTTATACCTAATGTTCTTCGAATTTACCTGGGTAGCCTAAATTATTCAACAAAATAAATTCTTTTGGGAAACCAAACTCGTTCGGTCGTAAAGTAAAAGGATAATTGTCCTGATAGATTCTGTTGACTACCAATAATTGAAATACGATTATTATTCTTGTTATCGGTCTTTGTTTATCTACTAAAATAGAATTACTCGCTGAAATAATAGTCTGTTACATAATTCTGTTAACGGTTTACGTTCGGCGTAACCTGGGCAATCAGCAAGTCTCTATACAGGGTCTAAACTTTAATTAATAGGTGAGTCAATCCGTCACCGTGTGTGCTTCTACGTGCGGTTTCATACAACTCCTTGCTTCACAAATGACGGACTGACGTCTGCCGCTCCGTCAATGCGTCATCGTGTGTGATTCCACTAATACTCAGAGCTTGTGAGTGAATGAACCGATTGCGATGAAATAAAGCCTAAATGTTAATCCAAACAAAAGTTCAGAAGTTTTTATCTGACGCGTGCGCAAACAAACAGATAATCAGATAAACATTCTAAAAATGGTAAAAATTCATCTTCAATGTACATCCAGGCCAAATTTACAATTTTATTATACAGGGTCCAACTTAATATATGCTGACAGTTTTGTACACAACGAAGAACGAGAAGAAGATGCTGCAAACCGTCAAACTGAACTACTTTCTCTATGGCAACAGCCAACAAAATAGCGAAAAAAAAAGTCTGCTGTTCCAAACTAAACTGCAAACCTACTTGAGTCAAATGTATGGGGCAGGTGATTTTTTGCTATAGAGAAAGTTGTCCAGTTTTATGGTCTGACATACATTTGGCTCGAGTAGGTTTGCAGCTTTGTATGGAAGAGCAGATTTTTTTTTCGCGATTTCGATGTTGGTGCCATAGAGAAAGTTGTTCAGTTTGACGGTCCGATCATGCCCTTAAAAAAGGGTCAGCATATTAATCAGGACAAAGGTGTTACAAAAATACAAAATAAACATTTAAGAGGGTTGTTTAGACCATCAAACTCAACAACTTTCACTATGGAACCAATATCGAAATCGCGAAAAAAAAAAAAATGTTCTATGCTCTACAAATCGACTCGAGCTAAAATATGTATGGGACATCAGATTTTTTTTTCGCTATTTCGATGTTGGTCTCATAGAGAAAGTGGTTCAGTTTGACGGTCTAAACCACCCCCTTAAGAGTTTTAAAATTTAATTTTTACTTATGTAACACCCTTTATATCCACATACGATACTGACGATTAGCTATTCCGGGAACTACTGTTAAGTATATTTATAGAAAATAATTCCATTGTTTATTAAGCAGCTGATCAAAACATAGACGTAGCCAGTTGGGCGGACGGGACGTAATCAATTCAGTTAACTAGTTAATTGTATATCGGCCATAAAATTTACTGTTTGTCCAGTAGGTAGTCAAGCTTTATATCGTTGCTGCGCTTGCTAATTCTGGTATGCGAATTATTTTGTTTATCGAAGCCGATTGTAAAAATAGAAATGTTTCGTTCCGTGTACAAATTTTACCTGTATACTATACATGTATATACAGGGTTACCTCGGAGACAGTGCGCAAATTTTACGTATATGAAGGTCATTGAAAATAAAAATATGTCTCATACAAAAATATTGAAATAGTAGTGACAAAAGAGTTTTAAAGATAGCAGAAAAAATGCCTGAACTCGGATTAGGGTCTTACTATTACATATACCTAAAGTAGAATGAAGGTAGAGCATTGTGTGCGGTTGAGTTAGTTAATGTGAACTTTACACCCTTTATGACGTACATAGGTGAAATTAGTGCGAACGCTTCAACAACGCTCCTTAATATCCAAAATAAGAACTTCGGACGATAAAAGTTACTCCAAATTAGAATTCAGCGACCACAAATTATGCGAAAATGAGTCCCTGATTGTCTTTATCAATTTAAGGTAGTTATAAAAAGTCTAATTGTTTTAAAAACAAAAAAATTATAGCAGATATTCCAATTCTTATATTTTCTTAAAATTAATTTAGTACTGTGAAGTATATTGTAAAAGTATATGAAGATGAGAAGACACATGAACCCTAGTAGGGCACTGCCAGAAAAAACTGTTAAAATACCAATATAAAACAACATTACAAATTAGAATAATAAATTTGACAACAAAAGAACGTGGATTCCATTCCATTCTGATGCCCATGAGTAGTCTCATGAAAATAATTTGACTTGAAAGCGGTTGAAGCGATAATCTCGAAGCTTCGTAAGATAAAACGTTCTAAAATTTCCCTCGAGAAAACGATCAATCGAGGTCTGATAAGTTGGTTTATTTTTTGATACCTACGAACTTGATGTATTTTCGAAATCAGTAACTCGATCGAGTCACGTGTTTAAGGGGGATGTTAGAGAACGACACTCAAGTGGAGATCTCTTTTTGAGTATAAATAGAAAAGGATGCAAATACATACAACGTATACATGCATCCTTGTCTATCTTTTAACAAGAGATCTCTACTTGAGTGTCGTTCTGTAATAGAATTAGTCCTGTCCATTCATCCGGAATTGAGAAACAGAATCCCTATTTGGATTTGGATTCAGAATTCCGGATGCATCAATAGCATACAAACTCAACGACCTACCACACACATTCAGAACTATTCCTTTCGCAATTTTGTCCAAACCGGAATTTCTGATCAGATTTAGACCTGCCCCATACATACGGAATTTCTAACCGGAATTCCTAATCAGAATTGTGATTTTGTATAGGATTTGTTGTCTCCGCAATTCTGAACGGGATTCTGGATCCATAAGAAATCGTAATCTTGATTCGATATGTATGTGGTGGACCTTAGAATCGTATTATGTATCGAATTAATTAAAAATGAATCAAGTAAGTTATAATAATATGTAGTTGTAGTAAAAAGCCTCTGAGCACTGACTGAATCAATAGGTTTTTATGTAAATGTATGTTAATGTTAATGTTGGTGACGACCCGGTTGGTGTAATGGTTACCACGCCGGACTGCCAAACCAGGGTCCTGGGTTCGAATCCCGGTTCGGTCATGGATGTTATATGTTCGTGCCTTTGTTGTATGGTTTCCATAATAAAAGCCTTTAGTGCTAGTTTGGGATCATTACAATGTATGTGCCTGTGAGCGTTATTTATTTATATTTATTTATTTTTAATTATAAGTTTTCACGGAGACATGATGTTTCTTAACAATTTGTGATATTGTTGTTTCTACTAGTGTAATAAAACAGATTTTAGTCTACCAGCATTATTTAAGCAACAAATAATTATTACTGTTCGCAACAAATTATATTATATTATAAATATTTTTGGTTATAGTTGAAGCAATGTTTCTGAACACCCCGAAAGGTATTGCGGTCATGAGTGTATGGTTTATGTATGTAACTTTTAGCAAGGTCTACCAAAACACCAATATAATTAAATTCTAGTAAAATCGACTTGACTTTCCTCTGTATTGAGCGGTTGCAAGGTGATAGAAAATATCGTATACACACCCTAAAGTTCACGCTATCAAACGATAACACGAAAACCCATCAACTTTTTTGTCGTATAGGTTAACAATGGAATAGCCGGAAAGCATTCATTATAGTGTCCGAACAATAAAGTTACTACGCCCCTATAAAAAGCTACAAAGATAAAGGCTATCTACCTATAAAAGATTGTTTTTTAGAATATAAATATGCGTGATGCGATGTTGCATAACACATTGATTTGATTTAATAAAATGTAGAGCTACGATCGGAGTATACAGTTCATTGATGTGTTGTCAGTCGTCATGCATGTTGTTTTTTTGTTTGCTGCTTTTAACGTGATTGGAGGTATGTATCTGCCTGTATAGGTTCTAAATTAAATGCGTTACATATCAAACAGGGTGCTTCAGACCATCAAACTTAACAACTTCCATTCAGGAGAAAACATCAAAATTGCAAAAAAAAATCTGCTCTTCCATACAAAATGTACTGTAGCAAGATCACAAAAGATCAGCGATGGTCGCAGTGGCACAGGTGCAAGTCTGTTAAGGCCCCATTCACTCAATAATAATATTGTGGGTATTATTAATGTGTCGCATTAGAGTCCGTGAGGAAATCTGCATACGCTGATGAAGGAATTCCAATGCGCATGTGAAGTCTACCAATCCGCATTGGGCACGCGTGGTGGACTAAGGTCCATACACCCTCCCTGAGGGTCGGCGTGTCCTGCAGTGGGACGTATATAGGCTGATGATGATGATTTGAGTAACACGCACTTCAAAGTATCCCGCGTAACCGACTGCTTCTCTATAATTATTAGCAGTCGCCGTATAGTAGAAATCGACTAGGAATCCATCATCATTTATAACAAGTAATTGGAGTTCCTTTCCGTTCATAGTATAAGGTATCAATGTATAAATTAAACCTATAAATAGACTGGTGAGTATTTTTAGTGACCACATTAATCAACGCCGCCCGTAACAAACACGAATCTTCGTAAAAGAAAAATGTTCGCGCACTTTTCGTTAACACTGATTGACGTGTTTCAAAATACCGAAATGAAAATGTTTAATTAATGAGTGGACGTGTTTTTGTTTTAAGTGATCAAGACTGCTGCTGTAGTTAGGTAAGGCTATATTCTGTTAGAACTTGTCCTTCTCAGCATTTATTAGTACCTAAGGCACCAAGAAAGAATGTGGAAGGGGTGGTTTTGTTCGACCATCAAATCGCTATGGAGGAAATATGAAAAAAGCTAAACCTGCTCTTCAATACGTTTGGGTCGAGTCACCATTAATATTTTATAAACAACCTGTATAGGTAGAGTATTATCCACCCACCCCGTGTTACCTTAATAAGAGTCATCCAATTTGTTACTTTTATGAGTTTCCTGTGGGATTGACCCAAAGGAAATGACCTTACATCTACTTTTTGCAAAAACCATCACGCCCTCTTCCCGACTAGTTTTTTCAATGTTTCCCATGAGTCCACTTGTTCTTGGATCTCTTGGAAAAGGTTTCCTCACCTATTGTGTTATAGATACATCACAAAATTCACGAATTGATTTTTTTTCATAATTTCGGTGTTCGAATGTTATTCAGTTATCGATTCTACAGAAATTTTTCAGGTTTTTTGATAATTTGTTGATACCTTGGATACTTAGGGCCTGTTTCACCACTTACGAGTAAGTTCTTGTTAGCTTATCCGACAGATATTTTGACATATCTTTCATACAAAATATGTCAAACTATCTGTCGGATAAGCTAACAAGAACTTACTCAGAAGTGGTGAAACAGGCCTTTAGACAAGTTAACCACCTTGTCTAAGCTTGGATACGATCAGATAGTTGGACATTAATCATTGCTATAGTAACAGAGGGCTATGCTCGGAATTTCCCTGCGAGATCGGATCAGAAATGAAGAAATCCGCAGAAGAACCAGAGTAGCTGACATAGCCCAAAGAATTGCTAAACTAAAGTGGCAGTGGGCGGGGCACATTGCTCGCAGAACCGATGGCCGATGGGGCCGGAAGGTTCTCGAGTGGCGGCCGCGTACCGGAAAGCGCAGCGTGGGTAGGCCCACCACACGGTGGACCGACGACCTGGTGAAGGCGGCGGGAAACCGTTGGATGAGGGCAGCGCAGGACCGGTCGTTATGGCGATCCTTGCGGGAGGCCTATGTCCAGCAGTGGACGTCCATCGGCTGAGATGATGATGATGATGATAGTAACATGTAATACATTCGGCCCCATTGGCTACGGAACCCTATGAAGTAAAGGAATGTTTGCGGATATCCAAAGGAATGTTAATACTGAACCGTTAAATGAAATCTGTATCACATTCCAGGGATCTCTTCAGAATGTGTGGCATTCAGATTCTTCATTTTCGACATTTTATATGTTCAACCAGCCAAGGCATTTGAAATTTATTCTTTTAGTTTTTGCTTGTAGACACAATTAAGATATTTTGTAATCCCACACATTCTAAACGAAAGGGTCCAAAATTCCCATTGAAAAATTGCATACCAATTGTCATGTGAAATTCAAAACTAGCATCACAAAAAGTTCTTATTTGTTTCTAAGTTCTGAATCTGATACTTCTTTACAATACACGCCTCATTTGCTGGTATTTATTCGGTAAAATATTAAAAATATTGTTCTCGGCGGAAAGGTAATTTGCTGACTTTCCTTGTTTCTTCAAATATACCTAAATAGATACTACTAGATAGTTGTTTGTTAATAATCTTGTTGGTAAGTGTATATTTTGTTCTACTTAATTGAACACTAGAAAACAATTCGTATAAGTGTTTCAGCCATCAAAAGCACAATGCAGCCTGAACGCATGTGAAGTTCTCGAGATCATGAGCAGAGGCTCGGGGAGTGCAGACGGACCGCCTCCAGTTGGAGGATGTTCAGCTGATCTCCACTGGCGACAACTAGATCGTCGATTACGAGCTATTGAACAACCTGGTAAGTTAACATTTCGCTAGCAGCTTGTATGCGTGCAGAGTTCTTCAAGATTTTTCATTCTTTAAGTGCAGTATAGTCACCCTTTACGGGAGAATGATAAATGATGTTATGTCTGTTTTGTATGTATCATTATCGTATCAAACGGAAGCTGCCGGTGCTGCAATGTCCTTGTAGCAAAATACTGGACTGGAAAAATATTAGGGTTCGAAGTGATGATAATTATCATGATAATTATACTTTGATACTTATAAAATTGATTGGAATCAAAAAAGTTTGCGCTAGCAATGTCACGCCATGCATTTCCGATCATGGTTCGCGAAAAAAGAAGCTCACAAACATGACATAATTTTTCTCACTGTTTTCTGTTGTTTTTCTCAATTATTTGTTAATCATTGTCATGAGAAACTATAATGTCAAAGACTAGGTGCTGTTTTTGTCTGGATAAGAGTGTATTACAGCAAAAGCAGCAGTTTTAGAACTTTTCGTTACTAATTTCTCTCAAAACTAAGAATCTTGGATATAATTATCAAAGAAAATAATTTTCACCTCAAAAGCTCGGAAAGAATCTGTTTATCATTCGAAATCTGAGTGCAAAAGTGCATTTTATCCGCTAGCGTGGAAAGAGTTTTTGAAATTCGAATCTCTCTATTCAATATTTTTCTATGCCGCCTTAATGCGCCAAAACATAGCCAAAAATTTTTTTTTTTATTCATCCAGCCAGCATTTTCCTCGCCCTTGTGAGGTGAAAAGTTGTGTGTTGCGCTTGGCAGCAAAGTTATTCTGCGTCTCGTACCTTTGAAACCTTCGCTATAAGCTCAGGATTCTATATTTGAACCCACTCGCTTCGCTCGTGGTTCAATCTTAGAATCCTTCGCTTGCTCAGGTTTCAATATAAGTACTCGCGCCAAAAAACAACTTTGCAGCCTAGCATAACAAATAACTATTTCTTGATATTTCTAATCCTGAAAAATATGGAATGACATATTATGCCATTGACTCAACATAAGAAGAAAAACTAAGGCATGTTGTCCGTGCGGATTGGAACACAGGCCCTCACGATTGAGCGTCCAGTTGTCCACGCCTCTCTACCACAGAGGATTATATTGTACAGAGTGACAGCTTCATACAAGCTCGCAAAAGCGGCGCATCACTACATGCGCAGCGCGTTTGTGTGCGCGCATTCACCTACGAGGTTCACCAACGAGACCGAGGGTGACTCGGGCGAAACGAAGGTGTGACTGTGAGGGGTGACACATCGTTGATTTTAACCGCGCGCCCGTCACTGCTCCGTGTTGTACGCTCGATATTTTTATTTTATTAGTTTATAGGTAGTAGAAGTCGAATAAAAAAATGGTAAATTATTTTGCACTGTGTGCAGGAACTATTGGAAGAGTAATGTAAACATTTATAAAGAAATACTACATAGAAATAAAACTTGGCATAATTTTAACAATGTTTTCATTATTTTTTATTTTTATTTTAATGAAATACATAGTTTTAACTACAACTAAATATGTCTAAGAACTACAAAAGATAAGTAAATTGTTTTAATATTTTCATGCCTAAAATGAATTAATAACAAATAATAACTAACAAAATAAACAAACAATTTACAATTGAGTCATAAAACATTTACCTCAATTAAATTTATTTCCTTTAGGGCAGCCCTACAAGAATAGGCTAATAAAATTGACGCTCCTTAGTAGCTGTTACTCTGTATCCTCTGTGTCTCTACAACGCGCAACCAATGCTCCGGACCGACTTTGATATTTAAATTACGTTCCTGATTATGCATAGCAAGAACGCAGAGTAGATGCTCGCCTTATAATGCCAATAAGGCCTAATCAAAGCTCTAGGGTGCTCGCTTGGAATAATTGCCAATCAACTACATAACACTTACATCCTAGGAAGAGTGGTTTTCTGCCGAATGGAGATGTCAAAGTAACTAGATAATGAACTTTGTAGTCGGTCCGTTGACCATCACCGGTCACATCTGTCTTCTATACATACAGGGTCTAAGGGGACAGCCTGGCTAATATTGAAACGGTGTGGTTATAGTGCAAACTCTATATTATAACAACAAATTATAAAAACTGGCCAAGTGCGAGATGGACTCGCTGTCGGAGGGTTCCGTTTCCGTACCACCATACAACATTTAAAAAAAAGGTATTTCCGTGATCCTTAATGCAAGCCCAACGCACACTTGACCGGATTTCATTATTTGTCGTTTTACCTAAAAATATGCAATAGGTATAATTATAACAAGTATGTTTGTTTTTATTGCCGTTTTGACGATAGAGCAAAAACCAAAACCCTTCATTTTTTTTTGCCATCAAATTCAATAAATAATGATACATATTCTGTGAAAATTTCAACAGACTACCATTACGATTCGAAGGATAAAGCCTTCTGTATACAGGGTATTACATAAGTAACAATAAATTTTTTAAACTCTTAAGGGGGTTGTTTACTGAACAACTTTCTCTATGGGACCAACATCGAAATCGCGAAAAAAAAAAATTGGGTATCCCCATTGACATATACTCTAGCGATAGACAAGCTCGTTCAAATAAACAACATGTCACTCAAAACAACACAAAATGACACATTGCGGTCTGTCATTGCCATAGTGACGAAGTGAATTCAGGAACATCAATGAGGTGCGCCCACCGCATTCAAGTGGAACATGTGAACATGTCGCTTCTATGAAAGGGCCTGTCTATCGCTAGAGGTTAAGTCAGTGGATATCCCATACCTACATAATTTAGCTCTAGTCGTTTTTTTTTCGCGATTTCGATATTGGTCCCATAGTGAAAGTTGTTCAGTTTGATGGTCTAAACCACCCCCCCCTTAAATGTTTATTTGTATTTTTGTAACACCTTGTATAGGACGGATGGACGGCCGGACGGGCGGATGGACGGACGGAAGGACAACATATTATGAATAGAGTCCCATTTTCACCCTTTGGGCACGGATACGGAACCCTAAAAACGAACGATTTTTTACGAACGAAACCCTAAATGCGGGATAGCCTGATTCGTAATTGGCCGGTTTTTTAGAACACGGTTTATTTATAGCCAGAAGAATGCATGAAATGAAAGTAAATGAAACATCTGTTGCATGAAGAGGTAAATGACTTTAAATGAGTATTTCAATAAACAGTAAAAAAGCGTGGGTGAAAAACGCCTAGAATCAAACAGAACTAGACACATTTAACAGAAAACTTTTCGAAAATCACTAATATACATTTTCAATTTCTGTGTCAAGTTTCGTAACATCTTTATGTAGGTAACTAAATTGCCACTTTTACCTAAGTTCAAATTCGCATTGGGCATAATATAATTTAAACGCGTGGTGGACTAACACATAATATACACCCTCGCTATGTATCAAAACAGTAGTAGTAGGGACAAAATAGGCTGATGATGATCATACGTACATATGCATAAACTCACGACCGTACTCCCCATTGGGATAGTCAGAAACCTTGCTACAACCACCTACCAACCTTTTTAATGCAGTTATAGCAAATTTTATTCTTATCGTTTATGGTTTCATGATAGCTCTCAAACTACGTGTGGCTCTCGAGGAGTTGAAATGTTCCAAGCACCTGAGCGATCAGCTGTTGCAGGAACGGGAGGATAGCGAAAATGAAATTAAAAACATTTTGTACAAAAATACGGAGTTGAAGCGTGAGCTGGCAGAACTTCACAACCACTACACGGACGTCCTCGAACAGCGTGATCAGCTCACCAAACAGATTGAGTCTTACAGCCAGTGCCGTGACATCTTTGAGCAGGCGTTGGAGCGTGTGAGTCATCTGGAACGTGAGCTGAGCGAAGTGAATGACTTTGTTGCCCAGAAGGAAAGGGAAGAGAAAGAGGAACAAGCACGCCAGGACGCAAGCACCACCCAAAGTTTGTACTGCGAGCTGATCGGGTCCGGTTCAAGTGGTACAAGCCATGCCTCACTGCATTCACATTTGGAATCAAATAGTATTACAAAGTTAAAGAAATATATTAAACTAAATAGGTTTATTAAGAAACTAAACAAAGTTGTTAAACCAAATATTCTGTGCAGTAATAGGAACTTACAATTAAGAAAAGAACGGTCAAACCTTGTAGAAAAATTACAATTATGTAAAATTAAATTAGATACACAGATAATTAAGTATGAAATGGACACACGTACCCTTCAGACTGAAATAACAAGCTTAGAACAGTCTCTTAATGATATGACCATACAATATGATCAGGCACAGAAACAAATAAGTGAACAGATTCAGGACGCTGATGAGTTGTTGGAGTTGTGTACTTACAACCAGCAACGTTTTGACTCATTAGTAAATAACTACAGTTGCAACTGTATGCACTCTGCAAACACTGAGCGGCCTGAATCTCAATCACATTCACTTGTGAGTTCAGATCGGTCACAGTCTGGAGATGCGTGTGACCTTTCACATACCACACAAACAGAATTAGAACCAAAAACTTTAATTTATTCTGATAATATAGGAAGAGGTTTAGGTCCCATGATAAATAGCAAAATCAGTCATGAAGTTCATAACTTTTGTATGCCAAACTGTTCCTTAGCCCAAATTGTAGGAAAAATTATATCAAATAATAATTGTAATAGTACAACAAATGTAATAATTCTTGTACAAAATTGTTCGGATGTACAGGTGGAAGATATAGAAAAGAGCTTTGTTTTGTTATCAAAACTAGGGGCGGGAAAAATAATATTTTGTGCAATCCCCTATTCTTCCCAGCATCGGGGAAGTCTAAATGACCATATTTTCTTGTTGAATAGTTCTATATTCAAATTGACATGTCGTCATAGCGACGTTTTTTCTTTCTTTGACACTAATAAAATTATTAGTGGTAAATATTTGACGAAGGATACGTTATTGTACCTTCAAAAAATCATTGCTAGGCTGCTAGCAAGACAAATTAGATTACCTTGTGTAAATAATGCAAGTATACAATGTTTATTGACAACGGAGATGACGAGTAGTGCCTCGCCGGTGGCGCTAGATGGCGCCACATGTACCACCAGCTCAACCAATAGCTGCCGTTGAGACATATAGTCAGCAAGCCGATAGCGTGCCGGTAGGGCATTCCTCGGATAGCACTATATTTAGCAGTGCTATAGATACGGTGCTTCAATCTCCGGATTTAAACTAAGTAAGGAGACAAAGGAAAAGTCGACTCTGAAATTAGTTCATCAAAATATTGAAGGCTTTTCCGGCAAAGAACTAGAGATAGAATTATTTTTGGAAAAATTTCAAATTGACATTTTATGTTTAACAGAACATTGGCTGCGAGAAAGTCAAATGATGTTCGGTTTTGAAAATTATTCTATAGCTAGTGCACTCAACCGAAAGACAACAACACGAGGTGGATCAGTTATATTTAGTAAAAATAGTTTAAAAGTGAAAGAACGAAAAGATATTGTTAGGCTTTCGGTTGAATGTAATATTGAACTCTCTTGTATTGAGTTAGAGAACCACATAATTTTGAGTGTGTATAGGCCCCCTAATGATGAAAACTTTAATACTTTTGAATCCGTGATGGAGGATGCTTTAAAGTTAGTTTTTAAAAGTAGTAAATCCATAATAGTTTGCGGCGACTTTAATGTTAATCTGCTTGAAAAGGATTCCCGAAGTTGTAGATTAATAACCCTTTTTAAATCTTTTAATTTAAAAAATTTGTTTTTAGAGCCAACCAGAATCACAGCAACGACTGCCACATGCATCGACAATGTATTTTGTAACTGTGATTTTGTCGATAAAGCTGTAATTAATTGCTTAAAGTCTGATCATAGTGGCCAAACAGTTAGCTTTCCAGTTATTAAAATAGAACTTAAAATTTCTATACGAATCAGGCCTGCCACTGTTAACAAAATAGAAAAATATAAAGAAACACTGCAACTTAAATTGCCATTACCATATTATCAGCAGAATGACCCAAATACATGCTACAATGAGTTTTTTAATATTTTACAAAATGAATATGACAAGGTTTTCACGGTTCGGAATATTGTAAAATCAATTAAATTTAAATTCAGCGATTGGGCAACAAAAGGAATCCGTAAAAGTAGAGAAACCCTTTTTGGTCTATATGATAAAAAGACCTATACTCATAATGACGAGTTTCTTGAATTTGTAAAACTTTATTCAAAAACTTTCAAGAAAGTCTGTATCACAGCAAAATCACTACACATTAGCAGAAAAATTAAGAGTTCAGATAACAAAATCAAAGCCGTTTGGAAAGTAATTAATCATGAAACAGGCAAAACAAAACCTCGTGATCCAGACATAACTATTCAAACTGATCACGGTATTATCAGTTCCGAGGCGGGAGTAGCACAGGAATTTGAAACATTCTTTACTAACATTCCAGTAAAGATTACAGAGTCACTAGGTTCCTCGTCTGCTGTGGCCGAGACAATACTACAAGAGAATGTAAATGCCTGCACTTCCGAATTCAGATTTACGCATGTTGTCCCTGATACAATTGTTAAAATTTATAAAAAGTTTAATCTCAAAAACTCTGAAGATATATGGGGTATGTCGGTTAAGTTGTTTGGATCTGTCATTGGTGTCCTGTCACCTTACTTGGCATCAATATTTAACATCTGCATCGATCAAGGTACTTTTCCCGATCTTATGAAACATAGTAAAGTCGTACCTCTCTTTAAATCAGGCAATAGACATGATCCCAACAATTATAGACCTGTCTCAATTTTACCAGTTCTCAGCAAGGTTTTTGAAAAGATTATTCTCAATCAAATGCTGTCTCATTTCAATCTAAATAAACTGCTGCATGATCAGCAGTTCGGGTTTACCAAAGGACGCTCGACTACAGACGCAGGTGTTACTCTGATTCAGCACATATTCAACGCTTGGGAGGAGCACCAAAATGCGATAGGCGTCTTTTGCGATCTTTCCAAAGCATTTGATTGCGTTGATCATAAAACTTTGCTGTTAAAACTAAAACATTACGGAATTAGTGGTAGAGCTCTTGATTTGATGGACTCCTACTTAAAAAACAGAGTCCAAAAAGTGCTAGTGAATGGATCTAAATCATCTGGATCACATGTGCAAACAGGCGTGCCACAGGGTTCAATCTTGGGCCCGTTCCTTTTTTTGGTCTACATAAATGATTTGCCACATATGGTACAAAACTTGTCGAACATAGTATTATTTGCTGACGATACTTCTCTGATTTTTAAAGTAAATAGGAAGGACCAAGAACTTGACGACGTAAATGATACCCTTCAACAAGTTTTGAACTGGTTTAACGCAAATAATCTCGCACTTAATGCAAAAAAAACGAAATGTATAAAATTTGTTTTGCCGAACGTACCAATTGTAGATAATCAAGAAATTTTAAACAGGAATAGTCTAGATTTTGTTGATAATACAGTGTTTTTGGGAATAACGATTGACTCTAGGCTGCAATGGGGTTCCCACATTGAAACTCTGGCTGGTAGGCTAAGTTCTGCAGCATATGCAGTCAGAAAAATTAAACAACTAACTGATATTAAAACTGCCAGACTCGTATATTTCAGTTACTTTCATAGTATCATGTCCTATGGTATTTTATTGTGGGGTCGTGCTGCAGACATTGAGACAATCTTTATCCTACAGAAACGGGCAATTCGAGCAATATATGGTTTGCGCTGTCGTGATTCGCTTCGCGACCTTTTTAAGGAAATTAATATTTTAACAGTTTATGGACAGTTTATTTATGAAAACATTTTATATGTAAGAAAAAATTTGTCTTTGTTTCCAAAAAATTGTGATGTCCATAATTACAACACTCGAAACAAAAATAAACTGATATCTCCGCACTTTCGGCTTAGTAGGGTCAACACGTCTTTCATGGGTCACTGTATACGTTGTTATAATAAAATCCCCGAGACCATTTTGAATCTTTCCGAAAACATGTTTAAAACTAAGATCAAAAATGTTATCTGTAAGAAAGCGTATTATAAACTGGATGATTATTTAAATGATCAAAATGCTTGGGTCTGAGGTCACTAACTTATAGTTTATTTACATTACTGTAAAGTATCAACTATTTTATTAGATAGACTATGTATTATTGTATACATAACAGTAGCTTAAGAATTTATATTGTAATAGTTTTAAGTCGTGTTATGTTGTAGAGTTTCTGGCCGCATCTTCTCTACAGCGACAACACGTTCCGACGCGGTGTTAGCTTAAAAAAGATTTGACGTTTAATAAGTGTGCTTCAAGCTCCTATATTGAATAAATTATATTGACTTTGACTTTGACTTTGAGCATAAGCAAGGTTACGACTGTATTTCCCGAGGATATTCCCCGATAGACAGACATATTCTGAAACCTCAGAATATCCACGTTTCACTAGTAGTATGGAAACTCAGATGAACCGAGGTTTTGGCATAACAAAATGTCTAGTGATAGATAGATATGGACGAGAATTGACGCTTTCCGTCCGGAGGGAAGAAAAACAATTTATTTGCATAAGTAACACACACATAATATTACAGTGTTAACGATACGTTCAAATTTTTGTTCTCCAAACACCTAATCCATGGAATTAGTATCAACTACGCACCTAAGGTACTTAAATTATTGAGTCGGCCGGAATTCTGGGTAACACGCAAGCATGAAATTACTTTTTCGTAGCAAATAGCCTTTTTGAAAGTGATCCTGCCAGCGAAGCACAGGGGCGTATGATTAAACATTTGTGTGATTAATACTTATATATTTTTACCCTAATCATGGACAATTTCTCTAAATTATATTTCCTATCGTTAGTAATCAAACTTCTGGTATGTAGAGAGTAGTTACCTGAGCAATTGAAGCAAGTAACTAAGGACTTAATAGGATAGACGAGTACAGTTTTCTCCATACAAACGTATTCCCCTGTTTTCTCCCTGGATAATAACACTAGAGCAAATATTTTTTTACCATACAATCTATGTCACCTCTGCCATGTCCCTATGTTTTGCTTTTTTGCATTTATTAGTTATTGTAAGAACTAGGGACCTTCGAAAATTACCAATTTTACAGCCCGTTTTCTGACATCCAGCAAAAAAATTTGACGAATATGAACAAAAAAGCAAAACGTACAGACATAGCCAAAGTCTTTCTTATATTATTCTTGAAAGAATTATTAAAATCGGTTTAGTTTTGGAGGAGAAAACAGGGGAATACGAAATGCTGTTTTCGTCGATTTTATGTAAATAAAATCGGTCCTAGCTGCAGTTGTCTCTTTCGCACTCTAGTCGGTAGGGTGTATTGGAGGGGCGGATCGGACAAATATGTATACGGTTGGAAAAGTGACCTATTCTCAAAATTAGCATTTTAGCCCGCCTATCCTCTTAACTTTAAAAAATAAATAAAAAGAACTGTTACTATAGAAATGCTACTATAATCTCGACGAATTCTTAAATTATGAAACCCTTATAAAGTACAAAATTTACCCATTAATGAATATTAAGTAAACTCATTAATGCACTTCCTATTATGAAGTTATAAATAGATATAATATGAAAACTTTCTGCCATGATTTTGTTATTCACTTTGTTATTATATTACCTACTTTTAAAAGTTATGCTATGTACCTACTATTTTAATTTCTATTAATTTTGTTTTCTATTGATATGATAGGTTACCAACTTATTTGTAATGTTCACAGTTGCTGTGCCCTACAGGGTACATAATGATCTCATAGCTTAAGTTAACACCTTGTTGTACATTATGGAATGCAATAAAATATTGAGTATTGAGTAGTATATATTCCTTGTCTGGTATTGACATTGTAATTCCCATAGATATCTGAAATCTATGGTAATTTCAGCCTAGACAGTGTGTAAGGGTAAACAGTTGCACTACTTTAAGGGATTATAATACTGAACAACTTTTCCTAACTGTAAGTTTTAGAAGTCTTAAATGTTGTAAGGGCGCCAATGCCGCCAATAAACGGTATAAGGTTGGCTTGAGGCTTGAGGCCATGTCGCTCTGTGGGTACTAGTATTTCCTTTGAGTAAGTTCACTTAATAGGTATATTTTGTGCTTAACGTTTTTACCTTATTCTTTACAGCATGGACAATAAGTTACGGTCAGTCTCGCTGGCGCCAGTGCTCGAAGACAGCTTGCCAGTGCGACGCAGTCCGCCGATCACTCAACTGCTGGAGGGCTGGTCTCTCGGCTCTTACTGCTGACCTGGTCGTTCCAGCTGATCTTCTCTCTATGTTAGTATTATCATCACCTTCTTCAGCCCAGCGAGCCTTACAAAAAATTTCCGAGATTGCCTTTGGTCTGAAAACCAATTTTAACAGTTTCAAATAGTTTTGAGAGTTACGCGGTTATTAATTAAGCTAAAGTTAATCATTATAACGGGTTCTTACCGCGTTTTTATTTATTTTGGAGTTCCCGATATTTCGGCAGTGTTACAACTGTCATGATCACGGGATGACTTCCAAAATAAATAAAAACGCGGTAAGAACCCGTTATAATGATTAACTTTAGCTTAGTTTCAAATATTATACGAGTAAATTTATAATTAACATGTGCAACATGTGTTATAGCCATGCTTTGTTTTCGTTGTGAAATCGGATTTTCTTAGGGATCACACCTATTATATCCAGACAAACTTGGAAAGAAGAACATTGAAATCGTTACAACCATTTTGGAGAAACCAACTATTTAATACTTACAAGGATTGCTCACTATAACCACTACAGCCTATCTTCTTCTTCTTCTTCTTATCGAGTGGGCTGCAAAGCCCTGGTGTCAGAGTTTATTCAAACCGCCTTACGGCCTCTGACGTGGTTTTTATGTAACGAATACTACCACCAGTGATAGTAGCCGGGACCAACAGCTTAACGTGCCATCCGAAGCACGGAATCATCTTTCTTTTCAGACAATCAGGTGACTCAGCCTGCAATGTCCTAACCATCTGGGGAAAAACGCACAAAGTGACATTTCACTAGGTGCCCCCCGTGGGAATCGAACCCACGACCTCCGTGTCAAGAGCCCAATGCTCTAACCATTAGACCACGGAGGCAGTTACTACAACCTATCAAAATGAGCTTTACGACAACTGCATGTTTCAAAAGATTTTAGTTATCATAAATTTGCTAGTAATTTTGTTCGGTAATATTTTCTTGCAAAAATCCGGAACAGAAGAAGTTGATTAGGTTGAGTACTTAATCCTTTGAACGAGATATTATTATGATTTCGCACGAGGATCGTAAATCATCTTTCTGAATGCCTTATAGCATCTACCCAAGTGCCAGATGTGTCCAAACCCAACTTTGCATAAATTGTGTGATTTTCATGTTAAATTTGGTTCTGCAAACATGTTTTACATAGGTACCTCTCTGTGTCTCTTCTCCGAGAAGATGCCTATCTGAGGCGAAGTTATTTTTTCCGTCTAAAAATTTTCATTTTTTTTTAACTTCACGCTCATACCTAGGGTAGGTAAATGTTCCTTTTTCACTGGATCGGCCTGATTTTTGTGGTCTTTAAATCCAATAGCATTATTTTCTATTCCTTTATTCCAGAGACCTCGGTACAAACAAACTGCGAACTCTTCACAAGACCTCGTTTAAGGGGATGCGGTCCCTTTCGGAACTGGACATCTTCGACAATCATGTTGAATATCTACCTGCTGGATTATTTGACTCTCTTGTCAATTTGAAGATACTGTAAGTACTTAAATTAATAGTCAGGAGCAAACATATGAAATCACTTGAAAATCAAGGGGTTCATTTGAAATAAAACTCTCTCGTGATTAACAACAAGTCTCACAATTTTTCATAACTTACTGTAATAATTTTTGCAATCGTTGAGTTTTAGCATTTTTCGTTATAATACTCGTATGACTGTTCGTTAGTGTTTTCAATATTCATAATTTCCCCACACTATGCAGTTCAATCACAAATTAACTTTCAGACGTCTTCAAAGGAATTACTTGGAAGAAATAGATAGCGAAGCATTTCGCTCTGCAAAGAAACTTTTCCACGTCGATTTGTCCAATAACTTCTTATATACTCTACCTGAACGGCTGTTCGCTAACAACTCGTTCCTGGAAACAATCGATATTTCAAACAACCAGATTATTTACATACCTTCAGATAGCTTCGTTGGACTGAAGTCAGTCCTCATACTGGATTTGTCGAGAAATAAAATACAAAGAATAGAAAATGGAACATTCTGTTTGAAATCTCTGCAAATACTGAAATTGTCAGAGAATAGAATAGGCAATATAACTGAAGTTGCCTTCGAATCCTTACTCTCACTTGAGACATTATTGCTTGACAAAAATAAACTAGAAAATATACCGACGCCTTTGTTCAGAAATCTAAAATGTTTGACTCTCTTGGATTTGTCAAATAACAATATAATGAGCGTAAGTTCTATATCTACCTTAGAAAATGTTCAATACTGATTAAGTGCTGGCGGTTTTTTAAGAGTTTGATCAGACCATATTATACTGAACAACTTTCTCTATAGGACCAACATATACAGGGTATAAGGGACAGCCTTCCGCAAACTGAAACGTTGAACTCAGACCAGCAAACTGAACAACTTTCACTATGGAGCCTACCCCAGGAAACGCGAAAAAAAATCGGCTCTTCCATACATTTGAGTCGGGTAGGTACGGCAGTACCGTTTTAGTTTGTGGAGGGCGTTCCCTTACACCCTGTATAGAAATCGCAAAAAATGTAATCCGCTGCTCCATACAAAACTGCAATCCAACTCGACACAAATGTATGGTCAGATGTTTTTTTTCCGATTTCTATGTTGGTCCCATAGAGAAAGTTATTCTTGGTTTGATGGTCAGAGCCTTAAAAATCCATCAGCATATTTTATTAAGAAGGACCTTAAACTTTAAATATAGGTAACTTTTAAAGAAATAATTTAATTATTTTTCAGTTGTCCGGCGTAGAATTCGAGAAGCTGAAACTTCTGCGTAAGTTGAACTTAAAAGAAAACGATATTTCAGATATCCCAGATCACTCATTTTCGAACTGCTCTAGCCTGGAGGAGCTTGATTTATCTAGAAACAAGTTGCGTTTTCTTAACGTCAGTGCATTTTATGGACTGGAAAAATTGAGTTCCCTTTTATTATCGGATAACAAACTTTACGAAGTCCATTTCAAAACATTTTCCAAGTTGAAGAACCTGACAACGTTGTAAGTTATAACAATGTTATTTTTGTTCTGTTTCTGTTCCAATACTATAGCTAATACGTATACTAGTGAAGCAATACGACAATCTCACTCGTCAGCAGATGTGAGTGGCCGGTTACCAGGACAGGCATGCACTCGTGATTTTATGGTGGCACCGATTAAGGCGTATCAGCCGTGGACCACTCTCCTCTCACTCACACTCCATACTAATCGATGAGAAAGAGCGCGTGGCTCCGGTCAGAATTTTGCTGTTTTCTTTGAAAAATTCGATGATTTTTTATTAATTTCGAAAAAGTTGAAAAACCACATCATTCTAAATTGTATTGTGAACAATATAGTAAATTTTCATTTTGTTCCGATTAAAAATGTAAGAGTAAAATGGTTACAACTGGAAAAAAAGGGGTGACTTTAGAGTCCCTTTTCTTCGGTTTTATTCATTAAAATCGATTTCTAGAAAAACCACATCACTTCTCATATCCTGTAGATGGTTCAGTTTAAATTTCAGCTCAAAAAGTGCCATAGTTAATGAATAAAATGGTTACAAAATTACCCAAAACCGGCAGGTAGCCCCTTAATGTCAAAAAATATTTAAAAGTTGCCAATACCAATATTTGACAAAACTACATAATATCACATTAATTATATGTGCTTGTGCTTGTAGTTGTAAAAAGACCGGGCTAGATTATGGAACTTTATATGGGACTGGATAATATGGTGTGACAATGTCCAAGGTGTCAATTTACTACAAAAAAATTGCAGTACACGGTATTATTTTTATATCTATTCTGTATTATAATCATAACAAAATTTATAGTTTTCAATACTACTGCGCCTTGCAACACTCTCATGCGCCTTTAATAGGTATGTACTTATACTGATACCAAATTATGTCAATATTTCTCGTGTCCACCAATTAAATCACGAGTCCATCCCTGTTTTAACAACCAATTACCGATTTCTGTACATCACAAAGTAAACAGCTATCCAATAACTCGTCGTTAATTAATGGTGTGTGTTCAAACATTTCCTCGTATTTCGCTTTTTTTTTGTACTCTACTTGCGAAGGCACCCGAGCGCGCTACATACAAACGATGTTTCGTCCTATTTTCAATAGTAAGCTACTATAGTATTTAAAGATGATGGACATTTGAAATCCGATTTAGAAACGTATCTCTGTGTCTGTATTTTGTCAGATTTCCATTATAATATATTATTGTAGTTTCAATGCCAGGATAAATTAAAAAATTTTATGGAAATCTTTAAGCCATGGCATATGAAGCGTGAAATGTCAAAATACGCATACAAAATGTCAAGTAGTCCAGTAAATGAGTGCTCAAAAGGGGGGTGTAGAGGGAAAGGTCGAAAGCAGAAAGTTTGACTTCGGTACTTTGTTTGGACTAGATAAGAGACAAACATACCAAAAGTTCTCACCCCTCTGAGGTAAGCCCGAGGAGGGGGGCAGGGGGGGGGCAAATTAAATCTGACAAAATTTCCTACAAAACTAGTTTTTTGTACTTTTGTCATAGGACTTAACCTTTGAGAGCTACAGGGCCAAGAAAGTAATATCATTTTAAAAATTATGACATTTGTACGGCGACCGTCATAAAAGTTGAAGAGATAAAAAAATTATTTCATATTCTTAATTAGCGACCCTGAAAACCCTCGGATACAAATTTTCATTCGATTCGGTGAACCTTTTAAAGCTGCTTTGGCGTTTGAAATTTCCATGGCAGCCATCTTGGATTTCGCTATTTTGTTTTTTTTTACCTCGAACCAAATCTGACTAAGGTCTTCTATGACATTTGTTCAAGGTCGATAGCCCTAGCTGTCATAGTTTCCGCGGGCCGTTGACCTCACCCGTCACGAGTCGACCTTCTGAGGAAGTCCAAATATTCCCTTTTTCGAAATCATTTTAGTTGACGGGGAACCCGGCGAAGAAAAAACATATTATGTAGGTACATAGTTACGTAAAGTACGCAGACAGAGATTAGACCGGTCTGAGAAAGATTCGTAACGATGCATCGTTACGAATCTTTCTCAGACCGGTCTATGTACATAATGCTTTTTCTTTTACACAAACAAAACAATGGCTATACAATTAAAAAAATAGAATATAGACCGCGGCAGGTAGTATGACAATTTTGTACATCTCTATTAATTCTTTGACGTAAAGGGGCTACCTCCTGGTTTTATCATCATATTGGGTTTGAGCTGAAAAATAAATTTAACCATCTCGATATGAGAAGTGATGTGGTATTTCTAGAAATCGATTTTAATAAATAAAACCGAAAAAAGGGAATCTGAAGTCACCCCTTTTTTTTCAGTTGTAACCATTTTACTCTTACATTGTTAATCGGAAGAAAAATAATTTTACAATATTGTTCACAACACAATTTAGAATGATGTGGTTTTCTTACTTTTTCGAAATTAATAAAATCATCTCATTTTTCAAAGAAAACGGCTAAATTCTGACCGGAGCGGAGGAGCCACGCTCTCGTTCACATCGATTAGTATGGAGAGTCGTGGGCCTGGGATGAAACGCCTTAATTCAGGGTCCTTCTTGCTGACACATTTTAAGGGGATGATCAGACCGTCAAACTGAACAACTTTCTCTATGGCAAGACCATAGAAATCGCGAAAAAAAAATCTGATGTTCCATACAAAACTGCAAACCTGATGATTTTTTTTCGAGATTTCGATGTTGGTCCCATAGAGAAAGTTGTTCAGTTTGACAGTCTGATCATCCCCTTAAAAACGTGCCAGCAGAAGGACCATTTCAAGTAGGCATTCCTATTTAGGAACAAAGTTCAATTTTGATTGTATCGAATTATAAATTAAGTAATTACATCGAAGCTAAGTGCTACCGTCACAGTTGGTTTAGTAATAATTTTCATCAAGCTTAATATTATAATACCAAGGAGAATAATTAATCATCAAGCGAGTTGTGATTTAGTAAATCTAGATTATCAAAGTAAATAGTAGGTACCTATAGATGTATCAAAATTGATTCTGGAGAGACAGTTTTAAGGTTTCGCATTAATTGATTCCATTGGTTCACACCATGTATAAGAATTCATGATAGGTACAATATGGGTATAATTAAAACTCGGATGTAATGTCGAATTTAATGTCTCTCGGTGGCTAATAGCTATAGGTAGTCTTTCGCCTAGGTACCTAAGATTACGAAAGAGACAACACCCACGCAATCAGTACTTTAATTACGTAAAAATCGATTTCTAATAAACTGAGTAGTTTTAAAATGAAGTGTTAACTAATAGATTACAAGATGGTATCGTAACATTCACTATTAAATAGTAGAAAAAATGGAGCGAAACACGTGTAGAGTAGAATTGTTTTGGTGGTCAGGTTGTGACATACCGTGATAAAACTTTGTCTACTATTTAGAAGTATCTAATACATTATATATAGGAACGGCCGTGGGCAGACCAGCAGCCAGGTGGTCGGATGACATTTGTAAAGTAGCCGGCAAACAGTGGATGAGACTAGCGGGGGACCGTTCTGGTTGGCATGAAAATGAAGAGGCCTATACCCAGCAGTGGGGTTTACCGGGCTGATGACGATGATGAATAAATTTAAAATTGTAGGTATTTGGACAACAACATGTTTCCTTCGCTACCTTCTCGCACATTGGACTATATGCCCAAGCTAGCCGTAATAAAGCTATCCAACAACCCCTGGCATTGTGACTGTCATGCTTTATACATTTCTGCGTAAGTATTTATATTCTATGTAACTAAGTGAATGATTTCTTACAGCAGATTTCGACTACACCGACTGATTATTGACATTATGACATGTATTCAAGATCATCTGTGCATCTGTGTATAAACACAAATGCATTCAATCTTCCTTAGTCTTTACCCTCTAGAATCTGATGGAATGAGGAACCGCTACCATCGGAAGAAGGAGAGTTGCAATGAATCTAAACTGCAGCCACAAAGATAAGGCATCTGAGATATTGACGAATCCTGATAAGTCGTCGTTATGTTAGGGTAACAGTACGAGTTCGGGCTATCCTAAGCCGTTTTATAAGCATAAGCATATGCTCACGACTATATTACCCGAGGGGGTAGTCAGAGATATTCTGAAACCTCAGAACATCCACGTTTCACCAGTAGTACCGAAACTCTGTCCAGTGTGACGGGGGGTGAGCCCGTCGCCACTTGTAATGGACAGTGGGTACAATACATGCCTCGAAATTGAAGCATGCAGGTTTCCTCACGATGTTTTCCTTCACCGAAAAGCCAGTGGTGTTACAAATCGTACATAAATTCCGAAAAACTCATTGGTACGAGTCGGCATGGACGGGGATCGAATCATCGCCTCCTGCACGGCAGGCAAGGTTACTCGCCACTGGACCACCGCGGCTTTAAATACTACTTAATCTACATGATAGGTACTAAACATTCATCATCATCATCAGCCCATAATAATACCTACGTCCCACTGCAGGGCACAGGTAGGGATTGCAATCCGGTGCAATTTTCAATCCGGCCGGATCCGACCGGATTTTCACCGATCCGGCCGGATCCGCCGGATCCGACCGGATTGGTAATATCCATAATCATTTGCGTTTTCATTTTAAAATCAAGTGTAATACAATAAAGGTGTTTCTAGCAACTGTGAAAAAAATTATTATTGCTACGAAGTGATAGTTTCTTTCGTATTATTAATGCGAAAAAAACATTTTCTAGGCCTCAAAGTATTGACTAACATAAAGAGAGACCGCCTAACATCCACACTTTTCACATGTATGGTTATTTTTCTTTTGTCAGACTGAGACAGGTATGTACTACTATACCTACTGTTAATTTGTATTTATGTACTTTTAACAGGATAACATAATAAAATTTTCTGCTGTCATTTCTATAATGACATGTTTATATGGTAGGGAAGAAAAAAACTCCATACCTAGGACAAATTTATTTGTCTGTATTTATATGTGCGGATTGTCGTAGCAGGTGACTCAATAATGTCGTAAGCGACGTCCACCGCGAGAATTTTCATTAAAAAAGCGGTTTTATTAGATTTTCAAGCCATTTACCGGATCCGTACCGGATCCGGCTAGCTAGTGCCGGATCCGGTAGGCCGTAAATGGTACCGGATCCGCCGGATTACCGGATCCGGAAAACCGGATTGCAATCCCTAGGCACAGGGTAGGCCTCATGGAGGGTACAAGGGCGTTAGTCCACCAGGCTTGCCCAATGCGGATTTGTAGACTTCACATACATATTATCTGAATGTCTTCTTCGACGTATGCAGGTTTCCTCACAATATTTTCCTTCACCGTTTGAGAGCAGTCGGTCGGTGTTATGTAAAAAAAATTAAGCAGTCTCTTAACATTAGTCTTCCTTTATTTACAGATGGGTGAGATTAAATGAAATGAAAATGTGGGATTATTCTCCAACCTGCGTATCACCCTGGTACTTAGAAGGGCATTTCCTGAAGAAACTAAAGTTCCCTGAGCTATGTGCTGGGCAGTGGGCTAGCATGGTGAACTTATCTCCACGTCTGCCCATACAACAGCTTTTGGCACTAAATGTATCAGTGAATAGAAAACCCCAGGACAGTATGGAGCAGAATCATGACATCACTACTATCGATCCATGGCATTAATACCCGATAAGACGTATTCAAAGTGTTTGGGAAATGAATAGCATATTTTTTGTTAAACTTCTGCTATAAAGATTGATAGCTGAAAGAGCCCACTTTGAGATAGCATCGACAACGCTTGATACCCTTGATACTAGGGATAATGATTCATGACGCCCAAAACGGCTACCTAAAGTGTTTTTCTACACAAGCCAATTGTGTCGTTGGCTCAATATTAGCCATTTAAAATTGATAGCAATCAGGAGCCCTCCACAAAGAGACGCACAAATAGGGGAAAGGGGATACCCTCGATACTAGGAATAATGATTCATGACGCCCAAAAACGGCTACCTAAAGTGTTTTTCTACACAAGCCAATTGTGTCGTTGGCTCAATATTAGCCATTTAAATTGATAGCATACAGGAGCCCTCCTCTAAGAGACGCAGAAGTAGGGGAAAGGGGAGGCTCAAAAATGCGCGCAGACTGGCGTTATTCAACATGTAGGGCTATATTGTGCATGTTTCCGATTGTATCGTTAACAAGATAGGTAGCGTATTATGACGGTACTAGTCAATTTTAAAGTAATATTTTGTTTCTGTTATCATACCATTGTGTGAAATTAATTAGCTTAAATATTAAGAAGCAGAATAGCTAAGAACTGCCAAAAACACCAATGCTGATTTGATACCGAATCAGACAAATAAGATACCCTGTAGGGCTCGCATGCCACCCCCGAGAAAACGATAAAAATCGAGATGTGCCTCCATCCTTATTAATTTACGTATGCCAGAAAGAGCGCGCATGACGTTTTTCTCGTTTAAACGCTTTGTCGTGGGTGGCATGCTAGCTGTGCTGGTGTAGTTAGTAGGTTGAGTTTGATATATTTCGTATAATTGAAAAATGTAGAATGTAAAATTTGTTATTGGTCGAGTAGTTTTAATATACCTAGACATTTTAATTAATATCGACAACCGTTTTTTTTTAATTTAAATTTAATATACCTAGACATTTTAATTAATATCGACAACCGTTTTTTTTTTTAATTTAAATTATCATAATTGAAGAAAAAGTAATTTGTATTCAATTTCCTCACACATTATCGAAACAAAAAGCAAAAAATACATTCATAGAGCCTCATTAATAAAAATTAATACACAATAATGTAACTTTTTTTTTATTGTATAACTTTCCGTCGCTATAAACATATATTTCTGATATTCAGCGATATTGGTACTACAATATCATTTATCACAGCAGACTAGGTACGAAGTCTTGATACTATTATGATCGAAGTTTTCTAATAAATCTATCTTTTGTGATGATATTTCACACCAACTGCCAAGAAAGTACATAGTTACAAACCTTCTCGTTGTGTCTGTCTGAAACAATTCTTAAGATATTGACTTTGCTCCCCTCCGGACGGAAAGCGACAATTTTTGTCCCGCTGTGCTAAACAAAGTTGTCACTTTCCACCTCCGTCAAGGAGAAAAATAGTATACTAACCTTGGGCAGTAAATAGGAAAGCCTCAGATCTCATGTAATTGTTGACCGAGGCGAAGCCGAGGCCGAGACTTTTCTTACTTTCCTGCCCTCGGTGTGTAATCTACTATACTTATGTATATATGTATATATATATAACTTCTGTTAATGATTCAGTATTATACTCCATTCCAAATAGCAACGAAAATTTAAGGCCTTAAAAAGCATTCATATGCTCACGACTATAATCCCCGAGGGGGTAGTCAGAGATATTCTGAAACCTCCGAACAGCCACGTTTCACCAGTAGTATCGAAACTCTGTCCAGTGTGACGGGGGGTGAGCCCGCCGTAGGCCCGCCGCCACTTATAATAGACAGTGGGTACAATACATGCCTCGAAATTGAAGCATGCAGGTTTCCTCACGATGTTTTCCTTCACCCAAAAGCCAGTGTTACAAATCTTACCTACATAAATTCCGAAAATTCATTGGTACGAGTCGGCCTGGATGGGGATCGAACCATCGCCTCCTGCACGGCAGGCAAGGTAACTCGCCACTGGACCACCACAGCTTATGTTATTTGTATTTAGAACTAAATTCAAACAAGGCCTAATTAAAGCTAGTATTACGTCTTCTTCTTGGATAAATGTCGTTTGATGGGCATCATTGGTAGTGGTAATAGGTCAAGTTCAGTCTAGCACCGCTTAAGCTATAGAAAATGTTATAAACGTGTAGTATTGTGTGCATTAACCCTTTATTGTCTAAACCTTTTAGAGAATGTAATAAAATATTAACCATGGGAGAAGAGAAATGGCCTCCCTGCTGCGTACCTTGTCACCTTGTAGTGATATAAAATGATTACAGCTTATTATACCGTATTCACTATAGACTAACAGCGCGGGCGGCGGCCGCCTCGTACGCGTAACTTTTGATTGAATGAACCGATTTCAATGAAATAAAGCTTAAATGTTAATTTAAACTAAGCCCTATACTTTTGTCAAAACTCCACTCAAATCGGTTCGGTAGTTTTTAAATGATGCGTGTACAAACCAACAGACAATCAACGTATTGCGTATCCTAAACGCCCTCAATTAATATTTTGCAAATATCTTCAATGTACAACCAAACCAAACAAACCGACATATTTAATAGCATAGGTCAATGATATTTATGTTATTATAGGTAGTCAATATTATATATACAACGTGGTAATGAATAAACAAGAAAGTAGTTTTTAGTTAGAATCAAAAGCAGAATCGATAATCATGGTTTCCACATAGGAATTTTTTTTCAAAATTTTATAAATAATTTTGTTCATTAAATTTCAAATTTACTGAACTCGATCTCAACCCACCACCGCACCGCACCGCACACACTCACCCTACTTACTACCAAAACAAGATTCTTAAAATGTATCCATCAGCACGTAAATGTATCTTTAGCGCTCTCATTCATTGCTGAAATATGAGGTAACAGATCATTTTTGCCTTAAGACGCACAATCCCGTCAAGGCCGTTTTTTGAACACGAACGAAAGTGTTTTAAACTGTGTTTTAAAGTCTGAAATTAAATTATGTCCTATTTAAGGTTCGGGCGGATGGGCGACTGTTCTCAATTACACGATTAGATTAAGTTTACTAGATAGAAAAACATCCCAAAGTTACCCCTTTTTACCCAACTGCGACAGAAGGAGGGTTATGTTTTTCGAGCGTATGTATGTATGTATGTATGTATGTATGTATGTTTGTATGTCTATTTCTTTGGCACGCCCTACAGCTTAAACGGCTGGATGGATTTTAACGTATGAGGTATCATTAGATTCGTAAAAATCGTGAGAGTGACATAGGGTACATTATTTTAATATGACGTCTGCTAATTAAAAAAGAGAGGGGGGAGAATAATTTTTTTTTCGTAAAAAAATACAATATGGGTATCAAATGAAAGCTGGTGAAGAGCAGATTCCAAATATATATATATTGTAGTACTTTTATGCTACCATTTTGACACAAGACTAAAAAGTATGAAATAAACTAAATTATTAAGATAAACAAAAAACCCGACTGCATAAAAAACTGAAAATATAAAAACAAGCTCCTTAAATCATAATAACTTTGTTAGAGCCAATTAATACAATTTGAATGTTATTACTTATTAGGTAGGTATTGCAGGCGGGGACAAACCATAACCAACCATACGTAATTTTTCTTTGTCCCCGTTTGCGATACCTACCTAATAAGTAATAACATTCAAATTGTATTAATTTGCTCTAACAAAGTTATTATGATTTAAGGAGCTTGTTTTTATCTTTTCAGTTTTTTATGCAGTCGGGTTTTTATTATGTTTTTTCAATACTATGATTAAACTGCTGATATTTAACTTTTTATTCTTGTACTTAACTAAATACATTAAATATTTCTAGTGAACTCAGTAGAATTTTTAGCTTAGAAACTCCCATAAGCAAAGATATTGACGAAAAACACGTTTTTTTGCGATCCTGCTTTCAATTGGAGCGGGATGGCTAATTGCAAACTTCTGCTTGCAAGAAAGAGAGAGCCTTAAAACTTAAAATGCGAATAACTTTATATATTAACTATCTAGATAATGAAATTATGTTTTCAATCAAATTATTTTGTAATTTAAATATGTTGGGGTGTAATATGTTTTGATATTACTTGTTGGATAAGTTAAGCTATGTAGTTTTTGTATAAATGAGAGTGAAGGTTGTGTTTTATAATCAGAATTACGTAAATTCAGATTGTATTTTGGAAGTGTTTTCGTAATAGTATCGTAAAAAGTAATGGTTTAGTTAAGTACCTACACAAAGCGAGATAATTCCGTATTCGGCCCGATTATCCCTTGTTTAAAAATCTAATTGGTTATAATATAACATTTATAAAACGTGGAGACTTTCGCTTTAAAATAGTTACCTAGTTTTTTAGTACTAAAGGGTAGGTACCTAGGAAAAAATATAATGAATCGTGTAAAAGAGAACGTGTTATGACCTTTCTGACTTCTGTACTGGGAGTCGCGTGGCTAAGTGGGTAACGAGTGGACGTGTCGGCTTGCGATTTATTTGGCCACGTGGCTCCGCCGTTTTATGGCGGTTTGGAGTGTGTGATTTGTTTAAAAACGGGGCTTTGAGATCGCCATATCCTATTACCGTACAATATCTAATAAATATAATATCTTCAACACTTGACACTGGCGAAATCTAAAATAGAATAGAATAGACTTCTGTACTAACGTATACTCGTAGCTTCCTATATAGCTTACCTTTACGTTTATGGGACAACATTTTTTACAACTCTTTGCTGTTGAAGAAAAACTACGGTCTTACAAATTTTAGTCAACTCAACAGAGGTGTTTTATTTATGCTAAAATTTCGTCTCTCGTCTATGCTGACAGTTTTTAAGAGGTTGATCTCTGCAAACTTGATGACTCTAGTTATTGTTTGTCAGATAGTTAGTCATTTTAGGGTATCAATAGCAATAGTCTTCTCTGCTATCGCTTAAGGGTATAATATACCCTTAAGGTACGGTACTAATCTCATCTCACTAATATTATAAATGCGAAAGTTTGTGACGATGTTTAGATGTTTGGATGTTTGTGACTCAATCACGCATAAACGGCTGAACGGATTTGGATAAAATTTGGCACACAGATAGAAGGTGTTCTGGATTAACACATAGGATACTTTTTAAAGGTTCTCGCAGACGGAGTCGCGGGCAACAGCTATATATGTATAAATAGAGGAGGCGAAAGATGTGTGTCAGAATCGTAGCATGTGGCGATCTATTATCTCTGCCTACCCCAGTAGTGGAACATAGGCGTGAGCATATGTATGTATGTACTATTATTACCGTTGGCGCGCTCCATATAAACGTAGTCTGGTAATATTTTCAATACTAACCAATTAAAGACAATGATTTTTTTCAGAAACAATCTACAAATCAATCTCTATGTTTGTATGAAGTCAGATTTTCGTTACGTGACTACGTTTGTATGCAGCGCGCATTTGCGCTCTCGGAATAAACTTCTGGAGAAATATGAGTCCTAACCATGTAGGTACTAATCGGTGGAGGCAAACAAAGTAAAATAAACGTATCAAAGTGATATCTTCACTGTATCAGTAACGTCATTGCATGTGATAGCAAACGATTATCTGATGCGGTGTTCATTTAAAAACGATCTTATCAGTGGATTGTGTAGGTATTTATTTAGAAGTAATCGCTTTAAAGCTGAGGATTCATCATCCATCACAAAACAATGAAAACAAGATTTTGTGTTCTACTTCATTAAATATAGGTACTTAGATCAATACATATAAGGTATCATTAGGTAAGTATATTTTAAATTTAGTCTTTTCTTATCGTAAAAACATGTACTATGATGACTAAGACAACTATATGTTTAGAATGGAGTCTACCACTTTTAAAAAGACATTCATTGCATTTAGTATAAAACCTATATACGCCTGTATCATTATTAAGTAGACTAATTTGTCTGATAAACAACAATTTTAGTGTTATCTTAACTTATTGCAGATATAAATCTATTAAATGCCACTTTCATGTAATAATGGGGAGCCCTATCCTTCTCTGCAGGTGAATACGCGTGTCCTGTGTGGAATCGTTCTGCCCATACAAAGCTTGTGGATACTGCTTTAAATGAAACCTGTCGGATCATCACCGGCTGTATCAAACCGACACCGGTGCAGATGTTGTATCCCCTATGGCCGGAATTGCACCACCAGCCGTCCGCAGGAACGTTGCAAGTTCGATAGAGAGAACCAAGCTGGAAGTCGACACACGGCACCCGATGTACAAGTACCCTACAGTGCCCCAAAGGCTAAAGCCGTAAGAATTTCTTGAAGTGTGTCAACTCAATTCAAATTGAGGCTTCTCAGGCTAGACTCTGTCTTTGGCGGGAAGGCACCGCACTTCCTGACCCGTTTGTTCCTCTCATGGAAAGCCTACCTCCAGGACAGGAACTGTCCAGGCCGATTTGCAGGTGCTGGAATAGACTCCGAACTCAGGTTGGCCGGAGTAAAGACAATCTGTTTAAGTGGGGTTACATTGACGGGGCGGACCTTAGGTGTGAATGTGGTGTTACTCCTGAGACTATGGAACATCTCGTATCGTGCCCTTCCTGCCCGGACACCTGCACGCGAACGGAGCTTATGAATGCTGCCGAAAATGCTATCCGTGTAGCGAAATTCTGGGCTGGAAATATTTAAAATGACATGCCATCGACTCGATAGAAGAAGAAAAAATGTAATAATGAAGCTTTGAATGTTTTCTTTATTTTAGAAACGTCTGTATTATTTTGAATTTATCCTGTCATTAATTCGTATTGGAAATCTTAATCTTTATTATATATAATATAAAAAATTTCACACACTAATTCAGCTCGCTACATCTTCGGCCCCATCTTTGTCCTGAGGACTAGATTGGGGTCAAGAGCAAACCCATCAATAATAAAAAAAAAAAAAAAAAAAATATTCGAAAGTGATTTAACCTGTAATTGTACAGGGTGTTTCAAAAGTAACAATAAATTTTTAAAAGTCTTAAGGGGGTGGTTTAGACCGTCAAACTGAACAACTTTCTCTATGGGACCAACATCGAAATCGCGAAAAAAATTATTTTATATATATTTTAGCTCTAGTCGATTTGTAGAGTATAGAACATAATAATTTTTTCACCTCACAAGCTCGGAAAGATTCTGTTTATCATTCGAAATCTGAGTGCAAAAGTGCATTTTATCCGCTAGCGTGCAAAGAGTTTTTAAAATTCGAATCCATTCGAGTCCAGATAAAAAGATAGTAAAACCGTAGACAGAGAAGACTCTGTCTACGAGTAAAACCATACGTGCGAGAAAGACAAAAAGATTATGTTGCTAACATAACGAACTATGCATATATTCGTGCATATTATTGTCTTCTCTTTTTCGCGTATAAGTTTGTCCTTCACTATAATTTATTTGAGTGTCAACAAAGAGATTATAACTAAATATAATCCCTTTGAGTAGCAATATCTCTTGTCTTCTCTTTTTCACGTATAGATTTGTCCTTATTTGCATTTGCATATAATTATTTTTCCAGTGTGGGATAAAAACATCATTTAAAATAATAGGTACTTATTTAAAATGCATTTTAATAATTAAGTAATTCATCTTGTTTACCTATGAGAAGTTATTCCGTTACATTTCCTTACATTTCCTGAATTATTTGCGCAGTGTCTCAGTACACACTACACACCAAGACATTTTTTATTCTGATCAATTGGTTTTCAATCAAACTGCTAACCGTGACCGCAGTGAGACAGTGACTAAATGCAAGAGTAATATATAGCCGCAATAGAATGGGACAACAATGGGATAAAGCGCGATGTTCGCTCTATACATCTAAACTCAGTGCTTGCACCTAACATTTTCCTCGCTGTTGTGAGGTGAAAAGTTGTGTGTTTCGCTCGGCTGCAAAATTATTTCGCGTCTCGTACCTTTGAAACCTTCGCTACGCTCCGGATTCTATATTTGAACCACTCGCTTCGCTCGTGGTTCAATCCTAGAATCCTTCGCTTGCTCAGGTTTCAATATAAGTACTCGCGGCAAAAAACAACTTTGCAGCCTAGCATAACAAATAACTATTTTTCGCGATTTCGTTATTGGTCCCATAGTGAAAGTTGTTCAGTTTGATGGTCTACACCACCCCCTTAAAGGTTTATTTGTATTTTTGTAACACCTTGTATAGCATTGTTATACAAATCACCATCTGTCTTGTCTTTTGTTGGGGGAGTATTCACCTATCCGATCTCTTTCCCGTGAGTTCCCGATACGACACGATACAATACGATTCACGATTGCATACTCTCACGTCACATGGGCAAGTGTTACATAAGTATTTACCTATCGTATTTATAAAGCGTTAAAACTGTTGTCCTGAGAGACCGCAAAAGGCGTAGGCGCCTTCATAAACACACTTAAGTCAGGTTTCACCGTAAAATTGGGTAACTTTATAAGCATTTTATAACAGTTCACTTTGATCCTATAATCATCACAACCTATATACGTCCCACTGCAGGGCTCAGGCCTACCCTCAGGGTGTATGGTCGTTGGTCCATTATGCGTGCCCAATGCGGATTGGTAGACTTCACATACGCATCGGAATTTCTTCTTCAGCGTATGCAGGTTTCCTCACGATGTTTTCTTTCACGGTTTGAGAGCTGTCGGTATTACGTACATACGAGTAAGTTAGAAAAACTCATTGGTACATGGCATGTCATCCGTGCGGATTCGAAACCGGATCTCAGGATTAAGTTACCATAGCTCTCCGCAACGCACCACTGACGCTCTTTTTGATGGATGATCCTATATGTTTACCTTAATATTTATTACTAGAGGACCGCGGCGATCTTCGTACCGCCTTAGAATCTTCCCGACACACACTTGGCCGACTTTTATAGCCTATGTTAATCACTGATAATGTAGCTTTCTAATGGTGAAAGAATTATTCAGATCGGTCCAGTAGTTTCGGAGCCTATTCATTACAAAATTACAAACAAACTAAAAATGAAATCTAGAATTAAACATTTCAAATACTGTATTAAAAATGAAATCTTTCTTCTTTATAATATTAGTATAGACATTCATATCTTACATCCTTACCTACATTATAAATAATAAGAATAGTAATGTATTTTATTAAATCACAATAAAATGAGATGGCACTTGAAAGGAACCAATACCTATTGTTTTGTTATACTTCGGTACTTATAATTAATCTAACGACATTTCTAATAACTGTTTGAGGTTTTCAATTTATAGGTAAGTATATGTATACGTTGCAACTTCCGTTGCAAAGCGTTTTTTGTTTAGCCTAATTTTTTTTATCAGAAACCATCGCAGACGACAACTCACCAAAGTTTCATCGCAATCGGACCAATGGTATAGGAAGGCGTACGAGACAAACAAAGATTCAACGAAACAATTATTTAAAGAAATTCAGTGTATGTACAGTCAGCATCAAAAGTATCTAGGCATGTTAAGTGTTCATAAAATATCTGGACAACTTTACGATAGCAAACATTATTTCAACTCACAAAGAAATCAAATTAATTTATCTGTCATGTTATTATTTGTTAAGTTAAAAACAAATGGTATCTAGTAGGAAATAGGGTTTATTTTCGTGTAATTGTTCAGATGTTTTTGAACACCGGAGATGCTTAGATACTTTTGATGCTGACTGTACATTTTGCTATTTAAATTAAGCATAACATATCTTATGCTCACGACTATATTCCCCGAGGGGGTAGTCAGAGATATTATGAAATCTCAGGACATCCACGATTCACCAGTAGTACCAAAACTCAGTCCAGTGCCAGTGTGACGGGGGTGAGCCCGTGTCGCCACTTATAATGGACAGCGGGTACAATAAATGCCTCGAAATTGAAGCACGCAGGTTTCCTCGCGATGTTTTCCTTCACCGAAAAGCCAGTGGTGGCCATTTAAATTAAAATTGTTAAATAATATTTCGTCTGATAACTCGTTGTTTTCAGGGAACAATAGAGCCATCATAAAGCTACCGCCTGGATAGCTACCTACTTATTGAAATGAATATGATCGAATTTTAATTGTATTGCTTTTGAATTTGATTTGATTTGCTTCTGAATTCGGAGACTGTGAGGCAATAGTACATTAATATGATAGAAGTCAGCAAAGTTGGTCACAACCGAGGCGGGATTGCAACACGAGCTGCAGGCGAGTGTTGTATATTCTAGCGAGGCTGAAATGACCATTGATCACGCGTTTCATACGATGTTTTTCAACATACTTGTGAGGAAAAAGTACTAAAATTTCGTAAAATACAACAATTTTAGACACATGTTTGAGGGAAATGGCCATAGAAAAAAGTTAACTCTAATAGTATTTTATAAGACTTGGTTTTTAACCGTTGTTCTTTTATTTTGAAGATAAATTTTGTTTTATGATTCATTTTTCCTAACCTGTTTTGCCCCTCTGCTGGGCAAAGGTCGCTCTTCATCGTCTCCCCTAAATACAATATTAGATTCAAAGAAAAAAACCTTTATTTATACAGGGTGTTAGGGTAAACAGTTGCATTACTTTAAGGGGTGATTGTCCCCATGATACTCAACAAGTTTCTCTAAGAAACCTACATGAAATTCGTAGCAAAAAATTAATTTCTCATAATAAACGCATCGATCGAACTTTTGTTAGAAAGGTCGAAAAAACATTGCGAATTTCCTATGTTTCTTAAGGAAAGTTGTTCAGTATCATGGGTACAATTAAGTAATGCAACTGTTTACCCTGACACCCTGTATAGGTTTCTGTTTTATACCTAGTACGATATTGACCCATTGGTACCTAATAGATATGTGGGAACTAAATAGGAGCCCCTATCTTCAATCGGTACACAATTTTATACATAACTGCATTAAAAACATATAAAAAATAGGTCGCTTTTGGAGAAGAAAAAGGCATAACAGCATTAACATTGGACAGTTTTAAATATCATCCTGAATTTATACTTATTTAGAATTTTCGGAGCCCTTAAACTAAACGCTTATTATGCACAAATAACTTAAGGCCCATTATCTGCTGTTTTCTACGATCGATTCACACAGTCGATTGTTATTAAAATTAATCATAATAATTGCACATTATTTTTAGCACTTACACATATTTTACAGATAACGTTAAGTATCGAACTATTTCGTCGCTATAGATAACAATCGATAGATATTCTAATCATCATCAGCCTGGGGAATTATTGTGATAAAACGGTTTTGATTGTATTCAGTTCTTTTCATGTTTTTAGTGATATTGACGTGTTGTTTTTATCCATTGTAGGTGACATTGTGAAAAGAAAGTGTTTCATTGATTAAGTATCATTTATTTTGTGACGCAATCGGGATATAATAAGTGTTATACGAAAACTTAATGTTGTGAAATCTATAGAAAACTAGCGCGTTTCCTACTTCCTCGTGAAATCATCGATAAATCGGTAAACTTTATTGATTTTCTTAGACATACAGGGTGCATGGAAAAGTATCATTAACCTGTAAACCCATACTCTTCTCATCAAACTGAACAACTTTTACTATGGGAGCAAAACAAGCAGAGCAAAAAAAAAATCTGCTGTCCCATACGATTGCGTCGAGTAGGTATTGCAGTTTAGTATGGGACAGCTGACTTTTATTTGCTCCGATCAGTTTGCTCCCATAGAATAAGTTGTTCAGTTTGATGGGTAGAGTATGTGGTTTAAAGGTTAATGATTCTTTTCCTAACATCCTGTATAAGTAAGCTGTTGTAAGGTTATAGAAGAAAGTAATGTTGTTATAAGCACAAGATTTATTTCATAAATATACAAAGTGTGTATCCAAGACAGGCTTCGTCAAAGGTATAGTACATCACTCGCAATCACAATAGGCTTCGTCAAAGAAAATATATACCACTCACATACACAACCCGTTTCGTCAATAAATACACCTGTTTATTTCCAACAACCTTCGTAAATCTGTTATTTTTATGTATATTCGCATAAACGGGTTCTTTAGATATATAAATTTATTGTCCCTATGAATTTGTTTTTACTCCACTCCATTCCAAATACCATCGAAATTTTAAGGCCATTTTGCATTAAAAAAACAGAGATTTGAAACACTTACTCTCACTTCTTCTTCTTATCGAGTGGGCTGCAAAGCCCTGGTGTCAGAGTTTATTCAAACCGCCTTACGGCCTCTGACGTGGTTTTTATGTAACGACTACTACCACCCAGAGATAGTAGCCGGGACCAACAGCTTAACGTGCCAACCGAAGCACGGAATCATCTTTCTTTTCAGACAATCAGGCGACTCAGCCTGCAATGTCCTAACCAACTGGGGAAAAACGCACAAAGTGACATTTCACTAGGTCCCCCCGTGGGAATCGAACCCACGACCTCCGTGTCAAGAGCCCAATGCTCTAACCATTAGACCACGGAGGCAGTTACTTTTAGCTTTTGTACCGTCCAACATATATCGGATAGTATATCAAATTACATTTGGTAATCATAATTATTGGCCAGAAATCTATATAGGAATCGGAAAATCTTCTCGTCCTTATTTGGAATGAAGTATAGTTTTTATAAGAAGTTTAGTGTCCGGCCGCATCTTCTCTATAACTAGGTTTGAACGCAGTGGGATTCATAGAAAAGTACAACCAAAAAGATTGTGAGACCTAATCGTTTAGGTGTCTACATCGCAATTGGCTTTCTCATTCTGACTACTCTAAAATTGAGTAATACGCGCAAGTGGCCAATTTCTCATTCTGACTACTCTCAAATTGAGTAATACGCAAGTGGCCAATTTCTCATTCTGACTACTCTCAAATTGAGTAATTTCGCAAGTGGCCAATTTCTCATTCTGACTACTCTCAAATTGAGTAATACACAAGTGGCCAATTTCTCATTCTGACTACTCTCATATTGAGTACTACGCAAGTGGCCAATTTCTCATTTTGACTACTCTCATATTGAGTAAATACGCAAGTGGCCAATTTCTCATTCTGACTACTCTCATATTGAGTATAGGTATACGCAAGTGGCCAATTTCTCATTTTGACTACTATGGAACGATAGGTAGGTAAACGTTTTGAGTTTTGATATTTTTAACTGTCTAGTTATTGAGTCATTCATATAGCATCGAATACCTACAGACTCAACAATTTATTCGAATAGAAAAGAATGTATTGAAGTCCATTAGAATTAAATTTCATGGTGACCGTAACTTCATATGCGGGATACTCAGAAACTATAACTACATGGGTAGATCAACTATTTTTTGTCCTCACGGTTCTTCTACACACATGCGCATTGCACCATCTGTGTTGAACTATTAGAAGTTTTTAGCGGTTGTCCGATAGACCAAATAAAGCGTCCATCTGACAACCGACAAAATTCAAGTAAAAATCAAGTAATTTTGCAAAACCTTGTATGTATTTAATAAATGCAATCCTTAGTTATTCAACAAACATTAATTTTTGGGGATAGCAAAACCTGAGCTTGAGCCCGAGCCTGAACATTGAGAAAATTTTATGCAGATGACTGGGACTAGGTATGGACAAAAAATAGTTGATTGACCCACGGGTTGAACTACACATGGCCGCACGCGATCGCACTTTTCCGTCGCTCCATCCGCAATCGCACGCGATCGCGTTCCGTCTATCTTATATGCTCTAGCAAATGACGTTCCTGAGTGACAGAAAAGGATGAAGCAACGGGAAAGTGCGATCGCGTGCGGTCATGTATAGTTCATACACTTACATTTGAAATATTTAGTTGTGGCTTGATAACGTTTTACGGATTCGGCTTTCAGGTTTGCTAACACTTCTTTATCTGTATTTATTTACTAGAATGATTTAATTTTTTAGTAATGACTACGCTACATAGAAAAAAGGCTTAAAATGTGGAACAAGAAGTATGTTTTCCTTGTCGCTGTCCTGACGGCATCGCTCAATGGGAGCAATGGTAAGTTTGATCGAAATCTTTCATGGCTAAAGGAGGATTTTTTTGGGATGGACTACCTACACAAGTTTAGGAAGCTACTCGTACCTACTACTGCTTGGTGGTGCAAGGAAAAATGTCAGGCTACTCGCGCAACGAGGGTTCCGTACAGGCACGTATCCAGACTTTGGTTTCGGGGGGGGACATTTAATTTTCGGGGGGGGGGGGGGGGGGGGGATATTCATAGAAAAACAATGAAAAAGTATGTGCTGTAATCACTTTTCCATACAAATATTCGGATTTCGGGGGGGGATAAATCCCACCTATCCCCCCCCCCCCCCTGGATACGTGCCTGGTTCCGTACCACAGCACCACACAAAATATTAACTTATATTTTTTGTATCCGGGACCTTTAGCTCGAGACTGACTCACACTTGACCGAATTTCATTATTTAGAGTAGAGTTTGCTATACAGGGTCCAACTTAATATGCTGACACTTTTTTAAGGGGATGATCAGGCCATCGAACTGAAGAACTTTTACTATGGGACCAACATCGAAATCGCAAAAAAAAAACAGCTGACCCATACAAAACTGCAAACCCACTCGAGCCAAATGTATGGGACAGCTGATTTTTTTTTCGCGATTTCGTTGTTGGTCCCATAGAGAAAGTTGTTCAGTTTGATGGTCTGATCATTCCCTTAAAAAAGTGTCAGCATATTAAGAAGGACCCTATATAATAACACCAAGTATGACACTTGTATGCATTTACCGTTTAGAAGAAAAAACTTTGATTAAAAAAAACAAATTTCTTGTATGATCCCTTATTTCATTTATTTATTCATTATCATAAATAATCAATAAATCAATAATAATTATAATCAACATGTCAATAATTTGTGCTTAGTTAATTTTTAATTTCTCGACATTTTTATTATTTTGTTAGCAAATCCGCCGTAATAACATTCTGTGTTAAGAATAAGAAGATTTAGAATTAGAAGAATAAGAATAAGAATAACTTTATTGTTAGAATGGTACAAGAAGGTCTTAATAATAGTTACATGAACAAGCAGCTCTTACCTATTTCAGGCATACCAATACAAATGTTTTACAATACAAAATTTGAACGCAAAATTAAAAATTAATTTCAACTGTCTAGCTATTACGGTTCAAAACTTGCAGCTCTGGACGGACGGACGGACGGACGGACAACGTAGGCTTATGAATAGGGTCCCGTTTTCACCGTTTGGGTTTAAATCGCATGAGTAGAGTCGAAAGTCATCATTAATATTTAAAAAAATAACATTCGATCAGGTCTATAACTAAAACTTCGGAAAACTTAGCCACAAATTTTCCTCGGCTCTACCACAATGCCTCAAAACGAAGGTGTTCAATCAGTGCGTCCTGCCAGTAAAGAGCCATGGTGCGGTAACGTGTGACGATAGGTCTAGGTCATCAATTCAAAGTCGCTCAGCGAGCAATGGATAGAGTAACGACAAGATAACAAAATTTCGCTATGGGTCCTGGAGAAAACACAATTTTCGGCAATATTGTATGGTGGTACGGAGCCTTCCGTACGTGAGTCCGACTCGCACTTGGCCGGTTTTTTATAACCAAGTAGCTCAGCATATTGTAATGTTTTTCAGGATGTCAAATGGATGGAGTCAACAACTGGCTCATTCCCGTGACTCAAAATGTCTACGATACACACCGGGGCAGCTTCTTCACCAGAACTACTTCAGATATAACTGGTAAGTGAATTGTATAAGCATATGCTCATGACTATATTCCCCGAGGGGGTAGTCAGAGATATTCTGAAACCTCAGAACATCCACGTTTCACCAGTAGTACCGAAACTCTGTCCAGTGTGAGGGGGGGGTGAGCCGATCGCCACTTATAATGGACAGTGGGTACAATACATGCCTCGAAATTGAAGCACTCAGGTTTCCTCACGATGTTTTCCTTCACCGAAAAGCCGGTTGTGTCACAAATCGTACATAAATTCCGAAAAAATCATTGGTACGAGTCGGCTTGGACGGGGATCGAACCATCGTCTCCTGCACGGCAGGCAAGGTTACTCGCCACTGGACCACCACGGCTGTAAGTATATTGTTTTGTCAAAAAACGGAACCTCCACCATTTGAAAGGGATTATTTTATGAAATAGGAGGTACATCGGTATTTTTTTCTATTGCATTTTGCACAATTATAATACAATGCAAACGAAGTATAAGTCTTAGAAAAAGTATATGTCTAGAATGAGCCTCACTGTTTCACCGTATAAAACAAAAGGGGCCAAGTTTCATAGGTTGGTGTGCGTGAGGCGCCATACAAATTATGTATGTGTGCGTGTGTATGTATAGGGTTTAGGAGCCAGTACTGGTTCCAATTGTTTTCGACGCTTTCGTATCTTCGACTGTCAATCTTGACATATAACTTTATCAAAGGTACAAAGGTAAAGGTATAAGTACATGATTTGTCAAAGTTGATTGATCAAAGTATACAAAATGTTTGTAAAAGTTAATCTCAAATTAAAAGGCCCGCAAAGCTGAGTATGCTGCTGGCTATGAAAACTTATGAGATTTTAAACAACTACTTGTAAAACAATCCATTCAAACTTTATCATGAAAAATCTCGTACAAATTATGCGAGGGATTTACTAATTATCATTTATGCAATATTAGTCATAATTAGAATTTCACTAAAAAACATAAAACGCATTCAGTAAGTACCTATAACAAAAAATGCTAGATTTATGGCTTTACCTACATAATTAAGTATCTTCTTTCCACGTTTCCTTTTAACCTAGTTCCTTTCAGTCAAACTCCAGCTTCGGAACAAAAAATTCCGTCTTTCATGCTAATTTCTACTGAATAAACTAGTAAAAAGGTTATACAAAATAGGTGTTCAAGCAAAAGAAAAAAAACTAAACACGAAGAATGAAAGGAGAAACTAGTAAGCCAGTCATTCGATTTTCAAAAGTTTTTATTTTATTGTATAGATGAGACAAATGTTGCAAACTCTTTTTTGCTACCGTTTTACTTTTTTATTCTTTTGCGATATTCTTTTGTTTTATTAGTTTGCCGTTGCTATTTTCATTTGTTTTCGTTTTTGATATAGCTTATTTTTTATTTTTTATTTAAAAATAAATGGATACTTATTGTTATTTAATCAGGTTTATAAACTCATGTAAGGTAGGTACTTATATAGACATCCAATGTGATACGAAACTATGTAAGAACTAAGTACAAGTAAAAGTTATTATTATGGTTTTAAATCTTCCAATGATTTGTATCTTCATAATATCTACGTCTTAGAAAAAGTATATGTCTAGAATGAGCCTCACACTTGTTCCGTATAAAACAAAAGGGGCTAACTTTCTTAGGTTGGTGTGCGTGAGGCGCCATACAAAATATGTATGTGTGCGTGTATATGTATAGGGTTTTGGAACCAGTACTGGTTCCTATTTTTTTCGACGCTTTCGTAGCTTTGACTGTCTATCTTGATAATCTAAGATCTACGTATGAAGGGTACTTCTTAATATGCAGACCGTATTTTAAGGTGATGATCAGACCATAAAACTGAACAATTGTTTCTATGGGACGAAGGTCGAAAACGCGAAAAAACAAATCAGCTGTTCCATTCAAAAGCTCGACCCAAATGTATGGGATTGCTTTTTGCGATTTTGATATCGGTCCCATTCAGAAAGTTGTATAGTTTCATGGTCTGATCATCCTCTTTAAAAACCGTCAACATATTAAGTTGGAGCCTGTATCTTAACTATTATAAAACCGTTAAACCATAAGGAACAAAAAAGTTGCGGTTCACTTCATATAAATTCAAATGACACTCGATAGCGCGATTTAAATGACGTGCAGCGCCATCTATTGACAAAATAGTGTGTTTGTTTGTTTGTTCGCGCATCACGCAAAAACTACAGAACCGATTTAGATGAAACTTTTTTTTTTATAGCTTACGATATTACTTAAAATCTGGTACCTATATAATTTGTGCGGACGAAGTCGCGGTAAAACACTAGTTAAACTATAAAATAGTAACTTTTTACGATAGAAATTCGCGTTGGCGATCGCGCTAGTAGGTGCATAATTTGGAATTACTTTCTTAATATTTAAACTTATTTGTTACAGGAATATCAAGCGTCAATTATGGAGAAGGACTGAACTCGGGCCCGTATGTAACAGTCAGCCACTCCGACGCAGGAGTCGACGTAACAACAAACAATGCGTTCATTAACTATGAAGAGAGAGAAACTGTGGCCTCAATGAGCTTCACCGTCGTATTCAGTTGCACTGGAGGCTCTACAAGATCTTTAGTAAGTCATCATATCATAGAATAACTAGCTTTGGTACCTACGCCGAGCGCCAGACAATACTTGACTAATTTTGAAAGTGTTTGTTGTCTGATTACCCCCTCGGGGGATATAGTCGTGAGCATATGCTTATGCTTGTTGTCCCTTATTACATGGATCTTGTTGCAACTAGGGACAACTTCCGTGCGTTCAGATGTTTTGCCATATTTATTACTGGAAGCAAAATAGATCATAGTTTCAGTACAATTTTAGGTTCCTCTTTTGGTTTTGTAATGTTTATATTTTTGGTGCTTTTGCGGTAGGGTCTTCAACTCTACCATAATGATCTCTGGAATTGGCTCTCTAATAGCCATGCTGTTTCTTATTGCTATCTCCCGTTTGCAATGGAAGGAAGTCAGATATTTTTTGTTCCTACTCCTCCTATCTTGTTTGATTAAATTCATTGCGGTCTTTCTGCGGATTCGCTGGACTTCATTGTCTAGTGTTGTGCGGTCGCCGCTGTTGATCGTGGTTTACAGGAGTTCCAGCGCGGTGGGAAGATAGAGAAGAGAAGATATGAATAAGATTCATTTATTGTTGGGGTTGGTGGTATTCAAAGATCTTAGAGTAAAACAATTACAATATTAGGCATATTCATCATATTCAACAAAAATCGATTAACATGCGATGTCTGAATAAAATTTGGTTGGAGAGCTGTCAATTTCATACAAAACTTTGTCGTAGAACACTCGTAGACGGTGTTAGTAAAAGTAATGTTTTGTATATGGAAAAATAGCTTAGAAAATCTAGATGGCGCGTATCAAATAATACTTACAATTTATAAAATAATTATCAAGATATGATAAGGCTTTGAAATTTTGTATGAATAATTTCAACAACTTAATACCAAGTAGTATCTAGTATAATTATCTTTTGAACGTTAATAATTAACTACAAAACTCTGCCATCGGCTGTCATGCTATTGCTACTCTCTTTTCTTCTGTAAAGTGTACAATTAGTCCAAAATTGATTTTGTTTGCGATTATGTTTCTTGTCTCCTGTAATAATGTATGACAAATCAGAAAGTTTGTTTGCGTATATTAAAGTGCGACTATACATGATAATCAGTAATAATAAGTAATAACGGTACTGCCGTAGGTTCCTGCCGTATTTTCAGTATCTCATGATACTTACGATAGTTCCCTGAAAGTGTAATTACTGATTATCATGTATAGTTACACTTTAAAGTAACGACGGTGTCTATACTTCGACCCTGTATATACCTTACACATCCATTCATTCATCTCGTTAAGAGGATATAATGCGTACAGCGCAGCGCTCTTAACAAAATGAAATCCTAGTTTGAACATTTAGTTATTAAACGTTTACCACAATCTAGAAACCAATATCGATGTTGTTTCCAGGTGTTCCTGATAAACATAATAGATACAAACAACAATGCACCCCAGTTCCTACCAAACGATCAATTTGAGTTTGTCATCGCACCTCCTTTACCGCCCGGATTTCAAATCACAGGCTGTGTCAACGACATTACAGTCCGAGATATAGACCTTACGACACAGAGAATAGATTTCACAATTGAAGATAACCCGTACTTCGAAATAGAATACGACGCCGCAGCCTCCACGGTGGCAAAAGAATTTAAAGCTGTTCTCAGAACTACAACATTGATAAGGACTCTGCCAGAAGTTGTTCAACTAAGAATAAGTGCTACGGTAAGTCTTGAATTACATTGTATGAAGAATAAAATAAAATTATGTAACTTACGAGAGAAATCAGTAAATTGTATTTGTTGATGAGTACAGACAACTTAATAACTCATTTCAATTTCGCCACAAGTAGCTTATCGTCCTCTACGCTTTTGTGTACCTATACACACTTCTGACCCTCTGCTTTCTCTCATTGAAGATACTAAGCTTGAGAATTTATGTACGCACAGTTCATAGAAAATTAAGCATCTGAAAAATGTTCAGCATCAGAAAATATAAAATATTCTAAAAATAATTGTAATCATCACAATCCATAGCCCACTAATCACAACACAAAAGGCGATTGTTGAAATTTATTTTACAATGGAACACTAGACAATTTTACTAGTCATTTTAACAATCAAGCCCAAGATATATTCACATGTCTCTTTTATTACCAAGCTTTTTAGCAACACACCCATTCACCGACGAATCACCTACATGCTGCCCGTGGACAAAACCGGCTCGGCCAGTGGACAATCACGCAAGCGCGTCACGTGAACATTATAATTATGCTTTGACTCTGTGTGACATTAACTCACGTGCTACCCAGTATAGCACATTCTTCACTGGCAATTGAAACTAAACATGAAATTAAATTAGCCATAAATCGTTTATTTTAAACTAATCTAATTCTCAGGATGTGGACCTAACTGGCGACCCGCCTATAACAACATTCGCAACGATACGAATCCAAGGCGACACCGATTTCCAATTACCCGAAGAGCCAATCTTCTCACAGCCGTTCTACTTGGCCAGTTACACGGAAGAACATCAAATCAACTTACGAGACCCAATCTTGCTAAGACAGGGATACCACGAAGATGTTGAGTTCGCTCTGGATGGAGGTAATACTGCATACATACTTACCTAAACTCACGACTCAATTTTCTGTAGTTTTGCTGCAATTGCAACAAGGTTCATATTGAAGATTTTAGGATGGAATGAACATGAATGAATGTGTGAAGTGGTATACTATAGGGTCCTTCTTAATATGCTGACAGTTTTTAAGGGGATGATCAGACCGTCAAACTGAACAACTTTCTCTATGGCACCAACATCGAAATCGCGAAATAAAAATCAGCAAAACCATACAAAACTGCAAACCTACTCGAGTCAAATGTATGGGACAGCTGATTTTTTTTTCGCGATTCCCATGTTGGTCCCAAAGAGAAAGTTGTTCAGTTTGATGGTCTGATCATCGCTTCAAAAAAGTGTCAGCATATTAAGTTGGACCCTGTATATCAACCTCAACATTCTACTGTTACTAAATACATCATTTTAATCTATCTATCTATCTATAACGTCACGCTTCTTTCCGAACGGGGTAGGCAGAGACCAGAGCGCGCCATCTACTACGATCCTTACAAATCTCTTTTGCTTCATTCACATCCATACATCTCTTCATACATGCCCGTCGGTTTCGAGTACTCCGGATTTTAAGGAAATAAATAGTTAAATAGTTAAAAGAAATAGTTTTCATAAAGTTTTTATCACAATTAGGTATATTTCCGATTATTCTTCTTCTTTGGAGTCGATGGCATAATTGTGTCATTCTATATTTTCCAGCCCTATATTATGATTAGTACCTATTCGGTTATTGATTAGGAATATTTTATGATCAAATTAATTAATAACATTCCTCGATAAGGACAATTATTTACAAAGGATATTTACAAAAAAAAGATTACGATATGGTTTTTAGGTATCCCTGACTCGAAATCAACCTTTTTTAGAAATTTTGTTTGTCTGTTTGGTTTGTGTGTTTGTTTGTTTGTTTGTTTGTTCGCGCATCACGCAAAAACTACTGAACCGATTTTGATGAAACTTTTTTTGTTTGATAGCTTATGATCTGACTTAAAATCTGGTAAGTATATAATTTGTGCGGACGGAGTCGCGGGAAAACACTAGTAGATGTATATAAGGCTAAAGAAGTGAGTCAGGATCGTAGCGAGTGGCAAGCCTCTCTGCTTATCCGATACTGCTTTGCTACAGGTTATCTCAGTTTCTATGTAAGTATGTACAATCTGCTTTAGACAGGGGAAAATGTGTTACGAGAATCTAGTGCTATCCTCAATCGTATTTTTTGTGTAAATGTCTTAATAGAATTGTAAATCAGCTATGACTACAATGTGACATTCACGTTTTTAGAGATGAGGTATAAAACTTAGGAAATTTAAAAAATACGATTGAGAACAGCACTAGAGGCTCGGTACCATCTTAAAACGTTTTCTAAAAAAATAAGACATTTCATAAGGCTCAGTCTGGTACACCAAGCGGCTGGCTCAGCCGCATTTATAGGACGTAAAAAGTCAAGCCTACACTAAAGTCTGAACCTAATACCTACTTTGGTACGTCTTTCCAAATTGATGTTGCAAAGAAAATACTCGTATGTCTACAGCGCCATAAAACTTTGTAAGGCACATTATCCTTAAGTTAAGTACGAGTAAAATATTATTGCTGATAGGGTACAGAATTTATTAGATAGTTTTCGTTCTTACAATATTATGAGTATGATAACATTATGTGTAATAAAATAAAAACAGCGACGTCTCAGTACCCAAGAATATGAAAATTTGTTATTTACCTTTGACTGTGTTCATACCATAGAGGTATTATACCAGGAATAGAGCAACAAACATGAGTTGTCAAATGAAACCTTTATTGGATGTTTTTTGGAGACTATTCGCAGGCTAAAATTCGAACATTGTCTATAATTCTGAGTCTAACGTGAAGTTGTGGATAAATTAATGAAGTAGTGTCAGTATATGTCATAAAATTATCTACGATTTCACTTTAGATTCGCAATTAATCACGGAAACCGAATTGTAAAAATTAATTGGAGACTAAAAAAACGGTCCTATTGCTTAGCGTCACGTATCTCTTTCTATTATACAGTGGTGCCGCTAGGTACATCTCGCTCTCTCAGCTGTATGTTTCTCTATTCCTGGTATAATACCTCTATGGTTCATACCAAATAATTAGGGATGCAACGATTCGCCCATTACGATTACGGTTACGATATTAATCGTTATTTATTACGATAACCGATGCATTACGATTATTACAAAAAATTTAGAGAACTGATTATCCTCAGAATGAGTTTTCAAAGTGTTTCTTTTCATTCCAATGAAAGTTAAATTACTTATAAAAACATATTTAGAAAAATAAGATGATCTTTGTTGCTTTTTCTACTAATTTTAGGCCGAAGTCAAAGGCCCACTTGGTCAAGATTAATATTTTTCATTTTATATTCAAAATGTAAACGAGATATTACGAGAACGGAAATGAATTCCTTACTTCACACGAAAGATCAAATAATGGGAATCACTTGAATTTGGAAAAGAGCTAGGTGGAGAACTATACCAGCTAAAACTAGGTATAATAAAAAATTTGAGCCGGTCTACATTTTACCACTGTAATATCATATTTTTACCTGTGTGTCACAATAAACAATTTTATATTGTATTGTATTGTAAAGAATGCCAGATTTAGATCTAAACGAGCTAAAGCGGCAGCAAGAGAACCGACTTTTTAAAATTTGTTTTTTGGTGCTGTAATCTGGTACGACCGTGATTATTACGATTACAGATGCAAAACCATGCACCGCTTCGTAATCGTTGCATCCCTACAAATAATGTGTCGGTACTATCCTGGCCCACTTCACACTCATACCAATAATTTTACTCATATTAATTATTAAATAGGACTTGTAATACTTCTGGCTTTTCAGTGAAGGGTAACATCATAATAAAACCTGCATACACTTAAGGCGCGCTATACGTCCATAAAGAACCTGAAAAGGCATTTCATATTTTTATTTTTACAAGATTAATTAAAATAACAAAAAATTTCCCGGTAAAACGCCCATATAACGTGAGAGTAGACTTTGAACCTCAGCATTAATGCGTTCATTTGCTAACACGTTGTACATCTCGATAACTTCCTTTTATACAGGCTCCAACTTAATATGCTGATACATTTTAAAGGGGATGATCAGACCATTAAACTGATCAACTTTCTCTATGGGACCAACATCGAAATCGCGAAAAAAAAAAATAGCCGTCCCCATACATTTTGCTGGACTAGGGTTGAAGTTTTGAATTGGAGCAGCAGTTTTTTTTTCGCGATTTCGATTTTGGAAAGTTGTTCAGTTTGATGGTCTGATCATCCCCTTCAAAAAGTGTCAGCATATTAAGAAGGACCCTATATTTATAGCAAAATTAAATATTTTTCTCCTAATAGGAAAATATTTAACGTTTCGCCCCATATCGTCCAATACATCAGTTATGATATACTAAAAAGATATTATTATATGTTTTTACCCGAGTGGATAGTAGGTATTATATCTCCAAGGGCGTAGGAAAAAGACCTTGATTTCTGGCCTTGGTTAGAATTAAACTGAATCAATTAATAAAACAAGACAGAGTCGGCATAGTGGTAGGAAAATTCTTTGTTACGCCAATGTTTATCCAATTATCTAATACCAGTGGGCCGCCCTGTTTCGCATTGGAACAACAGAGTACTTACCTACCCTTGAAAACTCTAAGTATATTCAATAAAACGTAGCCTAAGGTTGCGTTTCCACCAGAGATGTGCGAGGTAGCCAGGCGGTGAGCGAGGAAACAATCCGCCAATAGCGCGCTCGCTCGATCACGTCATTGGGAAATTGAAGTATTCTCATCGGCAGATTTTTTCCTCGCTCACCGCTTCGCTACCTCGCACATCTCTGGTGGAAACGCAGCCTTAGCCTATGAAAATAAAGTGAAGGTTTGACGAGCGATCCACCGATAGACTTAACTAAATAATGTTATTCGAAACAGCAGTCTTAGGAAACTCGCAACCTGAAATCATACTCGTTATGTACCAAGCTGTAGTTCGATACAATGTGCTTTGCTACGAAATTCCCACAACTCAATTCAATTTCCAGTCATTTTCGTACAATCTTTCTACATCATATCTAGATGCATTTCGAATATATTATTTCTTAGCTAGCACCATGCTGCAAAGCTAAACATACGTGCCTTTCAATTTGTAGGTTTTCACTGACATATACTCTAACGATAGACAAGCTCGTTCAAACAAACAATATGTTACACAAAACAACTCAAAATGACACATTGCGGTCTGTCATTGCCATAGTGACGAAGTGAACTCGGGAACATCAATGCTGTGCGCCCACCGTATTCAAGTGGAACATGTTGCTTCTATGAAAGGGCATGTCTATCGCTAGAGTGTAAGTCTGTGGTTGTAGGCCTATAGTATATGGAGTTGATAGTTTAGTACTTATAATAATAAGTAGGTACTGTAGAATGGGAGAACAAATACCGTAGTATACTACTTCAGTGTCATTCATGGTAGTCCTGGAGATTTTGTGATGGAGTGATTTAATTAGTTTTTTTTTTAAATTGACACTACATAAATGCTGCATTTTTGCTGTCTATGCTTTCAGACTACTCCAGCAACTTCGGTCTTGTCATAAATGGAAACCAGTTGACTCTCAACGTCACATCTCCACTCTCTTCCGAGACGATAAGGACGGGACAAGTCATTCTCGTAGTGAAAGCAGAGAGGCAGTACACCAGTGGCGCCACTACAACTGTCATCGTACAGTTGCCTGGAGGTATTTCTAGTATTTTGCGTTTTACTTTGACTTTCGAAGACCGCTAAGCAGGAAGGTGGCTTAGGTATTGTATCTAAATCTGACAATCAGTTACAGAAACGCTCATTAGAATTAATCCTCCTTTAAATCTCTTGCTTTCACTTTTTGTCTTGTTGACGTAGTAAACGCTAGCAAAAACTCTAATGAGCTTTTCTGCAACTGAGTGTAAGTCACATTATGAAAGTAAAGCGGGATTCGAAAAGTCAATCATCCGATAGAAAGGATTGTTTTATTTAATAAATGCCCGCATAATATTTCTTTAGTGACAAAAATAACAGGCAAATACAGGCTGTAACAAAACACAATAGTAAAATTTAAAATGTGGTTTAGACCATCCAACTGAACAACTTTCACTATACAGGGTGAAATTGATATCATTCGTATCCTTCTAAACTAAGAGTCTACCCATCAAACTGAACAACTTTTACTATGGGAGCAAACCATCGAGGCAAAAAAAATCTGCTGTCCCATACATTTGAGTCGTGTAGGCAGCAGCGGCGGCCGGTGCAGTTTAGTATGTGACAGCTGTTTTTTTTGTTGCTCCGATTGGTTTGCTCCCATAGTAAAAGTTGTTCAGTTTGATGGGTAGACTCTTAGTTTAAAAAGATGCTAATGATATAAATTTCACCCTGTAGAGCCAAAATAGAAATAAAAATTAAAATGAAACTGCTGTTTTATACAAAACTTTTGTCTCGACTGGACTCCAAAAAATGGAACAGTAGATGTTTTTATTTAGATTGTTGCTAAGTATAGTGAAAGTTGTCTATTTAATGGTCTACAGTCTTAACTACTCCATTAAATATGACTAAGATGCTTTTGTTACAGCCTGTGTAATATTTCGTAATTTTGCGGCAACCTTAAAAAATCTATAGAAATCGCTTTCATTCTGGTTTAGCCTTTATTTGTCGAAACGAAATATAATGGCACGCATCTATCTATACACTATGTGTAACACCTAAAAAGTTTATGTTCATACTTTAACTACGAAAACCACAATCACAATTTATTACGACACCTACAAAGTTTATCCTAATACTTTAGGAAAACCACAATCATAATTTATTAGGATAGGAATACGAGTACGTTAAGGGATCTGTTTATTGCAAATCCTTAGACTACGACAGAGCTGGTAAGTATAATAAGAGGTATGTATCAAAAAATAAACTTTTTGTATACCTACTTAAAAGCAAAAGTTGAATTAACATTTTGTTTTTCAGTTGATGATCTTGCATTCGAAAAGGCACAATATGAAGGCAGGATAGTTGATAATGTATTGGAATTGTCACCTTTAGTCTTGAGTCAAGGATATGAAGATGGTTTTTCGGTTGACATAATTGGCGGTAATTATCTTTATGATATTTCACTTCTACGAATTTCTTTTTAGGAAGCCAGGAAACATCAATAAACTATTTAAAGCCCGACCAGAAATATAAAAAACCTCGCCATGTTGCTCCCCCAAACCAGATTTTTTATATTTCTGGTCAGGCTTTACAAAAATTAAGCGTGGCATTGCAGAGAGATTAAGTTTACCATTAGGTTTTTAGATAATGTCAAGCGTGAAATCGTTGGCTTTAGATTTTGTCAAGCTGATAATTGAACAGCCTAATGCAAACTAAAACACTTTCAAGAAACCGTGTAGTATGGACTTCAATCGCATCCAATGACGCGTTAAAAATGGCTTAGTCTATTCCAAAATAAGAAACTACAGCTTTTCTCAATGTATAAATACCCTAACCACTGCTGAAATCAACATCATTATGACCTAAGTTTTATTTTTTCCGCAGAACATTCCTCATTCTTCACACCAACCGTCCAAACAAACCGCATAACCCTCACAATGTCACCACTAAACACCACCATCATTAACGAAAACAACTTCATAACTCTGCAAGTCGCAGCCCTAACTAATTACAGCATGGCAACAACAATAATCACACTGGAGATAATAAAGGACGACAATATCACCCCGGCGTTTGAGAGCGCTATCTATATGGGGGCATATGATCCGGCCAAAGGGTTGACCCTCGAACAAATCGCGTTAGTGCAGGGTTACGATGATACCGTAAACGTGGTGTTGGAAGGAGGTAAATTGTATTAGTTTTTCTTCCATCAATAAAATATTTGTACTTACAATTTTTGCTTTAGTTAAGACTCTTTGAAATGGTGTAAGTAACTCAAAAGATAAAATGAGAACAGGTTGATCTTTTGTTTCACATAGTTAATTAAGAATTCCGAAATATTTTAGGACTAACTTTTAGGTCGTAGTTCAGACCCTCAGATTGAACCAAAAATAAATAGTTGGTTAGAACTAAGTAATTATCTAGGTACTCATTGAAATAACTACTTAATCTACATAATATTTGCATTTCTTTTTGGGTCACTGGAATTTTAAGTATCATCATCATCAGCCTATCATCGTCCACTGCTGGACATAGGCCTCTCCCAAGGCGCGCCACAAAACTCTGTCCTCGGCCTTCCTCATTTTAAGTATAGTTCACTGGTATTACCAGTTACATGACTGAGCAAATTTGTTTTGTAATTTCATTCATGCTGGCCAGTAATACAAAACTTACCTTGAATACGGTTCAAAATTGCAGGTTTTAAATTTTTTTTTTACTCGTGTCATCACTGGTATTAAAAGTACGTAATTTATGGTCTTTTAGATCTCACTACACCAGTGCTGCAATAAATTTTCTGAATTAAGATTTCAGAGCAAATGTTTCCATCACAAAGCTATTACTCTCTCTCTAATTAAACTTAATATCAATTTCAGAACAAGAGACCTATTTTCAACTTGTTCGAGAAGGGCCCATCATTCGGGTAAATTTAAGGGAACCATCTCTCCCTACGCAACTGTTTCCCTTACAACAGCTGTTGTTAATTGTACAAGCAACTAAACCAAGAACTGTTGGAGCTAACGCCGTCATATACATCGATCTACCACCAGGTAATTTAATACTATTATTATAATAATGATTGCCGGATCGCCTGCCTGTATCCGTGACACCGGATGTTTCTATTACGTTTATTCTCGGAGACTTTTGATATTGATATTAATCTTGGTAGAGTGTGGTTACATTTCAGCAACTATTTTGCGTTAACAAGTTATGTAAATCCTGAAAACAATTCTGTACCTATAATCTACATATTCTGTACCTATACCTACAGGGTGGAAAGAAAAGTATCATTAACCTGTAAACCACATACTCTACCCATCAAACTGAACAACTTTTACTATGGGAACTAACCTTTTTCCCAAGGAACACAAGCGAAATTACGAAATACCTCTTGTTGTGTGAAAAGTTAACATATTAATTTGATGCGACTTTCCTTTAGGTTACTTCTCTACGAAATCGATATTATAACAATGATGGGGAGTTCATTGGCAAAAATTAAATCGTTTCGGATTTCCTCAAAATATGTGGTTTTTGTTTAGGGATCGATTTTTCTTTCCAATATTTTTCTTATACCACTGTAAAAATATTGCTAACTACTTTATTCCCGAGGAGGACCATTTTAAGATAATTGCCAAAGTTATCCGGAATGACAGGTAGTGAGCTCGCCGCTATTGTTTTACCACCAAAAAAGACGAAAGAAAATCTTTTGGTTAACTTTAAGTAACTATATTAAAAGAATAGAAACCACACGGCACACATATTCTTAATTAAAACTAAGCGCCGGAAAGTTAAACTGCTAAGAAAGCGTCTTAATAATGTAAAGAGAAAAAGTTTACGACTTTAGTATGTACCGGTATCTTTAAAAGTTAAGGTCTTCCCGGATTTACTGCTATAATATTATAAAAAAGATAAGGCTTACGAAACTTTTAAACATTACATTAAAAAAAGTATTGTCTGCTGTAGGTATACAACAGCGATGACCCGGTTAGTGTGATGGTTACCATGCCGGATTGCGAAACTAGAAGTCTCTGGGGTCAAATCCTGGTTTTAGATGTTATAATGTTTGTGTTGTTTTTGAATGGTTTCCATAATAAAAGGCCCATTAGCTTACATTTGGGCAAAACAACGTTTTTAAGTGTTATTCATTTATTTTCGAGTTGGTATAGTCATTCGAATTTGTATGATGTTCAAATTGCGTGCAAAGTTTAGGCTTCAGAGTTCAGACCGCGATATAAAATATGGTTGACCGAAGGTATGTAACGATACGATCTTGTAATATTAGTTAAAGCCTGACCAGGAAAATAAAAAACCAAACCTGTTTTGGGGGCGCTGCAATCGACTGTCACCTTTAATGTTAGTGTTCCAAGTTCAAAAATTAGTTCCAATGATTTTCCGCAACATGGCGAGGTTTTTTATATTTCTGGTCAGGCTTTAGTACAATTTTTTAATTTAGGCAGGGTACCTAATAAGTAGGTACTCTTTGATAGGATTCTTTTAAAAAGTTTTAAGGTGGTTGGAGAGCTGTCAATTTCATAAAAAACTTTGTCGTATAACTCTCGTAGATGGTGTTAATAAAAGTAATGTTTTATATATGGAAAAAATAGCTTAGAAAATCTTGTTTGCGCATATCAAATAATATTTACAATTTGTAATATAATTACGAAGATATAAGGGTTTGAAATTTTGTATGAATAATTTCAAAGCGTGATATCTTCGTAATAATATTATAAATTGTAAATATTATTTGATATGCGCAAACTAGATTTTCTAAGCTATTTTTCCATATATAAAACATTACTTTTATAGACTGGTTTGAGATCTCTAGAGGTGTTAGGCAGGGATGTGTTGCTTCTCCATGGCTTTTCAACCTTTATATGGACAGTTGTCTAGCTAATTTGAAAGATATGGATTGCGGGCTGAGAATGAATGAGTTAAATGTCAAGTGCCTGTTGTACGCCGATGACCAGGTTTTACTTGCGCCGTCGGAAGCAGAGTTACAAGACACGATAACCATGATGAATGAATCGTTTAAGAGGAAAAAAATGAAAATAAATGTATGCAAAACGAAAGTAATGGTCTTGGAACGTGAGGATGAGGTTACAGAGTGTAAGATTACTATTGAAGGAGAAAGAGTGGAACAAGTGAATGAGTTTGTGTATTTGGGAAGTATGTTTACGAGAGACGGAAAGTGTGAGGGGGATGTGGAGAAGAGAGTGACTGCGGGAAATCAGGTAAATGGTGCCCTGCACGCCGTGGTGAGTAGCCGGTTTGTGTCAAAAAGGGCACGTGTGGCTATTCACAACGGCGTGTTGGTGCCTACCCTTATGTACGGGAGCGAATGTTGGGTGTGGAGCAAAAGGAATGAAAGTCGAGTGAATGCAGTGGAAATGCGCTCTTTACGAAGTATGAGTGGTGTTACAGTCACCGACCGAATCAAGAACAGTGTGATAAGAGATCGGTGTAAGTTGAAGGATGATGTGTTAACCAGGATTGAAAGAGGTATGCTTAGGTGGTTCGGTCACGTACAGAGGATGAATGAGAGTAGACTCACTAGGGAGATTTATCCATCCAATATCAGTGGAACAGTCGAGAGAGGGCGTCCGAGGAGAACTTACCACGACCAAATAAATGGTCTTCTCCGAAAAGGACAAGTGCGTAGCACCCTCAACCGACGGAAGTGCATGAAGAGATGTATGAATGTGGATGAGGCGAGAGAAGTGTGTCAGAATCGTAGTGTGTGGCGAGCCGTAGTCTCTGCCTACCCCTGTGGGATAGTGGCGTGAGTATATGTATGTATGTATGTATGTACTTTTATTAACACCGTCTACGAGTGTTATACGACAACGTTTTGTATGGACGGAAACCACCTTAACAATTCATATTTTTAACGCAACGCATAGGGCCCCCTATAACAATTTAAATCGTTACTGAAGCTTATCGGAATGTCGACCTTTCTTGAGTGTTGACCCTAATAAATCTATGTAATATGTCCAAAGGAGTTTTACGATCTATTTATTATAAACCTTTCCTTTACAGCTCGAGAACTGGCCTTTGAAGCGCCTTCCTACAAAGGAACTCTTCAGGATATAATATTGACACTCCCGACTATTGTCCTCAGCGTTGGGTACAATGAAAATGTTACCTTCGAATTATCTGGTGGTAAGTATTTGTTTAGCCGTCACAAGACATAAGCAATTGTTATCGGGCACAAACGTTCCACTGGGGGTCTGACTAGTATGAATATCAATGACATAATATAATAATAATGTAGGTACTCAACATACATACATACATACATATTCTCACGCCTGTCTCCCACTGGGGTAGGCAGAAACAACGGAACGCCACTTGCTACGATCCTGACATCGTACTAAAGATCCTAGGTACTCAATCGAATAAATATTAGTGTTGCAGATCTGATGGTATACAATCCATAGTATATCGATATTCCACCGATCTATCGATAGAATCGAATTCGAATCATGAAAGTGCTATTGACGGAGTGCAATACTTTCGATGAAGAAATTTCTTATGGATTAGGTACTTTTTTAAATTATGTGCTGTTGTTGTCGCGGACAAAAGTAATAAATCATAATCATTAACGTGCCTAAAGCTTTGTTTGTTTTTCGACTAAATCCAAGCTAGCAATACATCATTCGTTGAAAATGTAGCCGGTCGCTAGAAGGATATAAATAAAGTTCAGATAGGTACAAGAAAACCTGAAAACTAAATACTTAGAATTTTTTGGTCCATCGTGTAAAAAATGAAACTTTAGTATGCGGTAAAAAAATATGGGGCATTTTATTCCTGTCGTTTCTTTTTTATTACATCGATAACATTTATTTGTCGTTTGGCTGTTATTTTTGTATCCAGATGGTAAAGTAATAGGCCGATGTAAGCCGGAGTTCAAACTGACAGGTTTCCGAGATAATTTTATCGGTTTTCCGGACAACATAACTCTGCAGGGCATTTTGCGATATCGTATTGTCGAGGTAGAGTTTGTATTTGCTTATAGCTCGCTCCACAGATTTTAAAATTATCTTAGTAGTAGTAGTAGTAGCCAATTATCTTATTAACATCTTTATAAAGTTTGTTAAAGTACCTAATCATTTCTATAAATATAAATTGCTACAGTTGTAAGCATAAACCAAAAATCGTTTTTAGAGAACCATCATCAGATCAACATTTGAACAAATTATTTCTTTTAAAATAATCAGGGAACATTTTGTATTTTTCATACAAATGCGCTGCCCGTTGTCGCAAAAAAAAGAGAAGAAATCAAAAACTTAGATCAAAGCAAATTAAATATTTATCATTCTGTGCAATGGGTTTACAGATTTTTTCTTTTCTTTAAAATTGGCGGATGTTTGTGACTCAAATGTTTCTGAATTCTGATTTTAGGCTGCGTTCCCTTTCACAGCATCTCTGGTGGAAACGCAGCCTTAAACGGCAAAACAGATCAGGATGAAAATTGGCACACGTTACTTATATAGAATATTTTCTGGCTTATATAGAAAAAGGCGGGCAAAAGCTGGTCAATCATACATTCGGGCTGAGGAGGCATTAAACCTTCAACGAAATACCTTGACCCTTGTTACTATAAACAATTTCCCGCTTTATAAGAAAGCAATGGGATGTATGAAGACTCAATAAAAATTTCACGAGGGTTAGATAACCTTGATAATAATATGACGTCAGAGGTTATTCGTCGCGTTTCGTTTTTAGTGTATCAGTGTAGAAAATATTGCGTAGCCTTGGTTTTTTATACTATTCGCGTGACACAAATGTTTCTTGAAGACATGCAATGCAAATCTGACGTGGACCTTTTTATTTAGATTTATTCAAAACATGTTTACAACGTTATAAGAAAACAACAGTCTAGATCAACAAAGTACTCTATCAAAGATTCCTTGAAGGGTGAAATATTTTCAGAGGATAGAGTTACTAGCCTTCATCTTAATTTTTATTTACCTTAAATAAGCGGAAAAAAAGGACCACTTTTTTGAAAATAACGTCTTAGGCCCGATTCGACCAAACGCGAGTAAATTTTATTCTTAGATTAAGTTGCCGGTTACTCTAGAGTAAACTGATTTTACATTTTGTTAACCCTAATCTATGAGACTAAGGAAATGTCAATGTCACGTAACTAAAAAAAAATTAATAAAAAGAAACCTAAAAAATTAAAACTGTATATACCTACATTGCAAAAAGTACGGATACAACGACCTCTTTCTTTAGGTGGATTATGAGAGAAGTTATTTCGGAACAAACGCTAAGATTAAAATTGTTCCTTGTATAGTTACTCTTCTATAAATCAAAGTTTGGTCGAATCCAGCCTCAATCAATGATTTATTGTCTTTTCCCGACTAAACATACCTCATTGTCTGGAGCTCCTAATTTTATTGACCTGTACAATTCATCATCATCATCGTATCTCGTCTCATAGCAGGGAAAAGGCCTTTCTCGAGCAAGGTATATAGGCGTTAGTCCGCCACGCATGCCCCATACAGATTGGTGGATTACACTACAATACATGCATGAGAATTTCTTCTTCGGCGTATGTAGGTTTCCTTTACCGTTTAAGAGGATAGGCGGTCTGAAATGAAAATTTGGAGAATAGTCCACTTTTCCTACTGTTTACGTATCTATCCGGTCTCCACCGCCCATACACCCCGCCGACTAGAGTGCGAAAGAGACAACTGCAGCTCGGACCGATTTTATCTACATAAAATCGACGAAATCAGCATTTCGTATTCTCGTGCGACTGTCGCGCGACCGTCGTGCGACCCTCTGCGACCGCAAAGTGTCGCTCGTCTGTAAGAGCACTAATTGGTATGTGGCGTGTCGTCTGAGCGGATTTGAACCCGGACCCTCGTTATTCAGTTTGAACTGTTCAATTACCTGTGTTTATTTTAGTAAATGTAGTGATAACTGACTAATATTTTACTGTTTCAGATCACGCAAATTCCTTCAGAGTTACAAACGAACAAAATCAAGTAACTATAATTCAATCGACACCGCTAGCCGAGAGTATTATTTCAAACAACAATTTCCTAATCTTGAACCTCGCTGCATCTGGAGATCACGCTTTAACTACCTCTACCACTGTATTGCTAGAGATAATAAAACAGGATGTTACGACTCCGGTGTTTAGTCAGAATATTTACTTGGGCACTTACACAGACTCGACAATCGATTTCGATAATATTACTTTGGTACAGGGGCTTGACAGCACTGTCAGTTTTGAGCTTTCTGGAGGTAAGATTATACCAATTTGATTTTTGTTAGACTAAAGAATTTTAAAACGGATTTCCAGTATCAAAATCCTATTCATATTCCGGAATAGCTCTACTTTTCTTGTGCTTGTTTCAGTATTTTTAATTTCGTTAATACCGTGTTTTCTTTTTCAGAGCACGCTCATTATTTCAGCATTAACAATACTGGAAGCGAAATTACTTTATCCCTAGACTCGCTTATCCCAGAAGAAATAATTTTCAACGAAAAAGTAATATTTTTCACTGTTTTGGCCAATAAGCCGTTGACGGTTGGCGCTAATGCCGCTATTGCTATAAAATTCCCACAAGGTAACAATTTTAAACGTATTATCATAGTAGTTATGAGTCATAAAAGGTAGGTATCCATCGCTATTAGTAAGGGATGGTTTGACAGTAAAAAGAAACGTAATCTGGGACGTAAAAGAAATTACCCTTTTTAGTAAGAATAAAAAGTAAGGCCGCGAATTATATTAACTTGTAGCAAGTTAATATAAATTCACGGCCGTTTTTTCTTTCGGATCAGTTTCAAATCTTTCTATAACTCAAGGACCCAACTCAACCCACTCAAAGATCAATCATTACCTAGCCAAAATTATGTTACCATAAATAAACGGTTTCACTTTTTTAAAATTATTTAAGAAAAGAAATATGTTACCATAAACCTCAACAACTTTTTCTTTTGGGCTGATACTGAAAATAATATTTTTGTTCTTCATATTCTGAATTAGGTACATCGAATCAATCGTTTGATTTAGAAGTGAATTATTTTTTTGTAGGCCACTTGTCACGTCACAACATGAAACACACAATACCTACAAGATAATATCTAATCGAACAATGTACATTGAAAATTTAAATCTAAAATGAAAGATACCAATCCTGCAATCATACCTCATCATCATCATTCCCTTGCCCATTTCCCATTATCTGGGGTCGGTGCAATACCTACAATCATACCTATCACACCAATTAACTAAGAAGCAGCGGTTTACTTGCATTTTTTATGGCAGGCTTGTCTTGGTAAACCAATACTTTTAATAAAGAAGGAAAAAGCTCAGCGCAAATAGAGCTAAACCTATGTGCATTAAAGATGAGACTTTCCTACCTTCAAGACAAAGCCCTACTTACCTTGATTAGTCACGAAAATGCTTATAGACTTTAAACTAGAAAAGGGCGATGAAATTATTCATTCCAATTAATTTTCGGAACAGTAGCGTGGAATAGTTAAGATTGTTCGAAACACAGGTACCATTGTATTTATTCTAATCGTCTTTATCATTTAAATGATTTCTATAGTAATGGCACAGGTAATAGTATATTTCGTTCTACGTTACGTCACTAGGTACTTATGGTTTCTTCTCCTGACGGGCTTTCCTTTTTTTTAGGGTTTCGTACCCACATCACTGGTCCAGCTTTCATACGCCTTCACTGACAGTCCGGCCGTCCTTCCATATGTTTCAGACAGACCATTTGTCTGAAAGATATGGAACGACGGTCGAACTGTAACCTATCTATAACTATACGGGGTGTTACAAAAGTAAAAATAAACTTTTAGGGGGTTGTGTAGACCATCAAACTGAACATCTTTCACTATGGGACCAACATCGATCGCGTAAAAAAAAATAACTTATCGCATATATTTCTAAAGCTCGAGTAGATTTTTAGTTTAGTATGGAACATCCGATATTTTTTTCGCCATTTCGATATTGGTCCCATAGTGAAAATTGTTCAGTTTGATGTGGTTTGATGGTCTAAACCACACAAACTTAAATGTTTATTTGTATTTTTGAAACACCTTACACACATAGGGCTGTAACTTTTGAACTGGAATAGATAGACTTTCCACCGTCACAGAAATTCGTTGATGATTAACAAATTATTTTAAAAGTCCATACAAGAATGGTGTTATTTTTCATGTTTTTTTTTGTCATTGTAATGTAATACATACAAACGTCAAACTTGGTGTGATTATTTTGGATTACTGAGCATACTCATAATTGAAACAACGAATAATAAAAACCAGCCTATTGTGGTCGGGCTAAGAATCTCGGAGAAAATTTATTTTTGTTGGTAAATGATAAAAAATAAATAAAATAAATAACGCTCACAGGCACATACATTGTAATGATCCCAAACTAAGCACTAAAGGCTTTTATTATGGAAACCATACAACAACGGCACGAACATATAACATCCATGACCGAACCGGGATTCGAACCCAGGACCCTGGTTTGGCAGTCCGGCGTGGTAACCATTACACCAACCGGGTCGTCGGATGGTTCGGAACCCTCTTACGCGAGTCTACCTCGCACTTAACCAGTTTTTTTCAATTGCCATTGCCATGATAACGAACTAGCTATTTTGATAAGCTCCAGGCAATGTAATTTCATTATGTATAGGCTCAGGAACAGCTCAATGTACGTACTGTGTAACATAACTATTTCAAATATTGTGCTCCGGGCAATTTTATTTTTATAGGTCACAGGCAAGATGGTTTTAGGTTTGAAACTTATTTTGTGATTTTTATGTGATGAAATTTTTTTATTTTTCAGAACTAACCGAACCAACACAGATGAGGTTTGCACAAAACACTTATATTGGTTCAGTTGAAGACGGAGCATTAACGTTAGGAAATTTGATTCTTGAAACTGGATACACGAACGGCACCGAATTTGTATTAACTGGAGGTAAAATAAGCAATTATTTCGTCAAAAATCATAGTGAAGGGTTCTTGCCTCTCTTGTAATTAATTAAGCTAAAAGATGATAAAATCTACAAGTCATGGTTCTAAACAAACAAGTTGGGTCAATGACTTTGAATCTTCTACAAAAATATAAAATTATTATGCTCCCGATTAAACTCCCTATTTATGCTGTGCTGGCCTGTGCTCTTATAGTGTCGACTATGTGTCTAAAGACTCTATCGCGTGACAATTTAAACCCGTCGCCACTCCTGATGACCAATGTACAAAATACACACCACAAAATTGAATGATATGAATAAATGAAATATACCTACTTCTATTACCATCAAGCAGACAGATACAGTATACAAAGGAAACAAAAATGATAATGGTACAAATAGAGCGGTCTTAATATATATTATATTTATATTTATATTTATATTTTTATATGATAATTATAAAACTGTAACTGAAGTGTGTCTGTACATTGAAGATATTTACAAAAAAAAGATTACGATATGGTTTTTAGGTATCCTTGACTCGAAATCAACCTTTTTTAGAAATTTTGTCCATCTGTTTGTCTGTTTGTTTGTTTGTTTGTTTGTTTGTTTGTTCGCGCATCACGCAAAAACTACTGAACCGATTTTGATGAAACTTTTTTTGTTTGATAGCTTATGATCTGACTTAAAATCTGGTATATAATTTGTGCGGACGAAGTCGCGGGTAAACACTAGTATATGACAAAAGTATTGTAACGTTACCATTAATGCCGTGATGTCTTAAAAGGTGGATACGTGTTAGGAAATCTCATAGCTTTTGCCGCGTTTTTATTACCCTAAGATTGAATTAAAATAGCGGAAAATAGGTGAATAGCCTATGCCCGCATGGACCGCATAAATTGAGCCCGTCGCGTCGGTCGGGTCTAACAAAGCCTTCGTGTGCTTTTACTCGTTGTACAAATCATTCAAAAAGGAAAAAATATCACGGCATTACTTTTCACTCGTCCATGTCCTTAACATGAAAAGCAGATCAATTGTTCGAGTAGGTACGTAATGTAAAAAAATCACCTATCTTCCGCTATTTTAATTTAATCAAAACGTTTACCGCATCATGGCAGATTAGTACAGTGATACAGTAAAATACAGTTTGAAATAATGGAGAAAGCTGGCACAGGGAAGACTTTCAACTGAGCTCTGGTAACAAATAATCAGAGCAAGCAAAGAAAAATTAGGGTAGATCCATTGCGTAATTATAAATCGATTAGTTTTTGATTCGATTGTAAATAGCACCACTTAAGAACTGCCTCAGTTAAAAACACATATCGATCGATGATCGACAAATCGCATAATCGCACCGTGCGCGTTCATTAGCCTTCTCGTGATCGTTTCAGATGTAAAACTGTCTCAACAAAAACAACAATTATGTAGTAAATATTGTGAAAAACTAAATTCAGAATCTCAAGGTTTTATTAACTTTTATTCCTTTCCAGAACACGTGTCTTACTTCACACATACAAATATCGACAACGTCGTAACTATATCGATGGTCAATATACCAAATGAAATACTCGATGAAAACAAATTTATACTTCTAGAGCTGAAAGCTCAAAGAGAACGAGCGGTTTCCGTTTCGACGAGTGTTATTATTGATATTATAAAACAGGACAGGATATTGCCAACGTTTAGCGAGGCGTACTATAGGGGTGTTTATACTGAAGACGGCTTACATTTTGATGGACTGATATATCTTTCGGAAGGATATGATGAAACGGTCACGTTTAGTTTGGAAGGAGGTATGTTCATAGTACTTAGATTCTTAGATTCTTTATTGTACACAAAACAACATAAATATGAGAACTTACAATAAATCATGATGTACAAAGGCGAGCTTAACTCTAAAAGAGTTTTCTTCCAGCAAACCGTTGAGTGAGAGGAAAACCAATGTGTTTGGGTAAAAACAGTGTGCGCACAAATAAAGATCTACTTAATTATGAGTATGATACTAGTATGATATATTTATATTGATGTTCGAGGCATGTTTATGGTAAACTTGTTTTGACTACCGATTAGTTTTCAAAAATATATGGTGAATAATTTAAGGTAGTTTCATCACAGTCAAAACTGATTGTTCAATGTTCAACCTCGTATGAGCTTGGACATTTTATGGTAATAAAATGTATGTATTGTACTTACCTATCTAAACAGCATTTTTGGTAAGAAATAACCTTGAACCCGTATTTTTTTTATCATTATTTTACTTCTGCATCAAATCATTTTAGTTTAGGTATATTTTCTGTACTAGTTTTAAGGTTTTGCGTGTAGGTATATCGCTAATATCGTTATTTTTGTGTTCTTGTCGCTATTTCTTTCAACTTCTTTTTTCAGCCCAATCGTCATGGTTTTCGTTTTCTCAAAATGGCAGTTCCGTAACTGTGAACCTAGATAGCGCGATACCAGAATCGATTTTAGAAAACAACAATCAATTACTTTTTACCATCGTGGCTAGTAAACCAGACAATTTTAGTGGAAGAGCAGTAATCTCCATCGATCTACCTAAAGGTAAATTTACTTTACACAATAACTTCAAAAATCTGTTTAAGTTTCAGCCTTTCGCCCACAAAAACACTGCATAAGAAATCTTGCATTTGACAGATTTTTCAATACCCCAGTTATACACAAATCTATGCCTTTAAATCTAAATTTCATGAACGCTCTATAAATACTTAATTTCCTGTTGACTTTGAAAAAACAATTCACAGATATATCAGATCCGGTGGTACTTCGTTTTACGCGGAACAACTACGTGGGTAGCATTGATGATGGCGAATTAAAAGCACCTACAATTACAATAGACGGTGGCAACATCGAGACCCAAGTGAACTTGACAGGAGGTAATTTTTTCATTTCTTCATTATCATTTTAACTCACAGATGTGGCCTGTTCCTCTAGTAACCAGCGTATCCTATTCTCTCTGGTGGGGAGTGATTTTTGTTCACTTATTTCATCATTGAGCCAATAGAAGGAAATTTATAATTCCATGAAAATGTTAATTTCATGTAATAAATAAAACCTCTTTTCCCTACCCTAAGTACCTACCTGAGCGTCGCCGTCGGTGGCGCGTTGCGGAGAGCTATGGAAACTCAATCTTGAGGCCCAGGTTCGAATCCACACGGACCACATGCCATTTACCAATGAGTTTTTCTAACTTATGTACGTAATACCGACTGCTCTCAAACGGTGAAGAAAAACATCGTGAGGAAACCTGTGCATATGCTGAAGAAGAAATTCCGATGCGTATGTGAAGTCTACCAATCCGCATTGGGCACGTGTGGTGGACTAACGCCCATTCACCCTCCTTGAGGGCTACCAGGCCTGTGCCCTGTAGTGGGATGTATATAGGCTGTGATGATGATGAAGTACCTACTTACGTGATTACTAGTAGCAGCATAATCTACTAGACTCTAGTAGACAATTCCTTTATTACAATTTAATTTAAGCAAGCACATGGTATACAGGGCGAAAGAGGCTGAAACTGAAACGGTGAATTCAGACCAAATTTGTCCAACAACGTTGACTTCGTTACTACGAAAAAATGTTTTTTTTTTTAATCTGTATTGGATAGGTTAGTGTCGGGTGGACGTTAGCTTCAAGTTAATCCACAAAGATCGTTTTTGTGCAGCTTGCAAAATCTTCCCCGCGTCATTCATAAGATAGTCAGCCTGTATCTGTCTAACTAAAGTTTAGTTAGGCAGATACAGGTTGTCATTTATACGATAGTCAGCCTGTATCTGTCTAACTAAACTTTTGTTAGACAGATAAAGGCTGACTATCTTATAAATGACGCGGGGAAGATTTTTGCTAAAGCAATAATTTTCAAACGAATACCATGAAAACATACTAACGATTAAAATCATAATACTTAAATCGTACAGGTCACACAGATTAGCTAGTCGCAAAAGTATCTGAATCAAGGCTAGAATTGTTTTATGAAGACAGACAATACCAATACAATACAAAATTATTTATTCGTGAACACAGGTAATATAAATGATGTTACAGTGATATTATAAGGGTAGATCAACTATTTTTTGTCCTCACGGTACTGTATAAAAAAAGGTTTTATTCCTTTTTTCTTGACATTCATTAATTTTTTGAGATAGATATTGGTATCTAATGATATGATTCTTCTACACACATGTGCATTGCACCATCTGTGTTGAACTAATAGAAGTTTTTGGCGGTTGTCCGATAGACCAAAAAGCGTGGGGACAACGAAATAAAGCGTCCATCGGACAACCGCCAAAATTCAAGTAAAATTCAAGTAATTTTGCAAAACCGTGTGTGTGTTTAATAAATGCAATCCTTAGTTATTCAACAAACATAAAATTTTGGGGCAAGCAAAACCTGAGCTTGAGCCTGAGCCTGAACATTGAGAAAATTTTATGCAGATGATGGGACTAGGTATGGACAAAAAATAGTTGATCTACCCATAAGGTAGAATAGGTACCTACGTACATGCAAACATCCATTACTCGGGTACAAATAATTTAAAATGTATCACGCTTATTCATAGGTACACGCCTATTGTAGACTTCGATATTGTAGAATAAAGTTAAAGTGTAAATTGTAAATGAGAACTGTATTTTAAATATGATTGATTTGGCTGAAAGAACAGAAAACTATTGAGTTGCCAGCACAAAAAAGTTGTGAAAGTTTTATAAAATTACCACTTTATTACATGTTTAAATATTTCTTATACACATTGTACCATATCACGTTGTTGGGTAAGTATGACAGAGAATTTCAACTTTTTTTTTCGGAGAATATTATAATGTATAATATTATGATAATACCATAAAGTTATTATACCTTACAGGAATAGAGTCAGTGACATGAGTTGTCAAATGAAACAGTTTTTGGATGTTTTTTGGAGACTATTCGCAGGCAAAAATTCTAATACTGTCTATAATTCTGAGTCTAACGTAAAATCGTGTATAAATTAATGAAGTAGTGTCAGTATATTTCACAAAATTATCTACGATTTCACTTTAGATTCCCAATTATTCACGAAAACCGAATTGTAAAAATTGATTGGTGACTAAAAAACGGTTCTATTGATTCGCGTCACGTATCTCTTTCTATTATACAGTGGTGCCTCTAGGTACATCTCGCTCTCTCAGCTGTATGTTCCTCTATTATTACCTCTATGGATAATACTATGATTTTAACATGAAAACAGAGTCTCAGGAGTCTCATTAAAATCGGCGCTATGTATTTTACCTTATTTGCACCAACTAAGTAAATGTAATTAAAACTTTTAATGAGGACGCAACCAACCACAAAAGTCCGGATTCAGTCTTCTCATAATAGCCAGTATTTGTTTATCTCTATAAGCACCACAGTACACAGTCCATACAATACAGATAAACTTTAGTTTCTACGTAAACAGTTTTTCATCCCTCCGGACGTAAAGCGTTAATTATCGTCCCGCTGCGCTAAACGAAGTTGTCGCTTTCACCTCCGTCGAGAAGAAAAATAGTATACTAACCTCGGACAGTAAATAAGAAAGCCTCAGATCACATGTTTGTCGACTCGGTGTGTAATCTACTATTACGCCTAATAGTCGTGAGCGAGCATTGCTTATGCTAAATGGTTATCTATTCACCATTATACGTCCCAATGCAGGTCAACAGTCTACACTCAGAGAGGGTGTATTTCTTCTTCAACGTATGCAAGGTTCGGTTAAAACGCAAGTTTCTTTTACCGTTTGAGAGCGTCAGTATTTCCTACATAAGCTAGAAAAACTCATTGGTAAATGGCATGTCGTCCGTATGGATTAGAACCCTCGTGATTAAGGGGGGTATTACAGAACGACACTCAAGTGGAGATCTTTTCTTGAGTATAGATAGAAATCATAGACATATTACTCTAGCGATAGACAAGCTCGTTCAAACAAACAACATGTCACACAAAACAACACAAAATGACACATTGCGGTCTGTCATTGCCATAGTGACGAAGTGAACTCGGGAACATCAATCAGGTGCGTACACCTCATTCAAGTGGAACATGTTGCTTCTATGGAAGGGCAAGTCTATCGCTAGAGTTTAAGTCTATGATAGAAATGGATGCAAATACGTACAACGAATACATGCATCCTTGTCTATCTTTATTTCAGAAGAGATCTCCACTTGAGTGTCGTCATACCTCTCTACAACGCGCCACTGACGGTCTTATCATCTACTAGTGTTTACCCGCGACTTCGTCCGCACAAATTATATACCAGATTTTAAGTCAGATCATAAGCTATCAAACAAAAAAAGTTTCATCAAAATCGGTTCAGTAGTTTTTGCGTGATGCGCGAACAAACAAACAAACAAACAAACAAACACACAAACAAACGGACAAACAGACAGACAAAATTACTAAAAAAGGTTGATTTCGAGTCGGGGATACCTAAAAACCATATCGTAATCTTTTTTTTGTAAATATCTTCAATGTACAGACATACTTCAGTTACAGTTTTATAATAGTTTAGATTAGATTAGATTAGAACTTGCAAAAGGAACTAACGTTTATATTTTTTTATCACGAATTTACTGTCGCAATACGCTTTGCTGTTCACTGGGTTCACTAGCCATGCGTGCTATAAATTTCCACGTTTACCAAAAGAGTACGAACTCAATGCACTCATAAGTAGATAATCCTACCGAGCGCATGGCCGAAAGAGCTCAATGTCAAAAGTCTTTTTTAATTGTAAGGATTCCATTTTACATTTAGCTACGGAACCCTATAAATATCAAAATTGTGTCTTGGAGGAAGAAGATATGTTTGGTGTAATGGTTACTGCACCCTTAGATCAAAATAAAATTAATGGATAGGCCTAAAGCGCGGTAAGTTGAAGCGTTGAAGCCAAGAAGTTTGGAATGATTTAGATCCATGGTTGAAGCACACTACTGGTGCACTTGGTCCATACAAACTAGCGCCATTATCTGTCAAATCTAGGGCACTTGCATACAAATTTGAAGTAAACCTTTCATTTGTTTTGCCTCATTTTTCTGTTCGCGTAATTAATTTTATTTTGATCTAAGACTGCACCGGACTGCCAAACAAGAGGTCCCGGGTTCGAATCCCGGTTTGGTTATGGACATTGTTATGTTTATGTCGTCGTTGTCCATGATAAAAGCGCAGTCTGGGATCAGGTCAATAAATCTACATTGTTTGAGCGTTAGTAAATTTTCGGTCAGGAGTGCGATTTTTGAATCTCATTCGGTGAGCTCAGCAATTAAAAATGTCTAAATTACTGTGGAGATACGCATCTTTCTACTGCTGATTTGACTTCCGATCACACTCCTGAAGTATGATTTTTTAGACTCAAATCAGCAGTAGAAAGATGCATATCTCCATAGTAATTTAGTCATTTTCAACTCCTGAGCTCACCGAATGAGTTTCAAAAATCGCACTCCTGATCACAATAGACTCACCTCTCGCCATGGTCAAAACTTACATGAAAATAAAACGTTAATTGACACTTTCAATTATTAATGGAAAAATTCTGGTAGCGAACGCCGGCGCCGGTTGATTACGTGTCTAGATCATCCTGTGTATGTTGGTGCCCGGGCAAATCCCATCAGTGTCGGGAATTTATATCATACTACACTATTACCCCTAATGTGAAGGGCAGAGTCTCATTACAAAAACAAATCAGAAACACACTTTCAATTTTATTTCAGTATACGCTTCCCACTTCAGACTTTCACGAGTAAATAACGACATTGAAATACAGCTCATTACGGAACTCCCAACTGTTGATGACGTATTTCTGATACTCGAAATCGAAGCATCAGCGCCAGATGCGGTCAGCGGCTACACCACCCTCATTATTGAACTAATCAGAGAACTTGAACAGCAAATAGTTACACCCGTGTTTAGCCAGGCTTATTATTCTGGAGCATATTCTGTGGAAGACGGACTACTGTTTGAACATACGCTTCAATTGATACAGGGTTTCGACGAATCTGTTGTGTTTACGTTGGCAGGCGGTAAGTAGGTCAATGTACGATGGAATCTTTGTTTTTAAATTTATTATGTTTATAACGCTATGAACTTATGCCACTATATTGGGAACTTAAATAAACATAAATAAACGTGGTAAGAACTCTTTATGACTAGAGGTTATAATGGAATGCTTTTAAAATATTCCAGATGATGCTCGCTGGTTTGAATTGGTCAATAATGACGGTAACAATATATCGTTGGCTATAAAAGATGATGGGTTGCAACAGATTGAAGATCGGAGTCATCTGGTTTTCTCTATCGTTGCTAATAAGACCGACAGCAATCCGGGACGCGCTGCAGTTGTGATTTCTCTCACAGGTATGGATGATCCAATAACATCGTACGGCACATGTAAGAATTTAGTGAGCAGGCAGTCGACAGGCCAGAATTGAACCTGCATCAAAACTACAGGTGTAGCCAGCCTGCAGCCTACTGTGACTATGAGGACTGCTAGAAATAAAATGTATATTTATAATGGTTTGCACTTTTTTACGAAATCACTAGTCTACCTTCCGATATTAAAATTTCTCGAAGGAGGAAAACTGTGTAAAGCAATATAGATCGTGCTTTTTCATTTCAACTGGTAGGTACTATGATTAAGAGCCGTTTGAATCTTGAAATAGTGCATTTTTGCGCAAAATAGTTTTTTCATGATCTGATACAGCTCCCTTCGATATTAGAAACATGTTGAATAACAATAGATATCGGCTTTCTCAACTTTTATTCTGTTCCTTGCAGACTTGTCTATAAATAGACCGCTGAGATTCACACAAAACTACTACTTGGGATCAGTAGAGAGTAACAACTTAACAATAGATGCGATTACGCTGGAAGAGGGCTATTCAACCGATATGAACTTTTCTTTCACTGGAGGTACGCGAAAGGAATAAGACATTTCACACTATTGTTACAAATTTGCATTACGAAATTATTTAGTTTCTTTTAGATTATGTTGACTATTTTCAGCTGACAAACGAGGGAGATGTTTTTACACTGCGACTATTAGCTCCGCTACCTACTGAAATAACAGACGATAACAACGTGTTGATATTTACGTTAAAAGTTCAAACCACTAGCAACCGAGCTTCTACTGCAATCATTGTTGAAATTGTTAAAAACGATGTCGTCCTAGCTTTTGAAAAAGTTTATTATGTTAGCTCGTATTCGGAAAATGATGGTTTACAATTAGAACCTCAAATTACGTTGATTGAGGGGTATGATGAGTCGGTATCGTTTTCTTTGGAAGGAGGTAAGAATTATTTATTCTCTAAGTTAATTATTTAAGTCAATGATTCGATTACCGAATGTTGACAATTTAACGCAAAACCTGAAAACCGTTTATCATGTTTGCGATTCACTCAAAAATACTGCACCGAATTGATTATATTTTCATATGTATAGGGGATATCCATAATTAATATGTTAGTATTCACTATGATTTTCTCAAAACCTTGATCTTAACCACTTTGTTATTTCAAAAAACTACCGATTTGGATTCGCTATACTTACACCCGTATTCTTAGTTCTTTTCTTGTCATTTCCTCACTCGAGTGGAGGATGTTTTTGAAATATTTTGTGTGACAAAAGTGTCAAAAACGTCCTTGACTCGAGTGAGGAAACCTCAAGGAGGCAACTAAGAATACGGGTGTTAGTCATTCAATTAGCAGGTGACACAATTTTATCGTTCTTATTTTACGAGTAAAGATGGACTTCATAACAACTCAATTTTCAGATCAATCACAATGGTTTGATACGGTTCGATCAAATAATACAGTATCTCTTTCTCTACGAACATCTGTACCGAGCGAAGTGCTGGAGGATAACCATCAGCTGATCTTTGTTATTCTGGCTCAAAGGGCTGGAAGCAGAGCTGCGAGGGCTACTATTGTTGTTTCACTCATCGATGGTGAGCTCTAATTTAATTTGTATCTGCTTAAAATGGGATTTGCACGGGTCTAATTTCGCCGTCCGGCTTAGTGCGATTTGAAGTACACCGACTGATTAGTTTGAGATAAACTTGAAACATAATTAGCTCACTCAGAAATGTACTTCCAAACGCATTAAACCGCACGGCGAAAATCTACCTTTGCAAGTGACTAAACACGGGAGAAAGAAAACAGATAACTTTAAAACTAAAACTACCTAAAACTTACCTAGTATAAAGCTTATTTGGCTTGTTAGTTTCAAAAGTGTCATCACTCTGTTACCCAAGTGCAGTAAAAGTATTCTTAAATTTGGTTGAAATATAAATAATGTACTGATAAAACTAGAATAGAACTTTTAAAATTGTTGAAAGGTTCAAATAAAAACCATATCTCAATTCTAGTGGACTACTAGTTAGCGCTTACAAACTTAACATCAATCTATACAGGTATAGGTAGTCTTTTTCGTTTCTATACTATTTCTTAAAGAATTACTGTTGAATTACTTTATAAAGGTTGTCTTCAAAAATCTCCAAGACCTACAGACTTCACAATAAAACTATTTTTTACATCCTATCCAGATTTTATGTCTCACACTGGAACACTCCAGATTGATTGGTTTTTCTTTAAGACAAAAAGAAATGGAAATATAAATCTGGGATGCTTTCCACGTCCCTATCTGTATTTTACACAAAGAGATTGTCGTGCGACATCAGCTTTAAGACTCATTGCACTGAACAACATTTTTGTTGCTGGATCTTTTAAGAATTCGGTGAAACGTTGGTCAGGAGAGCGATTTTTGAATCTCATTCGGTGAGCTCAGCAGTTGTAAATGTCAAAATTACTATGGACCTATGCATCTTTCTACTGCTGTTTTGACTTTCAAAAATCGCTCTCCTTGAGTATGATTTTTGAAAGGCTAATCAGCAGTAGAAAGATGCGTATCTCCATAGTAATATTGACATTTTCAACTGCTGAGCTCACCGAATGAGATTCAAAAATCGCATCCCTGGAATGAAGCAGTCAAGTAATAAAATTGTCGATTTAATCTAATATAGTCATCAGCACAAACCGATTTTTAGCTTTTATTTAAAATTGTCTACTAAAATGTGTGCTTATCTGAATAGGTACATACAATTGGCCGTAATAAACTCTTATACAGATCAGCTCTGATTAAATACATTAACATGGAAAGCATGTAAGATCATTAACATTATCGTTTATAATTATATGTAATTAAGTACCTAAAGTACCTAAAATGAGAATGAGGGTTGCATAATAATTATACATAATTTTTTATCTTGCGAGAATTAAGTGACTTATATCTTCGTAGCTTATATCACACAAATTTTATCTATAATACGTAATCAACAAATGGGGTTTTCACAAAAGCATATAGGGAACTTAGTTTTTGAACAAACATTTGGGGCTTATTTCATCGCAACCGATTCACTCAATGCAAAGTATTTAAGTGTATATTACCGTTGATGCTCTCAATACAAATAGTTATATAGGATACCGATCCAATGGGTAGTACACAATAGCGTCTTACTTAACTACACAACTACACATTACTTCGTCCGCGCAGGCAACTGAAATACTTGTAATGTACTTGAAAACTTTAAGAGAAGTTTATTCCGAGAAATTTTTAAGAGAAATTTTTTCTGAAATAATCTAAAAACTAATCTCTATGTTTGTGTGAACTCCGATATATGGACGAGTTACGCGCGTAATTCTATACTAACAAACTTTTTTGCCACTTTTTGCGGGGGTCGAGGTAGTACTCGTATGAGATCCGCAATTCTGAATTTTATTCCATTACTTTAGATTCTAATTTTAATTGTTAAAAATAGTCTCGTGAGAACCCCCCGATCGCGACTTGTTTGAAGTTATTGTTTCGCAACTATAGGATGTCTGGTTTAGTGATAAGGTATACAATTTTATGAAAATGCACATTGTCAATTGATCTTATAACGTGGCAGAAGGGAAATGCTACCCTGCTACCGCATGGCTGGTCCCTAGTTATATTGTCCAAGTCGGTATCAAATCGAAATGGAATTTTTTTCTGCTTCTTTCTTTTTTTAGATACTTAACTAATTTCAGACAATGGAGATGATTATCGGAGTAGTACAGTCATAAATGCATGTCGAGGCACCAAATGTATCTTTGGTATGATTAAGCAATGCAATTAAGTAATAACCATTTTGCAGAACAAACCACCGTCCTCAGCTTCGAAAGGAATAGCTACCTCGGCTCTATACAAACTAACAATACGAATATAGGGCCTATTCGTATTACGGAAGGATACACACAAAACATATCTCTTTCTTTACTCGGAGGTAAGAAATGAAATATTGTTTTCTTATGCTTTATGTTTCGCTGTCTACTATACGGGGTCGGTCGGCGTTGTCATTATAATCTTTAGGTAGGTATACTAATCCCTTATGAAGGGGATCCGAAAATTTTCGTAAGCCATTATTATTTTCGTTATCTTTTAAAGTGAATCTTTATATGGGAGGCTGCTGGGAGGCTTTGAAATTCGGTTCCGCAACCTTTTCGAAATTTAAATTTGACAGCTGCGGACGTTTCACTTCTGTCGGGCGTCTCGTGACGGCTTTTTATAACTTTTAATATTAACAAAAAAGGAGATAAGGTATTCATATAAGATTTTACCACTAGTGTCAGCCAGTGACTGTCAATTAAATTAGAGAAAACTATCAAACATTAATATAAACGGATACTAATAATTCAATGAATTTCCTCCTCACTACAGATCTTTCCAGCTATTTCATCGTGTCATCAGATGGACCCAACATCACTGTAATACTGCGAACTGAAATCCCAGAAGATTTAGTACCAGAAAACAAAATAGTATTACTAGAGTTGCAAGCAACAGCGTCATTGTCTGTCCCCGCTTATACCACATTAGTATTCAAAGTGGAACAGGAAGCTATCGATCAACTAGTTTTCCTCGAAGCATATTACACTGGGCTGTATACTGAAACGGAGACTTTAGTTTTCGAGCGACCTGCTACTCTAGCTCAGGGCTATGATGAGAATGTGGAGTTTGCGCTTGAAGGAGGTTTGTATTGTGAAGAATTTTAAGATATTAAGGAGTTTGTTTAGTATACAGGGTCTTTCTTAATATATTGACACTTTTTTAAGAGGACGATCAGACCGTCAAACTGAACAACTTTCTCTATTTCTCTATTCGCGAAATAAAAATCAGCTGTTCCATACAATACTGCATTTTTTTTTAAATTTGTTCAGTTTGAAGGTCTAATCATCCTCTTAAAAAAGTGTCAGCATATTAGGAAGGACCCTATATTATACTCGTATATACTACAAGGTGTTTCATAAGTAACAATAAATTTTTGAAACTCATAAGGGGGTTGTTTAGACCGTCAAACTGAACAACTTTCTCTATGGGACCAACATCGAAATCGCGAAAAAAATTTTTTTAAATCCCATACTTACATATTTTAGCTCTAGTCGATTTGTAGAGTATAGAACATAATTTTTTTTTTTTCGCGATTTCGATATTGGTCCCATAGTGAAAGTTGTTCAGTTTGATGGTCTACACCACCCCCTTAAATGTTTATTTGTAGTTTTGTAACACCTTGTATAGTGATCATGTGTGTATTTAACTCCTTGCGAGATTTGAACCTGAGACCCACAGATTGCAATCAATCAATCAAATGTTTATTTTGCATACTAAGTGTACAATATGTTCTTAAATTATCTTACAGTGCACTTACAACTTAGCCACCTTTTAAAGTATTGCAAAAGAGTTAAGGAAAGCGACAGTATTCCAATAACAAAATTAACTTTAACTTATAACTACTTGTTTACAACATTCTTGTTGATTTATACAACATACTTATTTAAATATTCTTAGTGATAAGATAAAGTTTAAATTTTTATTTCATGGGTTAAGGTACTCATGTAGAGAGTAGAAACATTTAGAAATTAAATATTTTATTTTATTTTTTGAAAAAGTGTTAACATTGTGTTCGTTTTTTATATCTCTAGGCAGCTTATTAAATATTTTTACCGCCATATAATAGGGGCTGCAGTTTAGCATTTTGATCCGAGATCGAGATTTGATTGTACTGCGGTGTGAAAAGCAAATGGGAAAACCACTACACTAGTTTTTCCTAGAATATGAGTATAGAGGGGAAGAGAGGCAGAGGAAGAACTAGCATCAATAGGTACTTCATTCCATTTAAGGATGAATTATTTTCCGATTCCTATTTAGCTTTCAGGGCAATTCTGATTAGCAAATATAATTTATTTATCAGAAAAACATGTGCTATTTGAAAAAAACCAAAGTTGTTCTAACAATAAGTGAGAGTGTCTTAAATCTCTGTTTATATTATTCAAAATTGCCTTAAAATTTCGTTGCAATTTTTTGGAATTGAGCACAAGTGAAGAAACAGGTGGATGTTCAAGCACTAGCGGTAAAGAGATTGTCGATTCAAATACCCCACCGACAAGAGCGAGCGTAGCCACACGTAGCTCTTGAATAACATGATGATGATGATGATGACCCAAAGATGCTCAGGAACTAGCTCAGGAAGATTAAATATTAACTTCGGACCATAAAAATAGGTATCACGAGTAACATAATATAATTGGATCTGTCTATTAAACCTCTCAACTTTACAGATAGTTCTCAATACTTCCGTGCGGCGATATCGGGTAATTCAATCAACATAGAACTAATCACAACAATTCCACTAGAAGTTCTAGTAAATCACGAACAGCTGATATTCGTAATTAGAGCCGATAAACCAGGCAGTATTACGGCCAGAACTGCCGTAGTAATATCACTTGTGAACGGTAAGAACTTTCTTAATCTAAACTTGAAAGAACCCTTAAAAACCCTAATTTTGTAAAGTCGATTTCACTTTCTTTCTAAAAAGTTTGTACTTCTTTTTAGTTTTATTTTTAGGGTTCCGTACCAAAAGGGTGTCAACGGGAACCTACTACTCTACTATGTCCGTCAGTCTGTCTTTTGAACCGTAATAGGTAGCCGGTAGAAATTTCCACAGCATATCGACAGTGGAAATTTCAAATGTCGTAAGGGACATTTTGTCGTAAGTCCACTGAATATACCACTGAACTCAGAATTTTTTCCTCTATCGATCTGTATATTTAAAATTTTGATATCTCTTCAAATAAAGGAGATACGAGGCCTATCATTTTGTAGTAAGTGACATAAATATTAAAACTTTATGTCGTATAGGTCAAATTTTAGGTTCAAACTGTTATGCAACGTGGTAAGTCTTTATAATTACCAGCCTTAAAGCGTTGTAACCCACATACAAAAAATAACATTCCTTTACAACATAAAATTCATTTAAAATATAGTTCAAACTTTGAATGAACATTGTTGTAAGTAGCAGCACATTATTACCCTCTGTCCTTTACGACATTATCGTCTGAAACGTAATTTCAAATATTTAGATAAAGATTGTCGTAAGTAGCAAAAATTATTGCATTATGTCCTTTACAACAAAAATTGTGGTAAAATAATTTAGAATGTTGAATAAATATTGTCATAAGTAGCAACAAGTTATTTACATTACGTCCCCTACGACGTTGTGTTCACAAATAATTTGAATACAGTATGTCCTTTACGACGTTATTTTCACAAATAATTTCAAAGTTGTTGTAGAAAGTAATGACAACGGTTCTTATTTAAACTAAAATTAAACACTTAAAAGGGGTTTTACCCCGTTTTTGATATCTATATTCCCGATATTTCGGTAGTAAACTTACACTTCGGCAATAAACTTGTATGTTTTACAGAAAAACCAAAAACAAAATATTGCCAAAAACGTTATATTTTTTTTTATTTTTGTTGCTATTGTAATGAATTCTAGACGAATTGTTTTAGAATTTCTTTATCTATAGCAAACTATTGATCAAATCTCGCTTAGGATAATAGTTTAGAAGATTGTGTCCCTACACAATATAATTTTGGAACACGTGTCCGTTACGACGTTCAAAAAATTGTGATTGTAATAAAAAATACTGTACACCCTAGGAATAATCGTAACCATTTTGGCGTAACTACCTGCCAGTCTTGTTCACTCTAAAATTAAATGTTGTAAAGCTATCTAAAAAGTTAGGTAATAAAATAATTTATTATAAATATTCCAATTTCAGGTTCCAGGTTCTAATAAAATGACACAAAATAATTTATCTTTTGCTTAGTAATGTTTTGTTAAAGAAGCTAGCTTTCGTATGCGCCACGGTTTGGCAACATTATTTAGACAACTGCTTATTGTTATGCACGGTGCATTAATTTAAGGGGTGATTGTACCCATGTTACAGAATAACTTTCGCAAAGGAAGAAGGGAAAGTTCCCAAAATCAACTTTTCATACAAATATTCGATAATCGGCTGATCGAACATTTGTATGTAAAGCCCAATTTTTTTTGCTACTTTCCTATACGTTTCTTAGAGAAAGTTGTTCAGTACTGTCGGTTCACACGGCGACACATCAAGCAACGCAAAACCATAATAAGCTGGGCGCACGTAGGTGGAGTAGTTTATAAAGTCGCACGACCAACTTTATATTTGTTTTGCGTAGCTTGATGTGTCGCCTTGTGTACAATCACCCCTTAAAGTAATACAACTATTTACCTTAACACCATGTATATCGACTTGGTTAAGATGTAACATTAACTACAGACTTTTTAAATTATAAATAGTCATAAAAGGGAGAGAGCCATACAACAATTTTTTCAGGTATATAGTACACCTAACATAGTGCCCGCTGTGGGGATACCCACATGAACAGTTTACTCGGAAGTCGGATGTTTACCGACGAATAGGGAACCGCCGTTTTGTATAAAACAAGGGGGAAATGCCCAAATAAATGAGCGTACATAGATATTCCAAAGCTTTTACTACTCTGCCCTAACTACCACTGCAACTGCAACTGCAACCTCCTCTCCATACGCTAAGCGCCCTGAAAACTTGGCCGTGCAAGCAGGGATGATATCGCAGCAAGACGGCTGCGACTGTTGGTGCTAATGTTTCTCGCTTAAAAAATGAGTGATAGTATGGAGTCGGAGTCAGACGCTAATTTGGTTGTAGGTACTCTCTCCCTTCCTTCATTTTGGGAAAGCTGCTCTACAATGATTCTTTGAAAGTTGCTACAGTCTTATATCTAGATTGCAAGGTAGGCGTGTCCCAATATATTTGTAGTGTTGGGTGGAGAAAAAATGTTGTCATAAATTAAGTTGAAAGCGTTGTGCTGGAATGTAAGTATATCCGTCATCAAGCCTTAAATTTACATTGAAAAGAAGATCTACTCAGCTCTTTTTGATGTCTTGCAAGTTAAGCGCTCATGTGTCTAAATCGTGAATATGTCGCAGTCGGTTTGTAGAATTTATTAGCTGCATTACAAAAAGGCCACCATAAACCACTCGACATCTATCGCAGTGTAGCCTGTGCCCTGTGTCTTGCGCCCTCCACTCCAGGACGTAGCAGAGGGTTTTCCTCGAGGAATAGAGGTGGCCAAGTATTGGAAAGATAAAGTGTAATCAACTTCAAACGAGAAATAAGAAGTCATAACAGGTAGCCGTTGTAAATGAGCCATTTCGTATTACGGCGGATCAAAATTTAGCCGGCATGTAATACGGCTGATCGAACGTTCGTCGCATTGTATCAGCGCTTCGCGTTCTTCAATACTGCTATAACAAGCTAGACGTAATGTCATAATTATAGCGGGTTATGAATCACCGTTTTGCCAGTCTTTAGTTTCCTTTCTGAAACAGCGCCGCTAGGTCAGGGCAGAAAGGGAGATAGGTGTTCAGTAGGCCGTAACAACAACAATGGCGTCGAATAATTATGTAGGGTCCTTCTTATTATGCTGACACTTTTTAAGGGGATTATCAGACCTTCAAACTGAACAACTTTCTCTATGGGATCAAATGAGCTGTTTCATACTAAAGTGCAGTAGGTTACTCGAGCCAAAGAATGGAACAGCTGATATTTTTTTCGCGATTTGGAAGTTGGTCCCAGAGAGAAAGATGTTCAGTTTGAAGATCTGATCATCCTCTAAAAAAATATAATCATATTAAGTTGAACCCTGTAGAAAATGTTTCGGTGAAAAATTAAAATATTAATGGTTCTAATAAAGAAAACGTGTCAAATACCGGTACCTAAAAACAGTGTTTAAGGACAAGCAAAACTAAACTGAACCGCAACGGTTCTCATCTGAAATTTGTCTCTGACTTAGCAATAATCTCTTTGATTGGATCGAAATTTTTTATTGTAACTTCCATTTATTTTTATATAATTGCATTACAACATACAATTATTAGGAGTGGACAAGACTGGTAGGCAGTTACAACAAAATGATAATGATTAAGCGTTGGGTGTGGTAGGGCGAAAAATAGATTTTTTGTAAATCGCAATTTTTCCACGTCGTAACGGACATCTCATCAAAAGTTAGGTTGTGTAAAGGACATCTCTTCAAAAATTATATTGTGTAAGGGACACTAACTTCTAAACTATTGTGCTAATCCAGGTTTGATCAATAGTCTTCTATAGATGAAGTAATTTCAAAACTATCTGTCTGGAAATCACCTTAATAGGAAAGAAACTAAAGAAGTTATAAGGTTTTTTCGCCGAAATTTTGTTTTTTGGCTCTACTCAAAAGTAGGGGTTTGTCCCTTACGACATTTGAAATTTCCACTGTCGATATGTGCCATATTTCCTAACAAGTAGGTAATTAAAAAAACAATAGTAAAAAATAAATGGCGTCCCCATTCTCCATAAAAGAATCGTGATTTTTCAACTATTTTTCTTTTGTTTTTGCTCTATCAATAGACAAGCGTCAAAGTTGGTGATCATAGTGCAAACAAACTCTAAAGTAAAACAACATACAGAGTTTAAGGGACAGCCCTCCGCAGACTGAAACGGTGAACTCAGACCATCAAAATGAACAACTTTCACTATGGAGCCTACCTCAGGAAACGCGAAAAAAATCAGCTGTTCCATACAAAACTGCCGTACCTACCCGACTCAAATGTTTGGACAGCTGTTTTTTTTCGCGTTTCCTGAGGTAGGCTCCATAGTGAAAGTTGTTCATTTTAATGGTCTGAGTTCACCGTTTCAGTCTGCGGAGGGCTGTCCCTTACACCCTGTATAATAAAAACCGGTCATGTGCGATCCGTGCTGATTGAAAGAAAACATTGGTATCACAAGACTTAGGTATCACAAACGGTTCTTGTATAACTCAGCAACCCTCTTGGTACGCAAGTCTGACTCGCACTTGGTCGGTTTTTAGGGTTCCGAAGTCAACAAGGAACCCTTATAGTTTCGCCATGTCCGTCCGTCCGTCCGTCCGTCCGTCCGTCTGTCCGCGGCTTAGCTCAGAGACGCTTAGTACTAGAAAGCTGTAATTTGGCATGGGTACACATATTAATCACGCCGAGAAAGTGGTAAAATAAAATTTTTGAAATATTTTATTTTAGGGTACCTTCCCTACCCGTGAAGTGGGGATGCAATTTTTTTTTCTCGTCTATCCCATGGTGTGGGGTATCGTTGGATAGGTCTTTCAAAAATACGGTGGGTGTGGGAAAACGATTTTTCGATTTAGGGATCCGTTAGCGAAATATTAAGCTTTAAGGTGCTAATTTTTGTTAGAGTCGAGTGTCCCCCCCCTCTGCCAGCTAAACGGTTGTTTCTAGATATGTGAAAAAATTCATGGCAGTAGTGTATATCATGAAATTAAAAGGAAAACTATCACCGCTAAGTTAGCTTTACAAGTTAACGAGTAATAGTCGACCAACTTAAAAAATGTACTTTTTAGACTTTATTAGCCGTCAAACCGTAGTATAAAACAAAAACCCCCTTCTAAGTTCGTATATTGTGACGGGCAACTACGGAACCCTACCCTGCGCGTGGCCCGACACGCACTTGGCCAGTTTTTTTAGATTAACAGAATAATGATCGCATCTGCACCGAGTCTAAAAATAAAACAAAATAATTAAGCATTGTAATGTTCGACAAATTACACTTTTATTTTCTTTTATATTGCAGAAGTTTCCGAGATTTCGGTGCTTGGATTTGAGAAACAAAATTATCTCGGCTCTATAGAAAACAACATCACAACTTTAGAACAAATAACTCTTTATGAAGGATACAATTCCAACGTCACATTTACAGCAAGCGGGGGTGAGAATTAGATATAAAACGGTTTATTGAATTGAACTCTTCGAAGCAGAAATTAGCATTTAATTTTATTTGCAGCATTATATACATTCTTCACTGTAACAAACGAAGGACCTAACGTTACTATTGGTTTACGAAGCGTCATTCCCGAAGACTCGATTCCAGCAAATCGTATAATAATACTAGATTTACAAGCTTCAGCACCCAATGCTGTTTCAGCTCATGCTACTATAATATTTGTTGTTATAAAGGAAGAAGTCGATAACCTCGTTTTCAGCGAAACTTATTATACAGGACTTTACTCCGAATCTGATAGTTTGGTGTTTGAGAACGCTATAACGTTAACAGAGGGATATGATGATAGTGTCGTGTTTTCTCTTGAAGGAGGTTTGTAAATTACTTTTTTGAGAACTTATTTTAATTATGGTCAGTGGTGGTCCAGTGGCGAGTAACCTTGCCTGCCGTGCCAATGATTTTTTCGGAATTAATATACGATTTGTAACACCACTGGCTTTATCGGTGAAGGAAAACATCGTGAGGAAACCAGCATGCTTCAATTTCGATGCATTTATTGTACCCACTATCCATTATAAGTGGCGACGGGCTCACCCCTCGTCACACTGGACAGAGTGTCGGTACTACTGGTGAAACGTGGATGTTCTGAGATATCAGAATATCTCTGACTACCCCCTCGGGGAATATAGTCGTGAGCATATTACGCTTTGCTACTTTAATAATATTTGAGGCATTTATACTATTAAATTTTACATAATTTATTGTCGCAGCGATTCTGAAATTCCATACGATACGTGGGTTTCATCATAGGGCCCCGTTTTGTAATTTTTCTCACGCAATTCATGATTTACTTATATAATAACAGTCATGTAGTTTGATTATTTAAACCACCCCTTAAAATGTTCAAAGCTGGTAATAGTTCTTACATATTTTCATTCATCAAAAATATTACAAATATAGGTAGTAATTCCATAATGATATTTACAGATGCTACACAATGGATCGGTCAGAATATTACAGGCAATTCAGTTATACTCACATTGACCGCTCCTATCCCGGATGAAGTTATGGCAAATAATCAACAACTAATTCTTGTTATTACTGCCAGTAAACCTGGAAGAAGCACAAGAGCAACTATAGTTATAAGTCTAGTAGTGGGTACGTAAGATAAGAGTTGAAACTAAGAATATTTGAGAGACAGTAATTCATTTCTATTTTATTTGGGATTAACCTGACCTGACTAATGTTTATTCCAGAAAATACAAATATACCAGTTCTAAGCTTTGAAAAGAACAGTTATCTTGGCTCTCTGGAAAATAATACATTAAATTTAGAACTAATTACGCTTGTTGAGGGATATAATGTTTCCCTTTATCTACATGGCGGTGAGAATCATTTTACTTATATAACTCTTTTCAAATCCGTAGCCACTTCCGTAGCATAATTTTAATAAACTTTTCCAGAATTGTCCACTTACTTCACACCGGTATCGGATGGAGCAACAATCACTATTCGGCTTTCAACTCCTATCCCAGAACAGTCCATGCCTTCAAACGGAATAATAATACTGGGGCTTCAAGCAACTGCTCCAACAGCCATATCTGCCTATGCCACTATAGTGCTCAAAGTCATACAAGAAGATGCTCCTACATCTATCGAACTTGTATTTGATAAGACATATTACACTGGTCACTACACAGAAGCAGACGGCCTAGTATTTGAGACAAATATGACACTTACTGAGAGCTATGAAGAAGATCTGCAATTTGCATTTGAAGGAGGTATTGTTCAAGATGAATTTGCTACTAATACCATATATAATATAATAGTATACGTCTTTTATTTAACGTTTATTATTGCAGAGAGTTCTCAATGGTTCAGACCAGTAATATCAGGAAACTCAGTGTCACTGGCATTATCATCTCCTATTCCGCAAGCAGTTTTAGCGAATAATCAACAACTTATATTTGTCATACGTGCACAGATTGAGAGCGCTACTGCAAGAGCTACTATAGTCATTTCACTCAAAGATGGTATGTAAAAAAATATTTAATGATAACGATATTATGATGGTGACAAATTGATATTAGTCATTTGGTCCATGCTTTATTTCATCAAGTCCATGCGTTGTTTCAGAATATACTGAAGACACGGTTCTGGGTTTTGAACGAGTCTCTTACCTCGGCACTATTAAAAACAATACAGCAAATCTAGAGCCGATCACTCTGAATGAAGGATACTCAGAAAATGTTTTATTCACATTACATGGGGGTAAGAAGTACTTGAATAAAAACGATGTACAAAATAATTATGTTATTGTGTAGATAAAGTGCATAACTTTTAATCAACTTCCAATATTTCAGAATTGTCAACCTACTTCAGATTACTACAAGAAGGTCCAAGCGTCACTATTGTCCTCCAAAACATTATCCCTGAAGATTCAATACCCAGGAATAGAATTATAGCCCTTGAATTGCAAGCTTCATCTCCGTTAATGATTCCTGCATTTGCTACCATTGTATTTGAAGTCATACAAGAAGATATCCCTGCATCTGTCGAACTTACATTTAGTCAGTCGTATTACACTGGTCACTATACAGAAGCAGATGGCCTAGTATTTGAGACCAATATGACACTTACTGAGAGCTATGAAGAAGATGTGCAATTTGCATTTGAAGGAGGTAGGCATTGTTCAAGTTGAATTTTACTACTAATTTCCATATCGAATATAATAGTATATGTCTTTCATGGTTCACTAATGTTTAACACAAAATCAATAAGCAAAATATCACTTCTCAAGCAACGTTTAACAACGTTTCATTTCACAAACTAGTGTTTTAACAAAGGTGTTAACACACATGTTTACATATCAAAAGTTGTCATTTGGCAAATGCATTGAATGATATTTTGTTTAAAGTTAAAAAATCATTTCAACATCAGTTATGTGACAACAATCACATTTATCAAATAAATCATTTAACCAAACAACGATAAAGCATTTTTTATATCACAAAATGTTATTTGCCATTTTTCCAATACATCTACTACACTTCATTTTATACTTTAATTTTAAATATTTTAATAATTTGCGTCAGTCTGACGATCGTTCTAGTTCTACGACGATTGATGGACCAGACTGACGCGCGACTGAGCGTGTAACACCCGTCTTTCATGGTGCTTCATGCATAAAACATACATGCACGCTAAACCAAGCATACATGCACACAAAAATGCAGCATGCATGTGACATACTAACTAACCTAACCTAGTCTAACCTACAGTTTTGATGTTACCTTTCTGCCCCCTAAGCAACAAGCAAATAAGCATGCACTCAAGCAAAGATGCAAGCAAGCCTGCACACAAGCATGCAGACACACAAGCATATAGCAAGCAAGCAAGCAAGCATGCAGCATGCAAGCAGGCATGCACATGCATGCAAGCATGTTGATGCTCCGCTCGATTCGCTCGCTCCGCTAAGTGTTATACATGTTCTAACCTAACCTAACCTAGAATTTGACAAGCACCAATTTGTTTTTCTCAGGCAGGGGGCTTCTGCCCCCCGCACCCCCTGAGCGGGGGGCACGGCCCCCCTGCACCCCCCAACATGCAGACAAGCAAACAAGCAAGCAAGCACACATGCAAAGATGCATGCAAGCATGCACACAGGCATGCAGCAAGCAAGCAAGCATGCAACATGCAAGCAAGCAAGCATGCAACATGCAAGCAAGCAAGCATGCAAATGCATGTACATACAAGACTGCGTGGAAGAGGGGTGCTCTGGTTCGGTTTTGTGAAATGAAATAATGTGATCATCAATATTTGTAAAACGTTGTTATATTTAATAACAGATCTAATCACTCTAAAGAAAATAGGGTAAGTATATTGGAGCAACCGAAATGTAATAAATACCTAATGTAATAAACAGAAGTACCTACCTAAAATTTTTATCAAGAAATGAGCGTGGTCTTGCCAAGACAAACCAAGATGGTTTAATGGCATGAATTAGTTGTAAGCAAAGTGTAAGTTTTGTTCAAAATAAATAAAAAAAAAAAAAAAAAAAAAAAAAATTTGCTGATCAAACAATAAAATATAAAACGAGTTTCTAACAAAAGATGAATGTTTAAATAACACAGTTTCGTTTCGAAGTGTCTTGAGAATGAAATGTCGCAATGTGACAATTTGACAACTGATCACAAAATTAAATAAATGGTTTGCGAAACCTATTGCTACTAAATGATGATTTGTGAATTGACCCATTTTTAGAACGTTGTGTATTTTTTTAAAAATTGCTAAACAACTGTCGTACAAACGGCAGTGACCCGTCTTTCATTTAATGTTTATTATTACAGAGAGTTCTCAATGGTTCAGACCAGTAATATCAGGAAACTCAGTGTCACTGGCATTATCATCTCCTATTCCGCCAGCAGTTTTAGCGAATAATCAACAACTTATATTTGTCATACGTGCACAGATTGAGAGCGCTACTGCAAGAGCTACTATAGTCATTTCACTCAAAGATGGTATGTAAAAAATTATTTAATGATAACGATATTATGATGGTGACAAATTGATATTAGTCATTTGGTCCATGCTTTATTTCATCAAATATTATTTCAGAGTATACTGAAGACACGGTTCTCGGTTTCGAACGAATCTCTTACCTCGGCACTATTAAAAACAATACAGCAAATCTAGAGCCGATCACTCTGAATGAAGGATACTCAGAAAATGTTTTATTCACATTACATGGGGGTAAGGAGTACTTGAATAAAAACGATGTACAAAATAATTATGTTATTGTGTAGATAAAGTGCATAACTTTTAATCAACTTCCAATATTTCAGAATTGTCAACCTACTTCAGATTACTACAAGAAGGTCCAAGCGTCACTATTGTCCTCCAAAACATCATCCCTGAAGATTCAATACCCAGGAATAGAATTATAGCTCTTGAATTGCAAGCTTCATCTCCGCCAATGATTCCTGCATTTGCTACCATTGTATTTGAAGTCATACAAGAAGATATCCCTGCATCTGTCGAACTAACATTTAGTCAGTCGTATTACACTGGTCACTATACAGAAGCAGACGGCCTAGTATTTGAGACCAATATGACACTTACTGATAGCTATGAAGAAGATGTGCAATTTGCATTTGAAGGAGGTATTTTCAAGTTTAGATATTTTACTACTACAGTGTTTACATACACATTTTACAATTGTTTAATGTTTATTATTACAGACAGTTCTCAATGGTTCAGACCAGTGATATCAGGAAACTCAGTGTCACTGGCATTATCATCTCCTATACCACCAGCAGTTTTAGCGAATAATCAACAACTTATATTCGTCATACGTGCACAGTTTGAAGGTGCTATTGCTCGAGCGACTATTGTTATTTCTCTCATTGATGGTAAGTGCCACCTATTACGATATTTTAGAAAAAAAATTCGTGTTAATGTAAATTCGTAATTCGTAATTAGTGTTTTGTAATGTTCGTACTTTCTGGGACCCCACATTCATTTCCATTTGACGGGGACCAAGATTAATCTAGTTAAGTACATATTAACATAATTATTATATCAATATATATAATTAGGCGCCAGTATAAACTTAATAACTATTGTATTTTTCCTGTTATGCATTCTTATTTTTATTTTATTACTTAAAGATTAATAAATTACACATCGTCAGACCCATTGATTAATGTTTGTTGTAATACTGTTACAGAATATACTCATGACTCGGTCCTTGGCTTTGAAAGAATCTCATATTTTGGGACTATCCATAACAATACAATCACTTTGGACCCGATCGTTTTAACTGAAGGATACACAGACAACGTATCTTTTACTTTACACGGAGGTGAGACAGCGACATTTTTTTGTTCATACCGTATGTACCTACCAGCTAAAAAATTTTAAAAAATCAGAATTTTTAATTCTTTTTTTACATTTCAGATTTATCAAACTACTTCAGAACAGTGCAAGAAGGCTCAACAGTAAACATTTTATTAGAAAATTCTATACCTGAGGAATCAATCCCAATGAATAGAATCATAAACCTCGAATTGCAGGCTACGACTTTATCAGCTATCCCAGCCCTTACTACAATAGTTCTTCAAGTGTCACTTGAAGATGTTCCTGTTTTTGAGCAACTTGTTTTTAGTGATACTTATTACACTGGGCACTATACTGATGCTGATGGTCTAATATTTGATGCTCCAATATCTTTAATACAAGGCTTTAATGGGAATGTTAGGTTTGCTTTAGAAGGAGGTACGATAGTCACAGTTACCTATATAATTTGTTATCTTAATTAAATATTATGCTCCCACGTAAAAAATACTTTATTTCCGAAAAAGAACAAATAACTTTAAAGTACATTTTCAAAACTAAAGGTTTTTATATTGTTCTTAACAATATTTTCAATTATACACCACCATTATTTTCCAGAGAGTTCCATATGGTTTAGATTAGTAGCATCTGGGAATTCAATAGTACTTGAATTGGAAACACCGATTCCACCAGCGGTGTTGATTAATAATCAACAGCTAATTTTCACTATTCGTGCCGAAGATCCTGACAGCTTGACTGCAAGAGCTACGATTGTCATATTATTAACGGATGGTAAGCGTTGTATTCACAAAGTTTAGATTAACTATTGTTTTATGTTAATCATGCTTATTACAATGGGATATGAAAAGGTCGCATCATCCCATGAGTATTTTACCCAACCTTTTAACTTTGTCTAAACATGCCTGAATTCCTATTTCAGAATATACAAACGAAGCAGTTCTTGGATTTAACCGAATCAGCTATTTTGGCACGATTGATAATGATATTACAAATATTGAAACCATAGTTCTTAGTGAAGGATATAGGGAAAATGTTACATTCATACTTCGCGGAGGTAAGCAAAATATATTCTCACAATTTTTGACAGTTGTGTGTACTGCGATGGTGTGATTTCTCATAACAGATTTCACCTGTGATGTTGGGAAGGAAATTCAATTAGTTGGCCACATCGTCAAGGAGTGCCCACTCAGAAAATATTCTGGGATTATTAAAGACCTTGCATGCTTGACCTTGCATTGAACTGATAAAAGAGGCTTTCGAATGGATGAAAAGCCCACACTGAATATTATTCAATTTATTTCCTGAATAACTGCATGTTATTATAAAAATTATCTATCATTTTTTTTTTTTTCATGTGCATATACATATACAATATGTCTGTTACTACTTACAAAAGCAGTCAAGCAGTCGATAGTGTGCATAAATGTACCGTCTAATCTTAAATTTTTACTCCTGTGTATTCTCTAATTATTCATCTTAGCCCGCTAAGCGTTAAAATATGTTTATTTCTTGCTTTTAGATTTGGCTAGCTACTTTTCCTTAATAGAAAATGAAGCCGAGGTCAGTATAGTATTACCGAGTGCAATTCCCGAAGAATCGTTACCAGAAAATCAAATAGTACTCCTCGAACTTCAAGCATCAGCCCCGGAGACCGCATCAGCTTTTGCTACAATAATTTTCAAAGTTATGAAAGATGCCGTTGAAGAATTAATTTTCAGCGAGCCTTTTTACATGGGACAGTACACTGAAACTGATGGACTTATATTTCAAACCACAATTTCGTTGGCTACTGGTTATGAACCAACCGTTCAATTTACTCTAGAAGGAGGTTTGTTATAATAATTATGTGTGCTTAATTTTTTGTCATCTCTTAGCACGTTAGAGCTGAAAGTTAAATTTTAGTTTTTCTTCAATATTACGAGGCGTTGTCCAAAATTGAAGTACCTACTAAAAAACTACATAAAAAAGGAGTTAGATACCTATAATGACAATAATAGTAATAATAGTGGATTCGTTATATGTATATTGTTGTTTTTGTCAATCAAAGCATATGCTCAAGACTACAGGGTGTTACATAAGTAAAAAAAATTTTTTTTTAAACTCTTAATGGGGTTGTTTAGACCGTCAAACTGAACAACTTTCTCTGTGGGACCAACATCGAAATCGCGAAAAAAAATCTGATATCCTATACATAATATTTTAGCTCGAGTCGATTTGTAGAGTACCTACCTACTATAGAACATCATGTTTTTTTTCGCGATTTCGATATTGGTCCCATAGTGAAAGTAGTTGAGTTTTTGTATTTTATTTGTATTTTTGTAACACCTTGTATATTCCCCGATGGGGTAGTCAGAGATATTCTGAAAACTCAGAACATCCACGCATGTCAATCAAAGCATGTTAAACATTTCGAAAATGCAGTCTTGTCTTGAACAACCTTCCTGGACCTACTTAGTTACTAATGTTACGATTATTAATTACGATTACGACACTTTTATTAATTAATTATCTAGTTAGTCGTCTGTTAAAATAAGCTAGAGGCGAAAATGTATGTAAACTGTGGTTTGCTTTACAGAAAATTCAAATTGGTTTGGACTCGAGATATCGCAAAACTTAGTAAAGCTGACGTTGCGGTCTCCGATTCCACAAGAAGTGTTGGCAAACCACCGACAACTAGTATTGGTCATCACTGCACAGAGAGTCGATAGCGTAACGGCAAGGGCACCAATCATCGTGATTCTGGAAAATGGTTAGCCCTATTAGCAGAAAGCGTAATAATGCTAAGTTTATCGACATCCGACACTGTGATTCAATAGAATTCACATGAATACCTATCGACAGCTATTATTGTGAATTCTACTGAATCACAAGATTTCATTGCTACCCTTTATCGTATTTCAGTATTAATAATTCTGAGATAAATGTACCTAATCCTTTCCGGACAACTTCCATTGTTTGTCTAGATAATACAATTATCTTTTGTATACTTATCCTTAATCCCAACGATGTGTCTGATAAGATAAAATAAGAATTTTTTATTGTATTTTTATTCACCATTTACCGTATACAGATTCCTTTTGATATTCGATCTTGATTGTGGTTTTCTTTAGGGCAAACATTTAGATATAAGGAATTTTGAAACGTTGTTTTGTGTTTGTAACATTATTATAATTATTTTGGCAGATTCTGATTCAGACGCCGGTTCAGACGTGACTTTCAATAAGGTTCTCTACGAAGGGCTTGTCCAAGCTGGTGTCGTTCAACATGAAACTATTACAATTGCTGGATACAATGGAACCGACGTTGATGTGTTGGGAGGTAAGCAAATATTATTAAAGGACAGCGCTTTACATACATACATATATATACTCACGCTACTATCCCACAGGGGTAGGCAGAGACTACGGCTCACCACACACTACGATTCTGACACACTTATCTCGCTGCATCCACTTTCATACATCTCTTCATGCACTTCCGTCGGTTTAGGTTGCTACGCACTTATCCTTTTCGGAGAAGATCATTTGTTTGGTCGTGTTAAGTTTTCCTCGGACGCCCTCTCTCGACTGTTCCACTGATGTTGGATCGATAAATCTCCCTAGTCAGTCTACTTTCATTGAATCCTCTGTACTACATGACCGAACCACCTAAGCATACCTCTTTCAATCCTGGTTACCACTTTACATTAGAAAAATATACTTAAATACATGATGTCTATGATAATATGACTCAGGATATATTTTGTGATTAGACTGAAATCGCAAATCATAAATCAGCTGTTTCATATTATTATATCGAACACTACTATTCTTTCTCTCTGCTACGAAGACTATAATATGTCTAAAAAAATGTCCATACAAGGAAACTCTAAAATGATTGGACTAATAGTACCTACTTGACGAAAGCATGCATGCATGATTCGACCCATATAGAAATTGAAAGGCGAAAAGGATCTGTGTGATAAAATTATTAAGTTATTATATACGAATAAATCGGTTTCTATGTATAATTTCACAAAGAAAGAATCACTGACCTTTATAGTATTTCGACAAATATTTACACCCACTGATTCGTATAATTGTTTATTCTGTTTATCTCGGTAGTGTTTGACACCTTTTTGTATTTACTCTACTAATAAATCGCGTCTTTCTCTACGATATCATTTTACTTCGGAGAATGGTCGGACAGTATTATCTATATAGTGTATAGGTTACTTACTTAATATATTTCATAGTGCAAAAAATATACAATTGGGTACAAAAACAACATATGGGTTCAGTGTGATAGCGACTTTAGTAGGAACGAAAAGGAACAGACACGGTCCCTATAACATACATTTTGAAAAGTCTTAGTTGTAAAGTATAACTTTCATTATTTCATTGAATGCACCGACGACTACGTACCTATATAAACGCAAATAAGTATTTGTGAGTTGCATTTTTAGTTCTCTATTGTAAAAATTTCATTTTTTCCTTTAGAATTCGCTGCCCTTTTCACCGCATCTTCCTTGGATGGAGTTGTCAATGTACGAGGCATCGACACGGTGACCTTGTCGACAGATGTGACCTTCGTATCTTTGGAACTAAGGGCTGGAGGCGCCGGCACTGCACTTATACTGGATGTTATTCCTGAAGGTTCGTTAAACACAGAACATTGTTACGCCACACGGTTATGCAATTATTTGCATAATACCATAAGGCGCGCGCCGTGGTGCGAGCGATACGGCATAATTAGTTGTAGCAGCGTGAGGGGAAGAAAAGTGGTGACAGTCGTCTCCGAAGCAAAAGCACTACTTTGCATTTCTAACCCCTCTTATAATGTTCTGTGTTGCCAACAGTGACCTATAGAGGCTATAAATGTCAATAAAGGTTAGCAATTTAGCATCCTCTTTTATCATGAGAAAGAGGTAAGATTTTAAACTCTCTTCCTGCGTAGATATGTTTTTCCCCGCAAATATGATTAGGATTTAAAAAAAAAAAAAAAAAAAAAAAAAAAAAAATGTTTTATTGACACCAAAATTACCAACATAAGGATGAAGAGTTTATTTTTTGGGTGAACGCTTAAATTCTCGTCTCCAAAAACTCGTCTCAAATTAAAAATGGTTTCAATGCGTTCCATTACGAATCCTAAACGCCCCAAATTAATATTTTTTGCAAATATCTTCAATGTATATCCAAGCCACGTTTATAATTTTATTACTTGTATGTAAGTATAGAAGAATAGATAATAGGGTTAGTCCACTACCGTAACTCATTCATAAGTCATAACTCTTATAATTGTTTACCCCTATCTCGTGATTGGCGACGGGCTCGCACCCCCCGTCGCACTGGACGGAGTTTCGGTACTACTGGTGAAACGTGGATGTTCTGAGGTTTCAGAATATCTCTGACTACCCCCTCTGGGAATATAGTCGTGAGCACATGCCTATCTCGAGATTGTTATTATTTTATTAATGTAGGTAGTTAGTCGTCAGATCTTCATCACCTTCTGACATAAATTAATTGTACGTATCTCATAATTGCTATTAATGGACTTAGTTCTTCAGATCTCTAATAGTTCTTGTTTGCGCAAATGATTTTTAAAATTTTAATCCAGGAGCATTATTCACATGAACTGGGAGGAAAACTGAGTGACTATAATGTCTTCAGTATGGTTTTATTGAAATACTAGTGTTTTCCCGCGACTTCGTCCGCACAAATTATATACCAGATTTTAAGTCAGATCATAAGCTATCAAACAAAAAAAGTTTCATCAAAATCGGTTCAGTAGTTTTTGCGTGATGCGCGAACAAACAAACAAACAAACAAACAAACAGACAAACAGACAGACAAAATTTCCAAAAAAGGTTGATTTCGAGTAAGGGATACCTAAAAACCATATCGCAATCTTTTTTTGGTAAATATTTTCAATGTACAGACAGACTTCAGTTACAGTTTAGAAATTAGAAATTAGAAACACAAAGCAATGTAAGATACCACACACACAGAATTAATTAAATACATTTAAGTTACTGTATCGGACCAGTACGACTAGGCGCTCTTAGTAATTCAATTATTCACCTACTCATCCCAAACTTGACCGGGCAACCCGAAGAATCTACCGTAATTTAGATAATGTATTGAACACGTTCTGGGATTCGTTATGTACCTATACAAGATGTTTCATAAGTAAGAATAAATTTTTGAAACTCTTAAGGGGGTTGTTAAGACCGTCAAACTGAACAACTTTCTCTATGGGACCAACATCGAAATCGCGAAAAAAAAAATTTCATATCCCATACGTATTTTAGCTCTAGTCGATTTGTAGAGTATAGCACATAAATTATTTTTTTCGCGTTTTCGATATTGGTCCCATAGTGAAAGTTGTTCAGTTTGATGGTCTACACCACCCCCTTAAAGGTTTATTTGTATTTTTGTAACACCTTGTATAATGTATTGACTTTTCCCAAAGAAACCCAAAAAAGGTTAATTTAAATATTAAAACTCTGCTAGGTGTGAGTTCGGAACGCTTAGATTCTTCCGCACTCTGGCGCACTTTTCTAATACTTACTTTTAATTACTTTTTAGCTATGCCTTCAATGTCCCTGTTTTTTTCCGACGTACACTTAGCCGTTTCTTTTTTCTAAAAACCGGATTCGGACCATAACGAACATTTGTAAAAAAAATAGCCAATTCTGTCCAGCCGTTCTCAAGTGATACGCTTACCTAAGCACAACATTTAATGTTTATGTATACAAGGTGTTTCATAAGTAACAATAAATTTTTGAAACTCTTAAGGGGGTTGTTAAGACCGTCAAACTGAACAACTTTCTCTATGGGACCAACATCGAAATCGCGAAAAAAATAATTTCATATCCCATACATATTTTAGCTCTAGTCGATTTGTAGAGTATAGAACATAAATTTTTTTTTTCCCGATTTCGATATTGGTCCCATAGTGAAAGTTGTTCAGTTTGATGGTCTACACCACCCCCTTAAATGTTTATTTGTAGTTTTGTAACACCTTGTATAGGGTCCTTCTTAATATGCTGACACTTTTTTAAGGGGATGATCAGACCATCAACCTGAATAACTTTCTCTATGGCACCAACATCGAAATCGCGAAAAAAAATCAGCTGCTCCATACAAAACTGCAAACCTACTTGAGCAAAATGTATGGGACAGCAGATATTTTTTTCGCGATTTCGATGTTGGTCCCATAGAGAAAGTTGTTCAGTTTGATGGTCTGATCATCCCCTTAAAAAAGTGTCAGCATAATATTAAGTTGTACCCTGTATGTTATTTTGTCCAATACGCTCCAACTCAGTTTATTTTGTTTGTGATGCAGCGAGCCCGGCCCTACCATCGGTGGCATTTAGCTCACCATCGTACATCGTTCGAGTGGACATCACGCAGTCTGGTCGAGTCGGTCAAGTGTCCGCCTCGGCTGATAATGGAGAGGCTGTATCTTACTCTCTGCTCGTAGACGATGGTATGTATTAACCGTAATTGTTTATAGAAATATAACATAGTTATTTAGGCAGCGCGATATAGCGCTATCGCGCTTTAGCTCTCTTTCGATTTTAATATTTTTGTTCAAACTGAAACTTCAAACTTTATCATAAATTCAATATATATATGTGATGGAAACTCTCATAGTTGAAGTCAACTTTAAAGTTTTCCACACAAAATCTAATTACCTAAGTTTACAGTTTCTCAATAATTAGTTATTCATAGAATTCTCATGGGTTTATACGCGAGCAGGTTTCAATTACCTATATCCATAATTTCAAGCAGGTTTCAGGTTTCAATTACCTTTATCCATAATTTCGATAGCATATCTTCATAAACTCTGGGAATGAGATAGGAAAATTACTCGAATCGATCTATCACTATCGAATGAAGTACCTACGAGCTTCGAGCACATGAATGACTTCTGTTGCTGACATTTGAAATGGGTCCATCCAGAGTCCATTCTTATTTGATTACATTCCCTGGAGTCCAATTTTCGTACTTTACTAACTAACTGTTTGTATTCTTTTGTTTAAACGTACCGTTGGTGTATCTAATAAAGTAAAATAACATTTTTAAGTAATTACAATTATGATTGTTTAAAAGAATTGATCCTATGAAACTAGTTATGATGAGAAATAAAATACGTAATCAAATTAATAACATATTAATGAAGAATTCTAAAAATGACTTTTTTCATCGTAGGTAGGTACCTAAGTAGTTTCATTTAATTTAGTAAAATATGAATGAAATCCAGATTTTGTAATATTCTTGAGACTAATTTACGTTCATTAGGAGCTATTGGTTCTTACGTCGTAACAATTGAGCAGTCTAAACCTTGTTCAAATAATTTCGAAAACAATTTTCCATAAAGCGCCTGAATCTTTACTGTTAGCAATGATAAAGAGAGGGAATATTGGTATTTTGTAGAATAATTTGAGTACTTACCTACTAAGTATTTACTAGCTTGTGGCTCCCATAGTAAAAGTTGTTCAGTTTGATGAGTAGTTTCATAGTTTTAAATGATGCTAATGATATAAATTTCAACCTGTAAATACCAATTTTTATTTTCCTAAACTATCTAAAACACAAATAGTAGGTACAATATGGAATTTATGCATTATTCGTATATGAATAAGCGACGTGTAGGACATAGGACTCCTAGACTCCGTGTCAGTATGTGATACTGATAGCTCTGTAAACATTTTCAATAAATACTTAGCGTCCTGATGAATATAAAATTAAACGGCACTTCTATTGCATGATTGCAGCCCACCTTCTGCAACGTCTCTCGGTAGACAACGAGGGTGGCATGCACTTGTCCGCGCCGGCAAACAGTGGAGTGTACAGTCTACAAGTCGTTGCTACTACTGTCTTCACACAAATCACTGCCACCGCTCCGGTAAGATATTATTAGACCTTACATCTAGTACAGGTAAAGTAAGCTAAGACAAAATTTGTATATCAATGAAACTTTGTTTTATAACATTATCTTAGCACTGGAAATGAGGATCTGCAGAGTGAACCCACAATTTTTGGGTCCTATTCCCTTCCAGGTGGTATGGGTAGGGTGGAAAAAGCGCTCACAGGTACAATCCAGACCGAAGTTATGAGCGCCTAAAAATACGCTGAATCTCTTCGAGAAAAGGAACAGTAGTGCGCCGGAACGAGGTCCTTTGAGCATGGGGATGGTCTCATTCGATTTCAAAGGAGGTAGGACCCAAAAATTTTGGGTTGACTCTGCAGATCCTCATTTCTAGTGTCAAGATAAGAGTTAGTTAGTTATTTCGAGGCATGTATTGTACCCACTGTCCATTATAAGTGGCGACGGGCTCACCCCCTGTCACACTGGACAGAGTTTTCGGTACTACTGGTGAAACGTGGATGTTCTGAGGTTTCAGAATATCTCTGACTACCCCCTCGGGGAATATAGTCGTGAGCATATGCTATGCTAAGATAAAGTAATAAAACAAAGTTTCATTGTACAAATTTTGCCTCAAAATGCCCTATTTTTCCTGTACTAATCTATTACATTAATAACGTATCTCACTGAACAAAGAAAGTGACAGTTCTAATTATGGTTTGAGGTGAGAATGTTTCTTCTTACTTCCTTAAGTGGAAGCGCGCGTTGCTATCAGCTTACTTCCATATTTGGTGGGTTTTCCGGAAGTTGTTTCCTTATTATATTCCAGATCCAATCATTAATGAGACCTTAGGACGCAATTTGTTAAATGGTACTTTCGCAATCAATAAAAAAATATTTATTTCATTTCGTATGGTATAAATTTTTTACAGTGACAAGGTCATACCTATATTTTCTAGGGTCACACACAAATACAGTCCGAAGATTATCTAACTTTAATCTTGTTGGAAGATCTCCAGCTAGTAATCTATCTAATGCAATCTTTACAGATTCACCTAACAGTGGACGCGATCACCGTATGTGCCGATGACATTGTCGTTCCCCCTCTAATTATCTTAGACCGAGATGAGGAGCTCGAACACACGAATCTTGTCGTGATCGGAACAGAACACGAAGGATGTCGATACAGACTCAATAACCGCTGGCCTACCGACCAAACTTGGCTATACGTTGACGATACTGGACTTCACACTAGACGTATCGATAGAGAACACGAATCTATCGCATTTATGGCTCTATCTCAAGTCCAAGTTGAGCTGATCCTAGAGTGCGACAGCGACAACAACATTGTTCGTACTAAACGCTCTATCGATGATGACAATCAAACAAGACTGGGTCCTTATGACTACGGCGACAATCAATGGGCCCTAACTGACTCTATCCTTTATAACTCAAGAAGGAGCTTAGTCAACTTGATAGTGAATGACATCAACGACAATGACCCAATATTTGTTGGGAAGGAAGACGAACCCTTATTGTTTGGATATCCAATTCCTGAACTCGAAGAAAGAGTGTTACCACGAGCTCTAGCCGAGTTGAAGGTGAGAATTATGACTCATCATAGTGATTAAAAACAGACCCATTTATTAGATTGAAGCTTGACATTTACGTTTTTCATTTACTTCGATTTTTACCGTGCGTCATAGCTATTTCAACATTTTCTAATCAGAATAAATCAAGTTTATTAATAACTAGCTGAAGGCGCGGCCTACGCGTCTCATTGTTTCTCAATATGTTAAAAAGTAATGAAACCAAGTAATTAAGTACTAAAACTTTAAGCACTCACTTCTGAATTTGAAACCGGCCAAGAGCGAATCCGATAATCATAGAGGGTTCGGTAGTCATTTAGTTTCCCCTCTATAATATAACTCGAAAAGGGTCATATTGGCGGGCCACTAATTTGTTTCAGGTGGCCCTACAAGGTTGTTTACAACAGGTGGTTTTAACTGTTGTGTTTTGCTCTGTTCATAAATTCATGTTGTTAACGATTCAAATCTTTTTCTTGGTGAACGTTCATGAACACGATAAAACCAACTGTTACAAACAGTAAAAACAGACAGGAAGTTTGCAATTCATCAATCATTCCAAATCACAATGCTATATCAGAAACCGACCTTTCCACAACATCTAAACTATTATAAAACTGTACATAACTGAAGTGTGTCTGTACAATTGAAGATAAATTTACAAAAAAAAAAATTACGATATGGTTTTTAGGTATTCCTGACTCAAAATCAACCTTTTCTAGACATTTTGTCTGTCTGTTTGTCTGTTTGGTTGTTTGTTTGTTTTTTCATCACGCAAAAACTACTAAACTGATTTTGATGAAACTTTTTTTTGTTTGATAGCTTATGATCTGACTTAAAATCTGGTATTTAATTTGTGCGGACGAAGTCGCGGGAAAACACTAGTATTGTATAAGAAACTAATTATGGGCATTCGGTTATAATGTGATGCGTCTTTTGTTTTTCTCTATTGTAACGAGTTATACTTACCTACTCTCTATGTATTTGTCTATAGAGATAAACATAAACAAATCGGACTCACAAGATTTTTTTTTCTTCCAGTTTATTCTTTAGCTGACCCAAAATAATCTTACGCTATGGAAAATTCCCAATAGTTATCGAAACGCATTACAAACTACACGTTTCTATCGAACGTTATTCATTAGAAAATAGGGTTGATTTTTGTAAAAGTTTCTCTGCAAAGAATGTTAGTTAAACTTTTTCCGTCTTTGACGCGCCGACCTAATGTTGCATTTATTAGCTTTGAAACAATTGCTGACACGTGTTTTACAAGCTCCCTTTAAGTTAAAGACGCGTTGGGACAAAGGGCATTGTTCTTGGGAGTTAGTTTTGCGCCGGTTTGCCATAACAAAATAAATCGAGCCTTTAATTTGTATCTTTTATTTGTGTCTTTTATTAGTTTGATGGTTCTTAGAAAGTGAGTAAACCGTGGGATTTTTTGGGAGGACCATATGTTTTGCAATCCGAGGCAATGTCGGAAATCAAGGGTGAGGAATGGGGATAGTGATATTTTGGACGTGAGACAGGACGGTCAAGATTGAGACGCGCGCGAATCCAATCTAGATCCGGAACTACTTGCTTACTTGCTGTACAAAGTAGCGTGAAGTACGGTGCGCGGTTTTTGAACTTTTGAAAGAGAGCCGGGCGAAGCTCTGGACGCGAGTGTAGTGTATAGTGTGAGGATTTGATAAATCCTAACGCGAGTTAGTAGGGTGTAGCCTTTGTGTAATCTAATTAATCTATAACGTGTATATATTTTTCTTAAGGTTGGTCCTGAACGAGCTTCACCGAAACTACGGTCGCGTATTTAGATCAACGTCACGATATTTTAGTGTTGTAGTAGTTTTGTTTGTATGCGTTCCAGTGTTTAAGCTGCAGCCGTCGGCGAGGTTTTGATTGTAGTACAACTTGTATCGGCTTCTGCACAGATTATAAGGCTGAATGAATGGACCAGTGTGAATTAATAACAAATAGCGTCAAATATAAACATCAACACTTAAAATTTACTTGATTACGCGTTATTAAAAATGTTTGTTTGAAGGAGCAAACTAAAACTAAATTAAAGCTAAACAAGTGGATTCTCTTTGCACCTTGAGTTTTGGTAATCATCCTGCTTTATCACCACGAGACACCGTTATAAAATCAAATATCATTTACATCATTCATCAATCATTTACATTATGGATTACTGATCGTTAATTCATTTGTGTGTAATCTCAAATGAACTAATGCCATCTTGCCTCTGAATTTATTGGTGCAAAGTTTCCCCTTGCTAAAATCATTAACGTAAAATTTTCCGCGGTTCTGGCTTGTTTCGGAATTTGTTGTGTCCACGGGTAAACGGCCCCACATAGCGCTCGCCGGAGACCTGGACTTGCTCCTGACAACCTCTGGTACCTATGAGGCCCGGATGCCAGTCGTTGACGCATTAAGTTCTCTAGAGAAATCAGATTTAATCGTGAATCGTTTGTAAAAGTAATTACATCAGAAAAGCTCTTGTTTAAATCATAATCGTAGTAATTTCCCGCGTATTTGGTTTGTTTCGGAATTTGTTGTGTCCATGGGTAAACGGCCCCACATGGCGCTCGCTGGAGACCTGGACTTGCTCTTGACAACCTCTGGTACCTATGAGGCCCGGATGCCAGACGTGGACGCATTAAGTTCTCTGGGCGAACCAGATTTAATCGAAAAACATTGTAAAAGTAAATTCAACAGACAAGCTCTCGTTCGCTGACTAAACATTAAATAATAGACAAATCCCACCCGCGCCACGTTACACATATTATGACGAATGTTTGGGATTGATTTGAGGAAGGAAGTAAGAGGTGTTAATCAGAGAGGAAGGAGAGTGATGGTTTGGACCATGTTGAATTAGGGTGATTTTAGCTGCAAGGTCGTCCTTTTGTCGGAGTACTTGTTCAGCACACGAGGTTGGAGACCGCCGAGAATTTGTTAATACGTGTAAATATACATTATAGCCAAACCTCATCCAAAACGAATATCAATTTGGGGCCGTGACTAGAAAGTTTATATTGTGAAATAGTAAACTGGTTATTTACTCTTCTCTCACTCCATTCCGACCAGTCAAAGCCAACAAACTTATGTTCGTTTCATCCGGCATTGGTAGGGGTTCTTTTAGGGAAATATATTATTATTTTCTTTATGTGTTTTACTAACATAGCAAAGTGTTAAAAGCGTGTGGCCACGAAGAAGAAAACAGCGAGTTACGCGGCACCGTATCCTGCGGCGGACCGGAAACCGGAACAGTGGAGGAATCTAGCTAAGTTGCATGTCTTTAGTTTACTTACTATAATTTGTTTTATTCTAACTACACGTGTACGAACTTTAACTCACCGCGGATTCGATTTACTTTAAATTACTTGCAGAAATAACTACAGACGTCGAATTCGAATTTACACAACGTATGAAGGGTCACTAAATAATAATCTAGACGATCACACCTACAGGCCATTAATTTGTTAATTAAATAATTACGGATTATATAAGTAGGTTAACAATATTAGAATAGATAGAGATATACATATAGGCTAGGATAGGGTCGTTACAGAATGGTGCCGTGACTGCAGGATTTTACGTCATTAAATACGAAATCTAATTTCGTAACGTAATTAAAAGAACTTGGATTACTAAATTAGGTTGTAGATATGCTTTTCTCTTTCCATACCGTTTTATTTTAAGTACTAGGTCATAATTAATATTAATTCGTAGTTTAGAAACCCTAGCGTAACTAGTTAAGTAATTTAACGAGCTATGAAGAGGCCTATGTTCAGCAGTGGATGGTGAGAGGCTGATGATGATAATGAAAGAAGGACCGAGAGTGGAGTGTTTTGACGCACTTTGGTAGAGGCCTGTGTTCGGCAGTGGTGTTTAGGAGGCTGATGATGATGTCTATATCCAGCAGTGGACGATAGATTGGTAATAATAAGTTAGTTAGTTATATAAAATTTATTCGTAAATGTACGAATATTGGACGCCGATTTTGCCGTGTGGTTCGGAATTGACTACTCCATTACTTGTGAGTGTCGTGCGAGGCGACTAAGAGATAAAGGTTTCTTGTGCAGAGTTTTATGGGCGATGGGTCGCTCCTTGTCGCCGCTCAATGCGTCACTTCTTTGAAGAACGTCTAATATGCTAAGATGGCGGTCTTGCTACGACCGGAACGCTTAAAGAATTTCTATTGATAGTTGTGAATAGTTGTGATAAAGCTTCTGACCACCCCGAGGGAAATCGTGGTCGTGAGTTTGTATATGTATGTATGTGGTGGAACCATTAGAAGCTGAAAAGTAATTCTGGGAGCTTGACTAGGTAGTTAGGTACAATGTTTATTATAAGGTAGATTCTTAAGCCACTATACTTCGTTCCATATAAGGATGAAAAGATTTTCGATTCCTAGGTATTACATTTTCTGCCATGTTCTTATTATCAATATTATAATTTGTTTATCAGAAAGATATACATAATATCCGACATATCTTGGACGTTACCAGGACGGTTCCAAGAATAGGTGAGAGTCAAGTGTTTCAAATCACGGTTTCTGGAATTCAAAATGGTCATTGGTATTTGAAATGGTGTACAATTACTACATCAAATCAACGCAAACGCCACCTAGCGTTATGAGTAAGAAACTACCTCTAAGAGATGTACCGAGGCTAAATCTAAAATGGCGGATCACACGACCGCCATGTAGTCTGGTTAGCAGAGATAATCTGTCGGATGTCGCTACTAGTGTAGGGATTCCAATTAGAATCTAAAGTGGACTTGTAGAAGATGTAATACAAGCATTTTCAACAAGATTCCAGAAATCAATCTTGTTACAAGTTGGAATAGGAGCACCAAATAAGAATTCGACCCACAGGAATACCAAATAAGAATTTGAAAATAGATAGCTATTAGCTATGTGCGAAGTGAGTCATGAATGTCGTACGTCTTGAACGCATGTGGCGGATATTGGCGTTTTCTCTGGACAATGGAAATGATGAAACTTTTGTAGTGGTACTATAATAGTATGGATAACTCACGACGGTTCGAAACCGTAAAGGCGCTAGTGTCGTATATGTATGTATGGATGTATAAAATAGAATGGGAATGACTTATTTCGAATCTAGGGGGCATGCCAAGTTTTAGGAAATAAGTATTAATACGATTGCCTTGCTTACTGATGAGCTCATTATTAGAAAATAAGGAATATACTGTTTAGAATCTAGGGGGCATTGGCAGTGCCAGTGTTAGAATTTGACACGCGGTGGACATTTAGCTGTCACTTCATACGAATGGGAAGTCTTACTGCTAAGTTTAAGCGTATGTCATGATGGTGGATTCGAGTGAGAGAGGACTATACTGTACCGCCAAATGAAAACACACCTAAGGCCTGCTGTAGTTTACCTCCGTCTGTCTGTAACCTCACTTGATTAATAATTGGAAGCCGCGGTCCGAAAATGGAATAACAGTTGTGTTGAGTTAAAGAAGGTTTTGAACATTTAGCAATCAATCATGCATCTGTAATGAATTAATAAAATTTAGATTTTTGAACAAAATGTTGTCTCCTGACGAGAGCTGTGTTGGTCTGGACATGATAGGAGGCGAATCAAATAGATTTGGTTAGGAACCCGCTATGACAAGGACGGTCAGGCGTGGAAATAATGGCCATTTGATTCTTAAACCCACGATTAAGTGAAACCACAATCTACAATTTTTATCAAACATACTAAACAATATTCACATCGCTGGGTTGCGAACAAATCTGCCACGTAGAAATTCACAGTCAGCAGAAGATTGTCCTCAGGAGTTAACGAACCTTATAAAAACTTGATGAGTACTGTGATAATACTGTACAAGACGCATGGTTGATTTACAGATGAATCATCTCTCAGATAAACAAATTTCTTTGGTGAGAGCCAGAACGCTCGTGCTTATCTTGCACGTGTAAATTTTTTTTTAGAAAAGGTGTATAAAGTATTTAAAATGTAGGGGGCATGTGCGCAGCGCTGCTGAATGCTCTTTCTTATACTATACTGGATGTAGGACAAGTAAGCTTAGAATTAAGTTTTCGTAAGGTTAAGATTTAAGATATGTGAGATTGGAGCGTTTTATTGGAAAAGTTTTCCTAGATGTGATTTTCTCGATTTTCCACATTCCAAGGCATGCGGATAACCTTAAAACTCAAGGGGGCAATCTGTAACGAGTTATACTTACCTACTCTCTATGTATTTGTCTATAGAGATAAACATAAACAAATCGGACTCACAAGATTTTTTTTTCTTCCAGTTTATTCTTTAGCTGACCCAAAATAATCTTACGCTATGGAAAATTCCCAATAGTTATCGAAACGCATTACAAACTACACGTTTCTATCGAACGTTATTCATTAGAAAATAGGGTTGATTTTTGTAAAAGTTTCTCTGCAAAGAATGTTAGTTAAACTTTTTCCGTCTTTGACGCGCCGACCTAATGTTGCATTTATTAGCTTTGAAACAATTGCTGACACGTGTTTTACAAGCTCCCTTTAAGTTAAAGACGCGTTGGGACAAAGGGCATTGTTCTTGGGAGTTAGTTTTGCGCCGGTTTGCCATAACAAAATAAATCGAGCCTTTAATTTGTATCTTTTATTTGTGTCTTTTATTAGTTTGATGGTTCTTAGAAAGTGAGTAAACCGTGGGATTTTTTGGGAGGACCATATGTTTTGCAATCCGAGGCAATGTCGGAAATCAAGGGTGAGGAATGGGGATAGTGATATTTTGGACGTGAGACAGGACGGTCAAGATTGAGACGCGCGCGAATCCAATCTAGATCCGGAACTACTTGCTTACTTGCTGTACAAAGTAGCGTGAAGTACGGTGCGCGGTTTTTGAACTTTTGAAAGAGAGCCGGGCGAAGCTCTGGACGCGAGTGTAGTGTATAGTGTGAGGATTTGATAAATCCTAACGCGAGTTAGTAGGGTGTAGCCTTTGTGTAATCTAATTAATCTATAACGTGTATATATTTTTCTTAAGGTTGGTCCTGAACGAGCTTCACCGAAACTACGGTCGCGTATTTAGATCAACGTCACGATATTTTAGTGTTGTAGTAGTTTTGTTTGTATGCGTTCCAGTGTTTAAGCTGCAGCCGTCGGCGAGGTTTTGATTGTAGTACAACTTGTATCGGCTTCTGCACAGATTATAAGGCTGAATGAATGGACCAGTGTGAATTAATAACAAATAGCGTCAAATATAAACATCAACACTTAAAATTTACTTGATTACGCGTTATTAAAAATGTTTGTTTGAAGGAGCAAACTAAAACTAAATTAAAGCTAAACAAGTGGATTCTCTTTGCACCTTGAGTTTTGGTAATCATCCTGCTTTATCACCACGAGACACCGTTATAAAATCAAATATCATTTACATCATTCATCAATCATTTACATTATGGATTACTGATCGTTAATTCATTTGTGTGTAATCTCAAATGAACTAATGCCATCTTGCCTCTGAATTTATTGGTGCAAAGTTTCCCCTTGCTAAAATCATTAACGTAAAATTTTCCGCGGTTCTGGCTTGTTTCGGAATTTGTTGTGTCCACGGGTAAACGGCCCCACATAGCGCTCGCCGGAGACCTGGACTTGCTCCTGACAACCTCTGGTACCTATGAGGCCCGGATGCCAGTCGTTGACGCATTAAGTTCTCTAGAGAAATCAGATTTAATCGTGAATCGTTTGTAAAAGTAATTACATCAGAAAAGCTCTTGTTTAAATCATAATCGTAGTAATTTCCCGCGTATTTGGTTTGTTTCGGAATTTGTTGTGTCCATGGGTAAACGGCCCCACATGGCGCTCGCTGGAGACCTGGACTTGCTCTTGACAACCTCTGGTACCTATGAGGCCCGGATGCCAGACGTGGACGCATTAAGTTCTCTGGGCGAACCAGATTTAATCGAAAAACATTGTAAAAGTAAATTCAACAGACAAGCTCTCGTTCGCTGACTAAACATTAAATAATAGACAAATCCCACCCGCGCCACGTTACACATATTATGACGAATGTTTGGGATTGATTTGAGGAAGGAAGTAAGAGGTGTTAATCAGAGAGGAAGGAGAGTGATGGTTTGGACCATGTTGAATTAGGGTGATTTTAGCTGCAAGGTCGTCCTTTTGTCGGAGTACTTGTTCAGCACACGAGGTTGGAGACCGCCGAGAATTTGTTAATACGTGTAAATATACATTATAGCCAAACCTCATCCAAAACGAATATCAATTTGGGGCCGTGACTAGAAAGTTTATATTGTGAAATAGTAAACTGGTTATTTACTCTTCTCTCACTCCATTCCGACCAGTCAAAGCCAACAAACTTATGTTCGTTTCATCCGGCATTGGTAGGGGTTCTTTTAGGGAAATATATTATTATTTTCTTTATGTGTTTTACTAACATAGCAAAGTGTTAAAAGCGTGTGGCCACGAAGAAGAAAACAGCGAGTTACGCGGCACCGTATCCTGCGGCGGACCGGAAACCGGAACAGTGGAGGAATCTAGCTAAGTTGCATGTCTTTAGTTTACTTACTATAATTTGTTTTATTCTAACTACACGTGTACGAACTTTAACTCACCGCGGATTCGATTTACTTTAAATTACTTGCAGAAATAACTACAGACGTCGAATTCGAATTTACACAACGTATGAAGGGTCACTAAATAATAATCTAGACGATCACACCTACAGGCCATTAATTTGTTAATTAAATAATTACGGATTATATAAGTAGGTTAACAATATTAGAATAGATAGAGATATACATATAGGCTAGGATAGGGTCGTTACACTATGATGTTTGTTTTAATGCATTTTGTTGCTCTTTCACCGGTTTTCAAATGATGACAAACGTTTCTGAACCGGTCGCGGAGGGAGCACCTTAAAATCTGTACCTAATTCATAGTTGAACTATGACCACAGGCAACGGATGCAGACATAGGTGTGAACGCTGAACTAGTTTACTGGAGTTCAGAGGAGGTCCTAGCGGTGTCTCCGCTAACTGGTTTCGTGCACGTTAGACAGAACACGTTGCTGGAAAACGATACAGTTCTCACCGTGCTTGCCACTGACTTGAGAGGTGAAGGAAACACTGGCAATATTACTATTCAGGTAAGATGTCCTGGGGTGCGATTTTTGAATGTCATCGGTGAGTTTGAACGGGTTTTATTTCTCATAAAAAAGCGTTCTCATGCATCTTTCTACTGCTTAGATGACTTTAAAAAAACGCACTCCTGAATTATGATCTTTGGAAGTCAAATCAGCAGTAAAAAGATGCATTGAATTTTTGACATTTTCAACTGCTGAGCTCACCGAATGAGATTCAAAAATCGCACTCCTGGAGGGCTATTGTGTGTTTCTAATTATATCGTTTACAAAATCAATACCTAACGTATTAGTGCTAGGCAGTTATTCCACCGTCTGAAATTAGGTAATTAATTAAGAAACAGTGTCGCTGAGAACTACCTAAAACACCATCGTCATATCGTATGGAATATTTGTCTTCCTGCTTGGATTCGGTGCATAATACTTGTAGACTCAAAGTCTCATACAAAATCATAGCAAATTTTTGTCCGAATTTGACACATAAACCCACACAAATCAAGTAGGTAGGTATGCATGCCGTTGGGTGGTACAAATATGTTTATTTTTGATTCATAATCATAAGTAGGTAGTCGTATTTGGTATGATTAGTAGATACTGTCAGCTAATACAAAAAAAAAGAGCTCCATGGAGCTCTTTTGATTTTGCAATATTTGGATCGATGATTGTGAATCTAGTTCTGTTATGTATAAGATATCAATAATTTGGAGAGGTTTACATTTCGAAGTCAAGTTAAACATGTCAATTAGATACCGATTGAATCGGATAGACAATAAGACCCCGTGTGGACAACCGCTGTAATCATTTGAATGGACGAATGAAAAGTACCTACGATATTTATTCTGCCCGAACGCAAAAGTTACATTAAAAAAGAGGATAATATATTTAAAAAGGGTAGGTAGCATAAAAGTACTATAATGTTATATATTCCTCTTCTCATCTATTGCTCTTCACCAGCTTTCATTAGATACCCATATAGTAATTTTTCAAAAAAAAAAAGATTCTTCACGACACCTCATACGTTAAAATCCATCAAGCCGTTTAGGCTGTAGGGCGTGCCAATGAAATAGACATACAAACATACACACATACCTTCATACATACACTCGAAAAACATAACCCTCCTTCTGTCGCAATCGGATAAAAATTAAGGCTATCTTATCAGTAAACATTTTATTCATCCATACAACATTACGGTAGTAGTCTGGTTCACTTTTCGACGGATTTCAATTCTAGCGGCATTTTGGGTAACATTTTGCCAAATGTGTTTTTATTACTAATTCGGACCTGCTGAACACGAATTTCGATGTTGGCACTCCCGAATTTGCGAGCTCGAGGAAGGGGAAGGCTCCAAAGGTGACTTTTTTCAGTTTTTTTGCGTATTTCTCGGAATGTATAAGTTTTATCGAAAAGTTTTGTATGGACAAATTACTAATTTTTTTCTTATTAATTACCTACTTATACTTAATTATTTAAAAATATTACTTCAAATATGATGACGATGATGGGCTGATGATGATGATGATGACTTCAAATATGTATTTAAAAAAAACCATATTTTTTTACTTAGCATATGCTCACGACTATATTCCCCGAGGGGATAGTCAGAGATATTCTGAAATCTCAGAACATCCACGTAGTTTCACCAGTAGTACCGAAACTCTGTCCAGTGTGACGGGGGGTATTTTTTTACTTGACTGTACAAAATAGGTACTTAAATATTTGGGTTCGTATCGGAATGACCTAAAAGCAAATTGACCTACGTATCATAACGACCTAAAAGCAAAACGTCCTATTATCAAATCGACCTAAAAGCAAAACGACCTATTATCAAATCGACCTAAAAGCAAAACGACCTGAAATCAGATTGACCTAAAAGCAAAAGGACCTAAAAGTAATACGCCCTAAAATTAAAACGACCTATTATCAAATCGTCCCATTTTTATATAGTACAGTCAAATACATAATTTCACTCATAAGCGCACACATTACGCCATTTATTAAGACTTAGAATCGTCAGAATCACGAAAAGTGGCTATTATCTTGAACTTTTTAGTTGCTAAACCGATTGCTTCCAAATCGATATCTGAAGGTCCGCATAGAGTCTGAACATGAATCTGATCCGATGTCAGATTTGAGAAAACTTGCCGCCATCATGAACTTTTTAGATATTAAACTATCGCCCTAAAAATCAATAATTGATGAGATCCACAACGGATTTGAGTTATGACAGACACTGATTGTAGAAAATAAGTAACTTCTATGAAAATTATGATGATAGTCGAATATAATATACCCTATGATATACGGTATCTTTTCCTGTGCCAATAAAATAGAATATTATTCTATTCTATATCTATTATTCTATTCTATTTTTTCTTTTTTTCTTTTATTATTCTAAAATGTATTTTAAAAAACCCCCACAATTCCCCACTTTGATAATTTTTCCCCCATCCATTTCCCCAAAATTTCGGAAAAAATCGCGGAAAAAACCCCAATCTGGCATCCCTGATCTAAGAATGAAACATACCGGGTGAAAACGGTTAACGGTATGTGGACGGGGAGCCTAAGAAGAGTCCTTTGCTCAGCAGTGGGATGAAATAGGCTATTAAAAAAAAAACGTGCGTGCAACAACAAGGTTTATTTATTACTTCACATAATTATGATAACAACAAGGTTTATTTATTACTTCACATTGAATAACTTATTAATAATTGTCGATAAACAATCTTTTAATATGTGATATTTTTTTCAAAAATTCGAATGGCGTAATTTCTTGTTTCTTAAGCTTTCGTAGCTCTCTTTTATATTTTGACTCAAATAATATTTGATTTTTGCGTCGTGTCTCTCGTTTAAGTATTGAACGGGTTATTCTGTGATCTTGCCATTTTGCCTCTTTCCTGAGAGCGTTAACAAAAGACAGAAATGTAGGCTTTGGTCTTATCTGAGAATTAAAGCGCCTATTCCAACCTTCTAGCCCATTATTAGTCCGATGGCGCTCCATTGCACAGCTTATGACATCCGCGGGCAGGGTCATCCATTGCTTTTCGAAGTAATCGACGAACTTTAATAATGGTTTCGAATATTCAGTTGAATGTTCTGCTTTATGCTTAATGATGTCCCAGCATTCATTTGTATATTCCGGTGGTACTAAAGGTAAATTCGCACTCAGTCTTGTTTTTTCTCTGCCTGTATGAGTTTGTGCTAGCTTGACTTCTTTTCCGTTTTCAGGATTTTTTTCCTTAATTTTTTCTGCTTTACGCCAAACTGCCTTGTTGAAATGATAGTAGCATCCCGTTACTTTTGAGTTTTCAAACACAGATTTAAACGCGTTCATTTGTGCTTTTTCATAATCACAAGTAAAATTATGAATTTCAGTCCCAAGTTCATGTTTTACTAGGTTAAAGAGCCTTTCATATGTTCCTTGCGTTTTATTTGGTAACAGTGCATATATTACAGGTACAATATTTGTAGTTTCGTCACAGCTGTCAATATCTACATGCAACGTATACAATTGATAAAACGGGTGTGGGACGTGAAAAGTTCCATCCCCAAAAAATTGCACAGATGAGGATACATTTTTCAGGTACTTCTTGCTAAGTTGAGATGCAAATAATAAAATTCTATCATTGTCTTCTCCGTCATTGCAAATAAGAAATTTGTCTGCCAAAATTTCGGGAACTATCACTTCGTTTAAACTTTTAAATTCAGTTTTTTGGACTTGAAGAAATTTCCGGCGAGCTCGATACAGACTATCTTTTTTTGATGTATACGGCGGTATCATATCAATGTTGTTCAAATTTGAAAACTCACTTTCAAAAATGTTTTGGATCGAGTTATACTTTTGGCACACTTTTTGTTTACACTTATCCATGATACTATCTGTTCTGTTTTTTAAGAAATTAGGTCTACAAGTGTGCAGCGTCAATCTTAAAACTCCAGTTTTCTCGCTATTAAGCGTCATACTAGCATTACAAATCTCACGACTCGCACAACGCCAGTTTGTGGAACCTTTTTTATTGCGTACCTTATAATTGTACCGATACCCTTCATGGAGTAAAACAGCACCACCCTTTTGAGATTTAATGAAAACAAATTCATTTTTTGAATAGTTTTCGTCGCTTGGTTCTCCATTATCCATTTTATAAAAACTTTACCAATATTTTCCGGACTGAATAGTTTTATAGAAAATGAAACAAGTTCGAAACAGCTTCTTTGACAATTAATTTGATTTTAGAAATAATTTTCGAAAGTGGCTAGTCACTGACAGGTGGATTAAAAAAGTTTTGAATGAAGTATTTTCCTTTTAATCGGGGAAATCTACGGATTTTTTTATGGAGTAGGTTGCATTAATTGCACTTTAGGTGAAAATGTCAGTATGCATCCATGTATGGGCCGTCCGGCTAAATTGTGATATATGCAATGCATTTGATGGCTTTGTGATAGGCATTAAGATAGAAAAATTTTATCTTTTTTCGACCCATGTTGTTTAGGGAAAGTTGTTCAGATTCTCGGTCTGAATACACCCTTAAAGTTTCGTTACTAATTAAAAATTAGTGGTGGGTATCACTCTATTTTAATTTTCGAGTACTGTACTTTACCTTCAATCTGTAAACAGGTCGTTTTAATTTTAGGGCGTATTACTTTTAGGTCCTTTTGCTTTTAGGTCAATCTGATTTCAGGTCGTTTTGCTTTTAGGTCGATTTGATAATAGGTCGTTTTGCTTTTAGGTCGATTTGATAATAGGACGTTTTGCTTTTAGGTCGTTATGATACGTAGGTCAATTTGCTTTTAGGTCATTCCGATACGAATCCAAATATTTGACGAAATGCTTGCTTGACGAAATGCGTATTGACGAACTGCGTATTGGACGAAATGCGTATTGGACTACTAGGTCTATTATAGGACACTGCAACATTAATGTAAAGTAGGTACATAAACTAATATATTCTGTTATTTTGTTTTTATTTTGTTACAATATTAAACCAGAAAGAAATTAAATGGGCGTTTAAAATCTGCTCAGGCCATTTAAATAAACAGGTAATCAAAAGCATCCAAATGTCTTCGAACGCAGAATGACTAATACAGTTAAAACCAAATTCTTGTTTACTAGAATAACGTCAACCATAACTTTTATTTTGCGGTAGAACTAGGTATAATTCGAAACATTGTGGCCAGGATCGCAACGGGGAATAACTTGTTTTAGGAACAGTTAAGATCCGGTAATATATTTCACACTTTAGGTTGTGTTAAAAATTATATCAAATCGATTTTACTTCAATAGTCACAAAATGTGGTACTGAAACACGATTGGAAAATACAGTCTCGGTATGTTGAACTCACGGATGTCATAACATCCGTGAATATATCATACAAGGATCGTACATCATACCTATCTAAGTATACCTACTTATACAACGTGTTAATGAATTACCGCACTAGAAAGTAGTTTGTTTAGAATCAAGAACAGAATCGAATTATCATGGTAATTACCTACCTTACCTTCATGGTGATGAATCATGGTAGAAACCATAGATTTTTTTCAAAATATTAAATAGTTAATTGGTATTTATACTGAACTCGATCTTGAACCTCTGCATGGTTACTCTCACCCTACTTACTTCCAAAACAAGATTCTTAAAATGTATATCCATGAGCACGTTAGCGCTGTCATTAATTGCTGAAATGATAACAAATCATTTTTTCCCCAAAACATAAAATGCGAATAACTTTGAATTTTAACCATCAAAATAATAAAATTATTGTTTGATCAGAGCTTGTTCAACAGCAAGTATAGATGGCAGGGAGTGACCCAAAAAATTATTGCATTTATAAATCTGATTACCTACTCATTGCCATCATTATGGACTTGATACCCGCTCAGATTTTAAGTAATAAGTAATGTTTAGTGCTCGGTTTGATGATGCAATTGGGGTTGCTTATCTTTATTTAGGTGCTAAAACCTGAGTCGTAAGTATAAAAAAAGCGCGCGAGCCGCCACAAATCTTCGCAGGCAATAAAGTTATGAATTAGGTACTTTTTATTTGGAATCTGGTGGTGGAACCCAAAGTGTGCGCCGCCATCACATCTATCTCATTAAAATAGTTCCTTTATCCAATGGTTTTATTAGAGAAACAGCGACAAAACGAGAAAACCGCCAGGCGCTCAGTTTAGCTATTAAGACAGAGACACATCTACTTTTTTTTTTTCTCTGGATCGATCTCGATTTCTATGGATGCTGCGCACCCTGTTATCAATTGTATTTGTCTATTTTCGGTGTGCATTATACAGGGTGTTTCATAAGTAACAATACATTTTTAAAACTCATAAGGGGGTTGTTTAGACCGTCAAACTGAACAACTTTCTCTATGGGACCAACATCGAAATCGCGAAAAAAATTAGTTTATATCCCATACATATTTTAGCTCTAGTCGATTTGTAGAGTATAGAACATAATTTTTTTTTTTCGCGATTTCGATATTGGTCCTATAGTGAAAATTGTTCAGTTTGATGGTCTACACCACCCCCTTAAATGTTTATTTGTAGTTTTGTAACACCTTGTATACACCACTTGTTTTTTATGTATTCATATTCAGACTTTGAATCTGAACATCTTTCCCTAAGGAACATGGGACGAAAAACGAGATTTTTTTTTTAACCTCCATAGAAAATCGATCGGCCGATCCGCATTTTTGTATTGGAGGTCTAAAAATAATTATCGTTTCGACCCATGTTCCTTAGGGAAAGTTGTTTAGATTTACGGACTGAATACACCGTTAAAGTTTCGTCAGTAACTAAAAGCTAGTGGCGTATAATATGTATTTGAGTAAATTAGTTATATTATTATGTTTAGGACGAATATAATACCTCTACCTCTAGGCCACGTGATTCCGGCTTAAATTTTTTATATTTCTTCCCGTGCGTGGGTGTCGTACAGGGCAACTAAGAGAAAAGGTTTTCGAAGAGTAAGAGAGAGACACGCCATACCATCCTGAAACTTTATACTCGTATATGCTATAGAAACCTTGCTATAACTGCATGCAAAATCTAATTGGTATGGTTGTTGAATCAAAGTTTTCGATTGATTGTTTTGTGACATTATGGTCGTTATTTTTTTCTACCTGTAACTCAGGACAGGTCTTATTGATTCCACAAACTAATACAATACCACTAGTTTTCCTTATTCTAATAGTTAATTAAATTCTAGGTAAAACTGATAGATACCAGTCATATAGCGGTCGTCACCGTCACTAATGCATTCCTGGACGATGAGCAAACTATTCTATCCAACCTGAGCTCCGCCCTCGGATACGAGGTCAGAGGACTTAGTTCCGCAGTCATCTCTGAAAGCGAAGACACTGAGAACAGAAAGAAAAGAGATGTTCCTAACTCTGGAGCGACCCTTCAACTTTATGTTTATGGTTTAATGGAGCGGGAACCTGTCGATGTTGACCGGCTCACTGGGTAAGAAAATTCTAAGGTGTTTAGATACATTGTTATATTCCAGATCGAGGTACTTCTGGCTTAGAATTAAGGTATTAACGGATAAAGTTTGCAATGTTTTTGTAGGTGAAAAGCAAGCTTCCTTTCAATATCTAACTAAGTACTGCTAGACATTTGTCGTTCTATCCTGAATCTAGAAGCATGCTAAAGTACCATGCGCGTAAGCGTAGAAGTATAGGTACTCATTCTTAGACTACGGCCTATACGAATAAAGAAATTTCAATGACTGTGGCATGTGATCGTTTCATGAGTACACTCAATAACTGACAAGCAAGTGCACATTGTATTGTATTCTCGTCTATACCCATTGGAAAAAAAATCTTCATCTATTTTGATGCTTTCATTATCTTACGACATTTTAACATTTCTAAGTCGTAAAAGTCCAAATATTGGTGGTACGTTACAGAAACTCAAATAGAGATGTTCTCTACCTATTTCAATGTAATCACTTATAGTCTAACTAAGGCCAAATCCATTCTGTTTCTAGTTATTCCCCCTTCATCACAACAATGAGGAAGCATTTAAAATCTTACTTTAAATTTTTCAGAGATATAAATAGCAACGCAATAACAACGGTCAGCATAGCTAGCACGGTATCGTTGGAAGATCATCTCGAAGGTCTGGAGATATGCGACGTGCCTGGACGTGACACAGGCTTGTTAGTAGCAACAATAGTCCTCAGCGTACTCCTCTTCATACTAATTGTTGCTATTGCGGTCTGGTTTTTCCTAAGATGGTAAGAATACCGCTGTTTAAATTATTCCATCGTATTACTTGACATTGTTTTCTTTAAACGTGATATATTTTTGTTAAAATCGTTCAATAATTATTACATAAAATTAAAGTGTAAAAATACACTACCTAAATTACAGGAGGAAGAAACAAAATTACCAGCAGTTCAGTGACGCCAACAGTTTAGCATCGAGAAACGAATCACTCCCTCAGATTCCAAAGCCAGAAAACGCTCCGACGCCCAGACTAAACATAGAACAACTGAAGAGAAGTGAAAGGAGGTTACAAGAAAGGCTTGACGCTCCCATAGATAATGTTTTGGTTCAACCCACTTCGTCTAAAGAAGAGAAAATTCCTGCTGAGTCCAAAGTTAATATTCCTGAGCCCCAGGCACCATTAGTTATACAATCAATTGATAAATTAAAAGCCGTTGATGAATCTGATGATGACGATGAGTTTGGGGAAAGGGCGAAAAATAGAAGAAAATCTGTAGTGACGTTCAATGAGAATGTAGAAAAGATTATAGTAGATGATCCTCTTGATGATTCTTCGTTGCCTGATTACGAAGTGTACAAGTTTTAAAACTAAGCCTAAATTATTTTTGCCTGTTTTAATTTTAAAAAGACTAAAAAGTAAGTGATAGCCTGTAAGATACCTCAGCAGGATAAAGAGGTCTTCTTATCAATGTGATCATACACTGAAGGTGTGTGATGACTCGAGTATATTTATGTAAATATGATTAATTTTTTATGACGATTCAATAAACGAAAGACGAGTTTTTTACTGATGTTATTGTTTTTAAAACGTTATGACATGAATACAATTTGAACCGTAGGGGAATTTCTCAGGTTTGTTTCCTCAACAGGTAGGTACACTTTTATATTCAGTTATTTTATCAAGAACTAAACTTGCAGGGTATTCTTGTAAGCCATTGCCCTCTTTATGAGCGTCCCTAAGATATTATCAGACGTGCATCCGCAAAACTATACGTATGTCTTACCTATAGAAGACACGAGGTGGTGTGGGATGCTAAAACGTTATTGTAACCAACGAATAAAGAACCATTAAATATTTGTTCCTAAGTTTACACGTAGGTTTGAATATCAGTGCTAGATCTTTAGACACCTAACTTAGAACAACTCTAGTTAAGTTTAGTTATTCTCGCAGCTTAAGTTTAGGTTTCTAATTATAAGTTAGTTGTTCGTCGTCACTTCACTTTTCTAGGTATTCCAATTGAAATTAAAGGTAGATGCGAGTAAAAAATATGATAATAACTTTTCTGCAGCTGATATAAGTACCCAGGGGTTTTACAAGGGCTGAATAATGTTAAATGCTTTTAGCATAGCATAGTTTATGGTCCTGTCTAAATTATCCAAGGGGTCAGGGGGTAATCTATACAGGGTGTAACAAAACACAGTAATACTTGAAAAAAACGTACTTAAAGTTATTCAGTGCGATAGGGGTGTTTCAAACTGAATAACTTTCAGTATGGATCAAACATCGAAATCGCAAAAAAATACAGCTACCTATCCCAATAATTTTAGTCGAGTCGTTACTGTAGTGTTGTATGAAACTGCTGTATTTTTTTTTTCGTTATTTCGATGTTGGCTCCATAGTGAAAGTTGTTCAGTTTGATGATCTTTAGCAACCCCTTAAGTATTACTAGGGTGTTTTGTTACAGCTTGTAAATGTAATAATTAGTTGTAAATAATACCATATTAGACTACCAGAATATCAATTTGAATTTGAAGAACTGTAATATCTTTACTATTTCCAAAAGAGTCTATTAATAGCATTTTATAATAATTATACTTGTTTTAACTACCGTTTTATTTTATCTTCAACGTTTAGTCCTCAAATTCCAAAGACGTCAAATGATAGTTTTATATTCATAGATATTATAACTGTAATCATTACTGTTCTTTCTTTCCGACATCTTTAATCATCTTTTCCTTATGCGTTATCATTCCTTATTCGACCATGTTTACTCTTATAATGGTTCTAATATGATAATTAAATAGTAACATTTTAATAATGTAGAATATTTTAGCAACATTTTAGTTCCAAAACGCCCGCATGTTAACTGTCACACCAAAATTCGTGTTACAATATTATGGTCAAACTCGTATGTACAGTTATACTTTAGTCGAGCGTTTTTTAATGGTATAGAATATCAAAATTCAAGGCGCAGAATGTGGATAAGATCGGAGTCATGTCCGAGTTAAGCCATTAGCTTATATGGGGCTTTGACTGTGGTTCATCAGTTACACCTACACTTGTTTTTGTTCCTTTATGTGATAGATTGTTCACACCTGCTTATTAATCCATTTAGATCATAAATCGTGATTGGTACTATCTAACTGCTAGTGATACGTAGGGAGGGTAAATTATAACCCGGTCTATAATGAAATTGATAACGAAGTAACTTAACTGAATGAATTTTATACGTAGAGACCAAGATCGAACCCTTTGGACGTTCTGACATGTGAACAGCCATGTTCCGGAACGAGATGACCACTTAAGTACCATACAGACAGGTGTTGAGTAACAAACATCCTTTTGACTGTGTGATAATGTGGTAAAAGTTGTATAAAATATCTAACAGAGAATATAATTATCAAGAATTGAGACCCAGTCATTTTACAAATAAATAAGGGGATTCATGTCGAGTGTTATTTAAGCTTCCAACTTTCACAGAAAAGAGAATCAATCAATTTCAACCATCAAAGGAAAGAAAAGGAATCAAAGCCCACGATTCGCTGAAAACTCGCAATTCAATACCAATTAAATTCAATATCATTATACCCCTAGATGAAGGAGTATTTCATTTTATATTGAGAATATTGAAGATGTTTAAGACATTTTTGTGAGTTTACAGGTACTCTTTTTCATCGCTTTTGCGACGAGACTGACGTGTCTGACCGTGTTCCGACCAGAAACTCTATACAACGTTACAGTCTATTTAATTAAATACTTAGTATTTAATGTTTAATTTAATACTTTTATTAAGTAAACTGTATGTATGTTTATACAAGAAGAGGCCAGTAGTCTAGCAAATTATATGCTAGCTAGCTAGAGTGTGAGAATGAGAGAGGATATACACCATTGCTTAGTCCACCTTATATTGCAACCGAGAGGGGGTGAGGGGTTAAAATTGGTGAGGGGCGTACCATAAGAATAGATACGACTATAGAAGTCAAGCTTCTTAAAGCGCACGCTACGAAGCTAGACTCGCGCAAAAAGTTGTAATCCATTGCTTTATGGATCAAAATGGCGTTTTTACGAGTCTAGCGGCGCCGGCGGTCTCCGGCGCGGCGTCCCGCTTGTATGTAGCTTCCGATCTGGAGTGCGATATTTGAATCTCATTCGGTGAGCTCAGCTGTTGAAAATGTCAAAATTACTATGGAGATACGCATCTTTCTACTGCTGATTTGACTTTCAAAAATCATACTTCAGGAGTGCGATTTTTGAAAGCCAAATCAGCAGTAGAAAGATGCTTATCTCCACAGTAATTTTGACATTTTCAACAGCTGAGCTCACCGAATGAGATTCAAAAATCGCACTCCTGTTCGGATATTTAATCATGTGGTCCGTACTGTACGTAGATACTAGTGCTCTTTCTCTTTCTTATATCATGGACGAGGGTTGATCTTCTCTTGATGTAACTCGTCCTAGTCTTTTAGATGCCGTTGTACTTGTCTGCCATTCCGGACATATTTTTCTCCATAAACTTCCTACGAGGCGAATTGGTATTGGCGCGCTTCAGCACGTCCTACGCGTCGTGCTCGCCGCATCTCTGCTTAAGATGCAAAGCTCAGTCACCTCTTGAAATAATACCTTTCAAACCGGGAGTGTATCTCGGTATGTAAATCCGCAATGAGAAGTCTCCGACCAAGCTACGTGTCTTGGGTACCGACACTATCTTTAGAGACTGTCTAGTCGAGTATGAAATGAGAAAAAAAGCATAATACGAGTACATTTACCTGAGTATAGGTAAGTAAAGAAACATTTGTTGTCGAGTTTACATATTATATTAAACAGTAGGTAGGTATAACAATCCTTATTGTTCCTTTGACGAACAAAAAATGCTTATATGCAAAGACGTCTAACGGCTTAGTTACAAGTAAAGTAAGGTATTTATACACAATTTTCTTTGCAGTGAAATGACAATTGACTCAAATTATTTTTTTACGAAGCATTTTCAGAAACATACATATGCCAGTTCAAGTGATCCATAATGTATTTGATAATTAAACGAAGTCAAATTACCTAAAAATACTAGAGAAATCGGTAGAGCGAAATAATTCAATTAGTAAAACAACACTTCAAATTCGGTCTAGGGCTAATGGAATCCATGTTATTATACGAGTACCAGTGCCAGTGCCAGGGCCTGATTTAGGATTCAGGCCACCCTAGGCTGAACAATTAGTAAGTCGGTTTGCTCGGCTTATTGGATATACCTATTTATAATGTTTTTATAATATTTTACTGGACGTAGGTAAAGCGTCAATTTTCGTTCCACTGCGCTAAACGACATTGCCGCTTTCCACCTCCGTCGAGGAGAAAAATAGTATACTAACCTCGGGTAGTAAATAAGAAAGCCTCAGATCACATGTTTGCTGACCTCGGCTGCGCCTTAGTCAACAATTACATGAGATCTGAGCCCTTTCTTACTTTCCTGCCCTCGGTATGTAATCTACTATAGTTACTATCAACATATTTCAATTTTCAGAAAGATAGATAATAGAGATAATGGTAAAGGAAAACATCGTGAGGAAACCTGCATATGCAGAAGAAGAAATTCTGATGCATAAATGTGAAGTCTACCAATCCGCATTGGGCACGCGTTGTGGACTAACGTCCAAACACCCTCCTAGAGGGTAGGCCTGTACCCTGCAGTGGGACGTACATAGGCTGATGATGATGACGATATTGAGATAATAGAGATAGATAGATATTAGAACCATAAAATAGAAGGACCCTATACAACGTGTTACAAAAGTAAAAATAAACATTTAAATCTTTTGAGGGGGTTGTTTAGATCATCAAATTGAACAACTTTCACTATGTGACCATAATTCATCTCGCGGAAAAAAAAACTATACCATACAATTAGCTCGAGCAGATTAGGGTATGGAAGATCAGATTCTTTTTTTCGAGATTTCGATATTGGTCACATAGTGAAAGTTGTTCAGTTTGATGGTCTGAAACTCACCTTACTAGTATTTTGGTAACACATTGTATATATTTATACAGGGTGTTTCATAAGTAACAATAAATTTTTAAAACTCATAAGGGGGTTGTTTAGACCGTCAAACTGAACAACTTTCTCTATGGGTCCAACATCGAAATAGCGAAAAAAAATATTTTATATCCCATACATATTTTAGCTCTAGTCGATTTGTAGAGTATAGAACATACATTTTTTTTTTCGCGATTTCGTTATTGGTCCCATAGTGAAAGTTGTTCAGTTTGATGGTCTACACCACCCCCTTAAATGTTTATTTGTAGTTTTGTAACACCTTGTATAACCGGCGCTCTAAAGCTTCAGCCAAATAATAAAAAAAAAAAAAATTTTGCAATTGTCCGTTGTTCATTATTTGTTCCCAAGTTGAAAAGCTTACTTTTATAAAATGCAGGTAAAAATGTAGGTACTGTAACAGTTTGCCATGCCGAAAAAAAAAGATGATTCATGCGGAAACGGAAAAACTATGTCCAGTAGGTATGTTAATGTAACAAAATTACCATTCCTAGGAATAAAACAAGCAGTCCTTGACTGTTGCATATTACAAATGGAATGGCAATTTGATTACTTCCATTTATCAAAACTATCCCTTTACTCCGTCCGTGTAGTGTCGGCTAAGAGTAGCACCATCCCATTTCCTCCCGTGGGTGTCGTAAAAGGCGACTAAGGGATTTACCGGAGGATGGGCTGCAGCATCCTCTGAGTACACACATTCAATCCAACTGCGATCGCCAACCCGCCTGCCAAGCGTGGCGATTATGGCAAATCCCCCCATTTTTGGGGAGGCTTATGTCCAGCAGTGGACGTTTATCGGCTGATATGATGATGATGATGATCCCTTTACTCCAATAAAATCACCCCATTAGTACTCTTAGATATTCTGTGCCATTAGTGAGAGTCTGAAAAACAACTTCGCCAAGAGTGCGCCCACCATCTGTATGCAACGAGTCCTTAAGTGGGTTGCAGAGGGCAAGACACTAAACTACGAGTAGATGGCGCTCGGGAGCATTATTCCTGATTTTGTCACATTTTATTGTATATCTTCGTAATTATGTTATCAATTGCAAATGTTATTTGAGAAGCGCAATCTAGATTTTCTAAACTATTTTTCTATATATATAATATTACTTTTGTTAATACCGTCTACGAATGTTCAACGTCAAAGTTTTGTATGAAATTGATCAAAATTAAAATGTATATCAAATTCGTATGAACAATAAAATTACTTTAACTTGTAGCTAGATCAGTAAAACATAAACACAAGTGCGCGCTTAATTGAACATTTTGATTGAAATCATCACAATTACGAGATATAAAATAAAATGTGATAAAATCATGAATAATGCTCCCGAGCGCCATCTAGTTTAGTGTCTTGCCCTATTCTTTGGGCATACGGTCAGGAGCTCAGATAGTTTGGAAAAGCTCATAATCACCGGCCGTATGGAGGGAAAGAGAGGTAGAGGACGCATGCCTACGCGATGGACCGATGTAGTAAAAGAAATTACCGATACAACACTACAGGCCAGCATACACCGGGCCCAAGATCGAGCGGCCTGGAGAGCTGTGGTGGCACAAGCGGCCTACGATGGTCACGTCCCTCAGCCATGAGATTACGACTAAGAAGAAGAGAGAAGTGTGCACCGGCCTCAAACTCATTGGAAAACGTTTTTAAAAATGTCTGTTTATATTTAACAAAGGAATATTACAATTTTGTAATTTGAAAATCATTCAACATCAGTCATTGCACCTTTATGACATCATTTCAATGAACTCACGTGCAATCGACATATAAATTACGACAAATGCCTTTTAAAAGGTAAATTATTAATCGCAATGAAACCCTAACTGCAAAACAAACAGACACAACACAGTCGTGGAAATTACGAAAATGTGATAATCAAATTGCCACATCGCAGTCGAGGTTACAGAAAAATATAAATAAATATTACCTAACTAGGTATATGCTAAAGTTCCGATTTGTCATTGTGCGGGGAAATCTAGTTTTTTTTTTCTATACTAGTAGCTAGTAGTAATTGGTGCTACTAGCATATTTTATTTATTCTGAAATTATCATAGCTTATTAATTTTACTTCCTAGTACATAGCATATGCTCACGACTATATTCCCCGAGGGGGTAGTCAGAGATATTCTGAAACCTCAGAACGTCCACGTTTCACCAGTAGTACCGAAACTCTGTCCAGTGTGACAGGGGGTGAGCCCGTCGCCACTTATAATGGACAGTGGGTACAATACATGCCTCGAAATTGAAGCATGCAGGTTTCCTCACGATGTTTTTCTTCACCGAAAAGCCAGTGGTGTTACAAATCGTACATAAATTCCGAAAAACTCATTGGTACGAGTCGGCCTGGACGGGGATCGAACCATCGCCTCCTGCACGGCAGGCAAGGTTACTCGCCACTGGACCACCATGGCTTCTTAGTACATGTTAGCATTTTAGAATAATTTTACAACATTGTGTGAATTTCATTGTCTCCATAACGTAATATTTTGCTGACACCAAAATCCATATAGGATTAAAACTCTGTTTGGCACTTGGATAAAACCAAAAGAAATTATAATGACACAATGCCCATATTGAGTTAAATCAACCACCTTTATAAGATGATAGTCTTATAGAAAAACATTCCTAAGTTTGAATCCTACATGTCCCTCTAGTATGTTGCTGCAATAAGTAGAGAAAGACTACTTTCCACGTAGAGCGAAAGTCGCGCTTACCGCGACAAGTGTAGTAAAAAAACCAACCTTAGAAGATAATTCATACTATAGGAGCTCGTTCGGTCATAGTTGTTGTGTTGTACCTACCATTGTTATTTAAATCCTTTAATAAAACTTTCGTTTGAGACCAAAACTGCCAGAGAGCGTTATTTATGTTTATACCACGTCTTCTCCTTTTTGATTTTATCCAATGTTTTATACAGCCAACTTTACTCTTTGAAATTTAATATAATACATGCCAAGACTGACAACGTTTGGTGAACAAAACTTTATGGACGTTGGCGTTGTGTTCTAACTGCTTATGTACGTCATTTTATATGTGAATCTTTTCTTATGTCAGGACAATCAACTGCAGGTTAAGGTACCCAGTAAAGCATCGAACGACTCACAATATAACTAACTATCTATACAAGGTGTTACAAAATAGAAATAAACCTTTAAGGGGGTGGTGTAGACCATCAAACTGAACAACTTTCACTATGGGACCAATATCGAAATCACGAAAAAAAAAATTATGTCCTGTACTCTACAAATCGACTAGAGCTAAAATATGTAAGGGATATAAAATTATTTTTTTCTCGATTTCGATGTTGGTCCAATAGAGAAAGTTGTTCAGTTTGACGGTCTAAACAAACCTCTTAGAGTTTTAAAAATGTATTGTTACTTATGAAACACCCTATATAACTACTCGTATATACACAGAAAATATCTTTTACAACGTTGAACGTTGATATTTTATAGCTCTTACAATTTACAAACCTAGGTATAAAACTTGGATTAGGATCTGTGACCGCAAAAAAGAATTAGATTCTTACCAACGACGGACGAATTTAATAATTGGATAACCCTTATCGTCCCAATGTGGTGAATGGTAATTCTATTTAGGGATAAACCCAAGGGGTTACGGCTTTGGCTCACATTTTCTTTCTTAACAAAATAAAGTTTATCCTGCATGAATAGACGTCAGGCTTAAACGTGTGGTCACCTTCTTGCAAATTAAGATTAAGATTTAATTATTACTACTTATAGAGAGGGCATTGGACAGGTTTACATACAAAAATATTCATCCCGTTGTTTTAATGCATCATGTCAGTGGGACGTGTCAAACTAGAACGACTTGTACCTCGAGGTAACAAGTCATGGATTACGATTTGCTTCGCGATGTCCTCTCTATAGTAATAAGTTTAAATCTCTTTGTCTTCTTGATTGATTATAAATCCTAACATATCTCCATGGGAATATCCTCAAGTTTAAGACAGACGGTGCAGTATTAGAAGTAGGTAATAAATGTTAACGCATAGCAGGTGGGTAAAATATTATGGTTACGACTATCTTCCCGAAAAGGGATCCCGTTACTTAACGTTGATGAACACTAGTCAGGAGCGCATTAATTATTATCTATCACTAGTGTTAGGAGAAGGAAAACTCCGAAATTAAACCCGGTTTGGGTTCACCGTTAGGCGCAAGTAGAGTTCAACTCGAAAATGCGGCAGGACCCTGCAGCCAACCTGGCTCCGCACGTATCGACTCGTCGTTCCTGCGGAATCCGCCAGCTAGGCCGAGAGGGTGCTACAGGCCTTAGGCAATCCTGTGGTTTCCTTAACTGTGTCCTAGGCGATGCAGCGTCTGTGGAGAGGACACTTCGCCCACGCCAGCCTTGCTGCGTGGGAAACAACACGGGGAGTGACAGTCACCGGTTCTCAAGTGCCGCAAATGCGGCAGGTCTTGTCGCTCCCGAATTGGCTTATACAGCCACGAACGTCGGTGTCTAAACCAAACAGACGCTGATTGAAACATCTACTTAGATGAAATAAGGCTCATGATGATGATGATCACTAGTGTTTACCCGCGAGACGTCGTCCTCACAAATTATAAACCAGATTTTAAGTCAGATCATAAAATTTGTGGTGTATAATTAATATCGGTTAAGCAACCGACTTACTGCCACCGGCACCGGCCTAGCAGAATATTCTCATCTGTAGATTTTTTATTCGAATATTCGAATACCTATAAACCGGTACAAGTTATTAGGAAGAGAGAGTGGAGATTTCAAATGTGAAATAATAAAAAATCTAACTCAACATTTTTTTTTAAAGTATGTTCTTGTCCCTAGAATATGTATTATTACCAAAAATATCATTAACACCCGGTGTTTCTGACCCCCCTTATGGATTTTATGGATTACGGTCTTGAGTTTATGTATGTATGTATAATCAGCCTATCCAATACGTCCCACTGCAGAGCACACAGGCACAGAGAATAATATTGTAAGGCCTACTCTCATTATACACCCGTATGGGAGTTAGTCCACAATATGTATGTCCAATGCGGATTGGTGGGCTCTACACATCGCATCAGAATTACTTCTTCAGCGATTCAGGTTTCCTCACGATGTTTTCCTGCACCATTGGAGACCTACATACGATAGAAAATATACATGGCATGTCGTCCGATTCGAGCGGATTCGAACCCCTCATATGATTGAAAGTCCATTATACAATATCTCTCCGCAACGCACCATTGGTATTGGTTGAGTGGGCTCATTTTCCACAACTCGACGACTTAAGCGCCTATTTTGCGTGAGGTGGGAATGACTTCTCTTGCCATCCTAGTTCCTCCAGGAAGCCCAGTAGCTTGTTGATGTTGCCGAATGCCTCTGGTAAAGACCCCGGTGATCCGAGGTGTTGTTCCCGATATTGTGCTAGCCCGTTGCATTCTAACAGCACGTGGGCAGCTGTTTCTTCAACCTCCATGCAGACCCTGCACAGAGGACTGTTAGTAACCGCAACGCACCAAATAAGTTATGAACGTAGAGGGATAAAAACTAATAACGGGATCTTAGTCTATTACGCCGCGCCCCGTGAAAATTTTAATCATTCCAACACAAACTCATAAAAAGCTTTTACCGAAAGCAATTAACATTAAATGATCGTAAAAATGATAGATTTTCAGTTCAGTGGTTAATAATGGTGCTGATTTATGTATGGATGTAGGTATATCAACGGTAGGCTTACAGCCTGTTCATGCGGCATTTTCAACGAATTTTCCGTCATTGTTCGTTAATGAAAAAAAAATGGTATTGTATGTGTATGTATTATTCGTATTCGTAGAAAAAAAAACACAGGTAACATTGTGAGCATTTTGAAATTAAAAACTGAAAAAAAACGAAGAGTTAACAAAGGCTTTTCGATAACAAATGATATGAAGGTAATGTAAGTCAATGGCTGATAAATCATGAGCTTTATGTTTCATTCTTTCACTCATCTTCGCCTTGACAGAGGATATTTCTCTGCCAAGAACTGTTTTGAGAAAGAATTTTATATTATACCTAGAGTTCACCAGCTACTTAGTCCACACGGGTTCGCGTCATCGTAGCGAGATCAATTATACATATTATACCAGATTTTAAATCTAAACATAAGCTTTCAAATACAAAAAGTTTCATCAAAATCGGTCAAGAACCAGTTTGCCTCGTAAAATAAAAAAAATAGTTATCTGGAGTCAGGGACACATAAAAACCATACCGCAACTTTTTTTTGTAAATTATCTTCAATGTACAGACACACTTTAAGCGCTGGACCTTATGTAGAGACCATTATTATCCAACTCCTTATGATAGCTTATTACGAGTATAATAGTCTATAAACGTTCTTATTTTGTGCGCCTATGTAATATGTTTCTTAAGCTTTTTTGACTTTTTTAGCTTAATGTACCATATATTTTTATAGTTGTACTAAGTTTCACCTTCCTGTATCTGTCTCCGAGAATGCCTGTGACAGACGGACGGACGGACAGACACCGAGGTGATTCCATAAGTGTTCCGTTTTGCCAATTTTAGTACGGAATCCTAAAAAATCTGCTGTTCCATTCTAAATTTTACTCGACTCAACTGTATGAAACAGCAGATGTATTTTTTGTTACGATCGGTTTGCTCCCATAGTAAAACATGTTCAGTTTGATGACCTATTAGTTCAAAAGGATGCCAATGATATCAATTTCACCCTCTACAATCTTCTTGGTTTTGTGGTTGAATCAACAATCAATTAATCAAAATCTCGTAGAAGCAACTAAGAATATCAACACTAATCCTGAATTAGTAGAGTTGACCTTCACTAAACCTACTTTGACAAGCCGCCGCCGGCCGCTGCGGGCCATCTACATTAACTATTTAGAACCTTAGATGAAAGTAAAACTAAAAAAAAATTATGGATATGCCCAAAGCGCGTTTAGTTGAAGATATCCTCTGTGGTTGAAGCACACAGGTAGTACACTTGGTTCATACAAGTAGCACAGTTGGTCTGTCATCTCGGTACATATTTGATGTAATACCATAAACTTAATATACTATCGTAGTAGTAATATTAAGTTTATGTGTAATACTTACATGTCATTTGTTTTGGTTTATTTTTCTGGTTTAAAATGATCGCGAAAGGCCAATCTCCTAATTTTACTTTCAGTTTAGAACCCTTCCTGGCCAAATCTTTGCCAAACCCAACCAACCCTTCATAACTTTCCACTAAAAAGCCACGGCGCACAAATTGTGTTTTCACGAAAGTCTGATGAGACACACTTTTCATTCTAAAAAGGCTGCGAACATACAACACGAAACAAAAAAGTAATTTTGTTAAGACACAACAAGACACCCCCAAACCATTAAATTAAACAACTTTTACTATTCTGTAGCTGCTCCATATAACATTTTTCCTTTAGGCTCTCTGGTAGGTATTCTCTGCATTACTAATGAGATGTCTTTTATCAATAAAAACCTTGCCAAGAACAAGTCGAGCTGTGCAAGTGTTCCGTGTCCGATCACAAAACAAAGTATTTACTTTTATGGTGATGGACAAAAAAAAATAGGAAAAAACGAAATTAACTCATAACAATTAACTCTCAATTGTAGACGATTCGATTATTTGTATTTTTGACAATTATACGTACTTATACGTAGTATATTGCCCCAAGGTGGTAGTTAGAGTTATTCCACATAATATAACTTGCTTCGCAGTGCCGAAATGTACATGGTACAGTAGATGTCTTTTGTGGAAAGGATCATGCCCAAAATTCTATGAAAGTCAGGCTGAAGTTGCGTCTGGTCAAATTGTCACCTGAAGATAGGACATGTAATAAGCCTTATTTTAACAAGAAAATCGCTAAATAATTGATGGGTATATTTAAAAAATCCTAAGTTAAAAAATAGATAGGTTATTAAAACAAAAGCATTAATTCCATACAAAAAAATACTATAAAAAATGCATTTTATTTTTAAACCCCCATTCCCATATGGCCAAATAGACATTTAATGGGATTCATAACTCAGACCAAATATTTTTTTAAATAAATGATGATGAAGCATTGATGACGCATCTTTAGCCTGGTTTCGGGCATAATTCTTTGATAGCAAATTGTAGGTACTCATTTGAAATATTATTGACAATTTGCAATAGATGTTAGGTACATCCCGTTAGGCGAAATTGCTGGAAGAACAGAACGATTCAGTTTCCAACACATAAAATATACCTAATTTAGTGTGGCAACAATATTATAATATAATGTTGGGTTAGTAGAATAGAGTGTTTAAGAAATATTAAACATAATATGTTTCACTGAAAAGTCAGCTTTTAAAAATTCCGTTCCGTTCTTTCATTTAGATACGGAACACTAAAAAACGTCTTCACACACATCTTTCCACCAAGACAGTGTAAGTTTTTTAACGAGATGCGGTCTTGAATGAAGAGTTATCTCTCGTCAAAAGAGGATTTTTTCTCGACACAGCTGACATATGGTTTTATTACGGTTTCGTAGAACCATTAATCACAGAAACAAGGATCGAGCTTTCAGTTTAAATCTCACTAACATAATGTAATTTTAAAAAAAATCCTTATTCCTTCTCTTCCCTTATCTTTTTTTGTAATTTTTAGGCCGGATTCGACCAAACTTTGATTTATAGAAGAGTAGGATTCTAGTCTTAGCGTTTATTCCAAAATAACTTCATTCATACTAAAAGAACGAATGTATAATCCACCTAAAGAAAAAGGTCGTTGTATCCGTACTATTTGCAATGTATCTATACAGTTTTAATTTGTTAGGTTAGGTTAGGTTAAATTTTTTGAGTTACGTGACATTGAAATTTCCTTAGTCTCTTAGATTAGTCGATTAGGGTGGGTAAATCGCAAAATCAGTTTACTCTAGCTAGAGTAACCGGCGACTTCATCTAAGAATAAAATTTAGTCGCGTTTGGTCGAAGCGAAACTTAAATTTTTTTCACGATTCCTTCTATTCTCTTATCTTTCTTTGTAATTTTAACTGTTTTAACTATACGTTTTCTTTTTGGTTTTATTTATAGATTAAGCCCGGCTTGCACCAACAAGTTTTTAGGCTTAAACGTATAGTGATAGTTCTGTCACTCGCACTGCTCATACAAATGACAGTGACAGCATCATATTTAAACATGTTTAAGCCTAAATACTTGTTGGTGCTAGCCAGCCTAAGTTTTATTCTTAGCAACACGGCTACCTACCACGTCCCCGGGCAACGGGAGCCATGTGATAAAATAAACGTCACTCATTTCACAAAGAGAAAAGTTGTCAGCCAGAGTTTCACAAAGATATCCCAATACAAGATGCTCCTTAATGAATGTGCCATGTATCTCACGTCGAGAGTGCGAGAGTGCGAAAAAATGTTTTCGAGAAACACGAAACGAATACGCAGCCGCATTATTGTGTATCCTGTGTTTTTTCCTCATTTCAAATTATGTCAACTTTCTAAAATATTTTTATACTTATCCAATGTTATTCTTTTAAAAATAAAGAAACATTTTTCTGCACATAATTACAAATGTAGAGTGTGAATTTCTCCTAACTTTTATCTCTATTCAGCTCACTCAGGAATGAAGGTCTACAATAGGGCAAGTAGTTACACGATCGTGTAACGGCCTGTCCACGTAGGTCGCAAGGAGTTTAGGACATTCTCATTATCAATCACCGTATGGTTGAAATTGTCTCTATCACTCAAGCTCTATAATCGCAGTGAGCGTTCTACGTTCTCGTCTCGTTGAGAAATATCTAGTATAAATGAGATTTTAGGCAGTAACTAATCCAAAGCTCACATTTCACTAAATTTATTCCCAGCTTGCCTCCACCTACACCGCATGATTAGATATCCCTACAGAATATTTATACCATAAAGTTATTATGCCTTACAGGAATAGAGTCAGTGACATGAGTTGTCAAATGACACAGTTTTTGGATGTTTTTTGGAGACTATTCGCAGGCAAAAATTCTAATACTGTCTATAATTCTGAGTCTAACGTAAAATTGTGGATAAATTAATGAAGTAGTGTCAGTATATTTCACAAAATTATCTACGATTTCACTTTAGATTCCCAATTATTCACGAAAACCGAATTGTGACTAAAAAACGGTTCTATTGATTCGCGTCACGTATCTCTTTCTATTATACAGTGGTGCCGCTAGGTACATCTCGCTCTCTCAGCTGTATGTTCCTCTATTCCTACCTCTATGGTTTACACAGAAGAGACGTATGGCGATGGCGGTGGCGGATAGTCAAAGTAACACAATTATGCGCCCCTGTTCGTACGTCCTCTAACGCACTCGTGTGAGTGCACTGACAGCGCAGCGGCCGCTCGCTTGTATGAAGCTTTCGTCCTGTAGGGATATTTATTCTTATGGTCAATACGCACTGGGCCCGCATATTGTACTATTGATCACTCCTTACTTAGGACTTTTATTTAATCGAAAATATTTTATCTGTAAACTGTGTGTAAAATTGTAAACTGTGACTTTCTTTCGTAAATTACACGTAAGAATAATAAAAATTTATAAGAATAAGAATACATAAGTACTTCAAATCTGCATTACGCTTCGTCAAAAGTTAAACATATAATAAATTAATAAACAGGATCCCAACCAGCAACATGCTTTAACCTTACTTACGACTATCTAAACTTACTTAGGAATAACTAAATTTTAAACCTGTTTTATTCTAATATAGATACGAATTTGAATAACAGTTATAATAAGTCTGAAACCATAGAGATTACATGCATGGCATGCCACATTTTATCAGGATAGCAACGACAATAAGAAATTTTAGTTCTTGGATGAAACTTTAAAGAGGAAGATCGGCATTTACTTGTTACCGCCCGAGTGAATATTTAACGTTGATTCTATGTTCATGTTTCGAGCCTCAGCCGTCTTCGCTTTTCACGTTCATTTCCACATCATTTTAGTACCTTTTTTCTTTTTAAAAGATAGCATTTTTCCCGTGATTACATCTATTTGTACATTTTAAATCATTCCGAATCGAATACTTAATTTGTTAACTTAATAAAACCATAACAATAGTTGCCTCTTCCCTTATTAGGTTTCATCTATGCTCTGTAGCTTTTTAAATCGTCAGAGATTAATCTAGTAAACTATTATAAAGATAACGTAACTTCGCATACTATGTTATGTTTTATTAAACATTTAAATTTAATACATATAGTACTACTAGTAGAGTCGTAAATAAAAGTACCTAACTAGGTAAGTATAGCAAAACTTTCCAAGCTAGATTATAAATCTATGCAAAACAGTGTAGGTGGACCGAGTTTGTTGTCACATGGTTGCAGGTCAATCACCTTAATGTTTTCGACGTCGAATAGGTAGGTACTTTAAAACGTTATTTTGTAAAACTTTTCACATTCAATCATATTCATCTATCACCGTCGTAAATTAAAAGATAAAAAGGTCAGTAGCCCCCAAAGTTATCTATAAGTTGTCTTAAAACTATTAAACATATTAATGACTAAAATAACGTTTTAAGATATTTATTAAAACTTTAAAAAACCCCGAATGGTTTCGGCTTACAATAAATAGACCACCACATTTCCACAGACCCTACAACTTATTTATACAGAGGATTGTGAAGCCTCCATACAAAAAGTGAAAATGTGTTTCAATTATTTTTAGTAATTATGTTATTGGTATGATAAATAATCTGGTTTGTAACTTTAGATTTTTTTTAGTTTCACTATATAACAGGTTTTTAGATTAAGTAGATTATGAATATTTAAACGTTTATTTAAAAATATTTCATCAAGTGACTCTAAATAATGGGAACCTGTAGAAAACTAGAACTAGAAAGAAGAAAAGAAATAAAGTAGAAAGTATGCACACTGGTGTTTACCAGAGTGGGTAGGTACCATGCATTCTACTCAATTCTTTCAATGTAGAGCCAACATCTAAATCACGAAAAATCACGCTGTTTCATACAAATTGAGTACCTACCTTAGTACCTACTAGACTCGAATGTATGGAACAATTGAAGGGCCCAGTTGCAGAAGTCCCTAAGTCCAAAAAATGAGTTTTAGAATAGAGCGAGTAAAAGTCTTTAATAAGGGCTAGAAATTTTCCATATGAGAAAAGGGTTAAAAAAATGAAACGTCAGTGTATTAATGAATAAATCAACGTATATTTCAGATCAGGCAACAACTTCAAGGGTTCCGCACATTGCAGCGATATTATGAGCTATTTTATCGAGCGATATTATCGACAGCGATATCGCGACACCTTCACACTGCAGCGATTCCGCGATTCGCGTCACGCATGCGCCCTTCACTGAATGTTGTAGAAAGAGATTGCGTCAGGTTGCGATAATATCGCGGCAGTGTGTGGGATCGAGCGCGTCCCCATACAAAATGTACTGAGAACAATTATCGCAAAATCGCAGCGATATTATCGCTCGATAATATCGCGGCAGTGTGTAGGATCGCGCGCGTCCCCATACAAAATGTACTGAGAACAATTATCGCAAAATCGCTGCGATAATATCGCTGCAATGAGCGGAGGCCTTAATAATCACTTAATTTCTCACGTTTGTGACATCAGATCAAAAAGTCCCACTGGGCCATTCAATTGTTTTTTTTTTTTCGTGATTTCGATGTTGACTCTACAACTGTAGCACTGTCAACTATTAATATTTTTAGCCCCACTTGCGCCAACCACGGGTTAGCAATTAACTCCGGATAAAATAGCTCTTTCAGTTGTTTTTCATGGTCATGGGTTACCAACTTAACCTAGAGTTTATTGCTAACCCAGGTTGGCGCAAGTGGGGCTTAATGTTTCAGGACGGTTTGACTTGACACTAAAACACTGCATAGGAAACCTTTTTCGCTATCCGTGTATGCCCACGGCACAAAATGGGCAGTCCGTTCTAAACTGGAACCTTTACATTTTGCAGTTTTGTATGGAGCAGCAGAGATTATTTCGCGATTTCGATGCTGGTCCCATAGAGAAAGTTATTCAATTTGTTAGTCTGATCATCCCCTTAAAAAACCGTCAGCATAATATCCTATAAACTGACTGATTGATTTGACGTAAAAGCAAAAATTCAAAACACAGGAATCCAAAACAATGCTTAAGCAAGCACTCATAGCAAACAATTGCACTTAATTTTCTTATACAAGGTGTTACAAAAATACAAATAAACCTTTAAGGGGGTTGTGTAGACCATCAAACTGAACAACTTTCACTATGGGACCAATATCTGGGCAATGGGCTATCTGACCAATAATGGGATAAGAATTTTTTTTTTTCGCGATTTCGAAGTTGGCTCCCATAGTGAAAGTTGTTCAGTTTGATGGTCTTAACAACCCCCTTAAGAGTTTCAAAAATTTATTCTTACTTATGAAACACCTTGTATAACCTTTCTTCCTTGGTATATAAAGAGAGTATTACTTACTTTTAAAAAATCGTAAGTTACAAAAATGTTTGCATAATATCTCCGGACAAACGTTGGTCAGTAAAACATTTTTATATCTATAAAATGAACCCAAAAACGCGCGAATAATACAGCAAAGTTTCCTTAATAAAGAACTCAATTTTTTTTCATTCTGCCGACATTAAGAACCTTTTGTTACGAGGTTCGACACCGAAAATATGCGGTAAATTGTCGACCCTTTTCATTCTCTTTGACACGAAAATGATACCCTGACAAGACAGGGGACGAGTTATCGCGATTGTCTCCTTAAGGTGTCCGTCACCCGAGGCAAATCCGAGGCTGTGCGTGGTAGCGACGCGGTATGTACGCGAAGTATCAGTCAAGAAATAAGTGCGAATCTAGAACGGTTTAATCGTCCTAGGTGCGAATGCATCATTTTCATAAATTCGCATGTACCTAAATGTAATAGAAAGATACTACTTAAAAGTCGATGCTTACAGAGTGTAACAAAACACCCTAGTAATATTTAAGGGGGTCCTTCAGACCATCAAACTGAACAACTTTCACTAGGGAGCCAACTTCGAAATCGCGAATAAAAATCTGCCTTTACATACAAAACTGCATACCTATATATTGACTCGACTAAAATGTATGAGACAGCTGATTTTTTCTACACAATTTTGATGTTGGCTCTATAGTTAAAGTTGTTAAGTTTGATGGTCTGAAGCACCCCATTAAGTATATTACTAGGGTGTTTTGTTACACCCTGTATAGGCGATACAATTATTTACGCACATTTTGTTGAAAATGCCACCCCATTTCTCCCCGCGGGAATTGTAGAAAGTAAAAGTGATAAAGAAATAATTATTTTTAAGTGGGTGAAATAATTATTTTTTAACCCACGTTGCTAAACGTCCCACAAAATAAAGGTCTTACTAAAATCAAAGGAAGTCGAATCGCCTCCTTCATTCTGTGCCCTCAATCCGATCCAATAATTTTCGGGGGTAGGTAAGTCAGAAAGAAGATTGAGAATGAGATATTTGATCGTTGTTTTAAATGGCATGTTCCTCATCTTCCGACACAGGCATAGGAATGTGCGTTGAGTCGGTACAATACCAGTAACCGACTTCTGTAACGAAAAAAATCGTCAGAATTGTCGGATGAGAATCGGTAACCGTCTAAAATCGGCCGTCTGCGTTAGGCCTAAAACCCGAAAGGCTTATCTTTGTGACAAATTATTATAAGTGTAATTCCAAATTGAATACCTACTACTTCAAAATTGAAAGATAATTTCCGGAGTTCACTGCGGTCATCAATATAAACCCACAAATGATTTGAACCAGGAAAAAGGGCTTAAAATGTGTTATTATTAGGTACCTGCACGGATAGAAATCTGTAAGTACCTGCCTACATAAAAAGTATCAGAATAATAACTTGTCACTTTATTCTCTCATTTTCTGATACTAATTGGAAATACTCGTACCTACCTACTTTATCATACGGTCGACTGCAGATTTAAAATATTTATATCTACGTACTTATATGCTTAGACTTACTGTTATTTTAGTCTAAGCTTATATGACCTTGAATAGCCTTATTTATTTATTTTTTTAATAGCCTTTGGCTAATTTCACTTGGTGAAGTATGCTCTGCATTTAAAATATAATATTACTAGATACACAGAGTGAAATTATATTTACTCCATTTCTTACGAAAAAGACTACTTACAAATGACTTGTGATGCAGATCAATACGTGAAGATCATACGATAATAGATGAAGGCGAACCACAGAGAAGGTGATTTTTCAGCATGATGAGTCTGTAGGTAAATTTGCTTTTACAAGTGACAAAACAGAATGCAAATTTGTTGAAAACAATACAAATGAACAGTTCAGCAAACAATCAGAACAAACAAATAATGTGTTGTTTGTAGGTATGCTCTGTAACGGTAGTCTTTCTTCAATGCTTACGTATTTACGTACGAGTAAGGAAGGTGAAAGATTTACTTGTACATAATGTAATACCTACTTTTACGCAAAACCGTTGTCCCTTGAACGCTGTTTGTTTTTAAATTATTTAATGTCATACTTACGGGATGAGGTAACGGAGGGTAACGGATATACTTGTATCAGATGAAACAAGAGCTGTTAACAAAATTATAGGTCCTGGAGTGCGATTTTTGAATCTCATTCGGTATCAAAATTACTATGGAGATATGCATGTTTCTACTGCTGATTTGACTCTCAACAATCATGCTTCAGGAGTGCGATTTTTGAAAGTCAAATCAGCAGTAGAAAGATGCGTATCTTCATAGTAATTTTGACATTCACAACTGCTGAGCTCACCGAATGAGATTCAAAAATCGCACTCCTGGTATTTCTACCAATAAAGTGACATACAACACAACAGACAACAGATTTTTTTTATTGATTTGTTACCTACGTGAAAACGCTAAGATTTATAGGTATACAATAAGGACAAACCAATACGCCAAAAAAGACAAGAGTTAATTGCTACGACATAAAGAGCAGACATAAAGAGTAAAAACTCTGCACGCCCTCTCTCAAATTAAATATTGCATGCTCTTGGGCAGATCACAGAGCTCTATCTAAAATACTGTTCACCACCTTCATATTTCCTGTATGTCGCAATAAAGTCTTTGAAGTTTGAAATTGAAGTTTGAAGTTTGAGCTCATTTTGATATCTTCAAGTTTAGCGCTCATGTGCCTTATTTACCGCGTTTATAATAATATAGTTTACCATTTCATTGGATACAAGTAGATGTCTATATTCGTGAAGCTTGACCTAAAAGTTTATTGAATTATTTAACACTTTATTGAAAGTACACATAAAATTCCAAATAAAACAATTAGGGTAGACATGTAACTATAAAGGTAGAGGAGGAAGGGAGAGGTCTCTAACTGTTTATTAATCATGTTGCTGATTACCGGCTGTTATTAGTCCAGTCATTTTAAAGTTTCCTTGTATGGACACCCTAACAATAATTCATCTATCGCTGAAACTTTGCAGTGTGATAAAGTAAAGTATACAGATTACGGTTGACACATAATCTAGGACCAGAAAAAATTAAACCTAGATTATTTGTCAACCGAAATCTGTAATTCCGAAGTATCTGTATGTCCGAATTTGATTCGAAATAGTACAACATGGCTGTAACATGTTTATAATCAATAATATTGAAATCTGTATACTTTACTTTATCACACTGCCAAGTTTTATTGATAGATGATTTATTGTTAGGGTCAAACCCTAAAATGATTGGACTATATATTATAATAAGATTGACAAATCTTGTGCTGTGACTGCTTGTTTTGTGTAGACATTAACGAATTAATATTATCAACAAAAAACAGAGGTAGAGATAATCTCTAAAGTTCTAATGTTTGTTTGAAAACTTTGTTTGATTTTACGTATTACTGTAGGTATTTCATACCATAATTCGTGGCATGCGGTTATACTAATGCGGAAATTATACAAAAGCAGTGACGCATATGACCCTTACAGGTCCCAATTTGTATGAATGAAACTCACGCCTACATGGATAAAAAGTTATTTGCAAGCACAAAATTAAGGCGAAGTCCGCTTTCTGAACGTGCTTTTTGGGGTTTTGTTCCAAAGCTTGGAAGATGGCCAGGAGATGACGTAAAATTGGGTAAAGGCTTTATAAATTCTTGGTGAACAAACATAATTTGAAAATATTTCATATTTATGCAAGGAAAATAAAATCTCTCGTGGACCCTTGGCGATGCGGGACGCGTTTGATATAATAATAATACGTCATTAAAATACAACATCATCGTCATCATCATATCAGCCGATAAACGTCCACTGCTGGACATAGACCTCCCCATAAATGGGGGGATTTGCCATAATCGCCACGCTTGGCAAATCGGGTTGGCAATCGCAGTTGGATTGAATGTGTGTACTCAGAGGATGCTGCTGCCCATCCTCCGGTAGATCCCTTAGTCGCCTTTTACGACACCCATGGGAGGAAATGGGAAGGTGGTACTCTTAGCCGACACCACACGGACAAAAACAACATAACATTAGAACAAATGCACTAATTTGGTTTGTAGTGGACTCAACAACTTATTAGTTACCTATAGGCCTATTTAACGTTGTCTTTCTAATTTGAATAGACCCTCGAAATTACAAAGAACAGCTCTAGACCTGTTTTCATTTCAATGTTCATTTTATATTCCTACTGAAGATGTCTTTCAGACGAATGAAGCAAAGTCATTGTTTTTTAATGGAAATTTCAATAAAAGATAGCTGTACTTAGAAAACACAAACAGTTCAACATTCCTCTGGACGCAATACATTAATCAAGCAGTAAGTATAACGCATGCCGAAAGGACTATTTCGATATTTAAGATGCAAGAACAAAAAACAAAATTAAAATTATTTTTTTATTCACACAACTATCTAAAAACCACCCCTGGTTTGGATTATTTATGCTATCAAACTGCCGACTTTCACTATGGAGCCAAAATCGAGAAAAAATTTAAACAATCATCTGTTTCATAAAAAAACTGCAGTTAACTACTTGACTCAAATACATGTTGTCATTTTTTATTTTTTATCTACTATTAACACTTTACTACTATTATATTTTATTACCATTTTAAAATCATGGCTCCAACATGATTTTGCCTTTATCGAGTTCCAATGAAGTTGGTTTAACAGCACATGTACTTGACAGTTGTCCGGTAATGTAGTATTCATTGTTCCTTATCACTATGCTAATCAGAGGGACACGTGAAGAAACGACCACCCCCCTTTGTCAGGGTATTAGGCTGGCAAACGAAAAAGAAGTTACCCGACATAGCATCCCCACTTAAATTACATCAAATCGTCAAATGACATTCGTTTATCGAAACCAGACGATCAAACTCAAAATAAACGCAAAACTAAATCCTTATTCAACCTGTTTTAACTTTTAGGCCATTCAGTAGGCTTAAGATAAATCTACTTTTTCGGCAGCTGTCTCAACTTTTTAGCGGACTAAGTGCCAATTAAAGCTGAATTTATCAGGCCAAAGACAGACACAATGCTACAACAAATACTGAAAAAGGATTTAAAATGGTTTTCGAGAATGTTAGCTATTATATGTATCATTTGTATTTCAGAGACGTTACAAGTGTATACACTCATAATTATATTATTTAGTCCGTGAGGCCTCGTGTGTCGGGTAAAATCGGTTATTTATTTATATAAGGACTGCCAACCAAGTATACACTCTGCCGCCCTTATCATAATCAGCGCAATCGACATTTTTGGAAAAATTGAGTTATGGGCATATTCGGAATCAGCGTAAAGCGATCTACAAGCATAACTGATCCAAGTTTTGATTTTCTTATTTTAAATGTGGTTTTTTGATAAGCAAATTTGTCGCACTTGCAAACTTTCCATAGGTATACTAAACATATACCACGTGATAGCCATTATGATACTTAATTTAGTAAGTCATTCAAAAGGTTCTTCACACTTACTAATAATAAGCACCGGAATATCGCATGCGGTTGTTTTGCCTAGGATTGTCACAGTTAACAATAATAATAAATTCTAAGCATAATCAACGCACTTGACTGTTACGTTACTCTTGGTGGTAACTTATAGATAATTTACTTAACCTCTACTAGTCATAAACATCATATTTGAGTAGATGCGATTGTTATGTTTAGAATTTATTTGCTTAGACAAAAAATATTACTAATCATAAACATTGATCCTAAACATTACCAACGCAACTAGCGCAAGTGCAATTATTATACCTGGGAATCAATATACGTTGGCAAATACGTTCGTTATGACTAGTAAGAAGGTCACTTACATAATATGAGACGAAATAAAAAAAACTTGCCCTCTTTAAATAAACCTTGTAATTTACCCGCATCAGCCAAAAAATGAGAAAAAGAGAAAGTTACTATCCTATGTTTTATTTCTGTTCATAAACTTTCATACACATAAAGTTTTATCAAAACCGGTCCAGCAGTTTTTGAGTCATCATCATCATCATCATCTCAGCCGCTGGACGTCCACTGCAGGACATAGGCCTCCCCCAAGGATCGCCATAACGACCGGTCCTGCGCTGCCCTCATCCAGCGTTTTCCCGCCGCCTTCACCAGGTCGTCGGTCCACCCTACGCTGCGCTTTCCGGTACGCGGCCGCCACTCGAGAACCTTCTTCAAAGTTGGACCTACCTAACTGAATAGTTTGTCCCAGGTAAACATAATCGTCAAAAACTTCGAGCGCAGAGTTTCCAATCGTTACAGGAGTGGGTTCAACATGGACATTTGATATGATCTTTGTCTTGTCCATGTTCATCTTCAGACCAACTCGTTCGGAGGCTCTGCTAATATCATCGAGCATTCAACTGAGCTCTTCTATAGTCTCCGCCATGAAGACTATATCATCGGCAAACCGAAGGTGACTTATGTACTCGCCGTTTATGTTGATGCCTAGCCCTTTCCAGTCCAGAACCTTGATAACATCTTCCAGTGCAGCGGTAAACAGTTTCGGAGATATAACGTCTCCCTGCCTCACACCTCGCTGCATTAGGATAAGTTTCGAGTTCTGGTACTGTAGTCGACCTGACATAGACATGCGTTTTTGTACAAGCATTTTAGCACCTCGATGTACCTACCGTTAGTCTACTTGGTATCGCTGAAGAGACTGCAGTACAGCCCAAGTCTCAATCGAATCAAAGGCTTTCTCGTAGTCCACGTACGCCAAGCAAAGGGGTAGGTTATACTCTTCGGTCTTCTTTATCACCTGCCGGAGCGTATGTATGTGGTCCACGGTGCTAAAACCCCTTCGAAAGCCGGCCTGTTCGGGAGGCTGCAAGTCGTCGAACCTGCGCGTGAGATAGTTCGTAATGACTCTCGAAAACAGCTTGTAGACATGGCTAAGAAGGGAGATGGACCTATAGTTCTTCAGCAGGGCATTATCACCCTTTATGAAGAAGAGCACCACCAGACTTCTGTTCCATGCCTGCGGCGTATTTCCCTCGAGTATGAGTTTCTGAAGGGCCTTCAGAACCGGTTTTCCACCCGCCTTCAGAAGCTCGGCCGTAATAGCGTCATCACCCGGTGCCTTGTTGTTTTAGCCTGATTTGTAGCGGGTCTCCGTGTTGACGTGTATAACTGTCCATAGAATTTCTCAACCTCTCTCAGAAGCTCAGGCTTCAACGATACGATTCTGCCGTCCTCAGTCATCAGCTTTGATAGCTGGCTTTGCCCAATAGACAGATCCTTTGCGAAGACTTTGGAGCCTTTGTTCCGCTCTATAGCCTCCCTAATACGCTCGGTGTTAAAACAACGCAGGTTGCAAGTTACAGACTTTGAAATCTGCATTATTATTGAGCTGCCGGTACCTATTCGCATCATCTGAAGACTGCAGAATCATCTCGCGCCTTTCCTCCATGAGGATACTTTCAGGAGATACTTTCATTGTTTGAAGGATAGGATTTCTTGTTTGTTAATTTTTTTGCTGATGCGACAAAAAGGTTTATTTAAAGAGGAGGTGTTTTTTTTTATTTCATCTCATATTATGTAACCTTGACCGTGACCTTCTTACTAGTCATAAAGAACGTATTTGCCAACGTATTCGCTCCCTCTGCTATTGATTCCCAGGTATAATAATCGCACTTGCGCTAGTTGCGTTGGTGATGTCTAGGACATATTAATTTGTTTTATAATATTTATCCTAGGCATAAGTGACGTAATTGCATTTCCTAGACATAAGCCACGCAATTGTAACACATGCGATGGTTATGCTTAGGAAATAAAGACAAATTAATCTATGTTTACAATTCTAAACAACATTTTGGGGTTTATTTATATGAAACATTATTATTTAAGAAAAATGAATATAGCAAAAAGAAAGCTCATAGCCTGTTCTACATAGTCGATAACTAAAAAATAATAAATGTCTGCTAGTATTTTAAGAGTAAACAAAAAACGAAAAAAAAACTTTAGGCGCCATTTTCTCGAATTCTCCCTCCATGCAAGTGCGTTGATTATGATAAGAACGGCAGCACTATTACGGGAGTCACATTGCAGGGTTTGCCTCGAATACTTGTCTCTCGCGTGGTGTTCGCGCGGTTCGCGTCTCAGCCTGCCACGAGGCTCCAAAATCCTTCTCAGTTGTTCTTACTCAAAAACAATCCTCGAGATTGGATAGACACTCCCGCTCAAACTATTTGACACTGGCGAAATCTAACAAGGAAACGCCATTAAATAAAAATAGAGTAGAATACACTATTACATTCGTATAATAGACAAGATCGCGGCAAATGACAATCTTTTTGAAATCTCGTAAACTCTCGAGAAATGCATTTGTGTTCATCGCTTTTTGGAAGTATATAGGGTCCAACTTAATATGCTGACACTTTTTTAAGAGGATGATCAGACCGTCAAACTGAACAACTTTTTCTATGGGACCAACATCGAAATCGCGAAAAAAAAATCAGCTCTTCCATACAAAACTGCAAACCTACTCGAGCCAAATGTATGGGACAGCTGATTTTTTTTCGCGATTTAGATGTTGGTCCCATAGAGAAAGTTGTTCAGTTTGATGGTCTGAACATCCCCTTAAAAAAGTGTCAGCATATTAAGAAGGACCCTGTATACAAGGTGTTTCATAAGTAAAAATAAATATTTAAAACTCTTAAGGGGGTTGTTTAGACCGTCAAACTGAACCACTTTCTCTATAGGACCAACATCGAAATCGCGAAAAAAAAATTCTGATATCCCATACAAAGCTCTAGTCGATTTGTTGAGTACCTACATGGAACATCTTTTTTTTTCGGGATTTCGATATTGGTCCCATAGTGAAAGTTGTTCAGTTTGATTGTCTAAACCACCCCCTTAAATGTTTATTTGTATTTTTGTAACACCTTGTATACAGGGTGGATTTTTGAGACGGGGCAGTAAGGGCAGGAAACAATGTCCAGTCAGCGAGATAATTGACAAATTCACACAAAAACTTTTTTTGATGCCAAACGATCCCCTTTCTTATAAGGATCAATAAACTCTATCGGACCAACCGAGACTGTCGACTACTAAATCTGAATTTTTGGGTAAATATGGAATAAGTTGTGATTTCAGCCATTTTTCATAATTGTCACTATTCATTTCCTTATGATAATTCATAATTCATAATATTTATTGCATAATCATAATGGTACATAAGTAACGCTCCACGAATAAAACCATTTTCGCTACCTGCGTGAACTATTATAAGACGTTGGCCTTTAGAAATTGGTTTTTTAACTCCTACACATAGGCGAAGTATTTTTTCTACGCTACATCTTAGATCAAAATAAAATAAATGGATAGGCCTTACGCGAACATTTCAAACCAGAAAAATGAGGCAAAACAAATGAAAGGTATACTTCAAATTTGTATGCAAGTGCCCTAGATTTGACAGATAATCGCGCTAGTTTGTATGTACCAAGTGCACCAGTAGTGTGCTTCAACTTACCGCGCTTTAGGCCTATCCATTCATTTTATTTTGATCTAAGCGCTACATTAGCAGAATCTGATCTTTGTTTTTAGTGTGCAAAATGTGTGTACCTATAAGATTCATCCATGTATTAAACTATTTTTCCAAAGAGAATGGAATCACAACGTTTCACTATTTTTCTTCCTTCATTCTCCTCCTAAGTCTGTGGGCTGTCCACTTTTTTGACGTAAGTATTTTGCCATAAACAAATTTTTTGCATAGAAATATTAAATTACTACCACTCACAAACTACTCGTAATTATAAGAACTACCGATATAAGTTGGAAGTGGGACCAAGAGTGCGAATTGGCATTTAGGGAAGTTAAATCAATTCTAACGAGCGCAGAGGTTTTAGCACATTACGACTCGAGCAAATCTTTGATCCTAACGTGTGATGCAAGTTCGCGGGGTATAGGGGGAGTTCTGACGCAGCCAGGTAAGGCCGGTGGAGGTGCGGGAGACGTAGTAGAGCGACCAGTTGTATACGTCTCGCGTTCACTCACTAGTGCGGAGAAACATTATTCACAGATCGAGCGAGAGGCCTTAGCAATTGTTTTTTGTTTGGAAAAATTGCACCAGTACTTGTATGGAAGAAAGTTTACGTTACGAACCGATCACAAACCGTTAGTGACTATTTTTGGGCCGAAACAAAGCATCCCCGCCATGGCGGCAAGCCGCTTGCAACGTTGGGCGATTAAATTAACAGCATATACATATGATATTGAGTATATCCAATCGAAACAGAACGGCGCAGACGGGTTATCGCGTTTACCGTTATGCAGTTCAGAAAACAATAACAAACAAATACCAGAACAAACTTTTATGCATTTCGCACAGAACGCATTGTTATTGGATCATACGGAAATTAAGAAACAAACTAATAGAGATCAGGTTTTAGGCAGGGTGTTAGCCTACCTGAGAGATGAATGGCCGTTAGCGAATGAGATCAAAGCCTTACAACCTTATTTTAATCGTAAGAAAGAACTGTATGAGGAGCTGGGGTGTGTGATGTGGGGTCACAGGGTGGTCGTGCCAGAAGCATGTAAGAATAGGGTTCTGCAAGAGTTACATGAAGCACATATGGGCATTGTAAAGACTAAGGCTATCGCTAGGAGCTACGTTTGGTGGCCGGGCGTTGACGAGGCAATCGAGGCGATGTGCCGCGGTTGTGAGGTGTGCGCAGCGGAGGCAGATGCGCCGCCGCGACACGCGCCGACCCCGTGGGCATGGCCGGCCAGACCGTGGGCTCGTATACACGCGGATTTCCTAGGACCGATTAACGGCAAGATATATTTAGTTATAATTGACGCGAGGACAAAATGGTTGGAAGTAAGTCAGGTACCCAGCACGGCCGCTAGTCACTCCATTCATATATTAAGCGAACTTTTCGCTCGATGGGGTTTACCCAAGCAAGTAGTATCAGATAATGGCCCACCTTTTACGAGCAAGGAGTTTTCCGATTTCTTAACATCTAATGGTGTGCAGCAATTATTTTCTGCACCATATCATCCCTCATCAAATGGTGCCGCCGAGAATGCAGTGCGAACAGTAAAAAGGGTGATTAAGAAAGCAATTCGTCAAAATTTTAATATAAACTTGTTCTTGAACAATTTCCTAATGCACTATAGAAACACGGAACACTGCACTACCGGCGAGACACCGGCATCGCTAATGCTAGGTCGTAGGCTTCGTACTAAGCTGGACGCCCTAAGACCAGACAGAGATGCTAAGGTCAGGAATTGTCAAAGACGTCAACAAGAAAACGGTCCGAGCGGAATGCGTGAAGCACAGACTGGAGATGATGTTTGGCTTCGCCAGTATAGTAGGGGGGAAAGATGGGTTCCAGGAAAAGTAACGGAAAGGTTAGGTACGACTGATTACCGGGTTGTCGATACGTCTGGCAGAGTGAGGCACAAACATATTGATCAGCTACAGCATAGACAACGGGGTTTACTAATCTGTCCTTCCAGCCCAGCAAGACACGATACGGAGGAAGAAAGGTTCGATGGAGGGTCCAGCCCGAGTGGTTCCGACGAGGCAGAGGGACGTTATTCGTCAAGAGTGGAAGATGACAATTGGCATGACGGTCTGGAAACGATAAGCACAGTGCCGGCCACAGAACATCCACCCTTGCTGCCCGATGGACCGCCCCAGTCTCGTCCGGTTCGGCAATGTCGCCTAAATAATCCACCGCGATACAGGTTTTGAGCATTTCCCTACATTGTCCCTCTAAGGTGATTGATTTATTATGTGTGTAACTATAGTTTTGGTTTATACAATATGAACCTGGTTTGTTACTTTGCTTAGTTTGGAGGTGTTGAAGTAGAGTAAGGTTGAGAGCTGTAGTGGGGGCTATAATAAGGGTGGGGGTGTTATATATAGTGTTATATGTAACTCTTTGGTTAAGCTTCGAACCTATTTGTCAACGCGTCTGTCAGTTGCCATTATACCAGTGAAGAAGCTATCCGTGTTTCCTTTCCCTACATACATTTCAGCAACAACTTCATTTGCATGTCGAAATTGGTAGACGTAGATGATGGGAGTTCGACAGTGGTCACGGAATCATTGTGCGAGTTAAGAGATGAAATCGTCACGATGACGTACGTTAATGAAAACCATATTAACATCCTCACGTATACCGGTGTGATATATTGCATGAAACAGAGTAAACTAAAGATAGCTACAATAATTTTCAATGACACGAGCAACGTTCGTTTACAATTAAAAAGGTATGGGTTCGATTGGAGCCGGAAATCTGTTTACGACTGGATACGGACATTCTTCTACGGAGAAGTGAGGATCGGTGAGAAGAACAGCTCGTTTTGGAGTCTCGGTGACAACGTCATCATGGGGACGGGAGAAGGTGTCATAAAGATATATCATAACCCATACGCTCATGCTGCAATGCTGAACCTATACAATATCAAGCCAACGCACAGTGTTGATTTGAACAAACTCTTTAAATTCCATGTTGGGTATAACATAAATGTATATAAAATAAACCAAATCGACGTGGTAGAAGTACCGAACGGACATAAAGTTATAGTTTTTGCTGTCGACATGCTTATTGTTTTGGAATTTGTTCACGAACGCGAGGAGAATAAAAGGAAGGCCGAAGACGTGGATGATTCAGAGCGTAACATAAAGAGGAAGAAAACGGTCGAATAAGATATTTAAATGGACTTTTTAATTCTAATTCGTATTAGTTTGTCTACTTAATACTTACCAACTAAATGAACGAAAAGTCTCAGTCTCAGTTTCTTAAAATCTTGGCAAATTCCTATCTGAATTGACTACTGATGTGCCGAATCCACCGTTTTTATTAGTATTCAAATTATGTAGTATTTTACGCAGACGGTTTTTTTTTATTTTTTTTGTTTTAAATTTTTATGAAGAATTTTATTTTTAATTATTAAAATTTACTTTTTATTTTACACTTTTTAGTAACAATTATGGCGTCTATTTATCGCCATATTGGATTTTGATTATTGTCATGTTTTTAATGACACTCGCAAGATTAAGACAAATCGATTGACGTAAGAATCCTCAAAATCGGCCGACGCAGTTTGTTCTCTAGTGTGCCACAAAGGAAAGAAACTTACATACATACGTATACACATAAGCTGATAAACCCATTACCCTTCCTTTGCGTTGCGCAGTCGAGTAAAAAAGAATCAAATTTGGAACTTGAGTCACAAACTCGAATTCAGTTCTCGGTATTCAATAAGTACTCCATACAGGGTGAAATTGATATCATTAGCATCTTCTCATCAAATTGAACAACTTTTACTAGGAGCAAACCGATCGGAGCAAAAATAAAATGATCTTGGGGGTAATCTGTGGTTCCATACTAAACTGCAATGCCTACTCGACTCAAATGTATGCAACAGCAGATTTTTTTGTTGCTCCGATCGGTTTGCTCCCATAGTAAAAGTTGTTCAGTTTGATGGGTAGACTCTTAGTTTAAAATGATGCAAATGATATCAATTTCACCCTTTATTTAAACGTTTATTCCCACTAATTCGGTTGTCCAGTTCTGTTGACTGAACTAGTGAGATTTTTTTTCTCGCTTGTTCAGTCGACGTTACCTACTGAGATTGTTTTTCTCACTAGTCCGGTTGTAAAGACATTCTAACTATCGTAGTTTTGGGTCGGGACTTGAACAAGTCCACCTGGGTGGACTATAGTGATGGAGTACCATAAAGGTATTATACCAGGAATAGAGGAAAATACAGCTGAGTGAGCGAGATGTACCTAGCGGCACCACTGTATAATAGAAAGAGATACGTGACGCGAGGCAATAGGACCGTTTTTTTAGTCACAAATTAATTTTTACAATTCGGTTTCCGTGAATAATTGCGAATCTAAAGTGAAATCGTAGATAATTTTATGAAATGTACTCAGTATATTTCATTAATTTATCCACAATTTCACGTTAGACTCAGAATCGCCAAAAAACATCCAAAAAAGGTTTCATTTGACAACTCATGTTTGTTGCTCTATTCTTGTAAGGTATAATACCTTTATGTGGAGTACTGTGCATTCGAATACATTATTTCTCATTCTCAATTTCAAGGTACTAGGACTAGACATTCAGTAGTACCAGAAAGATCTCCCGATGTACCTTGGAGTTGAAATTATATTGACCAATCATAATGTGCCACCTGATGTGCAACAATACCTTGCCACAATTGGATTATAGTTATCGCGCCCTTTTCGCTGCTATCAGAGTTTGCACCCTTTGATTACTAAATGACTACGGGACTCTGCGCATGAAAAACGATGGTGGAATCGCGAGTCTGCTAATGGGCGAAGGGGCTAATGGTCGCGTATCGGGTACTTTCTGGCTTGCCACGAAGCTACTCCGTTTTGTAATGACTCAAAGGTTTAGTAGATAAAACAATGTTTGACTAAAACTTCTTGACACTGGCAGAATTGCCGTGCTAATCAACCGGCCATAATTAAAAAAAAAGAGACAAAAGTGTTCTCAGATAAACATTTGAGAGCACTGCGAGTGTGACTTATTTTTGGTAATTGTATTAATTACTAGTGTTTTCCCGCGACTTCGTCCGCACAAATTATATACCAGATTTTAAGTCAGATGAGCTATCAAACAAAAGTTTCATCAAAATCGGTTCAGTAGTATTTGCGTGATGTGCGAACAAACAAACAAACAAACAAACTTGTCAATAGATGGCGCTACTTGTCATTTAAATCGCGCTATCGAGTGTTATTTGAGTTTATATGAAGTGAACCGCTACTTTTTTATTCCGCACGATTTGGTCGATTTAACACGATTTAAACCATATAATACTCTACCCATCAAACTGAACAACATTTGGGAGCAAACCGATCAGAGCAAAAAGCAAAAAAAAAATCGGCTGTTGCATACATTTGTGCAGAGTCGGTTAGGTATTGGAGTTTAGTATGGGACAGCAGATTTTTTTTTGCTCTGATCTGTTTCGCCTTTTATCTCGTTCGTTCGTGAAAATAGAAAGAGAGCGAAGGTGCTATAGCGGTATATCAAGCTGCCATACTACGGCCGCAAATAAGAGGATCTATGACACATCATTTCAGTTTGAGCGTAGAAAGAGCAAGTAAAGCGAAATACTTGGCCTATGAGTTTGAGTGTCGTGCTCATTTTGCGTTTTTTACATAGGTAGGCGAAGTATTTTTCGCTGACGCTGATAGACGTAACATCAGTAGAGACAGCGATAGTCATAAAATCCTATACAATTTGTATGAAAATAGATGTTTGACTCCGGAGTCAGACAGCCGTCGTAAAACAAAAAAGTGGCTACGTCGATAAGGACAGCAATAAGTAGCGATCTCCTTTTTTAACTAGAGCGAATTTGCTATGTGCATCTTTTACTGAGTGATATGACAAGACACGTGCTTTCTTCTAGTTCCTTCTCTTTCTACGGTTTTTTACATTATGTTCCGAATAGAAGGGATTTCATGAATCTATCACAAGGAATTTTAGTTCAAGTCTCCTTATCGTGTGAGCAGCAAGCCCTGCAGAGTTAAGTTCAAGTTGTTTGCAAGTATAAATCCGTATCATGATTTTTTTATAAAAGTGCATGCTAATGATATGCGTGCATTAGACTTTTTCTTGTTTTTTATTTGTTGTTAAGGCATCGATACACGCAAATTCCTGAATGACTTGAACGTGTAAATTGTAAGATTCGAGGCACGGTTAGGTCGACGAACTTCCTTGTTAAGAAAAAAAAAAGTCAATTTATATAAATATCGAGTCTCGTAATTCCTGCCTCTCCCGTTGCCTTCGGAGAATGTATGAGAACCCAAATTTAAAGTTGTTTTTATATAAATACCGCTACCTTCATCTTGTCATTGCTTATGGTACGAAAATAAATGTTATGTTGTATTGCGACCGTTCGATACCGACAAGTTTTTGTACAACAACAAGATGTTAAAGTGGTTTCATTTTTTAACTTACTAAATTTAAAAAAAATATGTTAAATCATAAAACGTTAAATCAAACACGTTAAATCTCATGCTGCGTTCACATGCACGCCGTGCAGCCCGGCAAGCTTAGGCAATTCGCTGTACATTGACGCTTCTACAAAATTAAATAGTAACGATCACTTTACAGAAGAGTCGATGTACAGCTAATTGCCTAAGTTTGCCGGGCTGCACGGCATGCATTTGAACGCAGCATTATAAATTAAGTGACATGTACAGTACACGAGTTGAAACAATCTATCAATACGAAAACCCATGAATTGGATACAAGTTTCATGCTCACCATAGTTGCTAGTCACACGTTCAAATCAGCAGTAGAAAATATCAAAATTACGATGGAGATTGATGATGCGTCATTCGACAACGATTTTGAACGTCTGACTATCAAAAAATGTCACTGCATGGATACCTTGCGGGATGCAAACCCACGATCCTTTGTTTTAGAGACAGATTCACTACAAAATAGTAATTAGTTTGTAGAACTATACACCACTTAGTATTTAATTAGTAACGAAACTTTAAGGGTGTATTCAGACCGTGAATCTGAACCACTTTCTCCAAGGAACAAGGGTCGAAAAAAATTAAATTTTTTGGACCTCCCATACAAAAGTGCGGATCGGCCGATCGATTTTCTATGGCAGGTACAAAAATTTTCAAAGTCAAAGTCAAAGTCTAAGTCAAAATTTTTATTCAAAATAATATCACATAGATAACTTTCTGACGTCATTTTTGATTCTACCACCGCTTCGGAAGGTGTTTCTCATGTTCCTTAAGGAAAGTTGTTCATATTCACGGTCTGAATACACCCTTATAGTTTCGATACTAATTAATTTGTTAGACTGTCATTAATACGTACTTATCTATTCTTTGCTTTAGGTTTCCCAAAATGCAAGTCTTTAGACCTAACGGGTAAGACGATGAATAAGCCGGTCACTCTAGTCAGGACTTGTCTCGTAAAGATAATAAAATAGACAAATTACTTTTACTGATAAGACATACCTAACAGTTATTTTACTGTAGTTTTTGTAGCGGACTTTAGTCCGCTAAATAAACGCTAGGATTTTCCCCACTATTGCACATTTTCGCACACATCAATATTTTCTTTGGAATTCCTAATAAGTACGTAGAACAACCAAATGTTATAATAACATATTTTTTAAATTACTTATACAAGGTGTTACAAAAATACAAATAAACCTTTAAGGGGGTGGTGTAGACCATCAAACTGCACAACTTTCACTATGGAACCAATATCGAAATCGCGAATAAAAAAAATTATGTTCTATACTCTACAAATCGACTAGAGCTAAAATATGTATGGGATACGAATTTTTTTTTTTGCGATTTCGATGTTGGTCCCATAGAGAAAGTTGTTCAGTTTGACGGTCTTAACAACCCCCTTAAGAGTTTCAAAAATGTATTGTTACTTATGAAACACCCTGTATAGAGTATACTAGTTAGCGGCGTCCTGCTTGTATTAAGCTTCCGATCTGTTAATCATGTGGTTTGGTGGTCTAAACTTTCGACCACCAATCGGAACAATTTTCACTACAGAGCGAACTTTGAAATCTCGAAAAAAAAAAGCAGTTTCAACTCTGCTATACTTACAACACTCGATTCAATATGTATGGGCCTGATTTTATCGATATCATTTCCTTACTGAAAGTTGTTCAGTTTGATGATCTGAGTTCACCGTTTCAGTATTCGCTAGGCTGTCACTTACACCCTGTATATTTAAATAGATTTTCCTCACTTATGATGTATTCAGAATAAACAATGATAAAACGTATCTTTATTAGGTAATATAATAATTGAACATGCATTGACAATGACATACCCATCTATAAGGTAATATCGGATCTTGACCGACATATACGTACGTGTCTTATTGCCCAGAACAGACAAAACATATACTTTGTTTTGTAATTTTTATGGTATTTTATGCTATTGTTTTACTTACAAGTCCATCAATACAAGGAATGTATCAATTGAAAGAATAGTTCAAACCCGGTATAGCAACAAAATGCGTCAAGCGTCAACATCGTTGATGTCTTATGTATGCGGAAACTAAACTAAAACTCGAATTATCATTAAAATTAAAAAAAGCGAAACCATGAAACTAAACAACTTTCCATATGGAACAAACATCGAAATCGGGAAAAAAAATCAGCTGCCCCATTCATTTGGGTCGAGTAAGTTATCAGTTTTATATGGAACCGCTGATTTTTTGGCGTGTAGCTAAGGTATTCAAAACAGTCGCCCGGTCGATGCACGTTTTGAGTGGGTGAACGGTAAACTCACTTTCATCCGTTTTTTTATCAATGCTGTCTTCATATATAATTTTCTTGTTTTTGACAGTTTCAAAGCGAACTTTTAAATTATAGGCATTTCCATCATGTTCCAAAGCCGACTCGCTGATACCTACTTAATTTTTATAAAGTCTTTTACATGTCTAGAAATAATGGCACAATTTTCGTCAAGGCTTCAAAGACAGTGAAGTTACTAAGACTTTGAAAAGTCAGCTTTTTTGTTAGATACTTAAGACATAAAGGAACTGGTGTGTCCGAAATGAATAAATTTTTATGGGATCACTTAACTGTGAAGGTTCTCTCTCTTAAGGGTCGGCACTACCCTAATCGGGCAAAACAGGGTTCGGCGTTCCGACTTTTGAGGATAGTAAATAGCTATATTTAGAAACAAAATTAAGACCATCGCTTCTCTAAAAGATGAAGTACAAGATGAACAAAAAAAATTTCAGTAAAATTGTGTAGTTACATCAGAAAGTAATCGAGAATTTCATGAAAAACACTAGAATAGCACTGCCGCGTTCCGAGTCCTGTGATTTAGTGAAACAAAATAAAACAACAAAATATATTTATAATCAATGGCAAAACATCAAAGAACACTTTAAACAAATCAGTTTTTCGATACGACTTCTAGTTTTTTTGCAATTTGTTACCAAAAATCACATATTTTTTTGGACGTTTTCTTCATACAAATTACTATGGGCCGTCAATCGTTCGAAATCATTGCGAATAGTCCGGTGACCGGCAACACCCAACCCTGTCTTAGAAGATTAATGAACAATTCCATTTTTAGCTAAAGTAGGCAAAGTAACTTATAAAAAACCGGGCAAGTGGGTGTCGGGCCACATGCAGTGTAGGGTTCCGTAGTTGCCCGTCACGATATGTGGACTTAGAAGTGCATTTTATAAATTGGTCGACTATTACTCGTAAATTTTTGTCTCCTTTATTCATCATCATCATCATATCAGCCGATAAACGTCCACTGCTGGACATAGACCTCCCCAAAAATGGGGGGATTTGCCATAATCGCCACGCTTGGCAGGCGGGTTGGCGATCGCAGTTGGATTGAATGTGTGTACTCAGAGGATGCTGCTGCCCATCTTCCGGTAGATCTCTTAGTCGCCTTTTACGACACCCACGGGAGGAAATGGGATGGTGCTACTCTTAGCCGACACCACACGGTCTCCTTTATTATATTAGAATAACTGTAAGTTTATTACTATTGTTACTAGCAAACTAAGGATTGATAATCTGAAATTATCATCATCATCGTCAGATATGTTTTAAATAAGAATGGAATAAGAGTGAATTCTGTACCGTAGTAGGTGACTCAAACGATTGACTTCGAAAGTCATTTGCACGACAGAATTTTGCGCGAAAAGACATTGCGCGATACAAGAAAACACAAAGGAATTTCACAAAAGTTACTGTCCGGTCACTGTTTGGTAGTTTTTGGTTATTTTGGTAATTTATGGTAGTTTTTGAGTCTTTCGGTAGTGTTTGGTAAATTTTCGTACAAAAGTAACCAAAAAAGTTATTTTGGTAGATTTTCGTACTTTTTGGTAGATTATTGTTATTTTGGTAGATTTTCGTACTTTTTGGTAGATTATTGTTATTTTTGTAATTTTTCGTACTTTTTGGTAGTTTATGGTTAATTTTGTACTTTTTGGTTCATCTCATTTCATTTCATTTATTAACCTTAAATTGTAGGTAGGTAGGTACATAAGTTACAGATGGTAAGTACCTACAGAGTACCTATTAGTCACACTACAACATAATTTATAAACATTAAGAAAAAAACAGATTTAAACAATAGGTGCCAGACAATAACTTAACTACCACCTTTCAGTACTACAATTAAATTAGTTAAATGTCAGTTCAATGTGATTAGTTAAAAATTATAATAACCTTATTGAGGTACAAATAATCGATCTGCAACCTGCAACACATTTTTTTCTACTCAGATGTTTGTTTACTTATACTGAAGAAACTAATTAAAGTCATAGGGACACTGTTCGATTAATAATTCTTTTACCTTCTTCAGAAATTTCTTGTCGGCTTTAATGTCATCTGCACAGCTAGCATGCCGCAGTGATACAGCGCTATCACACCTTAGCTCTCTTTCTATTTGCGTGCGAACGAACGAGATAAAAGACGCGATACAGCCGTATCACGTGCAGCATACTACGAGTGCAAGTATTTTACTATACACAAGAACAGTATTCGACTTTATTTTGTAGTCCTTTGCATCGATGCTAGTCGGTAATTTGGTACCAGTAGCTCATTTTTGCGAGTTACATTTAATCTCTTGCTACGGAATACTACGGGGTATCGTCTCACGATTTTGCACAGATCGAGGATATATAAGGTCTAACAAAATTAGGTGAAACTATTTTAAGGGGAGGATCAGACCATCAAACTGAACAACTTTCTCTATGAAACCAATATCGAATTTTTTTTTTTTTAAATAATATTTACACTGAATTACGAAATATTTTGCTATCATCCCTGAATAGGGACCTGTGTTTTGTTTACTGTGCACGCATGCGGCGGCTTCCTTTGAACTCAACGCGCCCCCACTCCCGCCCTTGCTTGCGTTGCGACCTTTGACCTTGCTTTGACGATTTGACGTCTTCCGCACGCCGACCGGTCGAAACGTTTTGCAACAATTGCAGCTGTGGAATATCGCGCGCCTCACTCAACCTCTGGCAAGGTTATGTCATTACGTGAAATGCTTTACCATTATGAACGTGACAACTAGTGACAGTGTACGGACCTAGCTACTTGGACGATACTTACGGACTTCGGTGAATAGGCAGAGGTATTGAGTGGCCTGACCTGACCTTACGCCACTTGATTTCCATGTATGCAAAAACATTAGTGCACTAAGCAAGTAATCACTACGTTTTACATTAGTGTACAGACAAACAGGACGACGGTTAGATGGTGAGAACCACAAGTGAGCTCCGACAACGGATAGTGACCGCACACGTGATGTTATAACGCACACGCACCGCACACGTAATATGATGTGATGTTAATACAATTGAGACGTTTTAATCAAAAAGTGCAAAGACACATCCAAAGACGCGCAATAAAGTTCATTGAGAAAGGTGTGGGATATGTACAAAATTGAATGTAAGTACAAGTACCTACTTACCTACTTATGCAAAATTCTACCTAAACATCTAAACTTAGACGTCCCCAACTGCATAGTCAACCCAGCCAGCTCGCGGGGCCCCGCGTAGGTTCAGTGACCTCGCCTCGTACCGCACGCCCGCTTCGCCACACTCGTTCACAGCAGAACAGGGCCAAATCCAGTGGTAGATATTATTACTTTTTACTTTTAAACAGCAGATTTTTTTTCCGCCGATTTCGCTATTGGTCCCATAGACAAAGTTGTTCAGTTTGATGGTCTGATACTCCCCTTAAAATAGTTTCACCTAATTTTGTTAGACCTTATATACAAAGCTGTCACAGTGAGTAATTTAAAGTCGGTAAACAAGGATCGGCATGACACCCTTACTGACTGAATTCCGCTTACGATTCGAATGCAACTCTTTTGCAAAACAAATATTTTATTTATGTCAACAGACCCACCCCGTAGCCAAGCCGTCAAGAACTCTTTTGTTTTTATGGTAGTTTTTGTTAAGCAGTAGTTTGTATAACTCTGGTAGATGGCGCTGACGTCCCTTTAAGACGATAAAATATATAGATTAAAATTTCGCCGTGGCTTGCGGGGCGACGACAGCTCTGTTGGAGTAGAGCATGCCCCGGATAGGCAGGTCGTGGATTTGAATCCCGCTCGCCGCCTGACTTTTTCAATCTTTAATTTGATTAAGCTAACATGGCATACATGTAAAATAATAAAAAAAAATTATCTTTAAAATTACTTCTTGTTAATATTGCTGTGCCCTTTCAGGATTCATGTACCCACTTTAGCTACTAAGTAACACCTATATGTTCTTGTGTCGCACAATGTCCTTCAGCGTGACTAAAATTACTGCTGAAATCTACCAAAATCTACCAGTCCTGTTTCAAATTCTACTTAAATTCTACCAAATAATATTTATGTCGTTACAGATGGTCAAAATTTAATATGAAACACGTTTTTGTACAAAATATTATAAATTTTATCTAAACGCTCATCATTACACATGTTATTTTTGCATTTTTGTATAATTTTTATTGGTTTTTATCACTTTGTAACATGGATGCTTCAATTTTCAAATAAATATTAAATTAGGTCGTCCCTATGCAAATTTAAATTTAGTACAGTTTTCTGTGTCTCATAAGCAGAATCCGAAATTTTGGTAGCACTTTTAATAATGTCAAACGGATTGCACGTTTATCGACTTCCGATTGTGTCGATATACGGGTATTTTTTTATCACTGCGGATAACTCCAGCATGTATTCTACTCATCAAACTGAACAACTTTCACTATGGAGCCAACTTCAAAAGAGCGAAAAAAAAATCTGCTGTCCTATACAAAACTGCAGTACCTACATATTATTCGACTCAAATGTATGGGACAGCTGATTTATTTTCGCTATTTTGAAGTTCGATACATGCTGAAGTTATCCGCTGTGATATGAAATATACCCGTATATCGACATTATTGGAAGTCGATAAACATGCAATGCCTTTGACATATTAAAAGTGCTAGGTACCAAAATTTCAACTCTGCTCAGAAGCCCTCTTTTGTAAAAAAAACAACATTAGGCGATATGATTAATATTTGCTGTTCTAGAAGTGAGTTCGGTGGCGCGTTGCGAAGAGGACTCTCAATCAAGAGGTCCGAGTTCGAATCCGTACGGACAACATGCCACGTACCAATGAGTTTTTCTAACTTATGTACGTATTACCGACTGCTCTCAAATGGTGAACGAAAACATCGTGAGGAAACCTGCATATGCAGACGAAGAAATTCTGATGTATATTATGTGAAGTCTACCAATCCACATCGGGCACGCGTGGTGGACTAACGCCCAAACACCCTCCTAGAAGGTAGGCCTGTGCCCTGCAGTGGGACGTATATAGGCTGATGATTATGATGATGATGTACTAGAAGTTCCGGAAAACTTGCAAACCCTGCAATCGTTTTCTCAGCCATTTGTATTGCCAGCTTAGATTTTATTAGACGGAATCCTTGCATTTTTAAATACATAAAATTTTCGAATACCCAATTTCTACTAAGATCTACTAAACAATTTTGCCCTAAATCTACCAATAAAGAAGAAATCTACTAAAAGTGGTCACACTGATGTCCTTTTGCGCAAATGTTTTTGAAGGCAATCGTTCCAGTTACCTACTGCAAAATTTACTTTTATTCCGTGCTTAAAATATTATATCTGACGATGATTATGATGATAAAAGATTACAAACCCTTAGTTTGCTAATACCTAAACTTATAATAATTTCTTTATTTTGTTAAAAGTTTTAATTTGTTCTGTTATAATAATTTTAAGTTTTTTTTAAGCCTTAGTAATACTGTGATCTAATTAGTTGGAACCCATCCTATCCTACCACCAGGGGTGATCTTTGATCAGTCACATTATAGGGTCCATCACGCACGGTACTGTACTGTTGCTGTAAATATCAATTTTGACCTACGGCTCTCAAATCCAGATGCTGCAGGAGTATTGCCACGCACAACCAAACATCCAACATTAATTTAATGTGGTAAATTCTGCCTTCCGGGTAGTAGGTACCCTAAATTCGGTCGGACCTACGAACCTGCCAGGATAGAGTCGGCCAACCAGACTTTTTAGTCCTTACTAATTGGCCTCTAGACCAACAGACTAGTTACGTCCTTTAATTCAACGAGGTAAAATGTTGTGTCACCAGGTAGGGTTCACTTTTTCCTTCACACCAGTAAACATGCTAGTCAAGCTGCGCCGCGCGCTGCAGCCGACCAAGTTTTTTGCAAGAAATTCATTACCAAAAGCTATCAAATGGATTTGTTCATTAATCTTATAAGATAGGGTTGAGTGTTGTCGGCCACCGGTCTATTTCTTTTGACAGATATGTCAAACGGGCCGTAGGTAGTGCCGACCCTTAAAAACTAAGAAGAATCGTTAAGGAACTTCCATTTGTAGAAAAAAAGTGTTTCCTTCTATCTTTCACACACACAATTTCATAATTAAACACAATTGGATTCATATGGATAGAAATAAAGCTTCAAACTACCAACTGCAGCGCAGTGTCACCTGACTCACCCTGTATAATAGCCGGCAAACAACTAGGCAAAAACCTTGACAGCGCAGAACAGAACTTGTAGGCAGGCCGCTGCATGCATAGTATTTCGATTTAACTCGAAGAAGGTTGTCAAAATAATGCTCAAATTTCCAAGCATTTGTGAGAAAAGTTATTTTTCTCCCCTCCGGACGGAAAACGTAAATTTTCGTCCCACTGCGCTAAACGAAGTTGCCGCTTTCCACCTCCGTCGAGGAGAAAAATTGTATACTAACCTCGGGCATTAAATAAGAAAGCTTCAGATCACATGTTTGTTGACCGAGGCGAAGCCGAGCGGTCTACTATTCTTTTATTTAATTTAATTTACGATTGTTTCTTTCGTATGACGTGATTTTTTAGGGTGCTCATTTATATAATTCGAGCAGCAGCGGTCCATTACAAATTACTACATGAAAAACATGAAACGCGCGTTGACGTAACCAGAAAACAGAGAATAGTAGATTACACACCGAGGCCAGGAAAGTAAGAAAGGTCTCAGATCTCATGTAATTGTTAAGCAAACATGAGATCTGAGGCTTTCTTATTTACTGGCCGAGGTTAGTATACTATTTTTCTCCTCGACGGATGTAGAAAGCGGCAACTTCGTTTAGCGCAGCGGGACGAAAATTGACGCTTTCCGTCCGGAGGAGAGAAAAAAGGTATAAATGCTGGGCTTATTCAAATCCTTGTAAATTCGGTCACTACACCGATTGCATGGCAAATAATTGGACTTGCTCCTTTTCGTTGTAATTTTGTTAATTCTAATATTTTACTACATTACAAACATAACCATTCTTGCCCATTCCCCATTATTTGGGGACGGCGCAAGCAATATAGTACAACCTGTGGTACAACACTACAAACAAACGTTGACTTTTACGGTAACAATTAGAACAGATATTTTTAGAGCTTGTGCATTGACTTACACTCTAGCGATAGACAATCCCTTTCATAGAAGCAACATGTTCCACTTGAATGCGGCGCCCGCACCTGATTGATGTTCCCGAGTTCACTTCGTAAATATGGCAATGACAAACAGCAATGTGTCATTTTGTGTTGTTTTGTGTGACATGTTGTTTGTTTGAACGAGCTTGTCTATCGCTAGAGTATATGTCAGTGAGCTTGTGCTTGTAAATTACGTAAACTGCCAATTATAGTCGCAATTAATTATGACTTTTGCCTTGTGTTGCGTTGCCAATACCAGGATGTCTTCTGAGTACCTACTTCTGACATTTTGTCATGAGGCTGTTAATTTATTTATTCAGTATTTTATGGAATTTTCAGACTTTTGTGTAAGTTTTTATACCTGTGCCTGTGTACAAACATCATACCAATATCAGTGCAGTATTGAAAGATTTGCAAAAAATATTGGCAATTACAAATAACAATGTTAATATAACTTCAGCAAAATATGTATGTTGTTAAACTATTTCGTTTGTATTTTGACATTTTTATTGGGATGTAGTTAGATAGTTATAATGCAGGGAATAACGAAACACCCTAGTTATACTTAAGGGTGCCTCAGCCCATCAAACTGAACAAATTTCACTATGGAGCCAACATCGAAATCGCGATAAAATCAGCTGTTCCATACAAAACTGCACTCTACGGTGACTCGACTCGAGGCGCGACTCGACTAAAATTATGGGACCGATCAGAGCAAAAAGAAAACCAACTGTTGCATACATTTAAGTCGAGTAGGTATTGGAGTTTAGTTCTGTTCAGTTTGCTTCCATAGTAAAAGTTGTTCAGTTTGATGGGTAGAGTATGACGGCCCGACAGCACAGTCTGTAGTGAACCTGCCTGCTGTGCCGGGGGTCGCGGGTTCGAATCCCGTAAGGTACAAATATTTGTATGACGAATATGAATATTTGTACCCGAGTCATGGATGTTTGTATCTATACAAGGTGTTACAAAAATACAAATAAACCTTTAAGGGGGTATATATAGACCTGAACCTGAACATAGACCATCAAACTGAACAACTTTCACTATGGGACCAATATCGAAATCGGGAAAAAAAAAATGATGTTCCATACTCTACAAATCGACTAGAGCTAAAATATGTATGGGATATGAATTTTTTTTTTTTGCGATTTCGATGTTGGTCCCATAGAGAAAGTTGTTCAGTTTGACGGTCTAAACAACCCCCTTAAGAGTTTTAAATATTTATTGTTACTTATGAAACACCCTGTATACAGGGTCCTTCTTAATATGCTGACACTTTTTTAAGGGGATGCTCAGACCATCAAACTGAACAACTTTCTCTATGGGACCAACATCGAAATCGCGAACAAAAAATCTGCTGTCCCATACATTTGGCTCGAGTAGGTTTGCAGTTTTGTATGGAGCAGTAAATTTTTTTTCGCGATTTCGATGTTGGTCCCATAGAGAAAGTTGTTCAGTTTGATGGTCTGATTATCCTCTTAAAAAAGTGTCAGCATATTAAGTTGGACCCTATATGTATTCTATATCGTTCTCTAGTTATCATAAAACAAGTCCAGGCTAGATTCTGGAACTTTAAATGCGGTTAGATAATTTGTGTGACACTGTCCTCGATATTAATTTGTTATTATTTATGAGGTTTAGAGATTAATGATAGGTACTCTTCTTTACATCCTGTATAAATAGTCTAAGTGTAGTCATAAAGCTGGCTGACTGAACTTCATTGAAAGTCATTATTATAAAAAAAAAGTCTAATCACCACACAATAGATAATTAATTATACTAAGATGGTGCAGTGTTCGTAGGTGTTTTCTACAGATCGATTAGTTAATACACATCAAAAGTCACTGTCGTAGGATAAACTTTAGCAATTATTGCAAAACAAATCAATGATGGAACACCTCAGTATTGTTGACCTAATGACTCGCTAAGCACAGATGCCTGGTGTAAGCAAACATTTGTAATAAGATAATAAGCATCAGAAGCTTTGAATAACAAGTTGGAATTAGCGTAACTAAGTGTCATCCTATAGTTGTACACCTATGGTTGCCTGTAAGAAATCGCTTTTAGTTATAAGGCCGCCAAAATATTACCACCTTTCTGCTACAACCTGTAGATTGAAATCAATCAATCTATCAATCAAAAATCATTTATTGCACTAGTTATAGGTTACATAGAGATCTTATTACTAGTTACATTGGGAATCACTATAACCTGCCTTTTGGGCTTACAATATAGGTACAAGAATTTAATTAATTAATATAAATTTAAGCATTGAAAATACAGGGTGCAAACTTAAATACTTTACATATTTTAAACAGTGATTTAGACCAATACGACGACGAGTTCGGAACGCGACGAATTCGGAACAAATCATCAAATTGAAAAACAAACCGCGGAAAAAAATCGTCTATTCGATAGAAAACATCTATGAAACAGATTGAGCATCAGATTCTTTTCGCGATGTCGATTGCATAGACATATTACTCTAGCGATAGACAAGCTCGTTCAAACAAACAACATGTTACACAAAACAACACAAAATGACACATTGCGGTCTGTCATTGCCATAGTGACGAAGTGAACTCGGGAACATCAATCAGGTGCGTATACCTCATTCAAGTGGAACATGTTGCTTCTATGCAAGGGCAAGTCTATCGCTAGAGTTTAAGTCTATGGTCGATTGTCCAGTTTGATAGTTTGAAGCACTATGTGCTCATACAGGATTCCACAAAGAACCTCTTGAACCAAGTATATGTCGGGCTCTGGTGCAATCAGTTTTGGTGTACTGCATTCCCATTAGGGGAGGTGCGGCAAAGACGGGATTCATTGAGGTAGAAAGAGCACAGCACGCTTTGTTAAAGGTTAGATACCCCACGGAAAGCCTTTACCTGGCTAGCAGCTTATTCTCGACTAGAAAGATAATATTCTACAACGAATTCTGAAAAAACACACAAACCTACCATGTGACCCAAGCATAGATACGAAAAGAAGAAAAGATATTGTAGCACAGGTTGTTATAGATTCTGTTTGCTATATTATGCTGTACAATAAACGATCGGCTTATCTGTATAAAAAATAAATAAGGAACACCCCCCCCCCCCCCCCCCAAGCTCAATATTTCCGTGTTTTTCCCAACGATTTTTTTCCTTACACATAACACTATAATGTATAGATTATATTCGTAATATAATTATTAACTACGAATACGTTGTTTAAATTAATTTATTCAGCCTCCCACTCACTCCAATTTCCGTTTAATCTAAGTTCAATATCCCTATTCATTATACTCATTATACTTGTCGTATATCTACCTAATTTAGTATTAAAACTATACGTAGCATTCTTTTTAATGACACAAAAAACGATGTTCCGTTTCAGAAATGTTATAAATAAATAAAAAATAAATATATATGACGGCGCCTGGTGCCATCCCTCTACGGCACCTGGCGCCATCTCTCAAGTTAAAACAGAACAAGATCGCACACTAATGACGGAGCCTTGCTACAGCGCCGCCTTGTGTCGGTCTAGTGGAACGTCGGGTGTCGGTAAAGGTGGTTGACAGCCATGTCAAGAGGACTTCAGTTGAAGATTTGAATAGCGATGGCTGAACCACCGCATAACTCGACGGATCGCTAGTTCTGTGTAATCTCGGTAGTTTTACTATTAAGCAGTGATCTGTTTGCGATGAAGGCCCTCCTGCGCTTATATCAGAAGTGTAAACAAACTTGCGCCCAAGAGAAATAAAATCGTCTATAGAAAAATGTTGATGGTTATTTGACAGCTAAAACCTAGCTTTTGTTTCAAGAGTCAAGACCTGATGATAGTTTTATCACGAGGTTCAAAATCGATGCGAAAGAAACAGCGGCTGAATCTGCATCTGCATCAATCTGCATTCTAAATACATGGAACATGATCTAACGTATGACCTGCCTACTCATATGGCTAGTGGCGGAACGACGAGCAGTAATTTTCAACCCCACCAGTTGACGAATGATTTACAGTAAAGTCGATACATAATACAGTTCATACAGTACGGACACTCCCTGCACTTCTTCGTGGAAGACAAATGGAAGACAACTACAGTGTCTACAGTAGGCAATATGGTTTTGCTAATGCCAGGCCAGCGTTTGGCCCGGCCTTGTTGTATGAAGTGTCCAGGATGAGATAGTGGGCAAGTTATCTCCGTGTTGGTATGGTATAATTAACGTTTGTGGTTCGAAATAGACTTTGGTCACGGATTATTGGTGAGAATTTTGTCGGATATTGCTGTGTTGTGCTTGGTGTGCCCTCATTACCTGGTTTCATCTATTTAGAATGGGCTGTTGAGTTGTAAACTTATATTCCAGAAAGCACAATAGTTCTTCTAGTAAAACGTGGATTTTCTGAGGGTTTAGAATATCTCAGACTACTCCCTCAGGGAACATAGTTGTGATCATACGATAGTTCGTTGAATGCAGGCAGTGTAGTCAGAAACATCGCTGTAGTATCTAAGCCTAATTTTTTATAAAATATGGCTTTTATGGTTTCCATGCTTTTGTCATGCCGTCATGCCTGTATACACTCTATTTCAAAGGCATGTTTCTGTTGTTGATACAATAAAAACTTATTCGTATTTGCTTCTGTGTACAAGGTAACTCTGTACCTAGATGCTGCTGAAGAATTTAGGTGTCTCAATCTGCCTGTTGCTGACGCGATGTGGAACTTAATAGGCGATTAAGAGCTCTCTTTGTCAGCTCGTAAATCGCTTCATGTTCAGTCAGGTCAGGCCAAACTCCGAAACTCCTTCGTACATCATCCTTCCAACAAGATTACAGCGTTTAAAACTTGTCCTCGACTTCCGATTCCGATTTAGAAGTGAAACAAGGTCCTTATTGTGTGTTGAATTTGGGTTATAATGTAAATAGTGGTTGTATTTGCACATTGTTGAAATTGATCGCCGAGCCCTGGGCTCTTGCGAGTGTGCACACATTTGTTACTAATTTATAGTTGCGGTTTATGGACTTGTAATTTTTTATGCAATGTTTCTGGCCACACCGAAAGGGATTATTGCCGTGAGTTTCTGTCTGTATGTAACTTTTGATCAAGAAATAATGTAACAGTGGTTATTATGTGATGGTTTTCGTCAATGAGGTACTATGTTAACTAGAGAAGCTACCGAGAAGTAATGTTTTGTAACACGCGTTAGGGTGCACGCGCTCTAACCCACCTAGCCTGTGCCAGGCGCTCGTCGCAGCATGACGCTCCCAGCACGCGCCCCACACTGCTGATCATGGTGCACAGATTTTGTTCGCGTTGTCTGCTCTATACATAATTACTCAATGGTTTTCGTAAATAAAAGTCAGGATTGTGTTTTGTGTGTCAAGTGTTAACGCAACTACATGGTCGAGCGGTCGTGCCACCTCTTTGGACGACGACTCCAAATGTTGTTTTCTTATGTTGTCTTTTATTGTTGTTCTTGATTCACAAACTAATAATGTCTTTATTGTCGTTGTCACGATGACGTTCGGTTGATTGTTGATTCATATCGCAAATAAATAACAAATACTGAATTGAATTGAGCAAATAAATTCGTGCTGTAGGTGTTTGATGCTAAATGGCACTGGATCGAAGCATTGTAAGATCGAAATATCTTTGTTGTGAAATATGAACTATTACAACGAACTCGTTTAGAAGGCCTTTTTTTAGCGGAGGAAGACAAAGTAAGGATTTACATCTCGTTTTAACTGAGTGCTGGTTTACTGTATGAATGAAACACAATTCTCTACTATGTTCATGGTTATCTAGTAGATTTCGACGCCGAACAAGTTCTTCGTCACTCGCGTTTGTCAGCGGCGATAAATTCTTACCTACGGCGCCTTGTATCTCATAACCATGAGGTACAGGGTGTCGCGTATTGATATAAGTTGCATTTTAGTTCTCGTTTCTGAAGACCAAAGTTTGAAATTCGAAAAGCGCGCGAAACTGGGATGAGTGCGGTACCTATCTGTTACGGTAGTAGGTAACTGTTGGATAATCTGTTTCCGAACTCGTGGTTTTGTTGTAAGATGGTGTGCTATATTTAGTTTGGACAATATTATGATGGTGGTGGTATCTCAGGTTTCCTTTTCTAACTTCGTGGTCAATGTGTAGACATAAATATGGGAGCTTTTTCTTTTGGGAGCCAATGTCAGTCAAAGAGAATATAATTACTACGTTCTAATGTCAGATTTACACGAGGTTTCTAATTCCCTGCTTTTGTTGGTAAAGATGTTATTATTTAAACTGCAATAACACGTATCTGGTATTTAATTTAAATATGTACGGGATGCATGAATCATTACAGCCAATGCCGAATATAGCCCGATGCAGTTTATGGATTAGGAAAAGTGGTTTGTCCGTACAAAAATTGCCGAGGTCACAATGCCATAACCCAAAACAGAGTCCAAATAGCCATTATTATGCGGCTTTTCTCAGAGCATCAAATCATGCACATGTTGGTTTACTATTGAACATACCTAAATCGCCGAAATTATTTCTTCCAGTCACGGATTATAGAAGAGTACAGTTGCAATAACAATCCATATTAGTATACCTCCTAAAAAGTTGTAATGTGAAACTTCTTCTTCTGGTTCTGTGCGAAAGTGCATGTTAGTGCTTAGTGTCTCGACGTTGACATAATTGATAACTAATTGCTTCGTCCGTTTCCGAGGGTATTTCTTTGTGGGTTGATCTTGAACTGTCTTTATCATAAACTTGGTATGTTTATCCTGAAACTTTTGCTATAGGTATGATGTACCTATAGTACCAGTGTACCTGTTTTTCTTTGATACGGCGTATTTGATATACTGTTCAGTTTGCTGTGAGACCCTTTTAAAGTCAATGGCTGTTTTCTTGAGTCTTTCGGCAATTATTTCTTGACGTTGTAGTCTAGCTGTAGTGGCTCCATGGTTGAAGGATAGGATAACTACAGACTTCAAAGATGTGGTTAGCATACAGTAAGTCTTGCTCTCATGTTGGCCGATGTTTGTACTTTATCAGTGGCGCAGCGCAGCGTCGTAGGTCTTTTGATTTCCGATATGGTTGTTTGTGTCCATAAAGATGTATTTTATGTTGTTGTCTAATCACCACAATGCAGGTTCGGCCTAGATTCTGGTGCTTAGGTTTGCACTACCTTGGTAATCTATGTGGGAATGTCTAAAAATAAAGATCTAATGTATACCTTAATTTGTCTGTTTAAGCGAGAAGATATGATCCGCGGTGAGCCCGCCTTTTTCTGGATGTGCCATGACGGCGCCAGAAGACGCTACAGTTAACACGGGTCACCTTAATGGCCCGTGTTTTTGGAAACGGAATTCTATGCTATGCGTTGACTACTTATATGAAGGACTCACCTTGCGGTAGCATTTCGCCTCTGCCACGGTATAAGATCAATTGATCATGTGCAGTTTACATTCAATTTTGTACCTTATCACTAAACGAGACAGCCTATAATTGCGAAATAAATAACTTCGAATCTAGAAGGTTTGGGGTTCACACGAGACTGCTTTTCATGATTTTTGATATTCAAAATTAGAATCTAAAATTATGGGGAATAAAATCCAAAGTTGCGGATTGCATATTACCTCGCCTCCCGCAAAAAGTGACAGAAATGTTTGTAAGAAGAATTACACGCGTTACGAGTCCTCATATAAGTACCTAGTCAAAGATGCTATGTGATAAGATAATTGATGGAGTAGCGGCGCGGTGAAAGCAATTCTGGCGGTCGTAGTGTCGTCCGAGCCATACCCCTTGTGTGTGGGGGTTGGTTGGAGGGACGCACTCGTCTGTCCAGGTTGTTGTGAGATTGGACGGGGGGGCTGCCGTCCGTGGTTGGTAGAAAGGACGCACCCGGCCCAACGGTGAAGAACATGTCGAGATGCAGTCTGACGATGATGCGAGATTGTTGTCAGGCTGGACGAGCGGGAATTCAGATCTGCCGTATGGTTGATGTTTGCTTGTTTCTTGCAGGGCCGCAGTAAGATACGCCCGAGGACGGTCGACAGTCAGTCTGGCCGTGACGGCGCCTGGTGCCATCCCTCTACGGCACCTGGCGCCATCTCTCAAGTTAAAACAGAACAAGATCGCACACTAATGACGGAGCCTTGCTACAGCGCCGCCTTGTGTCGGTCTAGTGGAACGTCGGGTGTCGGTAAAGGTGGTTGACAGCCATGTCAAGAGGACTTCAGTTGAAGATTTGAATAGCGATGGCTGAACCACCGCATAACTCGACGGATCGCTAGTTCTGTGTAATCTCGGTAGTTTTACTATTAAGCAGTGATCTGTTTGCGATGAAGGCCCTCCTGCGCTTATATATATATATATATATATAACATTTTATTGTCCCATCGCATTTAGATAAAAGTGTCTTAAAAGGGCATCTACGTGTTGGACCTGTGTCCCCCGCAAGCCTTCCAAAGGTCCGGGCTACTACGGCCCGTGAAATACCTACCGTAATAAAGTATACATACAAGTATACATTTTCAAAGGGAGCTCTATTATCCATCTTCAGCTTCATAATATACAGGGTCCAACTTAATATGCTGACACTTTTTTTAAGGGGATGATCAGACCATCAAACTGAACAACTTTGGGACCAACATTGAAATCGCGAAAAAAAAATCAGCTGACCCATACATTTGGCTCGAGCAGGTTTGCAGTTTTGTATGGAACAGAAGATTTTTTTTCGCGATTTCTATGTTGGTCCCATAGAGAAAGTTGTTCAGTTTGACGGTCCGATCATCCCCATAAAAAAGTGTCAGCACATTAAGATGGACCCTATACAAGGTGTTTCATAAGTAACAATAAATTTTTCAAACTCATAAGAGGGTTGTTTAGACCGTCAAACTGAACAACTTTCTCTATGGGACCAACATCGAAATCGCAAAAAAAATATTTTTTTATCCCATACATATTTTAGCTCTAGTCGATTTGTAGAGTATAGAACATAATTTTTTTTTTCGCGATTTCGATATTGGTCCCATAGTGAAAGTTGTTCAGTTTGATGGTCTACACGACCCCCTTAAATGTTTATTTGTAGTTTTGTAACACCTTGTATAGGGTCCTTCCTAATATGCTGACGGTTCTATAAGGGGATGATCAGACCATCAAACTGAACAACTTTCTGAATTGGACCAAGGTCAAAATTGCGAAACAAAAATGAGCTGTTCTATACAAAACTGCAATCGTACTCGACCCAATATGGGGCAGCAGATTTTTTTGCGATTTCGGTTGTTCTGATAGAGAAAGTTGTTTGACTTGTTCAGTTTGATGGTCTGATCATCCGCTGAACAAACCATATGCATATTAAGAAGGACCCAGTAACTGACCATACGGCGATATAAAGTTAACCGCCTGACGTAATAATAATACAAGGGTGGAAATTAAAAATATTCGACATAATTTCAGGGGTGACTATTTGTAGCAAACAAACTTTGAAAATAAATACCTTTCTTTATTTTTAGAAAATATTTATTTATTTGTGATTATTATTTATTAATATTACTGTGACTCGACCATTCATACTTTAGTAAAAAAGTGAATGAGGAGGTATGTTTCTAAAACTTATTTGTATTTATAGCTAATAAATACAATTATATCAACCAAATATAAATGACTTTAACAAGCCATAGTAATAAAAGTTCATTCACACTTTTATTTTGCTCCTCTAGTTACTTACAAATAGTAATGGACATTACAATTACTATGAGTACCTACTTACTCGATACGTTTACAGTATCTACAATGTCATCCACATTATGTGATCGGGTTTATGATCCAACTAAAAAGCATAACTTGTATTGATTGTGTCATTTTACTTTGAAACAACCGATCAGTTGGTCACTGTTTATTAAAATCACGTTAGGTATTTGAAATTTATTATCCTATTGATATAGACATAAGGGACATTCCAAGGTATTCCAGGAATCGTCTACATTTTTTGACCTAGACCGTCTTTTATAACAATATTTATATTTATTGAAACTATCAGTTAAGTATTTTATACACATATCACATTACAGGTTGGGCCTATTGAATATAAATGACCTTAAATATTTACTGAACCGATACGTGTATCAGTGTCAATAAGTTAACAAGAGACATTTTAGAAAAAAGTCAACTGAAGCTTTTAAAAATATCAATTACCTTCAATTACTAATGGACTCAAAATGAATAATTTCTACTCTTAATATTAATTGAACCAATCAAAGATTTACGCTGTCACTTAAAAATGTATCTAAAAGGATACGGCAGTGGACACACAGGTTGTGTGTCACCGGTCACGCATACGATCAGTCGCCGAAATCCACCCACACATATGTACCAAACACACCAAAAAGTTGCAAAAGTTAAGCGAATTTGACTCCTAACTCGTTAGTGCAAGAGTTCCGTTACGAGACTTTACAAATGGATAGAGAATTATATGCCAAATACGTTGCGGTATTCGAGTTAACATAAGAGGTAATATAAGCCGCGCATCTTCGAGTTTGCACATTTTAGTTGTAAAGCCGGCCGCTGGAGAGCGGGCCATGTTGCGAATTTGGGCGTAAGTCGCGATCTGTCGGGCGTATTTGCTTTGTGTCGGGAACGGAACCTCTAAGGAGGTCTGAAGGAGCGAAGGGCCTAAAGGGCCAAATCCCGTGCCATGGGGCCGGGACTTTTAATTTATTTTTTGGTGAGTTTTAATTTTTTTAAATTATTCAAAATTATTATTTTAGTGTTATTTCAGTAATTTTTTTTTAATTCAAAGTACAATATTTAAAATTGAATTATCTTAGACAATTCTTTAGAAAATAAAACGTCTATAATCATTTAGTATCGAGAAATTTTGTTTGTTTTTAGCCAACCTTGAACTTTATCTTTCAAATACATTTTAAATTCAAATCATGTGGGATGAATCACGGCGATTCGTACTTCTGTCTATATCTTCTATCAAAACATAGTTAGTTATGTTTTATGCAAAAATTTTCCCCCGGTGAAGCCTTTTTATTATCCCCTTCTGACGACGTTTAGGCAAGAAAATCCCTTTTTAGCTAGTGCTTCGAATCTATCTTGTACAGGGTCCAATTTAATATGCCGACGGTTTTTTAAGGCGATGGTCAGACCACTAAACTGAACAACTTTCTATGTGGGATCAAAATCGCAAAAAAGATATCAACTGTCATACATAATAGCAAAATGCATAATATGATTGCAGTTTTATATTATGGAACAGCTGTTTTTTTTCTTCAGATTTCAACGTTGTCCCATAGAGAAAGTTTTTGAGTTTGATGGTCTGATCATCCCCTTAAAAACTGTCAGCATATTAGGAAGGACCCAGGGACCATGTCGAAATCGTGCAAAAAAAAAACAGCTGTTGCTTACAATACTGGTTGGATGGTCTAAATACCCCTTTATGTACGAGTATGTAACGCATTTAAGTTTTGACACTGTGTGAGAGTTAACTAGATGAGAGAAAATGTTTCAAATCTCTGTTTCTGTAATTCAAATACCATCAATTTTAGGAAAATCTGTAACTTAATCAAAAACTCATCAACTCTCACATTATATCCAAAGACGAAAAAGGGATAGGATATTTGCAAATACCGACCTAGCCTAACTCCCGGCCTTAATAGCAAATTATCCTGTTTAGACCTCAGTGAAATTACACGCTCGCCTAGCCTAGGCATGTCAAACTTGCGGCCCGCAGAGCGTTTTCTTGCGGCCCTATCCAATTTTAAGAACAAGATGCTCCCGATGCTGCCCGCCAGCGTGCAGACTTAAATGTTGGTTTGGTACCTACTCAATACTCGTAATATGTTGGTTGGTGCCACTACTGCATTGAGTCATTATGTAAAAAATGTCGAGCTCGCTTCGCTCGCTCACTTTTTTTACGGCATGCCACATGTCCCGTTTTTACAAGGGTCCCGAAATTTTGCCCTTATAATATAAACACCATCCTGTTTTAATCGTCATGTTCTACAATAGAATGAGTTTTATTTCTTTATTTTCTATGCGGCCTTTCTACTATCGTTATGAATTGGCCCACCAGTGATTTTGAGTTGGCATGCCTGGTTTAGACTAAAAAATATACAAAAATGAGACGTCTAAACGAAGTAAAGAATGATAGAAATGTTTGGTTGAAGAAATATTTTTTGGTGATACTGTATTCACCTTTTTAACTACCTACAGATGAACGTAAAACCCTGAAACACGGTCGATATCTTAACAAAATTATTGACATTGTTTTTTATTACTTTTCATACATGAAACCACTTGATTGACTTATAGGAAAATCTGCGGAATTTTGTGCCGTATATTTTGTATCTACAGGTATGCACCGTCCGTTAAATTAAAGTGGCGATGGGCACGCTATGTACAGCACATGGGCAAAGCTTGGGCATTGATGAAATGTGGATATTCTGAAAAGACTATACTTATGTTTAAATACGTTACATTCTTTAACGTTTGTGCTTCGGGCCATCAATCTGAAAATCGCGAATAAAAGCAGTCAGATGATTCAGCCTGCAATGTCCTAACCAACTGGGGAAAAGCGAGGAACCCTTGGGAATCGATCCTACGACCTCTGTGTCAAGACCACGGAGGCCGTAAAAAACAGTACGGTGACTGAATCTCTACTTAGATCATTTAGTGTTTTAAATCAATAAAAAAAATTCTATTCATTTATCTAAATAGAATTAATGTGAGAACTAAACATTTTTGGTCGCAAAAATAAACCAGATTTATGTTGTTGTGCCAGATTTTATTTTATTGGATGGCGTGTCTCGCAAATTGAATAGAAAGGAAAATGTGACTTCTCAATTAAAGAAGCCTTCTTATTACCTGAAACTTTTTCTCTGAATATTATTATTTTGCAAATTGGATCAGTTTGAAAGATTCAAAGCTTCGGATACAATATACAGGTATATGTAGGTAACACATTTAATTTTACAACCTTTATAACACCATAAATATTTCCACCATAACTTTCTTCTGCTGATTTGACTTTCAAAAATCGCACTCCTGAAGCATGATTTTTGAGAGTCAAATCAGCAGTAGAAAGATGCATATCTCCATAGTAATTTTGACATTTACAGCTGCTGAGCTCACCGAATGAGATTCAAAAATCGCACTCCAGATCTGAATAGAAACAAACATTTTTTTTTGTTTCTGATTTCAATACTTATGGTGTTATAAAGGTACATATCGAACAGGGTGCTTTAAACCATCAAACTGAACAAACTTTAAATGCCAATAGTTATTTACTGAACCAAAATGTATGAAACAGTTGTCATTTTTTTACGATTTTAATGTTGGTCCCTTAGTAAAAGTTATTCAGTATGATGGTATGTAAAAGTTATTAATCATGTTCGATATGGGTATATAACGCATTTAAGTTACAACCTAGGAGAAATGATGAGTAAGAAACATCATAATATATTTTAGGCTTAAGAAGCTCCCTGTAATGTAAAGTGTTATAATTGATATCACAATCTTCAGAGATACACAAAAAACCGCAAGTAAGATTAATCGTATTACTTGAATAATATCATAAAAACTGATCTAGTTATATTGACATTTCAATAACAACACACATTAAGCGACATATAAATCCGATCATCATTAATCAAGGTGTATTCATTTGTAGTCAGACAATGGGAAAGATTTAAAAGTTGAATGCCCTCAGTTATCGTAACACGCTGGACCATCGTATGACGTCATCATGCACAAATTCGGGAAGCTGCATCATTAATTTAACTCTACAAACAGCAGCCGAGAAACTGTATATGGTTTTGAAAAAAAAAACAATTCAAAGACATATTAACAAAACCCAAAATAGGAATACTGAACCGGTTACATCCTTTTCTGTAGTAATAAATGATAGGTAGTCATCAGATATTATACAACTTTTACTGAATTATTTACAAGGTGTAACAAAACACCCTTACAGGTTAACAGGTATAATATTTGGATGGGGGTGGGTTAGGCCATGAAATTGAACAACTTTCACTAAATAAAATTTTAGGAAGCGCAAAGTCGGTATTACACTTTTGTATGAAACAGCTGATTTAATTTTCTTACATTTTATATCAATGTTGGCTCCAGTGAAAGTTAATTAGTTTGATGGTCTAAATTACCCCATTAAATATTACTTGAGTCGTTGTCACACTTACACTCTGTATAACCTTGTATTAGTACACTGAATCAAAATATTATACGAAATACATTCGGTTAGGTTTTAGTGTAACAAGGTTTTCGCTTTTTGACTGAAACTTTTGATGAACTTTCACCACCGATATGCTTTATCGAAAATCTAGATCTTTTCAATAAAACAAATAAATCACTTTACACTAATGGGGAGTTTAGAATGTTTGGAAACAAAAGATAAAAACTGGGTTGGCTAGACCACATTAACGTATAGTATTGTACGGTTTACATAACAAATGGTTCGACCGTACCATAGACTAAGGCTACAATGGTGGGTTCCGTTAAGAAATCTATGAGAAAAAGTGAGACTAGATCATTGATGAGTCAGGCAGGTCAGTGGATACCCGCTGGTTGCTGGGCAAGGCTAGGCTTTTGTTTGCAATTAGAAACAAAAAAGTCTCAAAAAGGTCATGGTCGCGTTTTTCTGTGTTTCAGTTTAGTGAAAGTTAAGTATATGGTCTCGACTATCTTCCCCGAGGGTGTAGTGCGCGATATTCTAAGTTAGAGTCCCCGGTTTTGCGGGTACACAAATCTTCCTCGTGAATCAGTCTATCTATTAGTGAATACCACATCAAAATCCTTAAGATCGCTTCAAAGTAGCTTATACAGAGCGTTTGAACTTCAAAATTTATCTGACCGAACATTTTCATCTCGTTTAATAAGGCACGGCATACAATTTCATAGCGCTCTGCTGTTATAAACGTTGTTATAATCATTATACATAGCGCTATTATAAATAGCTCTTTAAAATTGTATGCCTTTTCTCATAAACAAGATGAAAATGTTCGGCTAGATCAATTAGGTTTAGTTTATTATCATTCAAATACTCTAAATATATACCAATTAATCAGACTGGACGACAGAAAAACGCAGCTCGGGAGTGATCCTTGCTCCTAGTGAATGGCAATTGGCAGTTGTAACAAAGCTATTAGCATAAGCATACGCTCACGACTATATTCCCCGAGGGGGTAGTCAGAGATATTCTGAAATCTCAGAACATCCACGTTTCACCAATAGTACCGAAACTCTGTCCAGTGTGACGGAGGTGAGCCCGTCGCCACTTGTAATGGACAGTGGGTACAATACATGCCTCGAAATTGAAGCATGCAGGTTTCCTCACGATGTGTTCCTTCACCGAAAAGCCAGTGGTGTTACAAATCGCACATAAATTTCGAAAAACTCATTTGTACGAGTCGGCTTGGACGGGGATCGAACCATCGCCTCCTGCAGGGCAGGCAAGGTTACTCGCCACTGGACCACCACGGCAAAGCAAAGCTATTAACCACTCCGAAAGTTAAATGATGATCGTGAGTTTACGTATACCTATGTACCTATAATTTTAACGAAGGTTCTCACCGTACCAACAATTCGGTTAAAGGGGATGATCAAACCATCAAACTAAACAACTTTCATTACGCCGAAATTACAAAAAAACAATCAGCTATTCCACACAAAACTGCAATTCTACTTGAACCAAATGTATCATCCCCACAAAAAACGGTCAGATTAAGATGGACCTCGTAATTAAGACTGGGGCGTTTCTTGTCCTGCATTGTGTATCGCTTTAGCCACCCTCCAACGTGGCAATGCCGCCAGCGTAATGGCTACAATATGCCTTTGTATTTAATACTTGTTTTTCTACAGTTTCTATGAGTTCAAGTTCTATGTTTTACCGTTGTTTAATTAAATTTTGTCATCTCCTGTCATAAATATAGATTTCTATAAAAACGAGATTGCGAGCGAATGTTAAATAATTCAGTAAGACTAAATTCAAACAAACGGTAGTTGACAATTTCTGGGTCTCTAGATAATATTTCTTTTTTATAAAATATTTTACTGTCCATTAACAAAGGATTATCGCAATCAAGATGCCAATTCTAATCTATTCGATAAACCTTCACGAGCACGTATCCAGATGGGAGAGGGATAATTGGGATTTGTCGTCCCAGAAATCCGAATATACAAAATGTATAGGACAGTGATTACAGCGAACTAAAAGTCTGATTACGTGACTCATCATCATCATTATAAATAAGTAACTTCTTTTCACGAAGATCAAAAACCGGAAAGACACAGGTGAACGACTTTTAAGGGGTAACTACAGTACATTGACATTGCCTTATTTTAAATTAAAACATCACATGGGCGTGTTCATAGGCTTGTTCGGTAAAATTCATTATCCTCCATTGTTCTGTCAATCAATTCATCAAAATACAGTATGACGCGTACGTTAAAGACCTGAATGTGAACTTTATCAGAAGGTGCATCAGATGTAGGTATATTTTAATTGAACAGGCTGAACGACAAATTAATTCAAACTTACTACCAAAATGATTCTTTTTTTTAATTCTATGAGGTTTATTACACGGCATAATTGACCACTAACTTGTCTCCATCAATCTACACTGGGCCCGCGTGTTGGAGTATCCTATTCCCTCTCATTATTATTCGTCACAGGAGGCATTGGTCCCTCGAACCAAAAGTCTGGATACATACAGGTTCCTTCTTAATATGCTGATACTTTTTAAGAGGATGATCAGACTATCAAACTGAACAACATTCTCTATGGGACCAACATCGTAATAGCGAAAAGAAAATTTGCAGTCCCATTTGGCTCAAGTAGGTTTGCAGTTTTGTATGGGGAACAGCAGATTTTTTTTCGAGGTTTCGATGTTAGTGCCATTAGTTTGACGGTCTGATCCCTTAAAAAAGTGTCAGCATATTAAGAAGGACCCTATATGCATGGGCTTCGTTAGTGTTTGGGGTTCAGTACGTCATGTCACTCGGGGAGATAAGACGTGCTCTTCGTGCACAGTAAAATAAGCGTTTGTTCTCTAATAAATGAAAAGGAATGATATTTATTCTGAATTTCATAGCAGCTTCATCACAATTTAATAAACATTACTGAGCTATTTGTATCCGGATCACTGTCATTCTGTTTATTCACAAATGAAAATACAAATCTGGGAATAATGGAAGATGAAGATTTATTCCCAAATGATTAATAAAATGGATGTAAAATGTCTCTGAGGTGAAATAAAATGTATCAAAGCCGGATTTACGTTGGTAGAATACTGATAGCCACTGTCCCTGGGAATTACTAGCCTAAGCGGCGAGCCATACATATTTTTTTCAAAGTCACTGGAAAGATGGCTTTACAATAGTGAAAAATTTCGGATCGAAAATGTTCCGTGTTTTTCATTTCATTTAATAAGATTATATTAATATTAAAAAAAAAATCACGCATTTTTTACGAATCTCTCTATTCTATTTTTATTTTTATTTAATAGCGTTTCCTTGTTAGATTTCGCCAGTGTCAAGTAGTTTGAGGGAGTGTCTATCCAATCTCGAGGATTGTTTTTGAGTAAGAACAACTGAGAAGGATTTTGGAGCCTCGTGGCAGGCTGAGACGCGAACCACGCGAACACCACGCGAGAGACAAGTGTTCGAGGCAAACCCTGCAACGTGACTCCCTGCTTGATTCTACGTATCTTTCACTACACACCCCCGATATCTTTGTAGATAGAACCCATGAACTATATTCACATATAACACTTTATACTTTAATATAATACACACATACATACATACTATAAAACATTAGCATGTGCATAATATGTTACATACATTAGAAAAATAATCCTAGGTTTATAATATAGGACAGACAATCCCAACTTTACCATCATCAGTGTTAAACTACGCAAAAAAATCCTACATTGTCAAAGACATTTTAGAAACTTATAATACACTAGATACTATATCAATGTAAACCCAACACAACAAGTTGAGTGACAACAATTTAAAGTTTGTTTTGAATTTTAACCAGAAACAATACGAAGTATTCTCCGAGGAATCCTTTCTAACTTTAGCCATTTAAAGTTTCTTTGTTACACAATTGTTATAAGGAAAATAATTATCATAATCCACAAGCTCTGAAATAGTGAAGACGGCCTAAATCTTTGTAGTTGGCGCCCCGCTTCCAATAAACAATGTGGTGGGTAAGGTAATGGGTATTAACCGAATAGTTACAAAAATATATATTTAACCAAATTAGGAAGGCTGTTACGCAATTAAATGCATCACAATGATGATAAACACAAGGTCATAATTGACAAATTCTTTTTTTAAATCGGCTAAATGTGAATTGATTCAAAAACGCAACATAAATCATTGACTCTTGTATAATTAATTAATCACTACTTATGATAAGAATCTTTAGTAGTGTTGAGTCATAACTATTTTAGAAAAAGTTAAATCAAACACAAAACCACTGGTTATGATGACGACGTGACATTGTAATTCATAACCACAGACTAGAAAGAACTGGTTATATCTAAACTACTATAAAACTGTAACTGAAGTGTGTCTGTACATTGAAGATATTTATAAAAAAAAGATTACGATATGGTTTTTAGGTATCCCTGACTCGAAATCGACCTTTTTTAGAAACTTTGTCTGTGTGTTTGTTTGTGTCTTTGTTTGTTTGTTTGTTTGTTTGTTCGGGCATCACGCAAAAACTACTGAACCGATTTTGATGAAACTTTTTTGTTTGATAGCTTTTTATGATCTGACTTAAAATCTGGTAAGTATATAATTTGTGCGGATGAAGTCGCGGGAAAATACTAGTATTCATATAAAACAGTTCCGTGATTAACTGATTGACTGACAGTCAATGCACAGCCTAAACTATATACAAAGATGAAATTTGAAAAAAAACCAGCTTTCCCATACATTTTGGTCGAGTATGCAGTTTAGTATGGAATAGCTGATATTTTTTTCAAGATTACGACGTCGGTCCCATAGAGAAAGTTGTATAGTATGATGGTCTGATCATCCCCTCAAAAAAACTGTCAGCATACTTACAACGTGTTAATGAAATAACGCAAAACTGGAAAGTAGTTTGTTTAGAATCGAGAGCTGAATCGAATTATAAGGTATTCCATGCAACCCTTCTTTCATTTCATAGAATCATTTCGTACCCAAGGGTTGATACAAGACTCTCAATATCTTTTAATATGGTCTCAATACGGGATATAACTTAAACGGGTTACATATTTAGGTTGCACTTCAGACCTGTAAACTGAATAAGTTTCAATATGGACAAAAGATGGAAATCGCGGAAAAAAATATTCAAACGTCAATAGTAAAAACGTCAAATAGTAACCCGTTTAAGTTATATCCCGTATTAAGACCATATTAAAATATATTGAGTGTCTTGTCTCAACCCTTGGGTACAAATGAAATCAAATTTTTGCCATAGGTTGTCGTAAGAGGTGACTAAGGGAGGTGCAACCACCTTGCGTCCGTGGTCACATGTATACGTACTTGGCGTTCATTCCCAGTAGTTCTACTGAACAGTTCTATACTGTAGAACTAATGGGACTTTTTTTTCCCACTAGTTCTACTTTTAAATGCACCACCGAATAGTGGAACTAGTGGGAAAATTAAAAGATATCCACCACGATATGGTAGAATAGAAAGGAATCGTCTTTTTTTTTCGTATAAAGTATAATTGAATTGAAACAAATATATATCAGATTTTATATTGACTGATCTCTCCTGAACTTACAAATGTGAAATAAAAGAGCTTTGGCTAAGGCGTAGACTCAGTAAATTGGCAAACTGTGTAAGGAGGGATTGACGCAAATTCGATCCCTTGGGATAAGTATGAGCTTTGTTAGTAAATATTTGTTCTTTCCTCGTTCTTTTTTTCATCAAACACAAAATTCACTCTTCGATGCAGGTATTACGAGGATTATGAAGCTAGCAGTCTCCATACAAAAAGCGAAAACATTTTACCCCACTGAAACCTTACAGAATTCTAGGGTTTTGGTCTCATTTGATTCAGTGGTTTATAGGTTTAAATTTTACTTTTAAATTGCATGCATCATTATCGTGAGATTTACCACATTGTCATAAAGCGAACATAGAATCCACCAAGTATTTTGATGTAATTGGTACAAATCCAAATAAAAACACATTACCCTTCCTTTGCATCGCGCAGTCGGGTAACAAGGCGACTAAACGCCAGCATGGCTAGCATGCCACCCACGACAAAGCATTTAAACGAGAAAAACGTCATGCTGGTACGTCAACGTCTTTCTGGCAAACGTGAAATAATAAGAATGGAGGCACATCTCGATTTTTATCGTTTTCTCGGGGGTGGCATGCGAGGCCTACAGGCCCACCAACGCATTTCAATTTTCCCGCAAAAGTAGCTAGCTCATTGTCGTTTTTGAATGTTTGCTTATGATTCAAATAAAAATATGTTATCTCCCCTCCAGACGGAAAGCGTCAATTTTCGTTCCGCTGCGCTAAACGAAGTTGCCGCTTTCCACCTGCATCGAGGAGAAAGATGTCACCTCTAAATCTTTGTTCAATTTAAATATTAGACAAAGTATCCCGCCGGCCCATATAAAATCGTGGCCTACCTCCAGAATTGGTTGGGCAGCCTTGCTTTAAGAGAATATTATTCCGAAGGCCAAAATGCGCGCTGCATACAAACGTACTATGGTGATATTTTCAATACTAACCAATTAAAGTCAATAAAATTTTGCAGAAACAATCTAGAAGCAATTCTCTATGCTTCTATTGAGTCAGATTTTCGTTAAAATATACAGTTTCAATGCTAGGATTAATTTAAAATTTGTATGGAAATCTTTGAGGCACTGTAACTTGAAAACTATACATTTTAACGAAAATCTGACTCCATACAAGCATAGAAATTGGTTTCTAGATTGTTTCTGCAAAATTTCATTGACTTTAATTGGTTAGTATTGAAAATATCACCATAGTACGTTTGTATGGAGCGCGTTTCGAATAATATACCCTTAATTTAGTTGAGCTAGGCATTTTTATAATACCTTGTGGGTAGACATTAGACAAACAACTCGGTTTAAAGGTTGAGGATGCGCGCTCACCTCTGCCATGCAGAGTTGTTGCCATACATGACGTCACCACATAAGTATCTTTTGACACACGTTACCTATCAAGCTATACTGATACTTAGAACGGTAGGAATAAGATTTAAATTAGGGGATTTCAGGGGCGTTTAGAACTTTGATGTGACTGCCGCGGCCTTTAGAAAATATCACTAAAAGTTAAACATCTAGAAACAGTTTGCTAAATAAGGACATTAAAGTTCAACTGATAACCGTGACATATCCTGTCTTAGACATACATAGAGTTTAGTTATATACAAATACAAAAATCATTCACCACAAACACAAAAATAGTTAAATAAAAACAAATTAACAATTATTAAATTAAGTACAAGAGTTTGTGTGTGGAGACTGGTGCTTGGTAAGTATGTGTACACTTGCGTACACATACCTGTACTTCAAGTCACCAGAGTTTCTCCTCTTGGTGGCCCAAAACTCATATACTTAACTAAGTATCTAACTGAAGATTGTGACGACATGCAATACGCCCCATATTTCCAGCTTAGATAAAGTATATGTCAAGATTGCACCTCACGATTCTACCGTATAAAACAAAAGTGGCCAACTTTCTTAGGTTGGTGTGCGTGAGGCGTCATACAAATTATCTCTGTGTGCGTGTATACAGGGTCCAACTTAATATGCAGACAGTTTTTAAGAGAATGATCAGACCATCAAACTGAACAACTTTCTCGATGGGACCAAAGTCGAAATCGCGAAAAAAAAATCTGCTGTCCCATACATTTACGGATTGCAGGTTTAGTACGGAACAGCAATTTTTTTTCTCGCGATTTGACATTGGTCTCTTAGAGAAAATTTTATGTATTGCATTGTGCTGTTGGTCTTCCAAAAACAATAAAATAAAATAAAAAATGAAATAAATTATCAAAGATATCCAGTTAACATTTAAAATATACATCTGCTATAAGTCCTCAACTACATGGTTAGGATTGACAACCGTTTGGTGTGATTGCTACCACGGCGAACTGCAAAACCAGCAGCTCTGAGTTCGAATCCCGGAATGTTGATAGATTTGACATGTTTGTATCGTTGTTTACTGGTTTCCAAAGGTAATTAAAAAGCTTCTGTTTAAATATCAGTATGTGTTCATTTCAATGTTGTTCCCACAGTGAAAGTCCCATAGTCGTTCAGTTTGATGGTCTGAAGAGCACACTGTTTACTACGTACCGCATTTAAATTTATACCCTCTATATTTCACACAGTAGTCTACTAATCACTCATCCTTTCCACATGACCAAACCATCGCAGTCTCGCTTCTAGAAATAGGATCTAATTAGTATGCGTGTAGGTAACTAAAACTGGAAACATTTGAGTTTCAAATTCCTATTCGGTAACGCCTTAAAAATTTTTTCTCTCTCCTCATTCTCACCTTGACCTTTACCTTGACGGTCGAAGAAAGAAAAAGTTTTATCGCTCAGACTTTTAATACTACTTTGAGTTCAAAAAACTATAACAATGAACTTTATTCTACAGCGTAGCTGTTTTATACGAATTAACGCAGACCGTTTGAATATAATATTTTAGTTTGTCGCATAAAAAACAATGAGTCAAATTGAAGTGGGCATTTATTTCACACACGTTGATGTCTTTTGTATTAGACGAAAAATCATAGGGGAAAGACGACATTACTAAATCTTATCTCATCTCATCTCATCTCATCTCACTAATATTTTATACGGGATAGTTTGTGACGATGTTTAGATGTTTGTGACTCAATCACGCATAAAGGGCTGAACGGATTTGAATGAAATTTGGCACACAGATAGAAGATGTTCTGGATTAACATTAGAATACTATTTTAAGGTCCACGCAGACGGAGTCGCGGGGAACAGCTAGTAGTTCATTAATAATTATATATTTAGATGTATGAATGTGGATAGTAGCAGTTTTGCAATCTTTAAATTTTGATTTTCTCCTGGAACTTTTAGATATAATTTCACTTTAGTTAAAATTTCACTTTTTCCCCTATGTATGTTTCTTCTAATGTTTGTTTATAGATTCTGTACTATTAGTCTATCAGTTAGTTTGTTAAATAAAAGTCTTAGATCTATCTTTACCAAGATTATAAACTCTTAAACAATTTCATACGGGCGCCGCCCGCCCCGGGCGCTTGGAATTTGGAAAACCCAACTTAATCAATTGAAAAGTTACTTGAATTAAAGTTCCGCGGTTTCGTTATCCATTAAAAGTTCATTAATTTCAATAAACTATTCATAGCCAATGTCAACACCGGTTAAACTTTTTGATTAGTTTAGTTTGGCAATGTTTGTATTTAGATCGGATTGTTTAATTTCATGATTGAATTGAAATGTTTCATACTGCCTCCGTGGTCTAATGGTTAGAGCATTGGGCTCTTGACACGGAGGTCGTGGGTTCGATTCCCACGGGGGGCACCTAGTGAAATGTTACTTTGTGCATTTTTCCCCAGTTGGTTAGGACATTGCAGGCTGAATCACCTGATTGTCTGAAAAGAAAGATGATTCCGTGCTTCGGATGGCACGTTAAGCTGTTGGTCCCGGCTACTATCACTGGTGGTAGTAGTCGTTACATAAAAACCACGTCAGAGGCCGTAAGGCGGTTTGAATAAACTCTGACACCAGGGCTCTGCAGCCCACTCGATAAGAAGATACTATGCCAGCTTCCTAAATATTCCTAATTATGAATTTTGCCTAACCATATTGTATGCATTGCATGTCCCGATCGAAATGTCTTCTTTGTATAAAACCAGGGGAGTGTGTAATTTATCTATGAATAGAACACGTCAAAACAATTGACTGTTTGTATGAAGCTAACAAAAAGCGTGTAAATATGTACCGAAGCTTACAAAGTAGCCCCGTAGAAGATAATGGAGGGTAGTTGGGCAACGAGATCTTATTCTCACGCGTTGTCCGGCCATCTCTGCCCCATTCACCTATTACTTTTGATTGTGTTGGGCTCCACTATCTTACTCCTCTGTAATAAAGTTTAGATTGGCATGAACTTGGTTGTTCAATATAGGACGAGTGTACAAATAAAATTGGACTATACAAACGGTATGTTTACATTTTACTCTTTCGTGATCAGATTGAGTTGAGCAATCGCATTTCTCACGACATTTCGCTCTCAATGTTTGATCATTATGAAATTCTATTAATTGTTCTCTTAAAAGTTTTGTGTTTTAACTAATGATTGTTTATTGATTTCCTAACTATGCTTTAAAGGGCAGTGTTCTACAACTCACGAGTTAATTTTGTAATATAGAGTCAAAATTGAGGTGAGCCTTGTTTGAGCCTGTTTTGAGGTGAGTTAGTAGGCTAAAAAAGGGACCTCTTCATAGAGTCATAACAATTGTTTCTTTATCATGGTTTTGATTCGTAGGTAGATATTTCTTATATAGGGTCCAACTTAATATGCTGACACTTTTTTAAGACGATGATCAGACCGTCAAACTGAACCACTTTCTCTATGGAACCTCCGCCAAAAACGCAAAAAAGCAGTCAGCTCCTCCATACAAAACTGCAAACCTACTCGAGCCAAATGTATGGGACAGCAGATTTTTTTTTCGTGATTTCAATGTTGGTCCCATAGAGAAAGTTGTTCAGTTTGATGGTCTGAACATCCCCTTAAAAAAGTGTCAGCATATTAAGAAGGACCCTGTATAAAAAAAAGAGAAATAAGGCGCTACGCAGACGACACGGACATTCGGAACAAAAATTAAATGTCTGTCCGCGGCGGACAAAATATTCGTAGTCTGCTCAAAGTGTCACAAAAGTTTTCTCATTCCATACAATCGTGTCTCGATCGCTACAATGTGAATTTTGAGACAGGTCAATTTTATTCACATTTTGAGTTATTGCTTGCTGTCTTTGTGTAAATGTCGAAAGTTGAAACAACTTGCAAACAAATTGCTCACTGAATAACGTGTTATCGCATAAATTAGACAAGATAACAATAGAGCGTTAACCTTTCCAAGCACTTGCGAGATTTAATGTCATTACTCATTTAATGTCATTCTTCCACAAAGTTTCAAAATCTAAGTAAAGTAGCCTAAATTATTCAAATTTCATAATTAACAATCAACGAAATTAAGCAACTCCGGCTGGTGCACGTCTTTGGATGGGTGACGTTTTATTAGTATTTCATTTCCAGCGCCTCCTTGCTTCGGAAAGTACGTTAAGCTTTTGATCCTGGATATTAGGTACCCTGCACTCGGACGTATACCCATAAGCTGATGATTATAAAAATATTATAAGTGCTTTTACTAAAAATGACTTCTTAGTGCTTTTACTAAAATGACTTCTTAGTGCTTTTACTAAAAATGACTTCTTAGTGCGTTCACACACGATGACGCACTGACGGAGCGGCAGATGTCAGTCCATAGAACCACACCCGGTGCGTCAATGCGTGACCGTGTGTGCTTCTACGTGCGATTTCATACAACTCCTTGCTTCACAAATGACGGACTGACGTCTGCCGCTGCGTCAATGCGTCATCGTGTGTGAACGCACTTATTGTTGAATTTGTGTAAGTAAAGGAAGAAAATTTAAATGATTTGCATACTTTTTAGGGGGTGTTTCAGACCATCGAACTGAACAACTTTTACTATGGGACCAACTTTGAAATTTAGGCCGAGAGTAGCCATTTACATTTTCTATGGAACAACCTTTTTTTGCGCGAAATTAAGCATCCCCTTAATATGTAACGCATTTAGGCTTACAACTTGTATGAGCTTATGATGAAACGATGATAAAGTACACACGGCGACACATCAAGCTACGCAAAACAAACATAAGCTGGCCGCGCGACGTTACACATTACTCTACCAACGCAAGGCCTGCTTATTTTGGTTTTGCGTAGCTTGATGTGTCGCCGTATTGCTTAATATAATGGCTTCTTATGACTTTGCATATAATGTGAACTAACACAATAAATAAATAGTAGTACCTACTTGCACGGTCAATTGATACAAAAAGCGATGACAGATAAATAAGCAAAGGTTAGGACACTTTCACTGGTCGTTCGGACCCGGCGCGGGCGCATCTGCCGGATACAAGCGACCTTCGCTCGTTTGTAGAGCCACTTAACGCCTAAATTAGCATACAAACATAGAAGAGTGCGTGACATAACCTAGCCAATGGCGTCACCGGCACCTTGACATCATATGAAATACTATTTATTTAATCTTTAACCAGACGATTTTGTGATTAATTTATTAATAAATAACATTTAACATCACGTCCGGATCATTTACATACATACATACACGCTCACACAGATTTAATGAAGATAGTAAAACCACTAGCATAGTACTTATAAGAAATAGTATCTAGTACTTACAACATACAGTATGAATTGAATTGAATTGAAAAAAGTTTTATTGTGTAAACAGACAGGTGGTACAGTACAGAATGGTTATCTTAACTATTATAAAACCGTAAATTCATGAGGAACAAAAAAGTTGCGGTTTACTTCATATAAAATCAAATAACATTCAATAGCGCGATTTAAATGACGTGCAGCGCCATCTATTGACAAAATTGTTAGTTTGTTTGTTTGTTCGCACATCACGCAAAAACGACTGAACCGATTTTGATGAAACTTTTTTTGTTTGATAGCTTATGATCTGACTTAAAATCTGGTATATAATTTGTGCGGACGAAGTCGCGGGAAAACACTAGTATTTCAATAATCATACTTAAAGCTAGGGAACTACATAGGTAACAAAATCTGTTTGCGACAAAAGGGGATCAGCTCATTGTATGGTCACCACCCTTTCGGTGGAAAGCGTGGCATAAAATGTAGGCAAGTTTTTTTTTTGCTCCGATCGTTTTGCTCCCATAGTAAGTTGTTCAGTTTGATGGGTAGAGTATGTGGTTTTAAGGTTAATGATACTTTTCCATACACCCTGTATTTGAAGCCACTTTTGTCAATCATTGAATGTTCCGTGCATAACACTCGTACATTGGGCACAACGGGTTATTTACAGATTCATTTATAGTATAAACCAAACGTTATTTATTATTATAACTCGAAGGTATATTTTCATACAAAAACTGCTTTACAATTTAGCTGAAGCAAAATTATTTTTTAAGCACGTACTTGTCCGCAAGCGTAAAAGCTCAAAAACAGAGAGCTTGATAAAACACTTAACTTTATTCCATTCTTAAACGTGAAAATATGTAGTTTGTTCAAATTCGTACATACGTACGTACATCGTACATAAGCCCTCGTAGGACGTATTCTGATCAAATCAGTTGCGTCTTACAAAAAGGAGAGGTGCGGAGTACTCGAAACCGACGGGCATGTATGAAGAGATGTATGGATGTGAATGAGGCAAAAGAGGTATGTAAGGATCGTAGTAGATGGCGCGCTCTAGTCTCTGCCTACCCCACTGGGAAAGAGGCGTGACGTTATAGATAGATAGATGGATAGATCGTACATACGTATAATGTACAGAGTCCATTTTTATAAGGGGATGATCAGAAGACCAAACCGAACAACTTTCTCCACCACATCGGAATCGCAAATAAAACCTGCTGTCCCATACATTTGGGTCGAGTACCTACACAGTCTGATCATCCCTTTAGAAACGTGTCAGTAAATTAGGAAGGACTCGGAATGCTATGCTAATATACTTTGTTTATACAAAATTGTTCAAAAACATCCGAGTATAAAAGAGGTGATTTAGTTAGACCATCAATTTTATTTTATTTTATATTATTTGGGATGCTAACAGCCTCTTTTACAAAATAATGTACTTAAAATAACAAACCATTATCCATTTACAAGCATTTATATATTTTATACATATATAACAATCAATTTACGTTTCTATAAATGGTCTTCAGAGTAGACACTATTAAGTATCGATAGTCTTATCAACTAACAACTTATTGGTAAGTCGAGCACTAAATAAGTCAAATCGAGGGGGTTGCAGAGGGCACGACACTAAACTAGATGGCGCTCGGGAGCATTATTCATGATTTTATCACATTTTATTTTATATCTCGTAATTGTGATGATTTCAATCAAAATTTTCAATTAAGCGCGCACTTGTGTTTATGTTTTACTGATCTAGCTACAAGTTAAAGTAATTTTATTGTTCATACGAATTTGATATAGGTACATTTTAATTTTGATCAATTTCATACAAAACTTTGACGTTGAACATTCGTAGACGGTATTAACAAAAGTAATATTTTATATATGGGAAAATAGTTTAGAAAATGTAGATTGCGCTTCTCAAATAGGTAACATTTTCAATTTATAACATAATTACGAGGATATGAAATAAAATGTGACAAAATCAGGAATAATGCTCCCGAGCACCATCTAGTTTAGTGTCTTGCCCTCTGCAACCCCCTTAAGCTGTTTTCTAGGAAAGAAACAGTTTTAACTAAACAACTTTCACTAAGCTACGGGGCCACAATTGAGAAAATTAAAAAAAAAAACTGCTATTTCACACAAAACTACAGTACTTACCTAGTCTAAGTTAGTAAGTAAGTTAAGCCTCTACAATCCCACTGCAGGGCAAGGCCTCCTCTCACGAATAAGGGTGAGAGGGAGTGCGGGCCATACCTAGTATACTCGACTCAAATATATGGTAGGGTCGGTAGGGTATTTTGTTACATCTTGTATACATGGTTTTATACATATTAAATGTACCCGGAACCGACGAGCATGTATGAAGAGACTTATGAATGTTGAGGAGGCGAAATATGTGTCAGAATCGTAGCATGTGGCGATCTATTGTCTCTGCCTACCCTAGTAGTGGGATATAGGCGTGAGCATATGTATGTGTATGTATGTATGTTGTATACATGGGACGCAACGGAGTCACGATTCGTTGGTATTTACGCTGGTTACATTAAAATTCCCAGAGTTTCATACTAACGAACATAAAGGTTTATGTCATGTTAAGGATACGTTTATCTCGCATAGCAATAAAATATGCAAATCCCCCTCTCTTGCCGGGATGACACGTAGCGGTGCGGTGTCGACGTAATAAATTTTAAATTTTGAAAAAAAAACTTCATTTTGTCGACGTAATTCTTGCTTTACGTGAGGCAACGGTTAATTTACATGTAGATTATTCAAATTATTTTATAACTTTATGTTCGGAAAGCCACTAAAGTTGGTACAAAACACACTTCAAAATAAAAGCTTAGTTCTTTATCGAGATGAAATATACTCGTAAAACCATTTTTGAAGTATTTTAAAGTACCTATAGTTACCGTTTTGTTTCCAGATGAAAAAGTAAACTTTGATTGGTCTTATAGCTTTGTATGGCAACTTTAGATTGTCTTACTATTACGTATGGGCAAAGCGTATGGGAATTGAACTAAGGTGACAGTGAACATGACAGTATAGAAAAAAACGGTAACCTCGAAATTTAAAAATTTCAGACAATATTTATATTTTATTTTCTACGGCGGGTTGTGAACTGTAAGACTTAGGTTTTTATATTAGTAATTTAGTACCTTACAACAATTTCTAAACGGAAATCGGTAATCTTTTTGGTAATTAAAAAGACCCCCGGCTACAGTACTATTAGGGATTATGAGCCTAAGTAAACGTAATAAGATGTTTGTTTGCATCATCATCATCATCATCGAAGTAGGTCGTTGTGTCTGTTACTAACTAACTATTTAAACGGTGAACACACTTTTGGCCATTGCTACTTAAGTAGATACGAAGGTAGCGTGACGTCCACTAATGTACAGGGTCTTATAATATAGTAGTCGTATAAACGCGATTTATACAATAAGTATAAGAAATAAATCGTATAATAATATAGTAGTCATATAAACGCAATTTATACAGCGCATTCCGTTGATTGATTTTTACGATTTTGATAGTAGAAATTATTATTGTTATTACTATGGACAAATATTATATACGAAATAAATCGTCGAATAATATAGTAGTCATATAAACGCGATTTATACAGCACCTCCCGTTGATTGATTTTACACAAATATTTAATTACTATTAAATAATTATTTGATATTATAATGAGTTGATTTATTAATGTTGTAATAATACAAAATAAATGATCTAAAACAAATATTTTTCATTTGTTCTCCTGACTGTACATTGCATGAGGGGATCGAATGGGAATGCTCACGAACGAGGGGATCTAATGGGAAATTAATATTCGAGTGACCATGGCGAGTGGCTGACGGTTTGTTATGGAGATGATCAGGCCATCTAACTGAACAACTTTCTCTATGGAACTAACATACAAAAAAAAATCAGCATATCGAAGGATTTGAAGAGTAGGTTTTCCTGACTGTTCTATCTAACATCTCCACGACTAACAATTTCGATAACATTAGGTTGGAATTTACGAAACAAATTCAACGCTGACGAACATTGTAACAGGCGAAAACTTGTTTCGAATATAATAAAATGTGTAACCCAACACCTTAATAATGTTCTTGGTCATTTCATTACTAAATAATAAATAAAATATGCAAACAATACACAACATTACAACACGTTGAGTCGACCTCGATGATTTAATTTCTATTTGCTAACTGTCAAAGACACATTCAAATGAATTTGTGTCTAGTTTACAATTAAATAAGTACTGAAATCCAGCAAGGGCGAACGCACAACATCCGCTTGGAAACCAAATGCATGAGCATTATGTATGAGTAAATGCATGGCTATAAAGATGTATGGATAATAAACATATGGCAGAAACACTGAAGTTTTATGAAGATATACTACCTACACAAAAGCCTTATGGAGACAATGACTGTGGAGACACTTAAGTAGTTTCAAAGTGACTCCTTTGTCCGATAAATCGGCTATGTTCGGACAAGCGAATTTTTTCTGTGAATCGGGTCCTATTTGAGCTACTTTTCTTCAGCGAAACGTGAAATTATCTCTATTGGTGGTAACTAGAGATAAACTTTGCGTTATCCCTAATCTTGCTAAAATGTACCGTACTTCATTGTTGCAAGTAATAAGTTTTATTATTGTGCTCTCAAGACAATATCATAGTTTAATGTAATGACAGTACCTTCAATATAACATTCTTCTTCTAGTTCATATAGTACCATATTATGTATTTTATTCTAGCTAGTCCAAAGAAATGTCAATTTAGCTTACGACGTCTTGACTTAGGTTCTAAAAATTGATCTAATTTTCATACAAACCCAAAAACAACAAGGGCACTTGTATGACAATTCCTTTTTTTTGCAAAGGCATGAATGAGTTTTGCATAAAATGGATTGCATAATTTTTTTCACATAATATAGATTTAACAGTAGAATATACAGGGTGTTACAAAACACCCTAGTAATACTTAAGGGGGTGCTTCAGATAATCAAACTAAACCACTTTCACTACTATGGGACCAACTTAAAAATAGCAAAAAAAAATGAATAGAGTCGGTAATGCAGTTAAGTATGAAACCGCAGATTATTTTTTCGCGGTTTCGATGTTGGGATTCAAATTGAAAGTTGTTCAGTTTGATGGTCTAAAGCGCAACCCTTTACCACGCAGGTATAGTTTCACCCAACTAGGCTATCAGGCCGCCGTAAAATAATATAGAAAGTAACATTTCATGTTTTATATTCCGCACGCCACTGACATGTTTAAATCTCTGAATTAAGTTGTATAGGTTTCTGTGCCAAACCTATTGTTTGCGAATTTTTGCCGCTTAAAAATGCTACAAAACCGTTCTTGAATACTTACACGTTTTCGTTCCAGATCAATAGACAATTTGTTCCTCGTCTTATCTTTCGTACGTATATCCCATACCGATAGGATTTTATAATTGAAATATAACCTTTGATAAAAAAAATCTCTCCCTCATAATATACACAGCAAATAGTACCTAACTATTACTCTCATTTATAACTATTTAGTACTATTACTCTCTACCCCATAGACATATTACTCTAGCGATAGACAAGCTCGTTCAAACAAACAACATATCACACAAAACAACACAAAATGACACATTGCGGTCTGTCATTGCCATAGTGACGAAGTGAACTCGGGAACATCAATCAGGTGCGTACACCTCATTCAAGTGGAACATGTTGCTTCTATGGAAGGGCAAGTCTATCGCTAGAGTTTAAGTCTGTGCTCTACCCACACCCCACGCCACGGGTAGAGTTAGGAGTAGTTTCTAATCTCTCCCTATAACTAGGTATACTCTTATACTTAGTGCACATAAATAGTACCTATCAATTATTTCATTAAATAGCCTAGTATTACTGTATACATAACCTAAGAATTTATGTAATAGTTATTAAGTGGTGTTATGTTGTAGAGTTTCTGGCCGCCTATTCTCTACAGCGACAACACGTTTCGATTCGGTGATAGCTACAAAAAAAAGATTTGACGTTTAATAAGTGGACTTCAAGCTCCTATATTGAATTTAAATTAATTTGAATTCGACAAAAAAAATAAGAAACAAAGCTCACAGTTACGAGTCGTTTTATTGTAAAAACCAGAAACCTACGACACTAAAGATCTATTATCCATGACCGAACTGGGATTCGAACAAGTTCCTTTCCCAAGTACCTAGCAGCCGTCTGGCGTGGTAACCATATCGCCAACCGGGTCGTTTATAAATAATGATGTCATGAAACACGGAAAGTAAGAGATTAGGTCCTTTATGTGGATGTCATTTATAAATCTGGTAACCTTATCAGTACGTGAGGGAGGGACATAAAGGATAAGAGGACAGATTGCGGAGTTCCTATCGCGGACACCGGCCGCTAAAAGTATGATTCGTATGTGACCCGAATTTTGAGAAGGCGAGTACGCTAAGTGAATAACCCAATGATGTGACTGATTTTATGGTAATCTGCACTATAAATAGAAAAAAATAAGTGTGTTCTACACCAAGAGAACAGTCTAAAGATACCGAAAACTCAAAGAGGTGAAAGTACCCAACAATATACAGGGTGAAATAGATATCATTAGCATCCTTTTAAACAAAGAGTCTACCCATCAAACTGAACAACTTTTACTATGGGAGTAAACCAATCGGAGCAAAAAAAAATCAGCTGTCCCATACATTTGAGTCGTGTAGGCAGCGGCGGCGAGTGCAGTTTAGTATATGGGACAGCTGATATTTTTTTGCTCCGATTGGTTTGCTCCCATAGTAAAAGTTGTTCTGTTTGATGGGTAGACTCTTAGTTCAAAAGGATGCTAATGATATCAATTTCAACCTATATAGTTGTTCAACTTTGACTATAGGACAAAAACGAGATCTCAAAAAAAAAACAGCTATCTCATACTAACATGCAAAATGTATGAAGGATTGAAGGAGCCGATTTTATTTTTGAGATCTTATAGTTGGTCCCATCGTAAAAGTTGTTCATATTGATGGGTACTTTCACCCCTTCGAGTGTTCGAGAGACGGACGTAATGTGACACTAAAAAGATGTAAAGCATGCAAGGTCCTACATTTTAGTTTGTTCTACAAGAGACCTACACTCACACAGATGTACTAGCTCTAGGCGCAGGTCCGACACCCGTCAACCATTATGCGTGACAGCACGCACACAAAAGAAATGGGTGCTTCACTCGTGATTAGACGAGATTACGTCCGTCTTTTTTTCAGGTCCGTGGGTGTAAGTGACAGCCTAGCAAATACTGAAACGGTGAACTCAGACCATCAAACTGAATAACTATCACTATAGACTTTTTTCAGGAAACGCGAAAAAAAATCAGCTGTCCCATACATTTGAGTCGGGTAGGTACAGCAGTTTTGTATAGGACAGCTGATTTTTTTTTCGCGTTTCCTGAGGAAAGCCTTTAGTGATAGTTGTTCAGTTTGATGGTCTGACTTCACCGTTTTAGTATTTGCTAGGCTGTCACTTACACCCTGTATGTATTTTCCGAACATTAATATGTATACCAAAACAAGAAACATAAGTTTTTGCTATCTCTATTGATACTTCCAAAATATTAATTAAGACCCTGACATCTCGCAAACATATTACTGTTATGAAAGTTTGTCAAGCTTAATTAAAACTTACTGGTAATTACGTTATTTCGCCTTTCCTTAGACGAGGGTGTGATCTTATAAGGCTTTTCTTACTATAACTGACTGCACCACAATAGGCAGCATGTGGGCCTAGATTTCATTTAAGACGCTGTTATCCCGTCGAGGCCGTTTTTTGAACACGAACGAAAGTGTTTTAAACTGTGTTTTAAAGTCTGAAATTAAATTATGTCTTATTTAAGGATCGGGCGGATGGGCAACTATTAAGTTTACTAGATAGAAAAACATCCCAAAGTTACCCCTTTTTGTTATGTTTTTTCAATACTATGTTTGACATGTAAAATGAATTGAATCAAAAATAAAAAATAAATGTTGTACAAATTTTCAGTTCGAATGTTAAAAGTATATAAAATAATAGCTGCTGATGCTGTGACAATGAAAGATTTACATGCACTTTTCAATACGTGACATTAAGAGATATCACCATAGCAATTTTTGAGCGAGGTGAAGCGCAACTGCACCGCCACCACGTCGCAACTGCGGCTTCGCGACTTTGCAACAGGATCGCCGTGATTTTCAAGCACAGGCGTTGACTGACCCTGAGCGTTATCACCACGATTCCACCGCGATACTGATTGATCTCAGAAATATCGCAACCGCCCTAATACTGCGTCTTTAGTTTTATCATAAATTTACCTGTATCCGTCTTGCGTAGCACCGTAACATGGTGGTTTCACTGCGTGACATAAAAGCCTGTGTGGATGGAAATACGTGGAGTCCACATTGCGTGGCATTGATAAAAAGGCCAGGAGGAGGATGTACTGGGTTACGTAAAAACTCTTCGTGAATAAATAAGTTCCATACAAAACTCCAACACCTATTCGACCAAAATGTATGGGACATTTTTTCACGATTTTGACAGTCCTATAGAGAAAGTTGTTTAGTTTGATGATTCTGATCATCCTTTTAAGATGTTGTGTACTATTTCAGAAATAAATAATAATAAATAATAAATAACGCTCACAGGCACATACATTGTAATGATCCCAAACTAAGCACCAAAGGCTTTTATTATGGAAACCATACAACAACGGCACGAACATATAACATCCATGACAGAACCGGGATTCGAACCCAGGACCCTGGTTTGACAGTCCGGCGTGGTAACCATTACACCAACCGGGTCGTCGTACAGAAAGGCTGGTTAATGCTGTGAATGTTCCAAATAGCTAACAGTTTCCAAATATTTAACTTAATTATCTTGGCACATGTCGGAATATGTCATCTTTTTTTACTCTTTCTACGAATTTGCTCCCAAAGAAAAGTTGTTCAATTTGATAATCTGAACCACCCCTAAAAATTTGTCAAACTACTACAATACTTGAGTGATGGATGATACCACTGCACTGCATTTTTTGACAAGTGCTCATACATTCGTTTCGCAATTTCAAAGTTTCACCAGCAATAGAAGTTGTTTTGTATCACATAACAACGGATCTTCAGTTAGATGGTCCAAGTTACCCCTTAAAATAGTGCTAACTACAAAAGTTAGACGCTTACCTTTGCGGTCACGTAAGCCACATACAAAGGGGTTTAGATCTCTACTCAGAGAACGCTAAACGCTATAAGGTACAGACTTAGACGCAATAGATAATAGAATTATGAAACTAAGCCTGTAACTTAGACCCGTAAGTATTAATAAACCAAACTTAGGCGCTCTTAAGCCTGTAACATATCTTAGGAAGTGGGCTTAATTAAGAGTCATCGAGCACTTGAAATATGCACAGTTGATTAATACTTACCTAACTTAGATTATAAATCTACTATTATTAATTTAATGACTTTAAGTAAAGACTGAAGTACAGGAGTGCGATTTTTGAATCTCATTCGGTGAGCTCAGCAGTTGAAAATGTCAAAATTACTATGGAAATACGCATCTTTCTACTGCTGATTAGCCTTTCAAAAATCATACTCAAGGAGAACGATTTTTGAAAGTCAAATCAACAGTAAAACGATGCGTATCTCCATAGTAATTTTGAATTTATCAACTGCTGAGCTCACCGAATGAGATTCAAAAATTGCACTCCAGATAAGATACACCAACCTACTTTTAGAATAGGATATACAGGTGAAATTGATATCATTAGCATAATATCCTTCTAAACAAAGAGTCTACCCATCAAACTGAACAACTTTTACTATGCGAGCTACGCTGCAATGCCTATTCCACTCAAAGGTATGCAACAGCTGATGTTTATTCAGCTCCGATTGGTTTGCTCCCACTGTAAAAGTTGTTCAGTTCGATGGGTAGACTCTTTAGTTTAAAAGAATGCTAATGATATCAATTTCACCCTGTAGGTAGGGTTGTAAATTTAAAACTCTACCGCAAGAAAACCACCAAAACAGTTATAATGTTAAACCACGTCTTTACATATTGATCTAATTTAAGGTACGGTCGGAAATAAATGTAATACATAGACTCATGATCCAAGGTTTCCAGGGTGAAATCCAGTGCTACATTAATGTACTCAAAGCCTCTAATGAGAATTTATAACGGGGTTCCAAAAAATATTAAATGTTTAAATGACATAAGTTTTAAAAAAATACTCAAAATCTGCTTACCTTACTTAACTTAGAGGAAGTTTATGCTAAAACGACCACATATGTAAATGCTGTTAAATTGTAATATTTTATTGTAGATTTTGCTATCGGACTTTTTGACATAAAAATTGTATTTTATTTATTTTTACACTTTATTGTACACACGGAAATACAGATGAATACAGCATAATAGACAAGTACAAAGGGCGAGCTTATCTCTGAAGAGATTTCTTCCAGCAGACCCATGATACAGAGATAGTTTATAAAGTGAGGCAGGCAAGGTGTACACAGATCAAAGAAATTGACAAACTAAAACACACGATTAGAACAATGACTTAATTGATAACCTTATTTAAAATACAAAAGAAAATAAACAGATAAATATATTACAAACATACCAATATATATATATATATATACATAATATATAAAAACTATAATAAATACATAAACTTAATCTATGGCAGAGAAAGATAGTGATCTTTAACTTTCTTTTTAAAAGAACCAATTGTTGGACAGTCCCTTATACTTGTAATTGAAATTGAGTATGTAATTATTATTATTAGGTATATTTATAACTGAAATTGAGTGTGTTGTGTTTGTTGCGAATTATCTGACATTTTGACGAATTTATAACATTTCAGTTATATTATTTATTGAAATTGAGTCTCTTTTTTGGTAATTGAAGCGTTCTTTGCTTTTTTAATGTAAGTACCTACATATCCTAAGATGACTTAAATGTCTTTCGAATTTTTGCGTATAAATTTTGATATTAATTGCATGTAAGATAATAATTTATGATTTAAACACTTTTATTGTATGCCTGAAATAGGTAAGAGCTGCTTGTTTCTGTAACTACTATGGAAGACCTTTATGTACCAGTGCTAACAATAAATTTAGTTCAATCGTCATGTCTTAGAAGATTTTTTGGTCGTTTTTATCGCATTTATTTTACTAAAATCGGGAATGCGGAATAAAAAGTTTGCCGATTATTCTCCCGAATCTGATTTGCTACAGCGAAAAGCATTGTTATCAATTTTTCCAAACAACAAATGTTTGTTTTTCTGACTGTACTTACTGATAATATAATTCCATTGTTATGCCAACAAACAGGCGCGTAATGATTTTGTGTCTCTTAATTAAAATCATGAAGATAAAACGCGAGTTAATGTCATTTCATCGTATATATGATTTCATTACAGCTACGTTAACCTTTAAGGAAAAATAGACCTTTCACAATAATTTGTCTATTTGAATCTCATTATGTTACAACGATGTGCGTTGCTATTTAGCACTTGGACAATAAAAGCTGTTCTGTGAATGCAATCGCATAGTTTAACCACACCGATTTAGTACGAATTTTCATAAGTCACATTTCACACGAATAGAAATAGATTAAAAACAAGCTTTTATTTATCTTACTTAAGTAAACAATGAAAAAATAATTAAATGGGCTGATCCGAATAATAATAATTATACTTAGGTCAATGTTATTGCTCAAACAGATAACATTTTAGGTAATTACAAGGGTGCTACGTTAAACAGTTGCATACAAAATTTCCTAAGAAACCTAATAGGAACTTTGCAAAAAAAAATCTGGACTTTCCATACAAAATGCTATCTCCTGATCGAAAGTTTGTATGAAAAGATGAATTTATTTTTGGGAATTTCATATTTGTTTCGAAAGTTGTTCAGTATCATGGGTATAATCAGCCCTTAAAATATTGCATATTGTTTACCCTAACACCCTGTATGTATAGGTACATAAATAAAGCAGCTTGTCGCGCGTGTTCATTTATAAGCAAGAATATATTCATGTAACAAGCTTTTTGATCGGTAGGTACGTATTTAATTCAACTTAAAAATCTTTTGTTTCATACATTTGGGTCGAGTCGCCATATTTATGGAGCCTACGAATTTCAATAGTTCGTTCGTTCGCGTTAGTTTTATTAGTTTATATCGTTTCATAGTTTCGGTACCTAATAGTGAAACGATGATGTTCTGAGGTTTCAGAATATCTCTGACTACCCTTTCATATACAGGGTGTTTCATAAGTAACAATAAATATTTAAAACTCTTAAAGGGTTTGTTTAGACCGTCAAACTGAACAACTTTCTGTATGGGACAAACATCGAAATTGCAAAAAAAAAACATTTTGATCCCATACATTTTTAGCTCTAGTCGATTTGTAGAGTATGGAACATCAAATTTTTTTTTCGCGCATTTGATATTGGTCCCATAGTGAAAGTTGTTTAGTTTGATGGTCTACACCACCCCCTTAAAGGTTTATTTGTATTTTTGTAACACCTTGTATACTTATGCTACGAATTTTATTTCTTTATTCGTAGTTTAAGGAACAACCAATATTTATTCTCGATTTAAAAAAATGTTAGGTTGGGCAGTTTGATGATCTAAAACTAATGATCTAATACCAGTTGGTATTAACTTTTTAAACATGAAGCAATTTTAAAACTAATCGACGTTAAAATAATAAAACATTGCATTCACAAGGTTCAAATGACGTGTCTTTTAGGTGCGCCTAGAAAATAAGTTTAGACACCGATTGTGTAAACCGAGTTAGGCCATGTCAACATGTTAGTATCTAAGAGCATATATGCTATTAGAGTTACTTACAGTCAAGTGACATTGATTTACTGTGACAACAAGCTACTGCTTGCCTATCCCTATTCCCTTAGGTCAACAAATCAGGCACTTAGCTGTGGTAACAATTTATACGGAAAAAATACAGATGGGAATCAACAATCACTTATTATTGTCGTATAAAAGCCCATAAAACTAGTTTTTTCGAGAGTTCTTCATGAGTTAGTTTTTTTTTAGATAAGTATTTATAAATTAACAATCAGTGTGGATTTATCGTACGTAATTAATAGTAATTATCTTAAGTTAAGGCCACGAATCCACGATTAATGAAAGTGGCAAGATAACGACCACATAAAATTATCTATTCACATTTAATATACCAGAATCTAGCCTAGAGTTTTATTATGAAAACTAGGCAACGATATTGAATACATTTATAGAAGAACCATTCAGACGAAAACGAAGGAGTCAAACTTCCACAACTAAACATAATTTCTGTTGTTTGCAGGCATCACTGGCATTGACAGCCAGTGAGGATGTACCAAAAAGCAAGAAAGACTCCGGATTGACTCGAATCGGACGACAATACGGGAACTACGGCGATGGAAGCGACAACGAGGTCGTGGTAGACATCGAGGACGACGAGAAGACACAGTATTACGAAACTAACTACGATACGAGTAAGTATCGATCTATACAGACGAAAATTGAAAACATTCTTCAAACTTTTCGGGGTAATTCTACTCCTGTAGACTTCGATCAACAATATCCAACTAGATAACGCGTCAGCGCTCAAAACATGTCCCGGCAAATAACGCCTCACTATTGGAGTGAGGTCTTATTTTGAATTAGTTGCGTTCGAACAAAGCCAACGTAAGCACGTCTCGCAATGCCGCAGTGTTCCTTTTTTAAATTACTAGGAATTATGGTTGCTTTGAGGTCGAAATTATAATGTATTCGGACTGTTTTCTCGGTTCGTTAACAAAAAATGTTGTATATTCACGAGGACAGAATTTCTCTTTGATTTTGTATGCGACCCGTTATCTAGTTGTATATTGTTGATCGAAGCCTGTAGATAATTATTACTTTCTACACAAACAGCAAAGAGGTCTCGTGCTTGGTGCATATTTTAAACTTTGCAGTAATCATCTAAATGATTAGTAGATCATATCCCTAAAAGTATGTCGAATGATGATCAAGCAAAGTGTACTTTACGATCATAGATCTACTATGCACGTAGGTACTTCATTAGGTACGCTGCTGGCTGTCCCATTCAACTCACCTCAAACAGCACTCGGTACTGCGATTGTCATAATTATGTAGTACTTAGCACAGGTTGAAGGAGATATTTTGCAGAATACTTATTTGTTTATTTGATGGTTTTTTGATTAAAACAAAGCATCATAATTTGTCGTTGGCGTACTCGCGAATTCTGTCTCTTTTCCGCAAGTGCCTTGAGTGCAATGAATAAAACTAATATTAGGCTTTCCATATAAATAACAATCAATCAAAAGTGTATTATAACTACGAGTACTTGAGCAAATTATAGAAGCAAGAATATAGGTGATTTTCATTAAAAACTGGTTTAAAAACGACACAATTCATACAGTACTTGTTAATTTATTTCTGAAAGCCGCTAGTGAGGTAAAAACCTCAATGAATACAGGTAGGCTGACATAACAGTCATAACCTCAGGGTTAAAAGCCCCAATATAAAAAAAATAGAATTAAAAATAAACACTGGTAATTTAGGTATCATGAAGCATTCGATTCGGAAGACCATTCAAACCCAAGATACACAGGACAACCGTTTAACAATTTACATAAATTATAAGAAGATGTATTACTGACCGATACAACTGACATAGTCGATTACACACCGAGGACAAGAAAGTAAGAAAGGTCTCAGATCTCATGTAATTGTTGTGATCTGAGGCTTTCTTATTTACTGTCCGAGGTTAGTAAACCACTTTTCTCCTCGACGGAGGTGGAAAGCGACAACTTCGTTTAGCGCAGCGGGATGACAATTGACGCTTTCCGTCCAGAGGGGAGAAAAGTACTTAACAATTAACTTTATGTTAATCTCTGACCAATTAACCAACAGGGAAGTCCAAATAGTCCATGATGAATTTATATCGTAACACTGCACAAGGAAAACAATAAGCGATAAAACTGCTGGAATATACATAGACCTAACAATAGAAATATACTACCTGTCACATAATTATAGCTTCTGCATAGTTATTTTGATCGTACCGATAAAGATTTACTAAAGTGAAACAGAAATAAAATTGGCTAGTTTATTTCTGATGAACCGTTTCGTGCCGTAGCAATAATTTACAATCAACCTATAACTTTGCGTGGCGGTACGGATTCGCACAGACGACATACTATGTACCAATGAGTTCTCCACCTTAAGTTATACCGATAGCTCTCAGACTGTGAAGAAAAATATCGTGAAGAAACCAGCATACACTGACTACAGTCTAACAATCCTCATTGAGCACGCGGGGTGGACTAATCGCCCACAGGGTGTTTGATATCCCTCCCTGAGAATAGACCTGTGCCCTGCAGTGGGACGTATATAGGCCGATGATGATTAAACTATATAAGCTGTAGGCGACTGTATACTTGTTTCCTAATCATACCATGCCTGAAAAACGTACATAACATGGGCTTTCCGGATTCAATGTCGCTCCCATAATAAAAGTTATTTAATTTGACACTTCTGATTTGGCCAGCCTATTAATTTACATAATGTTTCTAATCTAAAAATATACAGCATAGCTTCTAAGATATTTTTTTTGACATAATTTTTCATATTAAATATTCATAAATAGCGGATATGCAACCTGTTTATTGATGATCACATCGTTACCGTATCTAGTTAAAACCACACGACACGATTTGTTTAGACATTGAATAATCTACATTTATGCATAATTAACTACAAGAGATCCTGCACCGCAAGCGAGGTCCGTTCGAGGTTTAGATCCTATATTGGATATTAAAATATAAGGTTATAAATTAAATGCGTTACATTACAAACGGGGTATTTCAGACCATCAAACAGGGAGCTTCAGACCAAACACCTTAAGACGCAAAAAAAATATCTGCTGTTCTATAGAAAATGTCAATAGTGAAACAGCAGAATTTTTTTTGCTATTTCTTATTTAGTGCTATAGTGAAAGTTGTTCAGTTTGATGGTCTGAAGCACCCTATTTTATACAGGGTGTTTCATAAGTAAGAATAAATTTTTAAAACTCACCGTCAAACTTAACAAATTTCTCTATGGGACCAACATAGAAATCGGGAAAAAAAAATTTGATATCCCATACATATTTTAGCTCTAGTCGATTTGTAGAGTATGGACTTAGTATGGAACATCAATTTTTTTTTTCGCGATTTCGATATTGGGCCCATAGTGAAAGTTGTTCAGTTTGATGGTCTACACCACCCCCTTAAAGGTTTATTTGTATTTTTGTAACACCTTGTATATGACTTATTTAAGTCTACACCCTGAAGAAACTGCATATTTCTCATCATCAGTCTCGCGACAAAAAACGAAGATGAAATCGATCACTGCTAAAGAAAAACCTCTTTCAAGACGCGCTACAAAACTCTGTCTTCAGCTTCCGTCGTCCATTCGCTCCCAGCTACCTGTACCAGGTCTATTTTTAAATTACATAACTTTACATTCTATTTCCAGATGCATACGGCTTCGGTTACGATGTCGGCCCCCACGGTCAGTTTCACCACGAGAACCGTGGACCTGACGGCGTGACGTACGGTTGCTACGGTTACGTAGAGCCTGATGGATTCCTACGAGCAACGCACTACGTCGCCGATAGCCACGGCTACAGGGTTGTCGAACCCGAGAAACCTGTTGAAGTGTTCCCTGATGAAAAGCATGAATACGATGAGAAGTAAGTCAATTTGAATACCCTAAATAAGCGATGGTTATTCCTCATCGATTATTGCTAGTAGCGACTGGTATTTGCAAAAAACATTCAGGTGCATAGGATTCTTTTATGTGTATTTGTATTACAGTCTGACCACAAGGGACCACTTTCTTTTCTCTATGGGACCAACACCGAAATCGCGTAAAAAATCTGCCGTCCCATACATTTGGCTCGAGTAGGTTTGCAGTTTTTTTTTAAAAGCTGTTTTTTTCTCGCGATTTCGATGTTGGTCCCATAGAGAAAGTTGGTCAGTTTGATGGTCTGATGATCTCCTTAAAAAAGTGTCAGCATATAATTAATCGCTAATACTCCACTATTATTTGGGCAGTGTATTATAAGTCGAGTACCCTTTGACATACGTGCGAGATACAGAATGGCAAATTGTTGATCATTAAAATACTAAGTAGAAATCAAAATAGTCAAAAGCTACTGGAACTGGAAAGGAACATACATTTTGCTTTCCACCGGTCAGGATATTCGATGTACTCCAAGACTAGAAACTAAGAATTTTAAACACCTGATGATAACTAAATACAACAAAAATGCTTGCAAGTATTATTTTGGTTTAAGTACGATTTCATTCTTTTACAGTGCTTTGAACCAACCAGCCGATCAGATAAAGGGGGTGACAGTGGCATGGGAAAAGCTTTACTTCCCTAAAGGATGTGGTCGCACTCCAGGAGGAGTGCCTGCCAAGCCCAAGCCTCCTAGTCCTCCTCGCCCTCCTCGCCCACCGACCGATAGCTCTAGTCAGCCCAGCAACCCGCCCGGTATCTTACATCCTGGAGGTTAGAAACTCTTCAAATCTGAATTCTTATAAGACCTGTTTTTTTTATCCATAATACGCAGGCCACGACGCATTCATTCAATACCCACTTTACTGGATCCGTAAATTGACTCGCGTAGCGCCGCGGGTTAGAAATTTATAACATACTAGTGTTTACCCGCTACTTCGTCCGCACAAATTATATACGAGATTTCAAGTCAGATCATAAGCTATCAAACAAAAAGTTTCATCAAAATCGGTTCAGTAGTTTTTGCGTGATGCGCGAACAAACAAACAAATAAACAAACAAACAAACACACAAACAAACAGACAGACTTAAATTCTAAAAAAGGTTGATTTCGAGTCAGGGATACCTAAAAACCATATCGTAATCTTTTTTTTGTAAATATCTTCAATGTACAGACACACTTCAGTTACAGTTTTATAATAGTTTAGATTAGATTAGATTAGATTAGATTTTGCTGCGTAGTGTTGCGTCGCATCCCTGTTGCGCAGTGTCATTATAGTACAGCGTTGACTTTAGTATCGGGCATATCAGCGACGGGAATGAGTGGTTCGCTGCAACAGCGCGGCGACCAGTCACACAATAGGCAATGACGCTTAACGAGCCCGGCGGATTACATACTTTAATCATTATTGGAACCCGCAACTAATTTAATCAAAGAAGATGGAAAAACATTTGACTTTAAGCAGCGATTACATTACCCAACTTGCAGGGCCGATTTCGGCATACATTGCCTGATTTGTTCTCTCTATTTTAAAGTGTAGCGATCAAAGCAAGCAATGTATGCCAAAATTGGCCATGCAAGTTGGGTAATGTAATCGCTGCTTTCTTTCTCAATTGCAAGAATTCAAATGCAAACGGAAGACGGTTACAGGAAAAGCAAGGCAAAATAGTAAAGTTAACAATAGTATATTTTTATTTTAGGCGGCCACGGACCAGGAGGACCGTCAGGACCTGGTGGAGCAGGTGGTCAGCCATGCACAGGCGCTTACTGTCCAGGACAACCCGGAACACCTGGCACACCAGGAACCCCAGGCTCACCTGGATCTCCAGGTAAATATTATCACACTTGCATACATAAACTTTGTAGGTAGTGCACTTTGCTACATCGAACAACTCTTTAGGTTCTTTTGCAGACATTTACATCTCTTTTTTCAGTCTAGAAATCGCCTCTGATTCGAAATTGGGGCGGTATATTTTAAATCTAGAAATACACTGCTATAATAATATCATGATCCGTTTAGGTATCTCTCAATGGATATGAAACCGACAGTGTGACCTAGGGCGCTGCTAGCGAAATCTGAATAGGCATTCTGTAAAATAACTATGCTATATTTAGAATATAATCTTCCCCTGTATTCTCAGAAGGGGTCGATCCCATATCTGGGTCGGTCCCAATAGAGCCGTTATCATATACAGGGGCCAACTTAATATGCTGAAACTTTTTTAAGGGGACGTACAAACCATCAAACTGAACAACTTTCTCTATGCGATTTCAATGTTGGTGCCATAGAGAAAGTTGTTCAATTTGATGGTCTGATCATCCCCTTAAAAAAGTGTCAGCATATTAAGAACGACATGATGATGGCATAGATGCATATTATTTTTATCCAAGTACACTCGAACATACGTGTAACTATATCGATTCGATTATTACCAAAATCCAAACATAGTGTTCAGTGCCCTTTTCGCTGTATTTATACAAATCTTAACGTGTAACATCAGGAAGTCCAGGCGGTCCAGGAGGCCCAGGTGGTCCAGGCGGCCCAGCTGGTCCCGGTGGGCCAGGAGGCTATTACCCAGGAGTACCCGGCTCACCAGGCACTCCCGGTAGTCCCGGCGGACCAGGTAAATGAAAATTATTTATAGATGTCATTATAATAATTGGTACTTTTATATATTTTAATAGTAAAGTTGTACTAATATAGTAAATGGTGTACATAGATGGGAGCTGTAGTAAGGTTTCTGTCCAGAACCGAAAGGAAATAAAGTCGTGTGTTTATGAATGTTGTGTATAAATAAATGTTTTTTTCATTTAAAAGGAGGTCCAGGAGGTCCTGGAGGCCCACCCGGACCCGGTGGCCCACCTTCAGGCGGTTACTACCCAGGACAACCCGGCACACCAGGCACTCCTGGAACACCCGGAACACCCGGATCCCCAGGCGGTCCAGGTTAATAGCAAAGTTTATTCGTAATTACCGGTGCAATATTGTGTTGTTAATTAATGGATAGAATACGACATCTTAAACTCATTATCCTTTAAAGCCATGGTGGTCCAGTGGCGACTTGGCGAGTAACCTAAATGTATGGGATTAGAAATACGTTAAATACTTTTAAGGTCGGCTGGCGCGTACCACATATTTTAGCAATGCTTTTGTCTCACTGCACGCATAATGAAAAATTTCTCTTTCTCTATCAAACACGGATGCAGTGACAGGAAAAACGCATTTGTGTGTGTCTTGTGTGCGCCAGCTTTAGTTAACTGAACTATAAAATTTCATGTGCAATCTCTATAAAACTGCTGAATATGTATTTGGATAAAAGTTCTTGTTAAATGTAGCAATTCACATTACAGGAGGCCCAGGAGGTCCCGGAGGTCCACCCGGACCCGGCGGCCCACCTTCAGGCGGTTACTACCCAGGACCACCCGGCACACCAGGCACTCCTGGAACACCCGGATCACCCGGATCCCCAGGCGGTCCAGGTTAATAATACTCACCCACTTTACTCCCAGGGCAGCTTTAGAGTTAATTTATAAATACATAACTAAATCATACCGACAAATGTAGCAACATATCCTGTTTTTGTGAGAATAAATAATAGATAAACAGAATGTATGGGATTAGAAATACGTTAAAGACTTTTAAGGTCGGCTGGCGCGTACCACATATTTATTAATGCTTTTGTCTCACTGCACGCATATTGAAAAGTTTCTCTATCTCTATCAAACACGGATGCAGTGACAGGAAAAACGCATTTGTGTGTGTCTTGTGTGCGCCAGCTTTAGATAACCGTGTATAAAACTGCTGAATATGTATTTGGATAAAAGGTCTTGTTAAATGTAGCAATTCACATTATATTACAGGAGGCCCAGGAGGTCCCGGAGGCCCACCTGGACCCGGCGGCCCACCTTCAGGCGGTTACTACCCAGGACCACCCGGCACACCAGGCACTCCCGGAACACCCGGAACACCCGGATCCCCAGGCGGTCCAGGTAAATAATACTCATCCACTTTACTCCCAGAGCAGCTTTAGAGTTAATTTATAAATACATAACTAAATCAAAATGACAAATGTAGTAACATAATTATTATGCTAATGAGAGAATAAATATGAGATTAAAAAAAATATGGGATTAGAAATACGACTGTAATGGTCGGTTAACTAAAGCTGGCGCGTACCACACATTTATGCAATGCTTTTGTCTCACTGCACGCATAATAAAAAGTTTCTCTATCTATATCAAGTAAGGACGCAGTGACAGGAAAAACGCATTTGTGTGTCTGTGAACGCGCCAGCTTTACTTATCCGACCTCTATAAAACTGCTGAATATGTTTTGGACAAAAGGTCTTGTTAAATGTAGCAATTCACATTACAGGAGGTCCAGGAGGCCCCGGAGGCCCACCCGGACCCGGCGGCCCACCTTCAGGCGGTTACTACCCAGGACAACCCGGCACACCAGGCTCTCCTGGAACACCCGGAACACCCGGCTCACCTGGCGGTCCAGGTTAATAGCAAAGTTTATTCGTAATTACCGGTACAATATTATGTTGTTACGACATATTCTTAAACTCACTATCCTTTAAAGCCGTGGTGGTCCAGTGGTGAGTAACCTTGCCTGCCGTGCAGGAGGCGATGGTTCGATCCCCGTCCAAGTCGACTCGTACCAATGAGTTTTTCGGAATTAATGTACGATTTGTAAAACCACTGGCATTTCGGTGAAGGAAAACATCGTGAGGAAATCTGCATGCTTCAATTTTGAGGCATGTATTGTACCCACTGTCCATTTGTGGCGACAGGCCCACCCCCTGTCAAACTTCGGTGCTACTGGTGAAACGTGGATGTTCTGAGGTTTCAGGATATCTCCGACAAACCCGTCGGGGAATATAGTCGTGAGCATATACTTATCCTTTAGTGGAAGCGCAGACCCCAATGCCCCTTATCTTATAGTGTCACATTGTCAATTTGACGCCTATGTAATTTGGGTTAGTCCACTCTGATCACACGATCCATTGCTGGTGAAAATGGATCACACGCCAAAGGTAATGGAATCATTTTGGAACACCCATTTTCCTTCATTAATTTTAAGACTTATGCGGGATGATAAGGAGAAGATGATTCATTGTAGATTCTTTTTTACTCTCAGTGCTTTCGAAAACGCATTTGATGATCTTAAATATGGACTTATGAAAGGAACTAAAGAAGGGATGTGTATTAGGGCTCGTCCGCATAGCGATTTTTATTCGCGCGAATGATGTGACATAGGATGACTTCTGACAGGAAACTTATGTCAAGACAATAAGCACGAAAATTGCTTGTTGCACGCGTCTTCCTATGTGAAAGTAGGGTGTGGGAGGTCGTTTTAGCGGTAAACAGCATAGAAAGACGCGTGAAACAAACAATTTTCGTACTTGGTGTCTTGACATAAGAGTCTTGTTAGAAGTCATCCTATGTTATCACATTCACATCATTCGCGGGAATAAAAATCGTTGTGCGGACGAGCCCTTAGGCATACTATATTAACAATTTTCTAGCTGTCGGCGTCTACTTAAACTCATTTAATTTATTTATAGGAGGCCCAGGTGGCCCTGGAGGCCCACCCGGACCCGGTGGCCCACCTTCAGGTGGTTACTACCCAGGACAACCCGGTACACCAGGCTCTCCTGGAACACCCGGATCACCCGGCGGACCAGGTAAAAATATAACATCTCATTTCGAGAAATAGTTAACGTGCAACTACGAGTAATCCTTTGTTGTATTGTTACTTTTTCATAACAATATATTTTGTTTTAAAATGCTAACACACGGTCACTCATAGTGCTATAATCTTTTCTAAAACCTCATTAAATATTCAAGTTAATTTTCATACAGCTAATTGAGGAATAGTTTCCATCAAATGGAGTTCTGATTACTTCTGACAATGTTAGTTGCTCCTTATATCCAGGGTTCATTTCATTTTGTACACAGACAAAGTACCTACCTAAGTCATTTCTTTTATTCTTCCTACAGGAGGTCCGGGAGGCCCTGGTGGCCCATCAGGACCCGGCGGCCCACCTTCAGGTGGTTACTACCCAGGACAACCCGGCACTCCAGGCTCTCCTGGATCACCAGGATCACCCGGCACTCCAGGTGGACCAGGTAAATCAAAAACAGCCTATTTTGAGGCCAAACGTAAACCTAAACAAACAGACCATGCTCTTTATCAACCCCTCGCGCCGTACCGGCTAAATCCATCGATGTCTGAATTTTCCATAACAAAGATAACTATGAAGTCGATGAACCACAAAACATTATTACCCAAAAAAAAAGTTTTTTAGATGTCCACCGTCAAACAAAACTTTTTTATAGGAGGACCAGGAGGTCCAGGAGGTCCCGGAGGCCCACCCGGACCCGGCGGCCCACCTTCAGGCGGTTACTACCCAGGAAAACCCGGCACACCAGGCTCTCCTGGAACACCTGGTTCACCCGGCTCACCAGGCGGTCCAGGTAATACAGTTGTAAATAGCTGAAGCGAGCATAGTATTGTAAACTTAAAACAAAACCTAAGTTATATTGTGCCAGTTATATATCCAACGTAAAATAAATCTTATAAATTTTTTATAGGAGGTCCAGGAGGCCCCGGAGGCCCACCAGGACCGGGAGGTCCCCCTACAGGAGGTTACTATCCTGGTAAACCTGGTACCCCTGGAACACCCGGAACACCAGGATCGCCAGGCTCTCCTGGCGGACCAGGTAAATCATCACTCATCCTCTCATCAATAAGTGGAAAAGTACTCTACCATGCTAATTGCAAACCGCTACAGATTCGTGCGAACATATTTTTTTCTTATTTTATGATCGTAAACATAAAGTCAAACTTCGATTATCATTTTAGGAGGGCCAGGTGGTCCTGGAGGCCCAGCAGGTCCAGGCGGTCAACCATCAGGCGGACATTACCCAGGTCAACCAGGCAGCCCAGGCGCGCCCGGAACACCCGGATCACCTGGCGGACCAGGTAAACCCAGCTAATTATAAAGTGATTGCACATGACTGTTGGTACGTACCCAACAAATTGTTGAGAGAATGTGATGCAAACTCTCGTCCTCACCCGCCTGAATTGGTTGGAAAGTTAACCGCTACGAACAGAATAGATATGGGACCGATGTTATTGTTTGCACATGCACAACGAGAATGTAATTTGTACATTGTTAAAATTTATTCATACGTGCTTGATTGTAGTCTTGGCCCCAATGTCCATTCACTTTTACTAACTAGTAAATACTATTTTTAGGTGGCCCAGGTGGACCAGGTGGGCCTGGAGGACCAGGTGGCCCACCGGCACCAGGCTCGAATTATCCAGGACAACCCGACAAACCCGGTACTTCAGGTATGTAATTGCCATAGAAAACCACAAATTTTTCAAACAAATTCAAGTCTCATATTAAGACCAAATCAGAAGAGTGTTTCATACATAATATGGACACGCGCTACTTTAAAATAATTCTACAGCTGTTCAAAGGCGTGAAATACTAGTGAAATAATAGATTTGGCATTGCGTTATTTTGTAGTTTTGTTTGCTTTGTTTTTTGTTAACTAATAAAAAACCATTTAATTCGTAATATTCCCATTTAAGAAAAAACTTCCTATTCAGTTTTTTACTTATACATTCAGACATTAAAAGTTATAATATTATGACATTGACAATGTTCAATCGTGTCGCTCATTAGCCATTCAGCACATTTAAATGCAGTGAGCTTACGGCAGTAACACTAATAATTTTTTTTAAATGTAACAGTAGTTAATAGCTCATCAAACTCAGAGGTTTAGAATTTAGATTCTTAGATTCTTTATTGTACACAAAACAACACAATTATGAAAAATTACTATAAATCATGATGTACCTACCTACAAAGACGAGCTTAAAAAAATAGTTTTCTCTATAGGAAGCACATTGTACTGATCGGAAACCTAATCAATTATTCTTGGCATAATCAACAATCTCTTAAAATTTACAGTTTTATTTTGACATTTTAACACCAACATAACCATTTTCATTGTGCCTTAATAGGAGGACCAGGTGAATTAGGTCAGCCGGGAAAACCAGGACAGCCAGGATATCCAGGACAACCAGGACAGCCAGGACAACCAGGCTATCCAGGAGAACCTGGTCAACCAAGTCAGCCCGGATACCCAGGACAGCCTGGCACACCCGGAAAGCCAGGACAACCAGGATACCCAGGACAGCCTGGCACACCCGGAAAGCCAGGACAACCAGGATACCCAGGACAGCCAGGACAACCAGGATACCCAGGACAGCCTGGCACACCCGGAAAACCAGGACAACCTGGATACCCAGGACAACCAGGAGAGCCAGGATACCCAGGACAGCCCGGCACACCCGGAAAGCCAGGACAACCAGGATACCCAGGACAACCAGGAGAGCCAGGATACCCAGGACAGCCCGACATACCCGGAAAGCCAGGACAACCAGGATACCCAGGACAACCAGGAGAGCCAGGATACCCAGGCCAGCCTGGCACACCCGGAAAGCCAGGACAACCAGGATACCCAGGACAGCCAGGAGAGCCTGGATACCCAGGACAGCCCGGCACACCCGGAAAGCCAGGACAACCAGGATACCCAGGACAACCAGGAGAGCCAGGATACCCAGGACAGCCTGGATATCCAGGACAGCCTGGCACACCCGGAAAGCCAGGACAACCAGGATACCCAGGACAACCAGGAGAGCCAGGATACCCAGGACAGCCAGGATACCCAGGACAGCCCGGCACACCCGGAAAGCCAGGACAACCTGGATACCCAGGACAACCAGGAGAGCCAGGATACCCAGGACAGCCCGGCACACCCGGAAAGCCAGGACAACCAGGAGAGCCAGGATACCCAGGACAGCCTGGCACACCCGGAAAGCCAGGACAACCAGGATACCCAGGACAACCAGGACAACCTGGATACCCAGGAAAACCAGGAGAGCCAGGATACCCAGGACAACCAGGAGAGCCAGGATACCCAGGACAGCCTGGCACACCCGGAAAGCCAGGACAACCTGGATACCCAGGACAACCAGGAGGGCCAGGATACCCAGGACAACCAGGAGAGCCAGGATACCCAGGACAGCCTGGCACACCCGGAAAGCCAGGACAACCAGGACAACCAGGAGAGCCAGGATACCCAGGACAGCCTGGCACACCCGGAAAACCAGGACAACCTGGATACCCAGGACAACCAGGAGGGCCAGGATACCCAGGACAACCAGGAGAGCCAGGATACCCAGGACAGCCTGGCACACCCGGAAAGCCAGGACAACCTGGATACCCAGGACAACCAGGAGGGCCAGGATACCCAGGACAACCAGGAGAGCCAGGATACCCAGGACAGCCTGGCACACCCGGAAAGCCAGGACAACCAGGACAACCAGGAGAGCCAGGATACCCAGGACAGCCTGGCACACCCGGAAAACCAGGACAACCTGGATACCCAGGACAACCAGGAGAGCCAGGATACCCAGGACAGCCCGGCACACCCGGAAAGCCAGGACAACCAGGATACCCAGGACAACCAGGAGAGCCAGGATACCCAGGACAGCCTGGCACACCCGGAAAGCCAGGACAACCAGGACAACCAGGAGAGCCAGGATACCCAGGACAGCCTGGCACACCCGGAAAGCCAGGACAACCAGGATACCCAGGACAACCAGGAGAGCCAGGATACCCAGGACAGCCTGGCACACCCGGAAAGCCAGGACAACCTGGATACCCAGGACAACCAGGAGGGCCAGGATACCCAGGACAACCAGGAGAGCCAGGATACCCAGGACAGCCTGGCACACCCGGAAAGCCAGGACAACCGGGATACCCAGGACAACCAGGATATCCTGGACAGCCGGGCACACCCGGTCAACCAGGAGAGCCAGGATACCCAGGACAACCAGGATATCCAGGACAGCCAGGTCAACCTGGATACCCAGGACAACCAGGATACCCAGGACAACCAGGAGAGCCAGGATACCCAGGACAGCCAGGCACACCCGGACAGCCAGGATACCCAGGAAAACCAGGACAGCCCGGTCAACCTGGATACCCAGGACAACCAGGACAGCCAGGATACCCAGGCCAGCCAGGCACACCCGGACAACCAGGAGAGCCAGGATACCCAGGACAATCTGGTAAGATACTAGATAACCATACTAATTGATATTCGCATTGTAGTGTTGATTATTTTAGCAACATGTTTATTTTATTTATACCGGAAAAATAACGTTGTAAAATATTTGTGTTATTGTAATTGTTTTGTTTAATTATATTTATTTTATTATTTAGTTTAGGTATGGTAGGGTGATATAATAACTTTGGATACCTGCATGCCAATCTTAGATCTATGTTATAGGTATTGTACAAACGCAAATATTTCAAAATGCCACTACTTATTAATGTTATTATTTTATTTTATTTAAATTACAAGTTACATAGACATATTCTCGTCTAATCTTCGATCACTAAAAGATACTAGGTACTTACATATCAATTAATAATTATTAACAATGGCTAAACCAAAAGAGCACTCAAATGATTAAAGTCTAATTTCAATTGATTTACCTACTTACAGTCTTATACCGCCTCTTCCTAATATCAACAACAATTTTTGTGTTAGTAAATGTTATTAATGTAAACTTTAACTTATGAAGGAATATAGTTACTTAGTTTTTATTGTACACCTATGATATTTTTACAAATTAAGCCTTTTTTCCGTAGTTTTATCTATTAATACCTAAGTAGATACTTTTATTTTAAACATTAGTGTATTGCATGACGTTTTTGCATGTATGAATGATTTAGTGGTGATTGTGTATTATTTTATTAAAATAAGTAGAGTGACTATTACTGTATATGACCAAAAAGTACCATAATTATTACCGTAGTAACTATTAATCGAATTCATCGCAGCCGTTCCCCATTTTTAATAAGTTGCAGAGTTGTCAATTTCATACAAAATTTTGACGCATAATACGCGTAGGTTATAATTAAAAGTGTAATATTTAATTAATAGAAAAATAGTTCAGCTCTGCAACCACCTTATGTAAACTTTCCAGTAAGTAAGTTATAATAAAACATAACAACACAGGGTGTTCGAGTAAACAGTTGCATTACTTTAAGAGATGATTGCACCCATGATACTGAACTGAACAACTTTCCCAAAGGAACATTAGGAAATTCGCAAAAAAAATGTTGTCCTTTCATACAAAAGTTAGCACAGCTGACTGCATTTAGTATGGGAAATCTTATGTTTCTCAGGGAAAGTTGTTCAGTATCATGGGTACAATCACCCCTTAAAGTAGGTAATGTTTTCCGTAACACCCTGTATAAGCAATTTAATTCTTTAGTTACGTGGTCAACTAACAATACGTATATTGCGTATTCTATCCTAGTTTTGTATATATTATTTATTTTTTAGTCATGCAAGAGTTTTTAGCTTTCTAAGTTTCTTAATTTTCATGTCGCAAAGTTCTATACGAGCATGTCTGCATACGCTAACGCCGCACGACAAAAATTTTATGATTATATTTGTTTTCAGGACCCGTTTTGTTTCCCGGTGGCCCACAACAGCCCGGAAAGCCAGGCCAACCCGGTCTACCAGGTGGCCCAGGGTACCCAGGACATCCTGGAGGACCAGCACAGCCGGACCAACCAGGTAAAACATTTTTCCCTTCCACATTAAAATTGAAAAGGAATAAGGGCTCGTCCGCACAGCGATTTTTAATCGCGCGAATGATGTGAATGTGATAACATAGGATGACTTCTGACAAGACTCTTATGTCAAGACACTAAGTACGAAAATTGTTTGTTTCACGCGTCTTCTTATGCTGTTTACCTCTAAAACGACCTCCCACACCCTACTTTCACATAGGAAGACGCGTGCAATAAGCAATTTTCGTACTTAATGCCTTGACATAAGTGTCCTGTCAGAAGTCATCCTATGTTATCATTATCATATTCACATCATTCGCGCGAATAAAAATCGCTATGCGGACGAGCCCTAAATAAGAAAATATGTAAGCAAATCCACATGGATTAACTTATTTATTAATAACAGGCAAACCCGGTCAACCAGGTGGCTCTGGACATCCAGGACAACCCGGTAGCCCAGGATACCCAGGACAACCCGGCACCCCAGGACAGCCCGGAAAACCAGGCCAGCCTGGTCAACCAGGTGGTCCATCATATCCAGGACAGCCAGGACAAACCGGTATTCCCGGACAGCCCGGAAAGCCAGGCCAGCCCGGTCATCCAGGTGGCCCAGGATACCCAGGACAACCTGGTATTCCCGGAGAGCCCGGAAAGCCAGGCCAGTCCGGTCAACCAGGTGGCCCAGGATACCCAGGACAGCCTGGTATTCCCGGAGAGCCCGGAAAGCCAGGCCAGTCCGGTCAACCAGGTGGCCCAGGATACCCAGGACAGCCTGGTATTCCCGGAGAGCCCGGTAAGCCAGGCCAGTCCGGTCAACCAGGTGGCCCAGGATACCCAGGACAACCCGGTGCACCAGGTCAAACTGGACTACCAGGTAACAAATTTGACAACATGCTATTATGTGTTATTTATTAATATTATTAGGACCATTTTAACGTCATTGAAGTTTAAGATAGATAATCGTTTAATAATATTTAATTATTATTATAACAGGCAAACCCGGACAGCCAGGGCAACATGGACAACCAGGAGGTCCAGCGTACCCAGGTCAGCCTGGGCAACCAGGTGGTCCTGGATATCCAGGACAACCTGGCACCCTAGGACAGCCCGGGCACCCAGGCCAACCCGGTCAACCAGGTGGCTCAGGATACCCGGGACAACCAGGTAGCCCCTCGTACCCAGGACAACCAGGACAACCCGGTTAGTACCAAACAGTTGATTACAAAGCAGGAACAGTATAGGCCAGCGTAGAAGCGTGTCACAGAAAACTAATAGGTGATTCTAACTATTCTAATTCTAGATTCTAGGGGACCTACATTTCAAATTGGTTGAGACCATAGAGAAATTACACGCTCCCCTAGGGTTGAGACTATAATATGTATCCCAGATAGGAAAACTTATGAAACAGCCAGCTTGTAAAGATTCCACAAGAATGTATATTATTATACACGGAGATACTTGGAAGATCCAGCTAGTCTAAATTAGTGTTGCCTATAGAAATAGTGATACCGATCGATACTGTCTAACGATACTAAAGTGACCTCGAAAAATAATAACAACATTGATACCTATTGCTGTCGATAATATCGATATTTCCGATATTTTTCTTGAAGACAAATCGATACATCTATAGTGTCAATTGTTTTTAAGCAATGCTATCGACACTATTGATCATCATCATCATCATCATCCCAATGCGGATTGGTAGACTTCACATACGCATCGGAATTTCTTCTTCTGCATATGCAGGTTTTCTCACGATGTTTTCCTTCACCGTTTGAGAGTAGTCGGTAATACGTAGGTATATAAGTTAGAAAAACTCATTGGTACGTGGCATGTTGTCCGTGCGCGTGCGGATTCGAACATGATTGAAAGACCATACCTCTCCGCAACGCGCCACCGAGCTCTCCAGTCCAAGTCTAAATTAGCATTGCCTATAGAAATAGTGAAAACATCGATAGTCTAGTACTATCGTATATAATACTATCGTGACCTCGAAAAATAGAAACAATATCGATAGTGCTATCGATAGTATCGATATTTCCGATATTTTTAACTTGAAGACAAATCGATACATCGATAGTGTTTATTGTTTTAAAGCAATACTATCGACATATTTTATTTATCGATATATTTTTAGGCAAGACTACTCTATGCCTGGCTTGAACCAAAAAGTGTTTCGGCTTAAACTTATATTTAGTGAATAGCTCTGTCTCCCACACTGCTCATAGTCACAGTGACAGCATCGTATTTAAACAAATGTTTAAACCTAAATACTTTTTTGGTGCAAGCCAGGCTAAATCGACTTCTCACAGATCTTCGGCGCTCGCTCAGCGACCGCACTAAACTCTTGGTGAACATATTAGGAGCACTTGAAATATTTTAGTTAGTAAAACCCGACCAGAAAAATAAAAAACCGCGCCATGTTGCGGAAAATCATTGGAACAAATTTTTGTACTCGGAAAACTGACAAGGTTATAGTCGAGTGCAGCGCCCCCAAACCAGGTTTTTTATATTTCTGGTCAGGCCTTCATAACGGTTATGTCAATACAATGATAGGTATTCCGAAAGCCATTAAAAAAGAAAAAGAAGTTGTAATGGCTCGATAGGTGGCGTTGTTGAAACATGGATGACGGACCTTGTAGATAATAAAATACAACTAAAATGAGGGGGAATGCTGCCAGCCTCAAGGCGAGGCCTTAAAATATGAGGTGTTTTGCTTATGGGTTTTATTTACTTTATTCGTTGTTTTTGTTTTACCTCTCACATTTCTTATTGACTAAAATAGTAAAATAAATTATGTTTTAGTAAGCAGCAAAATATAAACATATACTTCATCAACTGATGTGTCTGACTTAGTAACATGCATTTTATTGTCCCAATCGTGCCTAATCCCGTTTCGCCTCAAACATGGTAAATTTGAATTTTTGAAATACTGCAATAGAAAAGGATAATTTCCATTTCCTTAGGAAGTATGATATTCCTTCAAATTATAGCTATTTATATGCGTTCTCGTGTATATTTGTATGTGTTCTTTGAACATACTCATTCGTTAGTTGTGAAACGAATACATTTCATCACGTGGGCAATGTATTTTCCGTCTTCGTATCAAACTCGAGTCAACGCCATATATTATGTATGTTGGAACTAAGTTTTAATAGCTTTCAGAAAACTTTTCATTGTATTGTCACAAAAAGATGGTGTATTGTATAACATCAAATTTTTTCCTTTCTTGTCTGAATTCATTGAAATAATATTAATTACCTACTACGTACACAAGTTTAACTTCCAATAGGTACAAAATGAAATAACAATCTCATAATTCCTTTTTCTTCATTATGCTTCAAGCAAGACTTAAAAACTAAGTACCTACTTAGATAGTACCTACACAATCAACGCTCCAAAAATTTTAGATCCAAAAGTGCATTAATCGAATAATATTTGAGGGTAGGCAGTGTTATTTGCGTGGGTACTTTTGCCTCAGACCTATTGCTCCTTCTCACTTACAGTAAACTGGCAGAAGCTGTTCAGTCCTTATACTTAATCAACGTTATATCGCTGGGTGAATACAATAACGGCACAATTAAAAAAAAGCGATTTCGAGAAAATTGCGTTTAAAGTTGCGTCGAATGTACTACGCGCGAACAGATTTAAGTGACACTAGTGCCATCTATCGGGAAACCCTGTGAAGTAGCAAGTTAAGTCATTATTGCATAAATAGAACAGTTGGCGCAGAGCATGAATCCGCATCTAACTCGAATTTGCCAAATTTTGACTTGTGCCGTTATTGTATTCACCTTGTGCCGTTATTGTATTCACCCAGCGATATAATGTATGCAAAGATTTTATGACGGATTATTCTTATTTACAGGCAAACCAGGACATCCAGGTGGCCCAGGACAGCCTGGTCAGCCAGGGCACCCAGGACAACCCGGACAACCCGGAACACCAGGGCACCCAGGACAATCAGGAGGACCCGGATACCCAGGACAACCCGGACAACCTGGAGGACCCGGATACCCAGGACAGCCAGGACAAACCGGAGAACCTGGAGGACCCGGATACCCAGGACAGACCGGACAGGCTGGTGGATCCGGATACCCAGGAAAGCCAGGTCATCCCGGAACACCAGGACAACCCGGAACACCAGGACAACCAGGAACGCCAGGACAGCCAGGACAACCGGGTGGACCCGGATATCCAGGAGGCCCCTCACAGCCCGAACAACCAGGAAACCCAGGAAAACCCGGACAAACTGGAGGACCTGTGTACCCAGGACAGCCCGGACAACCTGGTGGAACCGGATACCCAGGACAGCCAGGACAACCCGGAACACCAGGACACCCAGGACAACCCGGAGGACCCGGGTACCCAGGACAGCCCGGACAGTCAGGACAACCGGGTGGACCCGGATACCCAGGAGGCCCCTCACAGCCCCAAAAACCAGGAACACCAGTAAACCCAGGAAAACCCGGACAAACTGGAGGACCCGGATACCCAGGACAGCCCGGACAACCTGGTGGAACCGGGTACCCAGGACAGCCAGGACAACCCGGAACACCAGGACATCCAGGACAACCCGGAGGACCCGGGTACCCAGGACAGGCCGGACAACCTGGTGGAACCGGATACCCAGGACAGCCAGGACAACCCGGAACATCAGGAAAACCAGGACAACCTGGAACACCAGGACATCCAGGACAACCTGGTGGACCCGGATACCCAGGACAGCCTGGACAGCCCGAGAAACCAGGATATCCAAATGAACCAGGTAAGCTATACCCAAATTTTTTATTTAACTACTAACAGGTTTTCATATGAATTATCACAGAATAACCATTGTAATTTTATTTGCAGGTGATTCTCTCGGCCAGCCTACGGGAACTGGTGTACAGCCGCCTAATTATCCACCATCAGGACAACAGCCACCATTCCCCATCTACGTCATACCGTACCCGCTGCCGATTGTACCAAGCCCTGGCTCGTGCCCCTGCTATCTCCTGAACCCTGGTAGAAACGATACTACAGCAGTATCTCAACCTCAAGGACAGACACCTCCTAGCTACCAAGGACAGCCCCCTTGGGGCGTCATCGGATTCATCCCAGTAGTATTCCTACCTTCGTGTCCTGGAAATGGTCATGATATGCAAATGGTACAACAGAGTTTCCCTAACGCCGTTCCTGTTCCATACAACTGCGCTCAATGCCAACAAAACAGAGACATCTCTAGGTATTTGGGAAGGTTGAACGGTGGACGCAGCGCCGACTTTGGAGATTTGAAGGAAATCAAGTCAGTGCAAGAGCTAGAGGATCTTCTGAAGAAACAAATTAAGCCTATGAAGAAAATGCTTCGCAGGATATCTGTCCACCCGAAAATTCTTGAAGAAGCTAGTAATACCGAGAATGTAAAACATTAGTATTATTGTATCGAGTGGATATGATATTATGAAGATGGTGTTAATTAGTATTTTAATTTTGAGACTGTCCGATAAAATTAAAATTCTTGGACGATCTCAAAATTTGTCTTGTCAGACGAATAGTTATTTAATGAAAAGTATTTATTTCGAAAATTTTAACTTTAAGATACCGCATGTTATAACAAAATGACAGCACATGTATGTAATATTTACAAATGAAAATTATAGCTTAATTCGTTTTTAAATGTTTTAGTCCGCTAGATAGATACTTTGTTCGTGCTGTCATGTGGTAAAACCTCTATAATAACAAATAAAATTTATAAAATAATTACCGATTTGTTTTAGTTATTTTATTGCTTTCGTAATTTATCAAGCTTAACGACTAAGGAATTACAATGATTGATTTAGTACTGGAGCTTAAAATATGACGATTAAAACGTCTACGGCCAGACGGCCCTCTGGACCGGATGGATCCCAAGTCGGATATATCTTTTTCCTACTCCTCCTATCTTCTTTGATTACTTCATTGCGGGTTCCAAGACAGATTAGAGTCATGTCCCGGGCTCGCTGGACTTCATTGTCTAGTGTTGTGAATGGACGCCGCTGTTGATCCTGGTTCACAGGAGTTACAGCAGTGGGAATGTGTGGTGGCCCTCTGGACCGACGACCAGGAATGCGATTTTTGAAAACCATACGAGCGGTTCGGCAGTAGAAAATGTCAGAATTACTATGGAGATTATGCATCTTCCTACTGCCGAACCGTTCGTATCATTTTCAAAAATCGCACTGCAGTGGGTAAGAGAAAAATAACGTGGAGCGACTGGATGAGGAAAATCGAATACAGAGTTTTGTGGGACGCTTTGTGCGAAGCTGATGATGATGTGATGGATACACTTGTTGTTTGATCGATCAGAATCCGAAATAAATTCAATAAAGGGAACATAACATAATAGAAGAATACACTTCTTTCAACTACTTTACATATAGGATGATCAGACCTAGGCACATAGCCTTGAGAATAGTGATTATGTGTAACTTCAATGCTTATCAAGTCAAGTTTGTGGAAATGGGTGAAATTGTTTTGTAACAAAGATTACAAAATTAATTCATTCGTATTTATTTAGCATACTATCTACCCATTTGCATCAAAATGTTAAAGAAAACACGACTTATAGAACAGGAGGTAGGTATATAATTAATGACACATACTTAATCACAATTCTCAATACTATTTTGCCTAAGAATGTGGTGTAACAAAGGATATTCACAGGAGTGGCTTAGCAGACGGTTTAATTTTGTTTAGATATCGGTTCCATGGTGAAAGTTGTTCAGTTTAATGGTCTAAACCACCCCATTAAATATTACTACCCTCGCTTACACCCTGTATAATGTGACTATAGTACCTATGACCAAACTCTGCCTAGTGTTAAAAATAGCGAGTTGATAAGCATCACGGTCATCTCGCCACCCTTTCATTTGTCAACGTGTTCAAGGTAATCTAATAAGTAATAGTGATTAATGCACGTACATCGTTTTCTCTCTCAAGCGACTAACAAATCATCTGCGAATAGTATTAAAAGTATTAAATACATCACAATAGAAGATAATTAAATGACGAACAATACTCAATACGTACTTCAGCAGTCATTACCGACTGACCCTGTACCTACGTCATCGTAAGACGTCCCATTTAGGGCACTCTAAATCACTACAAGAGAACGAACGTTTTACACGCGACATGCATCATAATTGAAATTCACACGCAAATGAGTCAGAACTAAATAGATCACTGATACTACTCTTGTCTTGTGATTTAAGATGCAGTCATTTATAATAATCGGTTTGTAGTGAAGTAGTGCTGTGTAACTAGCCAATAGTTTATCGATATGTATTGGACGAATATGTATAGGCTATTATAATAGGCGATATGATCGTTCTAGATTTAAGAAAGACAATGGCAAAATTGAAAAAATACAATAGTACTTCAAAATATTCAAAAATACAGTCTCAGTTCCAAGATCGACCACAATAGAACTAACTAAAACGTTAGAATAGCAGTATAGCTGAAAGGAAACTCCATTTTAGTACCTATCCCTTACATCGGGAGAGGCTAAATGCTGTACCCTTTTCAAAGAGTAAGAGGTACAAAGTTATTGGTATTGCATTAGGTTTAAATTCCAATTTAACATGTGAAGTGTTAGATTAAGGCTTGATGGGGCGAAGAAAATATGAAATAAAGAATCTAAACTATTTATCCGAAATCCTTACATCATCATCAGCCTATCATCGTCCACTGCTGAACATAGGCCTCTCCCAAGGCGCGCCACAAAACTCTGTCCTTGGCCTTCCTCATCCAGTCGCTCCCCGCTACTTTTTTTAGGTCGTCTGTCCAGCGGGCAGCAGGGCGTCCCACACTACGCCTACCAGTTCGCGGTCTCCACTCTAGAACTCTGACACCCCATCGGTTGTCAGTTCTTCGGCAGATATGACCAGCCCATTGCCACTTCAGCTTGCTAATTTTCTGAGCTATGTCAGCCACTTAGTTCTGTAACGAATCACTTCATTTCTGATGTCCTTTCGAATCCTTACGAAAGACAAAAATGTTGGCGGAAATTGATAAAAAACATCAAAAAGAACACGAAAGTTGAACAGGACTGTACGTCATTATTTACTGTAATATATAATATAACAATAGCCTGACCAAAATTAAACACAAAAGTTATGAAGTCAGGGGAGTGAATTAAATAAAATTAAACGAAAGGTAACATGGAAATTTTCTTGGCACCCTTTCCCCTACTTCCGTCCGAACCGCTTCCGTGCGAAAATTGCTTCACAAGAATTACGACGACCCTTACCCTACAGCCCTACACAAAGGGAGAGTGCATTGTGGAAAAAGAAGGAAAACATTTTCTGCAAACGTTATTCATGATTATAGCAACACCATAACATTGATGAATTGTGTGCTGAAATTAAAAATAGGCGGCCAAGTGCGATTCGGAATTGCGCACAGAGGGATCTGTACCACCACCATTTTAAGATAGAGAAAAAACAAAAAGCGTTGAAAAAAACACGTTTTCTTGTACGGGAGCCACACATTTTTTTTAAATATTCCTTTTTAGAAAACCTTCCATTAAAACTAACGCGTATTCTGTGAAAATGTCAACCGTCTAGGTATGTATTACAGCTCAAAAGATAGAGCCCTTTATAGGTAGGACAGACGGACGGACAGCGTAAGCTCAGTAATTGGGATGACGTTAGCACTCTTTGGGTACGGCACCCTAAAAATATACCTACGTAAGTATTATTTATATCCCTTCCTACAGCATGATTGATCGACATGGGATATAAACTCATGCCGACACGAAAAGAAGAAGATCCCTACCTACTCGTATCGTATAAACGTGGAACTTGTAGGTAGTAGGTAGGTAGGTATGCAGAAATCAGGTGATCAATATTACCTACCTGAAGTGGGAATGGGCGTGCGTAAATACGTTTGAATGGGAAAGGCCGAGGACAACCTTTTGTAGTGCGCATTGGGAAAGCCCCATGTTCAGCAGTGGATAGTGGGCTTAAGATTATGGGTAAATAGTGAGTTAAATTAAAAAAAAAATCGTCTTGGAACACTGCCGACACGAAAGAAGAAGAATGAATTCTAAACTTGACTATGATTTAGAACATCATTAGCATGTGTTCACGGACTATAATTCCTGTGAAGGTCGATATATTCTGAAAACTGAATATCCGCACCATCTTTATACAGAATAAAAACAACCAACTGATGAGTATTCTAGTGAATTCTTATAGTGGAAACCTAACAGTAACAACGTAAGAAAGAGCCATATAGTTACATTAGTGTTGCTGAACTATCGATAGTATGACTATCGATGTTAAACAAAATTATGCTATATATATCGACATTTAATTTTCGGGGGGGATATTCATAGAAAAACAATTAAAAAGTAGGTGCTGTAATCACTTTTCCATACAAATATTCGGATTTCGAGGGGGGGGGGGGGGGATAAATCCCGCCTATCCCCCCCCCCTGGATATGTGCCTGATCTATAGGTAAAAACAACAATATCTGGGAATCCTGATATAGATAGTATGGGACACCAATAGCAGCACTACAATTGATAGTGTCTTGTCTAGTGTCTTAGTAGACAAACACATAATATAAGCCACTCTCAATAATTCAAAACTGTAGATAGTATCAACGTATCAACGCTATAGATAGTATGTGATACGTTATGTTATGAGTGGCATTATTATCAAAACTATTGATAACTAGGATTGAGAAGGCTATGCTTAAGATGGTTCGGTCATGTAGAGAGAATGAATGAAAGAAGACTAACGAATGTTATATATCAAGCAAAGGTGAGCGGAAGTGTTGGGAGAGGCCATCCGAGGAAAACATACAATGATCAGGAGTGCGATTTTTAAACTCATTCGGTGAGCTCAGCAGTTAGAAATGTCAATATTATATGGTGATATGCGTCTTTCTAATGCTGATTTGACTTTCAAAAATCATATACTTCAGGAGTGAGGAAAAACAGCACTAGAAAGATGCATATCTCCATAATAATTTTGACATTTTCAACTGCTGACTGAGCTCAGCGAATGAGTTTCATAAATCGCACTCCAAATCAATGATATTTTCCGAAAAGGGCAAGTGTGTACCATCCTCAATCGATGGAAGTGGATGAAAAGATGTATGAATGTGAATGAGGCTAAAGAGGTTTGTCAGAGTCGTAGCGTGTGGCGGTCCGTGGTCTCTGCCTACCTCAGTGGGACAATTGCGTGAGCCTATGTGTGTACTATATTGATAAGTAGTATTGCCACATTAGCTGTTGATAATTGTAGTGTCGGAATGAAACGGCCGTTTCTGACAAATGCATTTAAATTCACTGTGTATAATGATAGCTGCTTAAATTGCTATCGTCAGCAATGTAAATTAAAAAAAACTTCGTACAGTTTGCTGTGCAGATAGTATCGATACAATCAATTCTATCGATACTATTAGCATTCTTTGTCTATCGACTATCGATAGTGACTGTCGAGCGGCAGCACTATAGTCACTATACATCATGTCTCTCGACTGACCGTGACTCACATGCATCGTCTCGGGTCACCGCGCACATGTACATACTTACTTACTTGAGTTACTTGTGTCCAAGAAGGCTGCCATAAAACCTAGAATTAAGATATAGGCAGTTATGACGCGTGACAAGGGTTTAGGGACATAACATGTTGATTACTTGACTTAGCTTTTTTGGGGAACATGTACGGTCGGTCGTGGAATGTGCGGTCATAAACCGCAAACTGCGAACAATGTATTTTTATTTATTTATTTATTAGGTTTGCCAACAGGCTAACATCGTATAATATTAAATAACAATCCTGTTCATAATTCTTTAAACGAAGTAGAGTTAAGTAGACCCAATTACAGGCAAACACAGCTTGAACTTAATAATAATGATGTAAGGCTTACTGATATATATATACTCGTAGGTACTAGGTTAAATAATCTAAAACAATACTTTAGACTTAGATGATGCATGCATAACTTATCTTAGCTAGTTTAAACTAAGTTTACACAAGAGAGAATACAATGTTTTTAAAGGTTGGCAATGAATTTGAGAATATATCAATTCGTGAAGATTTAGAAAGCTCATCATTTTATCGGATCAATTAGGGGTCAGTTTGTTCGGGATAGTTGGTCAGTTTTTAGGAATCCGTTAAAATAAAGTTTACCGTGTAACTAGCTTAAAATTTACCGTGTAACTAGCTTAAAATGAACAATCATTACATAAGTGCAAGTCGATTAAGGGGAAAGGTTTCTAATGCAGTGTTTTTCGTTACCGCTTGATACGTCCTCTAAAACCTTCAATATGCTATAAGTGATTTTACTTCAATATGAATTCGATATCTATCTTCAGGTACTATCGGTATTTGACCAATGAATCCTCAAGATTATCGGCAATACGGTACTTACTATAAGGTCCTGATTCAGAACAGATACTCTTTCTTATACAGTGACTCAGATATGTATTTTAAGGTTTTAGTCTAAGTAGGGTCTAAAATGTATGGATTTTGAAATGCGAGAGTTCGAACTCAATCTCTTGAAACTTTATGGATGTACCTATACGGTGCCATACGGTGCGTCGTATCGACGAACACAGCTGCGGTTTCGTCATAAAAAGTGTCGTTTTAATATATAGAAACATATGTTATGTATTTCATAATTTCGATTCAAACAGTATCAAACGTGATACCATAGATAGAGTACCTACTTATGTGGATGTGGGTGTGTGGATAAGTTATGTATTCTCTAAGGGTGGTGGTCTTTACGCATGGAAGTGGAGACAGTAGATAAATAAATACCATCCAAAGTTCTTGGTGGCACGATAGACATTAGTACGAGTGTTCAAGTAGGTACCTACCTACTCATCACTTTAAGCTGTTTCTAGAGGCTTGAACGTAATTTCGAGACGTCGAAACTTTGAGTCGAAGGCGAAGATTAGAGACGAATGACGAAATATGGAAGAAAAACAAATAGTTATCTTTTAGGACACCATTACTGACAAAGCCATTAAATGTACGTACATACAATTTTATTGTTATGAATCATGGCCTTGCACAAGAATCTTAGTAGGTAGGTACCTATACCTTCAACTGCTTAGAATTCCGCATCTACAACGCTCGTACAAAAACGACAATTTCACGGTGTAATGTCAACTTCGTTATGGTCAATTTATATAAACTACTATTATAAAGTAATTTAAACCATTAAGCAGTAAGTTAAATGGTACGTATATCTTAACTCGGTAAATAATCTTGCATCGTCCGTAGATGTAAAACATTGAGGAAGATGCATAGACGCAGTATTAGTTTACAGTGCGTTTGACTTACTTGGTCCAATGGACTTGGGCAGAATGAATCATGTATAAGGTCTAACCAAATTAGGTGAAACTATTTTAAGGAGGTGATCAGACCCTCAAACTGAACAACTTTCTCTATGAGACCAATATCGAAATACGAAAAAAAAAACTGTTGTTCCAAACAAACGCACTCGACCTAAATGCTTCTAAATGTATGAGACCGCAGTTTTTTTTTTCGCGATTTCGATATTGGTCCCATAGAGAAAGTTGTTCAATTTGAGGGTCTGATCATCTCCTTAAAATAGTATCACCTAATTTTGTTAGACCTTATATTATAGTAGTCGTAATACAAGCAGGGGATTATTAATTTGAATCTGTGAAATTTTTTTTTTTGTAAAAAATTAGTCCAAAAATCTAAGACTAAACAGAACACGATCACACCGGAACCACACACCCACGTCTAATCTAAACTATTATAAAACTGTAACTGAAGCGTGTCTGTACATTTAAGATATTTACAAAAAAAGATTACGATATGGTTTTTACGTATCCCTGACTCGAAATCAACCTTTTTTAGAAATGTTGTCGGTCTGTTTGTTCGAGTGTTTGTTTGTTTGTTCGCGCATCACGCAAAAACGACTGAACCGATTTTGATGAAACTTTTTTGTTTGATAGCTACGATCTGACTTAAAATCTGGTAGGTATATCGCACCTTTAAAAACAAACCGTTACTAAACGAAAATATCAAATTTTACACAGGAGCATATATAAAGAAATTTGAGCGGTTTTTTCGTCATAAAATGTATATACGTTGTACTATGAGCCGTATTTTGAGGTTACAGTGTAGATATTTCTTTACTTTATTACATTATAATTCAGAAAAGTTTTTTTTTTAATTGGAACATTATTAATTATGGTTTATAACTTTTATAGTAACACTTTTCCGTTAATTTTTTTTTCGATAATGATTATTAACTATGAAGTCACTGTGTAAATTTTGTAATTATACAAAACACTATATAAAATCAGAATAATTCGAAGATATTACTTTACTATCAAATTGAAAATAATATAGTTAGCGTTCCTTCTAATTATACCTGGAAAGATACTCTAAATAACATTTTCGAAATCATGTTTTATTAGAAATCAAAGAGAGATCCATACATTTATTTTGCATTGTTAATTTGGGATTGTTAAGATTGCTAGGTAGCCAATATTATGTCTATATTATTATGTCGTGATCTACTTCAACGGGGGAAAGTCCGAGGTAGACTTACTCATTGAAAATTATGAAGTTGTATGATGATGAAATTGAAGACGATTTTGAGCTTGATGAGTTAGATCTTCCTCTTTTGTTTGAGCTCGGTGATCTTATTTCTTACCGACTTAGGTAGTTTCCGCAATTTCTTCATCCGTAGAAAAAGAACATGAAGTAACAGTGATGCTTGTGGTTGCGATTCGATTACTTAGATTTAGCGAAAAAGTTAAATCTGCATTGGGGATGTGATTCAGCTCACCCACAGATCGATTTTTGTGGGGCTGCAGTCATTTCATTCGAGGATAGTCCTTCAAACGCGCTCCAAACAAACGAAGTTTGATTATATTTTCAATACTAACCATTAAAAGTCAGTTAAAGTCAAATAGATGTTTTGAATAAGTAAGTTATAAACTAATCTCTGTGTTGTGTGAGATTTTCGTTAAAATGTATAGTTTCAAACTTACAGTGGCTCAAAGATTTCCATACCTACAAATCTTAAATTAATCATAGCATTAGAACTTTATATTTTAACGAAAATTTGACCACAGGCATAGAGATTAAGATTTAGATCGTGTTTAATTTAAAAAAAATATTACCTTTGATTGGTTAGTAAAAAATATTATAATCGTAGGTACTTCGTTTGTACGGAGCTTGCTGCAAGAAATAGCAGCCACGAAAGTGAAGAACCAATAAAATGAAATTATCTGAATTAACGTTTTTTTTTTAAATTGTTACCATGAAAACCTATTAAGAAATATTATATTTTATTTTCAAGTACCTACCTACACACTGCACCTAAAACAACATTTATTTTGTTTTCGATTTGTATAAAACTGATACTCAATGCCATTAAACTAAGATTAACTATTCGATTTTATTATCAAGTCAATATTTAATTACAAAAATAGTACCAACATAAATAAAATGTAAGTGGCAAACTGCAACTAACCAAAAATTATTATCTCTCTAGATAAGAAAAACGGTGACTAACCCAATCATTACTCTTTAGTGGTAAATATAATTGCATAAATATCCCAAAACATAAAAGTAAAGGGTAGTTATACTAAATGTAACATTTTACCAATGAAACCATATATAGGTGTGAATTGCATAATTTGATAAAAAGAAAACTGTGACTAAACAAAATGTTACACTTTACCAATTAAAAAGGGTAGACAAAATCCCCTTTACGTGATGTGCAGGCGTGTTTATCCAAATAATCACACTATTCCTATAAACTTCCGTCAGTATTCCTCAACGGACATGTAACAATTGGTTTAGACACAGTTTTGTATTTAGCAAGCCATATTTTTTCACTATTTTTTAGTTTAGTACCGCACTAAAAAGCGCCATCTCTCTCCTAAAACGGAAAGTGTCAAATTCATTTTGTAGTTTATGGCATCATAAGAAAGATGGCATTGATAACTCAATTCTTGAAAAATTTCATTTAGTAACGGTTTGCCTTTAAAGGTGCGATATAATTTGTGCGGACGAAGTCGCGGGTAAACACTAGTATACTATAAATCTATGGGAACCACAGTATAAGAAAGAGTATATATACCGGAACTTTTCACGATACGGCGCCACGCCGTAAATTTTCACGATTTAATATTGTATCGGAGTATGCCTTTTCAGCGTCTATCTTAGATTGAATTATTATAACGCGATTAAATATGGATAGGTAATCTACTACTAAACCTGCGTTTTACCTCTTATTACCATACAATGATTATAAGCATTACTTCACATAGAAATAATCACTATATCAATGAATAAATATTAAGTAAGTGATCCGTCCGTCCGTCGTGTGTACCCCCAGGCGGCACAAACGCTGTGTAAGATTTGTCTTATAAAGCATAGAATCATTAAAAGGCTGCGTAGCCGTAATTTATAAAACACGCAATCGGATAGAGGCATAACATATGATTAATATCTTTCTTTCATCATAAGCTTTATAAAAAAGCGGTGTAAACGTTTAAACAGCGTTTTTAAATTGCTGTCATTTAACAGAGTTTGAAATAAGCCATGTAAACGTTCTTATGTCAATGTTGAAAAGCAATCGTAAAAGAACTTCTTACGCAGGCATTAAGTTGTTACTTTCTGTATAGACATAGCGTAATTTACTTTTATACTGCTTTAAGTACCATATAACAGTGTTAATAATCACGGATACTCAGCTTCATACAATTATCATAAAAAAGCAATGTAAGTTACATTTGAATAGCTTTTCGCCACTGGAATCGATAAAGTGCTGATTAAAAGTTGTTACTATTATCACTAATTTGCTGGCCGCTATATAAGTAACAAATTTGATTCTTCTAGAGCAATAAAACACTCTTAAAATGCTTTACCTAGATAATATTTTAAAGCTTCATGTCATTTAGTCGTTTGGTGACCTTCGTTTTGTGCTGTTTGTGTGAGACCCGCGCGGTGCGTTTTTTTTAAATGGACATCAATCGATGAAAAAGATTTAAAGGTGCAGAACCGGAGAAAAGTGCAGAATGAACTCGGCAGTATTTTAAATAATTTAATTTTGCTATAGATAGCAAAATGAAAGCAAAGAGTAGATTGTTTGCTTATTTTACAGCTTATGTCAATTTAGTAGCTACTTTACTTGCTAACAGCAACATAAATGCTACTATCGCAGCTAAAAGCAATTTAAGAGTATAAATTTAGCATTCATCATTGCAATTAAACAGTATTATACCCTTTTTTGTCATATAAACAGCAACGCCATATTGTTTTGTCTCTTCTATTTGCAGAATAAATCATTGAACAATATTAAAATGTATTTTCCTTGGTAAATACTACTATACAAGTAATGTTTTGTTAAACCATTGCTTTGTTTAGCTGATACAAATCGTTTGTTTACGCCTTTAATGAAAAATAATACAATTACTGCTTTTAGCTATTTTAATTTTTTTATATGAATTTCTTAAAATAGCAAAATATTAACGGCGCATTAAAAATTTACACAAAACATGAGTATAAATTATCAGTAAAATTTGATTTGCATATGAAATAACGCTTCTTATTCGTGTAATCACCTTAAAAATATCAAAGTTTTATTAAATAGTCGCAATTATAGTTGACAATGATTAATATTCTGTAAATTATTATAGTAAAAATTTTGATTCATTTTGTTTCACATTATATTACTTCAAGCTGCAAAAACTAACATCTATATAATTATGAGTCGAATAAAAGTTGTTTATCAAGCAATTATTTGACAGTCGAAAAGCATCTTAAATAGCTACTTCACAGCTTGTATGCAGCAGAGGAAGGCTATATAAAGTGCGCCCAAACGGGCCGTATAGAAGCTGTATAGACGTTTACATATACCCTTATATAACAACCACTGTTGTAATAAATACGTTCTCATAGCTTTTATATCAACTAAATTGGCTACCTGGTGTCACACGTTGGTTCAATAAATTTTTTTTTATTGTTTACTTTTTTTTTATTATTCCACCAACACGCACTGGGCCCGCGTGGTGGAGTATGGCCCACTCCCTCTCACCCTTATTCGTGAGAGGAGGCCTTTGCCCTGCATTGGGATTCTACAGGCTATAACTAACTATTGTTTTAATCAAATCACTTTGATGATTAAAATCAAATCAAAATTGATTTTACACCAAAACATTAAAAAAAAATACGGAGAGAAGAAAATCTGCTGCTGAAAAATGACAACAAGTTTTCCTAAAGTCCGATTTAGGTATATCGACTACAGCGACTTTACCTAAGGGAAATGAAGGGGTTCGGTGAAAACATTAACTAAGTATATTTAAGAAAATTTTTAATTAACGATTTCGAAAAATACTAGGTAAGTAGGTACTTAAATATTTTCTTATTTTTCGCCGTTACCTAAGGGAAATGAAGGGGTTCGTTTCGTCTGTTTAAATCTCAGATAAATTAACAGGAATGGATTGGAAATGATCTCTCATTTCTACGCAAAAAAGTCTGTCAATTTTGCGGGGGTGAGGGGGAGGTTTATATACAACTTGGCGACTGGCGCGGGATGCGCGTCAACTATTTTTATATAACGGGCATGCTCACTGAGCGCATGCCTTTGGCAGAGGGTTACGCGCGTAATATCGCATCCATTTAAATAATTAATTGTTTTGGAATTCAATACGATAGAAAACCCGTACATACCTAAATGAACACTGTTCTCTATTAGGTTTTAATGGCATTAGTCACACTGGAAACGTTTTTGTTGTAAGAATGTACTTATATAGCTTACTACAATGTTAACCGAGTTCCAATTAGGCAACAGATAATTGGAAAACGTAAACATTACGGCTTTGCTTTTAGCGTTAATGTTGCCAGAAACGGAAAGAATAAAATAAACCAATCGGATATTAGTCGACAGGTCGATACAGGGTGTAAACTTAATGCATTACACACTTTATGGGATACTTCAGACCATCAAACTGAGCAATTTTACTATGGGACCAATACCTACTGAAATCGCGCCTTTATTACCGTTACACTATCATATGATGGACCTATCCAAAACTAACTGCTTATCGTGCCTTCCGAGGGACGGAGATGCTCAAGATGAAGTACATACAACTAAAACCTGTAAAAGTTAAAATTTTCTACAAAAGCTTATACTTACCTACTAAAGTGAGTGCGCATTCTTCTTCTTATCGTGTGGGCAAGCCCTGGTGTCAGAGTTTATTGAGTTTACAGAGTGATTTTTATACAAGGTGTTACAAAAATACAAATAAACATTTAAGGGGGTGGTTTAGACCATCAAACTGAACAACTTTTACTAAGGGACCAATATCGAAATCGCGAAAAAAAAAATTGATGTTCCATACTCTACAAATCGACTAGAGCTAAAATATGTATGGGATATCAGATTTTTTTTTTCGCGATTTCCATGATGGTCCCATAGAGAAAGTTGTTCAGTTTGACGGTCTAAATAACCCCCTTAAGAGTTTTAAAAATTTATTCTTACTTATGTAACACCCTGTATAACAAGTACTACTACCAGAGATAATTTCCGGGACCAACTCGGGACGGAATCATCTTTCTTTTCAGACAATCAGGTGATTCAGCCTGTAATGTCCTAAGCAACTGGGGAAAACGCACAAAGTGACATATCACTATATGTTCCATACTCTACAAATCGACTAGAGCTAAAATATGTATGGGATATCATATTTTTTTTTTCGCGATTTCCATGTTGGTCCCATAGAGAAAGTTATTCAGTTTGACGGTCTAAATAACCCCCTTAAGAGTTTTAAAATTTTATTCTTACTTAACGTAACACCCTGTATAACAAGTACTACTACCAGAGATAATTTCCGGGACGGAATCATCTTTCTTTTCAGACAATCAGGTGATTCAGCCTGTAATGTCCTAAGCAACTGGGGAAAAACGCACAAAGTGACATATCACTAGGTTTCCCCGTGGGAATCGAACCTACGACCTCCGTGTCAAGAGCCCAAAGCTCTTAACCATTAGACCACGGAGGCAGTGTCGCATTTAAAGCATAATAAGTGAAATAATAATCCGAGACGGTTTCCGCATCCGCACTGCACTCGAGGGAGTAAGTTTGTTCTCGACTTGCACACTCTAAGATTTATTGTTTTCTAGGACGGTAGTTAAAGAAAGGATTAATGGGTTGTGCCAGCACTGCTCTTATAATTATACCTATACAGGGTGTAAAATTAAATGCGAGGCATATCAAACAGGGTTAAGGTACTTAAACTGAACAACTTTCAAGTTGGAGTCAACTGCGAAATCGGGAAAAAAATCTGCTGTTTCATAGAAAATGTCAAAAAGCTACTCGGCCATGTTGAAACAAATTTATAATTATGCACGAGCGTATCGATTAGTTTATGAGCTTATCCAGCGTCTGAACTTTAGCTTTTAAAGCTTTCAAATCAATAAAGTATAAGAGAAAAGATAGAGTCGAGTCTTAATAGGCTCGAAAATGTATGGTATTTAACATACGAGAGTTCGAACTCAAACTTAAATAAAACCGGTCAAGTGCGAGTCGGGCTTCTCGCGCACCGAGGGTTCCGTACCACACTACCACACAACTTAAGGGGCTACCTGCCGGTTTTGGGTAATTTTGTAACCATTTTATTCATTAACTATGGCACTTTTTGAGCTGAAATTTAAACTGAACCATCTACAGGATATGAGAAGTGATGTGGTTTTTCTAGAAATCGATTTTAATGAATAAAACCGAAGAAAAGGGACTCTAAAGTCACCCCTTTTTTTCCAGTTGTAACCATTTTACTCTTACATTTTTAATCGGAACAAAATGAAAATTTACTATATTGTTCACAATACAATTAAGAATGATGTGGTTTTTTTACTTTTTCGAAATTAATAAAAAATCATCGAATTTTTCAAAGAAAACAGCAAAATTCTGACCGGAGCCACGCGCTCTTTCTCATCGATTAGTATGGAGTGTGAGTGAGAGGAGAGTGGTCCAAGGCTGATACGCCTTAATATATATCCTTGTTGTTTTCTCCAGGACCAACTCACACTTGGCTGGTTTTTATTATTTATTGTTTTACTATAGAGTTTGCTCTATAATCATAATCAGTATAATCACACCAAGTTTGACGCTTGTATGTATTACCGTTTTTACGATAGAGCGAGAAGTGAGGAGTTGAGAACCCCACTCAATTTTTAACTTTTTGACATTTTTATAATTTGTTAGTAATTTCGTCATAATAACGCGCATTCTGCGGAAATTACAACTGCTATTTAAGCTACAGCCCTAAGTAGGTAGGACAGACAGACAGACAGACACGGACGGATGGACAGCGTAGGGTTACGAGTATGAATAGGTTTGAACTCTTTTCACCCTTTGGGTACGGAACTCTAAAACATTAGCGAAACTACTAACAAGTTTTAATCAGCGGCAAAGATCTGTAACTTTGTCACATGAGAGAACTTTATTATACTTACTTAAACCGTCGTAAACTGCTTGCCTAACCCTTGGGAATGCATAAGGATGACAAGCGACCTTGACGAGACGGCCTTAAGCCAGCCAACCGTAAGAATAACTCAAGACGTCACCGCAATCATTTCACCGATAATTTGCCATACTCCGCACATTTCCGCTTCATGGTAACATGAGGTAGAACAATTTAGGCATAATTTGGTAGAATTCCTTCATTATTCAGAGTCACCGTGTCGAGTGGTTCTGGTTTAGAATGAACCTCCTACAATGGGTGTCCTACAAGGTAACTACGGATAATAGGGTGTAATTAAAAGTATCATTATCATGTAAACCACATGCTCTACTCATCAAACTGAACAACTTTTACTATGGGAGCAAACCAGTCAGAGCAAAAATAAATCAGCTGTTCCATACTAAACTATAATACCTACTCGACTAAATTTGTATAAAACTAGCTTCACATTATAAATATTTTGTATGCCCTGTGTAGTAGAACATTAGAACCACTTTATTCATTATGTCACCTGAATGCATGTATGTTCTTACAAATAAAGTTCTGATTTTGATTCTGATTCAATGTATGAGACAGCAGTTTTTTTGTTCTGACAGGTTTCATAATAAGTATCATACTAAGTATTATGATACTTTTTCAGGTTCCATAAGGTTTCGTAGGTTTCAGGTTTCATAATAAGTATTATACTTATTCATAATAAGTATCATACATAAGTATCAGACAGGTTTCATAATAAACAGCTCACATAATAAAAGAGCCGTGGTGGTCCAGTGGCGAGTAACCTTGCCTGCTGTGCAGAAGGCGATGGTTCGATCCCCGTCCAAGCCGACTCGTACCAATGAGTTTTTCGGAATTTATGTACGATTTGTTACACCACTGGCTTTTCGGTGAAGGAAAACATCGTGAGGAAACCTGCATGCTTCAATTTCGAGGCGTGTATTGTACCCACTGTCCATTATAAGTGGCGACGGGCTCACCCCCCGTCACACTGGACAGAGTTTCGGTACTACTGGTGAAACGTGGATGTTCTGAGGTTTCAGAATATCTCTGACTACCCCCTCGGGGAATATAGTCGTGAGCATATGCTATGCATAATAAAAGTTGTTCAGTTTGATGGGTATGATACTTTTCCTTACACCCTAAGGGTTTTTACGAGTATGTGTTTTAGTGGGCGAAGGGCTGGTACCTATACCCACTCGTACCTATTACCTACATCTTTACACGTCATTTCATCTCGAAATCTTCAAATTGAGTTACAACTGTTGTTACCGTATCTGCAACTGTTACAAATACAGATAGTCGTAGCATTGTGATCTGACCATCCAGAAAAAGTTTATGGTCGTGAGTTTATGTAACTATGTATGTATGTACTATCGCGGACTTTTCCGCCTGACCACCACTAGGCTCATTTTTGCGACAGCGACAGATCAACCTATATCCAACTGTGATGTGTCGCCGTGTGTACATTATGTATGATTTTGGCCAGTTTAAGAAAACTTAGAACTTGCGAAATTCTAAAAGGAAAGCAGGCCCTGTAGCTAACATGTTATAAGCCTGGTAAACGACTAATTGGAATGGGGTTACGATACTAAACTGTGGTATTATAGCGCCCGCCTAACAGCTTGAGTACCATTATGAAAGGTCTAAGAGGGTCTGTCGTTACGTCGCAATGACTAGGTTCTAGCGCTTATTGAAAATTTCGTCACTAAAATTATTAATAGGCAAATAGTTGGAACGTTCCGATACTTTACTTAACTACCTTTTGCTCGATAGCGTTCAAAAAACCTATAAAATATTTAAAAAATATAGGGTCCTTCTTAATATGCTTACACTTTTTTAACGGGATGATCAGACCATCAAACTGAACAACTTTCTCTATGGGACCAACAACGAAATCGCGAAAAAAATATCAGCTGTCCCATACATTTGACTCAAGTTGGTTTGCAGTTTAGTATGGAAAATCAGATTTATTTTCTCGTTTTTGATGTTGGCTCCATAGAGAAAGTTGTTCAGTTTCATGGTCTGATCATCCCCTTAAAAAAGTGTCAGCATATTAAGTTGGACCCTGTATACAAATAATTTTTATTTATATTTATTTATAACACTTTATTGCACACAAAAACATAAAAATATACAAAGTTGAGAAAACATGTACAAAGGGCGAGCTTATCTCTGAAGAGATTTCTTCCAGCAGACCCGCAAAAGAGACAGTTAATAATTAAGGCAAACTTATTGTGTACAAACAAACAATAAAATGTATGTTAAAAAATAATAGACAAAAATCTCAAAGGATTTGCAAGTTGCAACAGCGGCGGGCTCGTAAAGTTGGTACCTGACAAGAAATAAAGGGTGTCCCAAAGAAATTGAACCTAAGGGGTCTCCAGAGGGGACGCTCTTTTTGATGACACTCCTGGGGAATCGATGGATGCAAGTAAGTTATTAGCGGCGACCTACATCCAGCAACCTTTAGCTGTAATGGTGATGTTCTGCAACAGAATTGGGTTGATGTATAATTATAAAACTCGCAAAATGTCATGTGACATTTGTCAAGACCTCTATAACGTGACCCTGACGACATCCCCCTCCCCTAATTAGCGTCACGTGATTTATTGACGCCCCCTAAGGTAACCCGCCATGTAGTTACCTATTACACAACTCTTATTGTGTCTATTTGTATCACATCATTTCCTTGTTGCATCACGGAAAAAAATAATTATTAACAACACAATCAAAGGCGTCCCATGAGATGATGTTATTATAGGGTGACAATATTACGCCGCATGCGTCATAGAGACTTGGCAGAAGGACGTGTTGCCTACAAACGGACTCATTAGGTCCCCAGTGACCATTGTCAATTATAAGACAAAAAGTCTCACGGTTTATAAAGGCCTGAGCGTACGTGGTGGAACACAGAGCGCATCTCCGTTCAAAACTTATCACCTGTGTTGATGGTGTTCTACTGTTTGAGTGCATCGTTACATTTGAATTTTTAAACGTGTATTGTTTTTTTACTTATAGTGAGTATATTTTATTTATTTAAATTTATTGAAATCAATAAGCTAATGAGATATCGGTATGTAAATTGATCTTAGTTGCAGTAGATGCTAAGTTACTTACGGGTTTGCTGGAAGAAATCTCTTTAGAGATAAGCTCGCCCTTTGTAATTGTATATTATGCTGTTTTCATGTATATTTCAGTGTGTACAATAAAGTGTTAAATAAATAAATAAGTTTCAGCTTCAGTTACATTTTGAATAGATTATTATAGAAAGCAGTGAAAACTTCTCTTCGTTTTGTTATCAGCCCAGTATGTGAGCTAAATAAGCAGCTTTCATTGTATTGTGCTATAGAGACGTTCATTTGTAAAGGAAGGGAAATGTGTTTATATTTGAAAAGTTAATCACTAATGGGTCTTAAGTGGAGTGGACCACAACTTTAAATATTTCATACCATATAAGGAAGAAAAGATGTTGCGATTCCTATGTAGCTTTCGCGCCAATTCTGGTTACCAAATAATTATAATGTATTTAAGTATTAGATAAATATACTATCCGACATATTTTGGGAGTTACTAAGCTGTTTTAACCTACTGCCCAAAATTTTTCCGCTATGGACACTAACTAAGTATGTAGTTGGTACAAAATATACTTAGGTAAAATCAATACTTTGTTGTAGCGCACCGCATTACACTTTTCACAATTTGAACAGCGTTCTTTCCGACTACCACTGACCTTTAGGTATGTTTATTTAATAAAAAAATTAAGTAGTTCAGCCCTGTAAAAAACTTGACTATAATTAAAATGTCTATCAGTCTTAAGTTAACCGCCAATAGCGTAGTTTGCGCCTACTGCATCGTTCTTGAACCATGATAATGAATTGCTTGCATGCATAACACTTGTAGGTCAAAACGTAAGCGTGAGAATAGCCTAACAAACTGGTCATTATTGTTTTGAGGGTCAACTCAAGAGGTATGTTTACAACGGCGGAACGAGATGCGGAAAACGTCGTAGGAATTAAATACTCGTACGCACTAAATAAATGCAGCTTCATAATAGGCCCCGCAACTCGTAGAGGCCTCGCGGCTTCAGAAGGCTTGTATAGGTTTGCCCGACCTAACAATGGTTCCAAGACTATTGGATACCTACTTATATGTAGGTATAGCTATATACAGGCTGTAGCAAAACACCTAGTAGTAGACACTAGGGGGTACAGACCATCAAATTGAAACACTTTGGAGCCAACTTCGAAATCGTGAAAAAAAAACCTGCTGTCCCATACCTATACTTTTGAGTCGAGTCGGTAACCGAAGTTTTGTATGAAAGAGCAGATTTTTCTTACGCGATTTCGATGTTGACTCCATAGTGAAAGTTGTTCAGTTTGATGGTCTGAAGCACCCCCGTAAGTATTACTAGGGTGTTTTGTTACACCCTATATAACCAAAACTGGTTTGGGTTTTAATCAGTTAAATTATTATCAACTTAAAGACTTAATGTGATTTAGATGCAATGGAGCCCTTTTTACACTTAGTTGCAGAATCGCTCATTGGAGTTAATCCTCCATTAAAATCTCTTGCTAGCTTTTACTACGTCAAGCAAGAAGACAAAAAGTGAGAGCAAGAGATTTAATGGAGGATTAACTTACATGAGCGTTTCTGCAACAGTGTTAGTAATTTTGCGAAACTAATATTTTAAAGTAAAAAAGTTTTGACTAGCTAAGGAAACTTCTAAAATCGTTTAGGTACGGTTCGGCATACCTAAATTATATTACCTAGAACTGATAAAGTAAGAAGTTTATAGCAAGTCCGCATCCTTGGTCGTTTGACTCAAATAGAGAGTAGGGTAGGTATTGTATCTTTTCCGCACTACGGCGTGCTTTTCACTGTGAACGCTTCAAAAGCCACAAAGACCTAGTTTCTAAACACCTAACCTAGTTAGTTGTTAATGTTTGAGTTTCTGGTTACTCTAATTAGCAACAACTTAGACATCAAAGAAGTATAAGAACGGACGGAATTAAATAAAGGTACGGCTTCTGTAACATCCCAATCCCTTTATTTCATTACGGCGGCGGCGGCGCTTCATTACGCAGTCACCAAATGTTATCCTTATACTAAAGTAAGAGTAGGTACGTAGTTAGGTAGGTATATACCTAATACCTAATCTTGTTGCAAGTAGGTACCTTTACACCATGATGATGAATTATTTGCCATATATGAAGGAGACAGATGTAAAGAACTAGGGTTGCCAGTGTTGCCACCTCTTGGGTTGCCAGGTTCAAAGAAGTTATTTATAACCACTGACATATACTCTAGCGATAGACAAGCTCGTTGAAACAAACAACATGTCACACAAAACAATACGGCCGTAAAGCTCCTAAACCGACTGGCAGTTCATGTCAGATTTTGTACTGTTCACATAGCTACAGTGCATACTACAATAATATCATATGATCAGCCTTGCAGCTGATCGTTAATTTTTTACTGACCTTCAAACGTCTGTAACTCCTAAACCGACTGACGTTATGCAGGCAGACCTGGTCCATCCCCATCACGGAGATGCTCTACACCCCATAAACACTGAAACAGCCTTGCTGCTGATAGTTGCAAAAAGTACACTTATCTCTTATACTAATAATGGTAAAGGTACTTGCGGCAAGATTTTGCTAGGCAAACCGGTGGCGTTGTGTGAACCCCTGTGTAAACTTTCACTTAAATTACATTTCGTTCACCAAACAAATAGATCTCGAACATACCTTTTGTATATAACTGTGAATCTTTCTTTGCAGATGGCTATAAATGGATTAAGAATTATGTGGTTCCTGATTCTACTGGTAGGATGCGTGTATGCAGCGCCATCTATAGAATCAGTTGTTAGTGAACAACAAGCCACAGCTCCTCAGGTTGTCGATCTGGAAAAGGATGAGCTAAAAGCAGCTTCAAGCACATCACGTAAGTATATCGTTTATCTGCTATTTAGAGTAAAAGCCTACCTACACGTACCTAATAAATAAACGTACCTAACTATACATGGAGTGGTATTTTTGTAAGTCATACGTTGAACTTAGCAGCAGAAAATGTCAAAATTACTATGACTAAATCGCACTCCTGGAGTATGATTTTTGAAAGACAAATCAGTAGTAGAAAGATGTATATCTCCATTAATTTTGACATTTTCTGCTGCAGAGTTCAACGTATGACTTTCAAAAATAGCACTCCTGATAGGGATTCATTCTAAAATGGAGATCACGAATTAGCAAACGTAGAGAGAGCCCTCCGGTCCGCTGCCTGGAGGCCGACGACGCCTAGCAAGGCTGACATGCCCCACGCGATAAAACGAGATGCGCTGTCATATGGCAGGCCCACTGTGACGGGTTAGTTGTCAAGTTGATGGCAACTGGATGGAAGGGCCGAGGAGAGAGCCTTGGGTGGGGCCTATCAGCAGTGCACGATGAAAGGCTGATGATGATAATAAACTACATATACAGGGTGAAACTGACATTATTACATTAGCAACCATTTAATAAGCTAACTGATAATGAAAATATTGCGAATACGTCACAGGAACAGGGATATAAATAAATAAATAAATAAATAAATAACGCTCACAGGCACATACATTGTAATGATCCCGAACTAAGCACTAAAGGCTTTTATTATGGAAACCATACAACAACGGCACGAACATATAACATCCATGACCGAACCGGGATTCGAACCCAGGACTTTGGCAGTCCGGCGTGGTAACCATTACACCAACCGGGTCGTCAATTCCCGTCTCCCGCACGGTATTTACAACTCTATTTCAATCGTCATTGAGTTCATTATCAATTGATTAATAAAAACTGACCGAACAGTTCTCCGCTAGGTGTACGCTGACTAAGAGTCTACCAATCAAACTTTTACTGAGCAAACCGATCGGAGCAAAAAAAAATCCGCTGTGCCACTAAACTGCAACTCAAATCTCAAATATATATTATGAAAATCTGATTTTTGTAATCACAGTTGCATACAGATATTCAGATTTCGGGGGGGATAAATCCCGCCTATCCCCCCTACCCCTGGATACGTGCTTGATAATAAATACGAAGATTTCCGTGATCAACAAAACTATTTCATAGAAATAGAAATCAATTTATGGCTTCGAAACAGGCACAAATTGTGTAAAAACATTAAAATGCACTAAGCGCTTCTCTTACAGGGTTACTTTTATCGCTTTCCCTGAGGCAGGCTCCATAGTGAAAGTTGTTCAGTTTGATGGTCTGAGTTCGCGGTTTCAGTATTTGCTAGGCTGTCACTTACACCCTGCATAATATATGCTATCCTACATTTTCAGATGTATCCCGTCGCTACTCAGACTGGGGTTCCCCAAGCGGTTACACTGGCTACACGGTTACTGGCTACGGCACTTTAGATGACAAATACAGCGCTTACTACGGCGGCGCGGGCGGCTCGGGCGGTTACGGCGCCTACGACTCATTCGGATCCAACGGGTACGCCGGCTATCCTGGATACTCTGGCAATGCCGGATACGCTGGCAATGCGGGATACGGTGGCAACGCCGGATACGCTGGCAATGCCGGATACGGCGGCTACAAAGGGTACGGCGGCGGCGGTGGCTATGGATTGAGTGGTGGTTACGGCGGATATGGAGGCAACGGTGGACTAAATTCGTACTATGGCTACAATAACCCAAATTATCAGGGCGCATATCATTTGGGACACGGATATTATAAACGGCCTGGTTACGGTAATATTTACGGTAACGGTGTTACGCCTAGCTTAGTTACTGGGTATAGAGGTTATTCTAGAAGATGAAACATATGCTTATCATAAGAAAATGTTTTGTTTTAACAGTTTACATTAAAGTAGTTTTATTTCATACCTATAAGTTAACCAAAGTACCTTCCAAAGTTAATGTTAAGATAAAGGTGTACCAATATGCGTAATTATTCTTATGTCGATTGCTTAGTACTTTGATCTAAGGCTTAGATCAAAGTCAAATTAATGGATGGCCTAAAGCGCGTTAAGTTGAAGCATACAACTAGGGCAGTTGATCCATACAAACTAGGGCAATTGTCTGTCATCTCGGTACAAATTTAAGTATACCATTCATTTGTTTTGCCTCATTTTTCTGGTTTGAAATGTTCGCGTAAGGCCTATCCATTTTAATTTTTCTTTGATCTAAGCTCGATTGTCATCAAACATGTAATTGTATTTTGTCATCCGTTTTGTGATATGCATAGATATTTATTAAAAACATAAATAAACAAACAATGAAACAAGTATTCGAGTTTTTTCAACTTTATTACTAACAATGTGACATACACGTAATCTTAAAATCGTTACATGCTAATTCATTTTAAAGATCGCTGCAGTAAAATACCGTAAAATTTAAAATTAAGTTTCTATACGTCAGTGATGCTAGCATGTTTGCTTGACCAGAAAAATAAAAATCTTCGCCATGTTGCGGAAAAAACATGAACTAATTTCACTCTTAATCGTCTAGGTGACAGCAAGAAATACAGATATAAAGAGACAACATATCAAGTTATTATTTCTGTGGTCAGGGTTAACATGTATGTGCATGGTGGGGACATTGTGATCTAATCGGACCCAGACGCACTGGTCTGTTTCTTCATAGATTTTAGGGCTCTTTCACGCAGTTTCTTTTCCAGGTCCTCATTGTTAACCTTTCCTTCTTCCTCCTCCTCCTCCGCTTCGTCGCTGTCGGATGAGTCGTCCTTCTTTTTAGATTTCTTATGTTTCTTGTGTTTCTTATGCTTCTTAGAATGCTTCTTGTGCTTTTTAGTTTTCTTCTTTTTCGGTTCATCGCTGTCTGAATCAGACTCTGATTCTGATACCTTCTTTCTAGCCTTTTTCTTGGACACCTGGTCACTATCGGAAGAAGACTCTTCCTTCTCGCGTTTTTTTGCTTTCTTTTCGTTGTCATCGCGTGACTTAGTTTTTGCTTCGTCTACGTGTTTTGTTTTCACAGCTTTTTCGTCCCCTTTTCTAGGTTTGACTGCTTCGGGTGACGCAGCTTTTTCTTTTGGATCAACTTTCTTACCCCGTTTCTGATCTTTTTCTGAGCTGGAAGTATCACGTTTAGCTACTTTCTTCTTTCCCGACTTGTCGTCGCTTTCAGAACTTTCGTCGTGAGAATCTTCAGAATTATCCGCTTTCTTTGCTTTGCCAGTTTTGCTGTCCACTTTTTCAGACCGGGAGCGTTCGCTACTGGCTTCTTTGTTGCGTTTCTTAGACTTCTTTTCAATGTCTGATTCTTCTGGAATGTTCTTTTGTTTTGACTTTGAGCTCTTGGGTTTGACATCTTCCTCGGAACTTGATTCAGAGCTCGATGATCGTGCTCTCTTCTTCTTAGATTTTTTAGCTATCTTCTTTTTGGCATTCTTTTTGCTTTTCTTTTTCTTTTCTTCTTCAGAATCGCTCGAAGAAGAGTCGTCCGACTCACTTTCGCTTGACGAGCTTTCCTTCCTCGGTTTCTTTGCTCTCTTGGATGTGGATTTTTCCTTACGTTTAAGTTTATTCTTGCTCTTAGACTTAGCTGCGTCGCTATTTTCGCTTTCACTTTCTGACGGTCGTGACTTGCGTTTGCCTTTCTTTACAGCCTGTGCTTTGCTGTCTTCGTCGACGTGGTCCTTGCCGGAAACGTCATCGCCGGACCTCTCAGATTTTTTGTTGTTCTCTATCTCATGTTTCCTTAGGAAAGGCGAGGGTGTGCGAGAGAGACTCTTGGAGTACTCTCGCAGGACTGGGACGGGTACGAAGTCCTCTTTCTCCTCGTCATCAGATGACTCGGGTCGTTTGTTTTGACTCTCTTGTCGCTCTTGTCTCTCTTGTCTCTCTGGCCTTTCGTTTTGAGGCGCAGATTTTTTCTTATCCACCGAAGATTCCCTACTAGAACTAGATATCACCCGTTCTTTGGATCGTTCACGCGGAATAGAAATGCGCTCTGTTGACTTCTTTATCAATTTTTCAGCAAGGTTTTCTGTAACAAACAAAAGTATTGGTAATGAAAGAGTCATAGACATAGACATAGACATAGACATCATTTATTTGCGAATATGAGTACAATTAATATTTCATCCCATCTATTCAAAAAGTGTCACTTTAGTCCTCTTTAAGTGCGCCTAAAGTTGCACTTTTTGTTAAGAGACTTTTACAGCGGGCAATGATGAGTTTTGAATTTGGAACATGTATTTTTGCTACATAGGTCCGCGACCAAAGAGACCGAACGCAAATATTAAACTAGAAGCGCCTTTTATTTATTTTCCTCATAGAGGGGGATGAAAAGTAGAGTGTATCACTCGGCCGCAAAATTATTTTTTCCTCGGGCGTCATACTTTGAATCCCTCGCTGCGCTCAGGATTCTACTTTAGAATCCCTCGCTGCGCTCGGGATTCTACTCAAGAATCCTTCGCTATGCTCTGGATTCAAAATAGCGCCCTCGCCTTAAAAATATTATTTTACGCCCTTGTGATACAATCTACTATTATAATATTAATAACAGATCTTACAATAAAATAATCAATAAGGTTCAAATCATATTCTACCATTTTGGCATGCAAAAATATTGTTATTGTGTACAATTTAACTATTCTAATCATTCCTGTCAAGATTATATTGTTAAGTATAATTATGTCAATTCAATGAATACAAATCTTTTCATACAATCATAATGGAAGTTATGTCATTTATTCATTATACCTACTAACTAGACATTAGTTACAATTAATTTTCGTCAAAACTTGTCATCAAAGAATTCTGCAATATTATAATAACACCTATCAATCAGTAATTTAGTCAATTCCTTTTTAAACTTATTCAAGGGAGCATCTCTTAAACTTTTTGGCAGCTTGTTAAAGATTTTAGGTGCCATACTAAATGTGCTATTCTGTAGTAGCGTTGTTTTACACGGCTTGTGGCATAGCCTATCACGGTTACGTAAGTTACGCTCAGTTATTTGAGATACTGTCCTAAATAATTCACAATTACTTTTAACAAACACAGCAGTTTCGCAGATATAGAGCGAAGCAAGGGTGAGTATGTTTTGTTCCCTGAAGTACGGTTTGCAGCTGTCGGTCGGTTTTAAACTGTTGATTGCACGAATACAGCGTTTCTGGGCCCTGAATATCTCAAGTTTCCTTGTACAGTTACCCCAAAAAATTATTCCAAACCTTAGCGAGGATGCTGCAAGCCCGTGGTAAGCTGTTATTAACGTATTTAAATTAGCTATTTTTGCAAGTTTATATAAGGCGTATGAGAACTGCCGTATACGAGTGCATATCTTTTCCGCATGGAGGTCCCAGCAACATCTCTGATCTAGTTGCAAGCCCAAGTCATATGAAATGGATGCATATATTTTGAATAATTCGAAAGTAATGCGTATTACTAACCTTTCCTTGGTATGGAGACGGATTTTTCCAGTCGCTCTTTGATGAGATCGCTGGACCTCCTCTCGCGAGACTTCCTTTCCCTGGATCTTCTATCCTTTACAATACGTTCTCTGGATTTCTTGTCCCTGTTGAATACCGTGTTGAATTAAAACTTTTCTCCATGAATAACATTCATTTTAAAATAAACCAGTCATAAATGCATTTTAAATATTATTTTAATGTTTTGAATTTTTTTGTCATAAATTGAGCAGTTTTTTCGTAGTAGCAGCATGTATAGCATGTTTTAAACGCGCTTGCGATTTAGAAAAAAAAAGTGTACGCGGCTATTTGTTTTTTTGTAGGCATACCACGAATTAACTCAAAATAATTTATTCAATATAGGAGCCTGAAGCACTCTTATTAAACGTCAATTCTTTTTAACACTGCAGTGTACACAACTGTAGTTTATACGCGCATTTTGAATAGTCAAAAAGTTCCCAGACTACTGGCTACTGGCTTCTGATAAATAAGAAAGGCAAGTGTTACCTGGACTTGGAGCGACGAATGCTGGAGCGGCGAGGCGACGACCGTCGCGGAGAGACACGTCCCGAACGCCTGCGCGAGCGAGACCGCCTGCGGGAGCGGGACCTGCGACGGGACCTAGTCGACATTTACGACCAATTAGTTCTCACGTTTAAAACACTATACAGTGTGAAATTAAATGCGTTACATACTTATGGTGCTTTAGACCATCAAACTAAAAAACTATGGAACACATAGAAAATGCTAAAATTTAATTTCACACCCTGTAACAACGACTTGAAAAGTAATTTCCAACGTTTGGACCGTTTGCAAAAGTCATAAATTGTTAAATTTTAGTTCTGAAGCCAAATACTAGTGTTATGCGTATGATTTATCAGACGACATCAGCTGAAGTCTTAGATCAAAATAAAATGAATGGATAGGCCTTACGCGAACATTTCAAACCAGAAAAATGAGGCAAAACAAATGAATGGTTTACTTCAAATTTGTATACAAGTGCCCTAGATTTGACGGATAATGGCGCTAGTTTGTATGGACCAAGTGCACCAGTAGTTTGCTTCAACTTACCACGCTTTAGGCCTATCCATTAATTTTATTTTGATCAAAGGCTGAAGTCATTATACTTGCCATAATCATAACACAAAAGTTAACAAGGCACGTGATGTCGAAAGCCAACTTGCAAACCTACAGTAGGTATCATGTAGTGGTCACATTGTAAAATAATTGTTAATTTATCTCATAAAAGTTTCTTTAAGGTAAGCTCATAATACGACGGCTCGCATCGGGACGGAAGGGGCCGTATAGCAGCGGATAATGCGAATAGCGGATAAGTACATCACACATAAGTGAGTGCTGGGTCGCAACGAATTGCCGGATTTTTAGCTTGACTTAATTCCGACTAAGATTTTCTATGAGATACGCGATGCCCGGCTCTCCGAAAAGTGCGTGCGTGTGCCGTATTTTCGATTAAAAAGAATAAACAAAGCCACTTTATAAAGATTTTTTTAATGATTTCACTAGAAAAACTAATGGTGAATCATCATCATCATCATCGTATATAGGATACGTCCCACTGCAGGGCGCAGGCCTACCCTCTAGGAGGGTGTTTGGGCGTTAGTCCACCACGCGTGCCCAATGCGGATTGGTAGACTTCACATTTGCATCAGAATTTTTTTTTCTGCATATACAGGTTTCCTTACGATGTTTTCCTTCACCGTTTGAGAGAATGGTGAATATTTGAGTATAAATACCAACAATCGGACACTATTTTAAGTTCTTCTAAAACGAGAAAAATGTTTTAAATGCATGAAAATACGTCATCTTTGTGACGATTTTCTATCGAGTGAAGTAATTCCAATCGTGTATTCAGTTCATGATTTCACTAGATATAAACTATCCAAAAATACTGAGGTATGACTTTAGTTTCGGTAAATGGTATAAATCTAGTCGAAAAATGAAAAATAAAAGACGCCTCCAAGGGGTTTCGTCCTACCATTGTGCCTTAATATTGCGGACGTTGTAAAAAGTTCCGCTTGGTATGGCACACCGCGACGGGCCGCATCACATCCACCGCGAAATAATGCGACCCGCTTCGGTTTGGCATAGTTTACCATAGTTCATATAAATTTTAGGTATGGAAGCGATTTCGGCGGATTTGCGCTGCGGCTCGACCCGATGCGACCTGTCGTAATACGCGCTTTCCTTTAAAGCAGAACTGTAATGCTACTATGAACTTTAGGGTCATCGGTTGATATTGTACCTATGACATGTTTTGTCCATTCTAGTAGACTCTGTTGAAGTATAGAGCTAGCATACCACGCACGACACAACGAGAAAGCAGACATAGGGCCTGTTTCACCACTTCTGAGTAAGTTCCTGCTAGCTTATCCGACAGATAGTTTGACGTATTTTTTATGAAAATATGTCAAAATATCTGTCGGATAAGCTAACAAGAACTTACTCATAAGTGGTGAAACAGGCCCTTAAACACATTACGTAAAGCAAGGAAGACAGACACAGTATCTCGATCTTTCTCGTTTTCTCGGCGGCGACATGCTAGGCCCGTAATCAAATGCAATATCAAGCGATGGCAATAATAATCTGACAAAATACTTTAATAATTTTAGAAGGATCATCCAAAACTACAAAAATGGATACTGGACTACTTATTTCAATTCATCGTCATCAGGCAATATATATACGTCCCACTGCAGGGCAGGCCTACCCTCAAGGAGTGTTATGGACGTTAGTCCACCACACGTGCTCAATGCGGATTGGTAGACTTCAGATATGCATCAGAATTTCTTCTTCCAGCGTATGCTGGCTTCCTCGCGATGTTTTCCTTCGACGATTGAAAGTAGTCGGAATTACGTACATAAGTTAGAAAAACTCTTCGAATCGAGGGGCCTGCCTCATGATTTAGCGTCCTTGCCTTTCCGCAACTCGCCACAGACGCTCTTCGCACGCTTTCGTTTCTTCGATTGATTGGGAACAATACCACTCGTGACCAGCCAGTTTCACAATACAAATGCAGTAACATTACCCTTCTTATAAAAAAAAGGTGGTTAAGGAAGCCATGCAAGCGCAACAAAAGTCGTGAAACGATTTACCTGTCCCTTGAACGTCGTCGAGAGCGAGAGCGCGTACGTCTGCGTCTTTCAAGCGATCGGCGACGTTCTCGCGACCTTCAATAACAATGTTCATGTTATATCATTCCGTAATGGAAATATTTTTTTATCAGGGGTGCTCAAGCATTTAAAATTGAAGAAAACAAAGGTGGTCGAAGGAAACATCAAATATGATTACAGAACTCTCCATGATCGTTAGAGGAGAAACAGATTTACAGCCAAAATTATGTAAACATACATTATTATAAAGCTGTATCAGATTTAAATATCTTCAATGTAATGTACTCTACATTACATTGAAGATATTTAAAAAAGGTTACGATATTGTTTAGGTGTCCCTGACTCTTAGACTGGGCGCACCGAATTTGGAATCCAGGCTCAGAATTCCGTGAACCTAGGGCACGATATTTTTTTTCTTTCATTTTGATGGCTTTCGAAACGAACGTCATGAATTATTTCCGAACGGAACATTTCCGAACGTGTGCGTAGAAAAATTTGTATGAAATGCCTGCATTCGGGTGTCCGAATCCGGAAAACGTATTCGGAAACCGTACGTGTGCGGCCAGTCTAAATCACCGATTTTTTTATTATTTCTTTGTCTGTTTGTTCGGGGATCGCGCAAAAACTACTGGACCGATTTGATGCAACTTTTTCTTTATAAGCGTACTATGACAACAGCCAGTGCGGACGAAGTCACGGGCCAAATCTAGTTTTGTAGAATATTTAAATAAAAAAAACTATTGTGGGCAGAACTGGAGGCTCGGGGGCCATCTTGGATACTTTTTCGCGTCTAATAATACTAGAGATTGTCTTTTCACAAAATCCTTCTAAATTGGTCGAAAATGTTTGAGCACCCCTGTTATATGGCCCGCTCAAAACGCGCCAAATATTTTTCATAATACTAACGCAACATTTTAATACAAAGAAAAATTTTAAACTTAATTAAAATAGTCATAGAACAAGCAGAATTATTCTTTAGGTTTTTATGAATAAGTAAGATAATGAATATTCAAATACTAAAAGAATGTCTTACCTCTCCCTTCTCTCTCTTTCGCGGCGCCTGCGCTCTCGTTCGCGCTCCCTCTCACGTTCCCGTTCTCGTTCCCTCTCACGGCGGTCTACTGACCTGCGACGGCTTGTCCGACGGCGAGGAGACTTGCTTCTGTATAAATAAAAATTAAACCAAATTTAGATAGTCTTAAATATATTTTAGATTATAATTTGTTATCTATTTAGCATAATTATGTTGAAAATATATTTTAGATTATAATTTGTTATCTATTTAGCATAATTATGTTGAAGACCATATCAGTATGGGACCACCGTTAGCATTCCCCTCTGCCAAGTAACACGATCAATGGTCATGTGCATTTACATACAATTTCATACATTATCACTAAACGAGCCTATAATTGCGGAAAAATAACTTCAAACTATTCTCTTTTTGGGTTCCCACGAGACTACTTTTAACAATCAAAATTATAATCTAAAGTAAAGAAATAAAATCCAAAGTAGCGGATTTCATGCTTCCTCGTCCCGCGCAAAAAGTGGCAGAACAGATTCTAGAATTACACGCGTGGCTCGTCCATAGTTATTGATATATTATTATTATTTATGGTTGGGTTATTGCAGCAAGCAAGGGTCGTCATATAACACTGCGATCATCGCTGGTTCACCCATATTTACGCATACCTCCGAACTTATGGTATTTTCTTTTCATTCTCGGGAATGCAGGTTTCCTCACGATGTTTTCCTTCACCTGCACCGCCGAGCTAGTAAATGATAAATACAACCGTACATCAATTCCGAAGAACTTATTGGTACAGGCCAGGAATCGAACCCTGGCCTCATGATTGAGGCGCTAGCTCCCTTCCGTATCATCGCTCTCTAGTTATTGATCTAAGGTGGAAAACAATTTCTTTCAAATGTAATAGTGACTTTTGTCTAAAAGTTAATACAATTACAGATGGAGCGGTCTCATACAAATTAAACAAGTACGAATAATTGAATTACAGATTGATTCAACAGTCCTAAACTAACAGATTCATTTTATTTCATTATCTAGAATAAAGTTCAAAGAAAGATAAACTTTACTTTGTCCTTTGCCTTTGGGATGTTTCTTCAAGAAATTCGTTTATTTTAGAGTCCCGGGAAATTAAGTTACTATTTGATAACATCGTCAACACTGGTTTGAAATTGTGCTATTTTATCCTTTTGTACCATTGACCTCTTATACTAGACCCTCAGTCTCATAAAAAATCTTGCATAAACCCGCACAAATTAAGTATGCATGCTGCTGGTTGTCACTAATACGTTGTATTTGATTCATAAACATAGTCGTATTTCGCTTTTAACTGTCAGCTGGTACAAAAAAAAGAGCTAACCTGAGCTCTTTTGGTTGTACCATTTTTCGAACGCTGATTGTGAGTCTAGTTTGTATATACGATGTCTATGTTTTGAAACCAGGCTTTTTAAACCGACACACATTTAAAGCCGGATGGGATGCCACATAGTATTCAATGAGCGTTTTTCTTTTCTTTTTTAAATGTAGTTCCCAAAAAACTCGACAGATGACATGTTTATCGCCCCATAGAGCCGTAGTAAGCGAGATCCTGTCAAAATCTGGTCAACTCTGTGCCTGCCTTTTTTTTTAATGCCAAGGGATCGAGCCCATTCAGCCATGTCAGGCGTAAAAGTTTAGAATTTTCGATTAAAATTATTAGTAAATAATGAAATATGTCATTAAAAGATGCGTTGGCATCTTCTTGATCATCTTTTCACTCTTTACTATTTTAAAGAAACACTTTTTGAAATGTTGACGTTTCTTCGTACAGACCGTAGCGCCATCTATCGATCCCCTAGAAAACAAAAAGAAAAACGCTCATTGTTGGGCAAAAATCGTCCGTTTTCTCCGTGGGTCCCGGTTTTGCGCTTCGATAGGCCACTTCAAATACAAATACAAATCATTTATTGCAACCATGGGTTTAAAGATGTAACATTGTGATTCCAGTACCTACACATGGACCCTGCTAGGGCACTGCAAAACTTAAATCTAGAGTTAAGAAGCTATCGATTTCGTCTCACCACCTTCTTCAAGGTCTGCCTCGACGTGGAAATCGATTTGCTGGGCACCAGTTGGTAGTGGTTTTGGCCCATAGGTCATTTGGCACACATGTCCAACACATCGATTTTGGTCCCATACAGTTTACAGCCTTTATAAGATGTTACAAAAATACAGATAAACATTTACTGGGGTTGTTTATAACACCATACAACTGAACAATTTACGCTCCAAAAAATCAGCTGTTCCATACTAAACTGCAATGCCTACTCGACTCGCAGATTTTTTCGCGATTTCGATGTTTGCTCCATAGTGAAAGTTGTTCAGTTGAATGGTCTAAACCACCCCATTAAAATGTTTATTTGTATTTTTGTAACACCTTGTATACGTCCCACTGCAGGGCACAGACTCAATGAGTGTTCCTACCTCTCCCTCCGTGAACTGCGCCTGGGGCTGACGCTGCCGGATGAATCGCGGTTGGAACGATACTGTCGCTTCTTGTGAGACGCCTGCTTCTTGGCACTACCATCTGTTTACACGACAAATTCATATTGATCTATCAATTGAATTAATAACAGTATAGATAATGAAATGTTATTAGGATTTGAAATCATAGATAGTCAAAATTATTTATTGCTGGCTGAAGGTTATGATAACAATACGGATGTAATGTAAGTACATCAATGCCTTTGGTTATACCATTTTCAGCTTAAATCGATAATTATGATGCCAGAGGACGAAAGTAGCCAATATAAATCAACAAAAAATGCATCTTATACTATTTTTGCATCTTGCAACAGGAACCACTTTTCCTTTTTGGCAACACAGAATTGTCCTCGATATTCTATATCATCAAACATCAACAGATAATCAGTACATTTTAAACGTTTATTCTTCAACCCTAAATTAATTTTCATGAAAAATAAATCTTCAAGCAACATCAGCATTTATGAATAATAAAGGAAGAAATCAATAAGCTTAATAAAAATAATGTAAAACTTACGAGAAGAAGCGGACGAGGAGCGACGATCACTGGACGAATGGCGAGGCTTGTCTGCAGCTTTTTCACCACCTTCTTTGTCGGCTGATGCCCTGCGGATGACATTAAAGATTAGCATGGTAATCAGCCTCACCATGATTACTAGTTACTCCTGGTAGGTACTTGATGGTTCCTATGTAGCATTAAAAAGTATTTCACCAAAAACTTACTTGGCAGGAGAAGCGGACCTGGACTTGCGACCTTCCTCTGCCTTTTCATCCTTGCTGACGTCCTTGACCTCCTTGTCTTCCTTCACCGATTCAGCCGTAGTGTCGTGGTTCGTTTCCTCTTTCACTTCTACGTCTTCTTTCTTCTCCGGAGACTTGCCGTTTTCTGAAATGAATGAATTTTATGATAAAATGGCCCGGATCATATTTGGTCCAAACTTTGCTAGACATTCGAAGAAATGTAGCGCATGTCAAAGGATATACTGTGGATTTATTTTCGCAAAAATATCACTTATATTTAATTTCACACGTTCGAGTAAGTAAACGGAAATTTAAAAAAAACTATGGAGTTTATGCATTAACAAACAAATTAGATTGGTTGCGTGGCTTTATAAAATAGCATTCCTGATAAAGTAAAAAAGTGTTGTCCTACCTTTCGGCTCGGGTAGTTTGATGTCGTCAACCTTGGACTTGGACGGACTCCTCTTGTCGCGACTGCGCCTCCTCGAGCGCCGCGGGCTGCCCCCGTTGCGATGCCTGCACCAAACAATTTGTTTTTACTTGACACATTCTTGCTATGTGATGCACATGCGCGTTTCGCAGACTGTTTAACAGTGCCCAGACAACATTTATGCCTTCATCCAAATATGGGCACAGAGCGAACGCGGATGTCCACCCATGTCAAGCTCAATTTTTCGGCCTTCCCATCTACTTCTACAGTAATAAAAACTGTAACAGAAGTGTAACAGTACATTTACAGATATTTTCATCATTATAAAGATTACAAGTATGATGTTTAGGTGTCCCTGACTCCAACTATTTATTTTTATTTTTCATCTGTTTGTTCGATCGAGCATCACGCAAAAACTACTGGACCAATATTGATAAAACATATGTTTTACTTAGAAAGTTTATGATTAAGACTTAAAAACTGGTATACAGGATGTAACGAAACACCCTTGTGACATTTAAAGGGGTGGTTTAGACCATCAAAATTGAACCTTCATCTTATTGTTGTTTTATTACACTACGAAGGGTGCCGTTGCGGACGAAGTCGAGCAAAATCTAGTTGTCTAGTAGAATAAGGGCCTGTTTCACCACTTCTTAATAAGTTCTTGTTAGCTTAACCGACAGATATTTTGACATATCCTTCATACAAAATGTGTCAAACTATCTGTCGGATAAGCTAACAAGAACTTACTAAGAAGTGGTGAAACAGGCCCTAAGTAAGTAATACTAACTTCCTATCACCGGAGCGGTCGCGGGAGCGTGAGCGGGAGCGGCGGCGGTCCCGGGAGCGGCGGCGCGAGCGCGACCGCGTCCTGCTCCGCCGGCGATCCTTCTCCTTCTCCTTGTCCTTCTGCTGCTCTTCCTGCAAGTATAATTGCAGCTAGAGATGCCCAGTTTCACTATCTTAGGCACACAGAACATTAAGGCCCGTAGTGATAAAACTACCCAAGCCGCGAGCGCTTGAGTTTGATTAGGCTAAACGCTAACGCAAACTAAGGGGGGTATTACAGAACGACACTCAAGTGGAGATCTCTTCTTGAGTATAGATAGAAAAGGATGCAAATACATACGACGTATACATGCATCCTTGTCTATCTTTACTTCAGAAGAGATCTCCACTTGAGTGTCGCTCTGTAATACCCCCCTAAGCGTGATTAGAATGCGTTAATACAGATAAATGGAGCAATGTGCGAACTCTTCTGATTAATTAATTACTACGGCAGGCCTCAGTCCCTCGGACGTATGTACTGAGATAAGTATCTACACTTTGGCGCATCGTAAGCTATGTTCTTGCTGGATTTCTACCACTCGCTCCAGACGGCATCGTCGCACGCGTATGAAGTAATAACAACAACAATAGGTACGTTTTTGCGCGTACTTTCTGACAGTAGGTAATTAAAGCGTGAGAATTTATGGTTTTGGAAGGAAGTAACTAGTATTCTGAGACTACTGGCCATGTGTAGTACTGACATCCAGCGACATAAAAATATTGACACGAAGTTAGGTGCTTCCGAACTGAAAGATAGCACACTAGCCCCATAAATCCTTATGACCATATCCTATAAGTCTTCAGACTGATTGGCAGACAGGTCCATAAAAAAAATTGTTCAATTCCTTATGCACAACATTCAATGCACTTTTCAGATATTGTTGCAAAATAGAAGAATCAACAAAACCCGTACCATTCTCTTCTTGATTTCTTCTTTCTTCTGCTGAGTGAAGGACTCCGGTATACCATTCTCACTGGCCTGTGCGCTCAGTAATAGCTCCCAGAGTTCCCCCATGAACAGCCGCGCGTTCTTCCCATTCAGGAACCCAGTCAGGTTGATCTGCATTTTCTTGGGGCAAGGAAACTAGGGAGCCGAGGGAAATGGATCGGGAAAGAAAAAAATATCTCGTTATTAATCTCGCTAACAATTCTTCAACAATACACCCTATCATTAATTCCCTTATCTCTGAGTGGGATTGTCACAATTTTTATCTTTGATTATTAGTTGAAATCCCTGAAGTTTACCCATTACGCTTGGCCATATTGTTTAACTTTAAATAATCTATCGGAAGAAAACAAAATAAAAGTGTTTAAAAGTCGTTAAGAGTCGTCAATTGTGGATTCGTTTAGCAAATATCGCGAACAACACGGACATGACTCGGGTGGGGAAGCGGTATGGAATGTCAATGTACATCGTTTGATTAGTTTTCTTGTGTTGAGGCAGTGATGGGCACAGGATGAAGCACCCGTCGGCAGCGAGGTGAGACGCGGCGCGCGTCGGTCGCCCGTCGCTCGCCCTCCCCGCCGCCGCCGGACGAGGACGCGACTCCGCCTTCGCTCTTCCCTCTTCTACTCTTGCATCTGTAAGGGGTTTGCGAACACAACCACATTATGCTGAACGCAAGGCCTAAACTGACCTTCCCTACCTCGAGTCAAATCCATCTCTTAACGACTTCCGTGAGTATCTGATTTAGTTGACTGTTTGGCAAGCTTGGGAACTCCACAGCGCATATGTTTATACTGAGTTAGCATTGTTTAAGTATTTAATTTCCCCGTAAATACCGATTGAGTATGCTAAGTGGCCTCCGAAAGAGCGGAGTCGGGATGGACGGCGGCGGCGGCGGGCGGCGGCGGCGGCTGCGGCGGCGGCGCTCTAACCGGTGGTGGGACCATAAAAATAGCCATACGCAATCAATATACATGTGTTACCATACTTCAATTGCAGTTTCTTTCAAAGCAGTCAGAACTTCAAATCATTATAAAGAATTTGAATTTCTTGTTACGATTAAAACTGTGAAGAAACTGCAATGATTACATTTTCATTGTATTAATATTTATGGAATGTAACAAAAACAAGATAGCCACCTTCTCTTCGAGTTGATTGTTGACATAGTCGATGACGACGTCGTCTTCCATCTTCAGGATCTCGGTGATCTTCTGGGTGATCCATGGCTTCAGGACATCCAGCTTCACTTTGGACATGTCCACCTAAAGGCACATAACAAATTATTATGCATCAACAAATTGATTCACCTGTAGGATAACCACATAGACCCATAGTAAAAAAGAAGTGCTTTAACCTTATGTTAATTCGCTAACTAACAATACTTTTTGTTAGCTTTATTATAATTATTTTGTATGTTTTCTGTGTGTAAATAAAGAGAATTGTGACTGTGCTGACTTCATAGTGTGTCAACAAACAATAAGGCACTGTAATAAGTATTATTATCACAGATGATGTAAAAATTGTGCCAATAAGGCATGGACGTTTTACACACTACTAAAAAATTGTCTGTTGATGTGTCAACTTGTTTATTCTATACTATGAAACAAGCATAATTTCTCCTTCTGTCTTCTTGATTACAGTCATATTTTTGATCCCTATGCAAAAAGAGGGGTGTTATATATTTTTAAAGCCCCGAGTTAATCAGCAGCACCCATGAATGCTAATATCAAGCCAACAAGCATACTTTTTAATTCATGCTTCATTGTATTAGGCCTGGGACCTATTCAACAAACGTTACAATTGTAATTTACAATTACAATTCTGGGTACATTGCTGAGAATGTTAGGCATATCTTACCTACTGCAAGTTTAGCGTCATAAGTAACCAGCAATGTACCCAGTATTGTAATTGTAAAATACAATTGTAACGTTTGTTGAATCGGGCCCTGTTCATACTCTGCTAGTAAAATTGATATCGATGATGAAGTGTAATGACCTCCTAACTGACATTTTAACTTATTTTTGATTCTTGTGTCAATGGATTTTAAAATACAATTTCGCATTGAACTAGTAAGACCACCAAACTGTGTCATAAATTAAGGTTCCTATGACGATAAAACAATATGAAAATTATTCATAAATAGGTGTAAAAATTTGTTCGTAGGTGTAAAAAATAATAAATGTGTTTTTTGTTTCTTCTAAAATCAACCTTTTTAATGTAGATAGGAGGAGGTCATTACACTTCATCATCGATATTCTGAATATGGTATATTTAGACCTAGACCTCTGGTTACCACCTTGGAAACATAGAAAGCACTTGCTTTAGAAAAACACTGAAAATGGAGTCACACACACAACAAAAGATTCTTTTTAATTTACCTGTTGGGTCAAGCAATCACCAAACTTCATTTGCTTCATCAACTTCTTCTCCTTATCGCTGAAGCGGGTATCCTGCTCCGTACTGGTTCCCTGTAACAAACAATTTTCTTACAAAGTCTGTTGGTTTACAAAAACTTTATGATCCAAATCTGCAGATTATTTGTTTTGTTATTCAACACTTTAACATTTATACGAGCTTTTGACCTGTGACTTCGTCCACGGGGATTAGCCATTAGGGATTGATTTTCAAAAAAATTCTTTCTTAGTGCACGTCCTACATCCTCTGTAGAATTAGGTGTATTTTTTTTGTTTATCTTCAACAGTTTAGGCTGTGTTTGTCAGTCAGTCAAAGAACTACCCTAAACCCTACAAATATGTCAAGGACAAATTACATCAAGTATGCGCGAACATCATCATGTCAAATCCAAAATGTTGTTCGAAGTGCCGGACCTGTGCTAAAGGCATGGTTTCTTTTGTTCTCGTATGAAGGTTTCATTATTTAGGTACATGAGGTACTTAGTCGCCAGGAATCAAATCACTCTTCCGAATTGGCTATCACAACTTTCCTTCTAATCTTAAAATTGTGGCTGCATTGTAGTGTTGATGACTTTGCCAATATCTAGTTTAAATAGCAAAAGTGTTTGACGTTGTATGGTATTAAATATTTGGTGACTTGGAGGATTGTGGGGTCTGAGCATCATCTCAATTGCACAAACAAAACACACAGATGAGCTACCAGAAAATAGTGCAGCTTTGTTACAAGCCGGGGAGCATGAAACCGACACACGTCCACCCAATAACATACTTGCAATGCGCCTCCCCAACTCTCCTGTCTTGATAACACTTTCAATGCTGACGACCTACGTCGTAGGTTAGCGACAAGTGGGCCACAATGCGCACGACTCAAACGTTGAGTCAGAATTGTTTGTATAGCATTCCAGTGTTAGCTAGGGTTGCCAGATGGTCGGGATTCGTCGGGATTGTCCCGACATTTCGTATGATGTCCAGAGTCCCGAAAAAATACAAAATGTCCCGAAAAATAACAACAAAACAAGCTCGCTCCGGGCCAGGGTTCGAAAGGATAATTATCAATGATAGGGATTTGCTCTGTGGCTCTGCTATTGGGTGGTCGCGTGCGCGTCGGTTGCCCCATCCCCGGTCCACAGTGGAACTCCAGTGGCTCAGGATATTGTTCTTTTATAAGAACAACCCTTGAAGTCACCAAAATATCAATATAACCGTACAACGTCAAGCACTTTTGCTATAAAAACTCGACATTGGCAAAATCATCACATACCCAAGATGGCAGCCATTTTTTAAAATATAGAATAGAATATAGAATCAATGATAATTATCACGATAATTATCACGATAATTATCATGATAATAACAGGTTGATAATTATCAATTGATAATAACAAAAAATTGCGCCCGTGAAATAGAACTATATTCTAAGTATCCAAACGTGTATTTCCGCACTTGTTGCGTGTATCCGAACGCACGTCTAGCCGCGACACGGGAATTCCCCCAATTCACAAAAAATTACAGTTGGTGTTACGTAAAGCCAAGTGAACTCGAATGTTAATCTGTCAAATCTGACGAACACCGATTTCACCTTTAATTAATGACATTAATGTTGATTTGTATTGTATTATGTTATATAAAAAAAATTAAATATATATTTTTTGTTTGTTTTGAGACAATAAACCATCGATATTTCTTATGAAACAATTTAACAAATGATATTTTAATAATGGTGATAAGTATCGGATAATTATCACGGCTCGTTATTATCTTGATAATTTCGAACCCTGCTCCGGGCTACGATTGAGTCACAAGGACCTATAGACACAATGCAGTAAAATTTCGAGCTCACTACGCTTCGCTCGCTTCAGAATTCAGTGAAATCTAGAGCGAGCGAAGCTTTTGGATCCTATATGTTTTCATAGTGAAGCAAAACCTCGAGCTTGCTTTGCTCGTTTCGGATTTTCGGTCGTATAAAACTCGAGCTCGCTTCACTCGCTCCAGGTTTTATATTTTACTGTAACGGTCTAACCTGGGCCTGGCCTCCCCTGAGAAAAAATCATTGCTACGCTCATGCAAACAGCTCTGAGTTAAAGTAATTTATATTTCGTAATATGTCCCGACCATAATCCCAAAATCCCGACTTTTTGATATTTTGCCCAGACATTTTAGTCTTCTCATCTGGTAACCCTAGTGTTAGCACTGCGCAAGTATCCTTGTTCTGAGCTTAGCAGCGAAAGTGTTAATTTTTGGTCAAGAGTGTATTAGATGACCTGTCATCTTTCTGTGTGACTAACAAATGTACAGATATGCATAAATACGCTTTCTAATATTTATTTATCAATACGCATAAACATACATTTTAAAATGCCCATTGATAGGTTATGTTTGAGAAATGAGAAAAAAGATGACAATGACCAAATGGAACGCTAAGCAGTGTTCTCTCTTTATTATTAGGTACATAGAAAATTGTAAGTAAATCGACAGATATTATATTTCACGAAGAAACAATATATCGGAATATGCTGTTATCGTGGCGTATCGACAAGCAGGGTCGCCTTGTAAGGCAATCGAATGCTTTTACTAAACATAATTATTTATAGTTAAAAGTTTACGCTTACCGTGTACATCATCATCTTGGAAACCGTTTCTGAAAATCAATACAGCTAGCAATGAAATAGCTGGGGAGGGGTACCGAAGCCCCCGAGGCGTAGGGACGCCTGCTCCGCGAATCACAATAAACTCGCAAATATAAACTGGCAAAACAATATCGACTAATTCGTTTATACTACGTAGCTCTTACAAATATAAATTCCATTTTGCTTCGATATATAACTCTCATGGAAAATTACAAATTCACAAACGGCAAATGTGACCGACAAAAGAAAGCGCCATATTGAATTTTCTTTTTTTTTTATATAAAAACTTTTAACGGCTCTGGCTGGATGCTGCACTCGTAGCATGTTACACGTGATACGACTTTATCACGCCTTTTATCTCGTTCGTTCACGTGCAAATAGAAAGAGAGCGAAGGTGTGTGGGCGCTTTATCACGGTGTCATGCTACCCATGCCGGTTCTTTCTAATTTATTTCTAAAGCCGTATGGCTTACGACGCCACCGCCGCAAGAACAGTGAAGGGCATCCACACTCTCGTTCTCGGCTTTTCTCGCTTCCCATACTAAATGACATTTTTGAAATGGCAACATTATGATTCCACACAAGTAGATAACTTCTTGATGACGTCACACCGTACTACCCAAAACGTCAAACTGACTCCTAAAGACCTCTATCCATACTGCCAAATAAGAAAGTCACTTTTATCTATCTACGATGGCAACATTGGGAACCCTTTTCAATTTGGTCGCGTATTATTGCTCGAAAGTACCGTCGCGGTTCATTGGCAAGAATTGTCATTTAAAAAAGAAATCAGAAGAAATTAGTGAAGTGGTGGTGACTTTAAGGGTCGGCACTACCCTAATCGGGCAAAACAGGGTTCGGCGTTCCGACTTTTGAGGATAGTAAATAGCTATATTTAGAAACAAAATTAATACCATCGCTTCTTTAAAAGATGAAGTACAAGATGAACAAAAAAAATTTGAGTAAAATTGTGTAGTTACATCAGAAAGTAATCGAGAATTTCATGAAAAACTCTAGAATAGCACTGCCGCGTTCCGAGTCCTGTGATTTAGTGAAACAAAATAAAGCAACAAAACATATTTCTATTCAATGGCAAAACATCAAAGAACACTTTAAACAAATCAGTTTTTCGATACGACTTCTAGTTTTTTTGCAATTTGTTACCAAAAATCACATATTTTTGTTGACGTTTTCTTCATACAAATTACTATGGGCCATCAATCGTTCGAAATCATTGCAAATAGACCGGTGACCGGCAACACCCAACACTGTCTTAGAAGATTAATGAACCGATCCATTTTTAGCTAAAGTAGGCAAAGTAACTTATAAAAAACCCGGGCAAGTGGGTGTCGGGCCACATGCAGTGTAGGGTTCCGTAGTTGCCCGTCACGATATGTGGACTTAGAAGTACATTTTATAAATTGATCAACTATTACTCGTTATTATAACAGAATAACTGTAAGTTTAATACTATTGTTACTAGCAAACTAAGGATTGATAATCTGAAATCATCATCATCATCGTCAGATATGTTTTAAATAAGAGTGAATTCTGTACCGCAGTAGGTAACTCAAACGATGGACTTTGTAAGTCATTTGCACGACAGAATTTTGCGCGAAAAGACATTGCGCGACACAAGACAACACAAAGGAATTTCACAAAAGTTACTTTCCAGGCACTGTTTGGTAGTTTTTGGTTATTTTGGTAATTTATGGTAGTTTTGAGTCTTTCGGTAGTTTTTGGTAAATTTTCGTACAAAAGTAACCAAAAAGTTATTTTGGTAGATTTTCGTACTTTTCGGTAGTAATTTTTGGTTATTTTGGTAGTTTCTGTTTTTTTTGGTAGATTTTCGTACTTTTTGGTAGATTATTGTTATTTTGGTAATTTTTCGTACTTTTTGGTAGTTTATGGTTAATTTGTTACATTTGGTTCATCTCATTTCATTTTATTTATTTACCTTAAATTGTAGGTAGGTACATAAGTTACAGAATATGGTAAGTACAGAGTACCTATTAGTCACACTACAATATAATTTATAAACATTAAGAAAAAAACAGATTTGAACGATAGGTGCCAGACAATAACTTAACTACCACCTTTCACTTACTACAATTAAATTAGTTAAATGTTATAAAATCAGTTAAATGTGATTAGTTAAAAATTATAATAACCTATTGAGGTACAAATAATCGGTCTGCAACACATTTTTTTCTACTCAGATTGATGCCTGTTTGTTTACTTATACTGAAGAAACTAATTAAAGTCATAGGGACACTGTTCGATTAATAATTCTTTAACCTTCTTCAGAAATTTCTTGTCGGCTTTAATGTCATCTGGTATTTTACTATACACAAGAACAGTATTCGACTTTATTTTGTAGTCCTTAGCATCGATGCTAGTCGGTAATTTGGTACCAGTAGCTCATTTTTGCGAGTTAAATTTAATCTCTTGCTACGGAATACTACGGGGTATCGTCTCACGATTTCGCACAGATCGAAGATATACGAAGCTGTCACAGTGAGTAATTTAAAGTCGGTAAACAAGGATCGGCATGACACCCTTACTGACTGAATTCCGCTTACGATTCGAATGTAGGTACCTCTTTTGCAAAACATATATTTTATTTATGTCAAAAAACCCACCCCGTAGCCAAGCCGTCAAGAACTCTTTTGTTTTTATGGTAGTTTTTGGTAATTTTCATTCTTCTATCAAATATTTCCAAAAAGTATAAAAATCTACCAAAATAACCAAAAACTACGAAAATCTACCAAAATAACCAGAAACAACGAAAAACTACCAAACTAACCAAAAACTACCAAAAAACCAGAAACAACAAAAAATTACTAAACTACCAATAATTACCAAAACCTACCAAAAGAACCAAAAACTACCAAAAAAACCTAAAGAACTATTGACATTGTACTAATTTTTTTCTTTAAAATTACTTCTTTTTAATATTGCTGTGCCCTTTCAGGATTCATGTACCCACTTTAGCTACTAAGTAACACCTACTTATAATGTTCTTGTGTCGCACAATGTCGTTCAGCGTGACGAAAATTACTGCTGAAATTTACCAAAATCTACCAGCCCTGTTTCAAATTCTACTTAAATTCTACCAAATAATATTAATGTCGTTACAGATGGTTAAAATTTAATATAAAACACGTTTTTGAACAAAATATTATCAATTTTATCTAAACGCTCATCATTACACATGTTATTTTCGCATTTTTGTATAATTTTTATTGGTTTTCATCACTTTGTAACATGGATGCTTCAATTTTCAAATAAATATTAAATTTGGTCGTCCCTACGCAAGTTTAAATTTAGTACAGTTTTCTGTGTCTCATAAGCAGAGTCAGAAATTTTGGTAGCACTTTTAATTATGTCAAAGGGATTGCACGTTTATCGACTTCCGATTGTGTCCATATACGGGTAATTTTTTATCACTGCGGATAACACCAGCATGTATTCTACTCATCAAACTGAACAACTTTCACTATGGAGCCAACTACAAAAGAGCGAAAAAAAAAAAATATATATATAAAAATATATTCGACTCAAATGTATGGAACAGCTGATTTATTTTCGCTATTTTGAAGTTCGATACATGCTGAAGTTATCCGCAGTGTTATAAAATATACCCGTATATCGACATTATTGGAAGTCGATAAACATGTAATCTCTTTGACATATTAAAAGTGCTAGGTACCAAAATTCCAACTCTGTTTAGAAGCCCTCTTTTGTAAAAAAAAATAACATTAGGCGATATGATTAATATTTGCTGTACTAGAAGTGAGTTCGGTGGCGCATTGCGGAGAGGTATGGACTCTCAAATGATGTCCTTTTGCGCAAATGTTTTTGAAGGCAATCGTTCCAGTTACTGCAAAATTAACTTTTATTCCGTGCTTAAAATATTATATCTGACGATGATTATGATGATAAAAGATTACAAACCCTTAGTTTGCTAATACCAATAATATTAAACTTATAATAATTTCATTATTCTGTTAAAAGTTTTAATTTGTTCTGTTAAAATAATTTTAAGTTTTTTTAAGCCTTAGTAATACTGTGATCTAATTAGCTAGAACCCATCCTATCCTACCACCAGGGGTGATCTTTGATCAGTCACATTATAGGTTCATCACGGTACTGTACTGTTGCTGTAAATGTCAATTTCGACCTACGGCTCTCAAATCCAGATGCTGCAGGATGATTGCCACGCACAACCAAACATTCAACATTAATTTAATGTGGTAAAATCTGCCTTCCGAGTAGTAGGTACCCTAAATTCGGTCGGACCTACGACCCTGCCAGGATAGGGTCGGCCGACCAGACTTTTTAGTCCTTACTAATTGGACTCTAGACCAACAGACTAGTTACGTCCTTTAATTCAACGAGGTAAAATGTTGTGTCACCAGGTAGTGTTCACTTTTTCCTTCACACCAGTAAACATGCCAGCCAAGCTGTCGCGCGCTGCAGCCGACCAAGTTTTTTGCAAGAAAAGTATTACCAAAAGCTATCAAATTGATTTGTTCATTAATCTTATAAGATAGGGTTGAGTGTTGTCGGCCACCGGTCTTTTTCTTTTGACAGATATGTCAAACGGGCCGTAGGTAGTGCCGACCCTTAATATAAAGAGAATGTCCTGGATTGTGCGCGGGTGCAGATTGCATTCAGGAGTGCGATTTTTGAAAATCATACGAGCGGTTCGGCAGTAGAAAGATGCATAATCTCCATAGTAATTTTGACACTTTCTACTGCCGAACCCGTAGGCCGAACAACTCGTATGATTTTCAAAAATCGCACTCCAGGAAACAAGGAAAACTCGGTCGAAAATATCAGATTCCACAAGTGAGTACATAGGTAACATTTTCTCGAGTAAATAAACCAGAAAGTGTAAAGTCCGATTTTCCCATGGCTTAATTAATAATAATAAGATAGTTTTGTAGATTTTGGACTTAAATAAAGCACGAAAATGGAACCAATTAGATTTTGAGGTTATAGCATTTGACAGCGTTTGACAGAGGTTTGACAGAGAGAGCTATAGGCTGCTTGGAATCGACACATTGATAAAAATACTGCCATCTTGTTTTTTCACACGTTATGCTGTATTTGCGCAACCAAGATAGCATTACTATCGTAGGTTCTTGCTAATTAACTGGAGGCCTTGATTCCACCTTAAAAAAAAAAATTGAGTAGCCCATTCACAGTAGTCCTACATCGTAGGTTGAGTATTCTATAGATTTCCTGACAGCGTATACTCGAAAGGGACAGAGATATGACAAAAATGTATGAGAAATCGCGCCTTTGTTTGCCACAGTTGTTTTGTATGCAATTTCAACTGTGGCAAACAAAAATATCGCATACGCAGAAAGGGACAAACGACATGGATTTTGTCGCGTTCACTCTGTGTAATTAGCGTATAAGGCTGTCTCGTTTTCGTGACTATTATTATTTTAATGCCTTTTCTAGTTGATTCTCTTTTTACGTCCTACATGTAGGACTACAACACCATTCACTATCCGGCAAGTAGGACTACTCATACATTTTGCTCAAGGTCGTCGGACGCCTTGTAGGACTACAACACCATTCACGATCCAATATTGCTGTAGGACTGCAAGACGGACTACTGTGAATGGGCTCCTTTATGTCAAATTGAGAGTTTTTGGCGGGATTCGGTAGCTGACCTGACGTTTGGAGTCCTCATATTTCATCGAATTTTTATTGTTTATAGTGAGTTTTGGTTCGTAAAATTGGTGTTGTTTTGCGTAACAAAGTGTCGTGCAAGTGAACAATATACAGTTCAGTGAAATATGATGGTGTGTGGGTCGTAAACAGGAAAAGCGTTTCGTGATTTTAGCGCGGCAAAGCGGTCGGTTCACCTCTTTCCTGTGGACCTCCAAAAACTCCAAAGAACCATCAAAACGTCGAATACCAACGTTTTAAGGGTCGGCACTACCCTAATCGGGCAAAACAGGGTTCGGCGTTCCGACTATTGAGGATAGTAAATAGCTATATTTAGAAACAAAATTAATACCATCGCTTCTTTAAAAGATGAAGTACAAGATGAACAAAAAAAATTTCAGTAAAATTGTGTAGTTACATGAGAAAGTAATCGAGAATTTCATGAAAAACTCCAGAATAGCACTGCCGCGTTCCGAGTCCTGTGATTTAGTGAAACAAAATAAAACAACAAAATATATTTCTAATCAATGGCAAAACATCAAAGAACACTTTAAACAAATCAGTTTTTCGATACGACTTCTAGTTTTTTTGCAATTTGTTACCAAAAATCACATATTTTTTTGGACGTTTTCTTCATACAAATTACTATGGGCCGTCAATCGTTCGAAATCATTGCAAATAGACCGGTGACCGGCAACACCCAACCCTGTCTTAGAAGATTAATGAACAAATCCATTTTTAGCTAAAGTAGGCAAAGTAACTTATAAAAAACCGGGCAAGTGGGTGTCGGGCCACATGCAGTGTAGGGTTCCGTAGTTGCCCGTCACGTATGTGGACTTAGAAGTACATTTTATAAATTGGTCGACTATTACTCGTTATTATAACAGAATAACTGTAAGTTTATTACTATTGTTACTAGCAAACTAAGGATTGATAATCTGAAATCATCATCATCATCGTCAGATATGTTTTAAATAAGAATGGAATAAGAGTGAATTCTGTACCGCAGTAGGTAACTCAAACGATTGACTTTGTAAGTCATTTGCACGACAGAATTTTGCGCGAAAAGACATTGCGCGACACAAGACAACACAAAGGAATTTCACAAAAGTTACTTTCCGGGCACTGTTTGGTAGTTTTTGGTTATTTTGGTAATTTATGGTAGTTTTGAGTCTTTCGGTAGTTTTTGGTAAATTTTCGTACAAAAGTAACCAAAAAGTTATTTTGGTAGATTTTCGTACTTTTCGGTAGTAGTTTTTGGTTATTTTGGTAGTTTCTGTTTTTTTTGGTATATTTTCGTACTTTGTGGTAGATTATTGTTATTTTGGTAATTTTTCGTACTTTTTGGTAGTTTATGGTTAATTTGTTACTTTTGGTTCATCTCATTTCATTTTATTTATTTACCTTAAATTGTAGGTAGGTACATAAGTTACAGATGGTAAGTACAGAGTACCTATTAGTCACACTACAATATAATTTATAAACATTAAGAAAAAAACAGATTTAAACAATAGGTGCCAGACAATAACTTAACTACCACCTTTCACTTACTACAATTAAATTAGTTAAATGTTATAAAATCAGTTAAATGTGATTAGTTAAAAATTATAATAACCTATTGAGGTACAAATAATCGGTCCGCAACACATTTTTTTCTACTCAGATTGATGCCTGTTTGTTTACTTATACTGAAGAAACTAATTAAAGTCATAGGGACACTGTTCGATTAATAATTCTTTAACCTTCTTCAGAAATTTCTTGTCGGCTTTAATGTCATCTGGTATTTTACTATACACAAGAACAGTATTCGACTTTATTTTGTAGTCCTTAGCATCGATGCTAGTCGGTAATTTGGTACCAGTAGCTCATTTTTGCGAGTTAAATTTAATCTCTTGCTACGGAATACTACGGGGTGTCATCTCACGATTTCGCACAGATCGAGGATATACGAAGCTGTCACAGTGAGTAATTTAAAGTCGGTAAACAAGGATCGGCATGACACCCTTATTGACTGAATTCCGCTTACGATTCGAATGTAGGTACCTCTTTTGCAAAACATATATTTTATTTATGTCAACAAACCCACCCCGTAGCCAAGCCGTCAAGAACTCTTTTGTTTTTATGGTAGTTTTTGGTAATTTTCATTCTTCTATCAAATATTTCCAAAAAGTATAAAAATCTACCAAAATAACCAAAAACTACGAAAATCTACCAAAATAACCAGAAACAACAAAAAAATAATTACTAAACTACCAAAAATTACCAAAACCTACCAAAAGAACCAAAAACTACCAAAAGAACTATTGACATTATACTAATTTTTTTCTTTAAAATTACTTCTTGTTAATATTGCTGTGCCCTTTCAGGATTCATGTACCCACTTTAGCTACTAAGTAACACCTACTTATATGTTCTTGTGTCGCACAATGTCCTTCAGCGTGACGAAAATTACTGCTGAAATTTACCATAATCTACCAGCCCTGTTTCAAATTCTACTTAAATTCTACCAAATAATATTAATGTCGTTACAGATGGTTAAAATTTAATATAAAACACGTTTTTGAACAAAATATTATCAATTTTATCTAAACGCTCATCATTACACATGTTATTTTCGCATTTTTGTATAATTTTTATTGGTTTTCATCACTTTGTAACATGGATGCTTCAATTTTCAAATAAATATTAAATTTGGTCGTCCCTACGCAAGTTTAAATTTAGTACAGTTTTCTGTGTCTCATAAGCAGAGTCAGAAATTTTGGTAGCACTTTTAATTATGTCAAAGGGATTGCACGTTTATCGACTTCCGATTGTGTCCATATACGGGTAATTTTTTATCACTGCGGATAACACCAGCATGTATTCTACTCATCAAACTGAACAACTTTCACTATGGAGCCAACTACAAAAGAGCGAAAAAAAAATCAGCTGTCCTATACAAAACTGCAGTACCTACATATTCGACTCAAATGTATGGAACAGCTGATTTATTTTCGCTATTTTGAAGTTCGATACATGCTGAAGTTATCCGCAGTGATATAAAATATACCCGTATATCGACATTATTGGAAGTCGATAAACATGTAATCTCTTTGACATATTAAAAGTGCTAGGTACCAAAATTCCAACTCTGTTTAGAAGCCCTCTTTTGTAAAAAAAATAACATTAGGCGATATGACGAATATTTGCTGTACTAGAAGTGAGTTCGGTGGCGCATTGCGGAGAGGTATGGACTCTCAATCAAGAGGTCCGCGTTCGAATCCGCACGGACAACATGCCACGAACCAATGAGTTTTTCTAACTTATGTACGTTTTTTTTTTTTTTTATGTACGTATTACCGACTGCTCTCAAAGGGTGAACGAAAACATCGCGAGGAAACCTGCATAATGCAGGAGAAGAAATTCTGATGTATATGTGAAGTCTACCAATCCGCTTTGGGCATGCGTGGTGGACTTACGCCCAAACACCCTCCTAGAAGGTGCCCTGTGCCCTGCAGTGGGACGTATACAGGGTGTTACAAAAGTAAGAATAAATTTTTAAAACTCTTAAGTGGGTTGTTTAGACCGTCAAACTGAACAACTTTCTCTATGGGACCAACATCGAAATCGCGAAAAAAAATCTGATATCCCATAGATTTTTAGCTCGAGTCGATTTGTAGAGTATAGAACATAAATTATATTTTTCGCGATTTCGATATTGGTCCCATAGTGAAAGTTGTTGAGTTTGATGGTCTTAACCACCCCCTTAAATGTTTATTTGTATTTTTGTAACACCTTGTATAGGCTGATGATTATGATGATGATGTACTAGAAGTTCCGGAAAACTTGCAAACCCTGCAATCGTTTTCTCAGCCAGTTAGAGTATTGCCAGCTTAGATTTTATTAGCCTGAATCCTTGCATTTTTAAATACCTACATTAAAATTTTCGAATTCCCAATTTCTACTAAAATCTACTAAACAATTTTGCCCTAAATATACCAATAAAGAAGAAATCTACTAAAAGTCGTCACACTGATGATGTCCTTTTGCGCAAATGTTTTTGAAGGCAATCGTTCCAGTTACTGCAAAACTAACTTTTATTCCGTGCTTAAAATATTATATCTGACGATGATTATGATGATAAAAGATTACAAACCCTTAGTTTGCTAATACCAATAATATTAAACTTATAATAATTTCATTATTCTGTTAAAAGTTTTAATTTGTTCTGTTAAAATAATTTTAAGTTTTTTTAAGCCTTAGTAATACTGTGATCTAATTAGCTAGAACCCATCCTATCCTACCACCAGGGGTGATCTTTGATCAGTCACATTATAGGTCCATCACGGTACTGTACTGTTGCTGTAAATGTCAATTTCGACCTACGGCTCTCAAATCCAGATGCTGCAGGATGATTGCCACGCACAACCAAACATTCAACATTAATTTAATGTGGTAAAATCTGCCTTCCGAGTAGTAGGTACCCTAAATTCGGTCGGACCTACGACCCTGCCAGGATAGGGTCGGCCGACCAGACTTTTTAGTCCTTACTAATTGGACTCTAGACCAACAGACTAGTTACGTCCTTTAATTCAACGAGGTAAAATGTTGTGTCACCAGGTAGGGTTCACTTTTTCCTTTACACCAGTAAACACGCCAGGCAAGCTGCCGCGCGCTGCAGCCGACCAAGTTTTTTGCAAGAAAAGTATTACCAAAAGCTATCAAATTGATTTGTTCATTAATCTTATAAGATAGGGTTGAGTGTTGTCGGCCACCGGTCTTTTTCTTTTGACAGATATGTCAAACGGGCCGTAGGTAGTGCCGACCCTTAATGAGAAAGCAGAAGAAAATTTAAAATAAAATATCTTATTTTATTAGCCAAAAGGTCTAGTAACCAGGCTAGTAAATACGTTGAAAAATAAAAAAAAATAAAAAAAGTCAAAATAAAGTTTTCGATTTGCTTGCCGCGCGGAAATTCTCGTCCTTCTTGTTGTTTGTTTGGTTGTGATTTGAATATTGTCATTCTCCAATTTTACATTTATCTAAAACCGATCGTTATAAAGGTATGAACTTCAATTATTTCTTTTATACTTCATCATCATCATCACCCCGGTAACCTGATTGCTGGGTATAGGCATAACGTAAAGAAAATAGGCCTCTTCATTTACCAACCAGGCCAGAACCACAGTAGAAGAAAGAATATCTAGTACTACCAGAACGAACGGTCAACGGTCCCACGCTAGTCTCATCCTCTTTTTTTTAATAGTTACCTACTTTAAAAAACAAATTTTTGTTTTTGTTTATTTAGGTTATCTTTTCCACATTTCCCCCCTCTAGGACGACCATGGGGGGAAGGACTGTACAATCAGTACCGTCGAATTTGGGGGTGGGGATGGGTGGGGGGTTAGGGGGGGTCTCCACATACCCCCCCCTAAAGGGAAAAAGTGCGGAACACCCCCCTTTTTTGCCCCCCTGCAGTCCAAAAAAGGTTGCAATTCGGTTCTGGTTCGGTGTGGCCCATGAAACCTAACATGCTCGTTGCTTCACTCCTCGCTAACCTAACCGACTAGATATGGGGTTCCTCCCACGCCTTCTACCAGCTATTTTTGGGCTGCAGGGGGGCATAAAAAAGGGGGGGTTCTGCACTTTTTCCCTTTCGGGGGGCATGTGGGGACCCTTTGTACTTTCTAAGATACTGACAACCTATCTCCCTCCTTCCTCAACATTTATAATTGTTTCTGTATGGAAAGAATTAAATCTTATTTATTAATTGTATGTAAATTAAATGTCAAGTGAGCACGTCATAATAACATCATTTGCTAAGGTCACAGACACATCCCCCCCACATTGGGGTTATCTGTTATCTATCACATGTTTGAACATTTAGTATAACTCTAGTTGTGTCAATCAGGTTTAAGTATGTGCTCACAACACGACTATTTTCCCCAAAGGGTAGTCAGAGTCAGAGATCTTCTAATGTTATATCATTACTGCTCGAATATACTCCCGATTTGATAATCGCCGTTTCTGCCGTGATCGGCAGAATGGTTAGTTGGGTACCGTGTAGTTGAAACAGTCCCGACCGCACGCCGACCAAGGTGACCTAGGTCGGGCGATGGTTGGCCGTGAAGCACCCGTTTAAATATCCCTTACTATCCAATCAAAAATATGCTTACCACTAAGATTATCTAGTCCCAACTGAAGTACCAGAACCAAGTCAAGTCATGCACTTATAATGAGTAATTGTAGAATACATTATACCATGACTTAGGTACTAATAACATTCCAATACAAAATTTGGCCTCTTGCAGCATAAAAACCTGCTACCATAAGCATAGGTAACTAATACACTATGTAGAAATGAAAATGTTGAAATGCGTTCCTCGCGAAGTATGTGTGGTGTTACGCCGAGAGATAGAGTGAGAAATTTCTCTATGCTTGTCACAACATCTTTAAATTGACATCTATCTCTAATCACCCAATTTCTCACTCTATCTCTCGGCGTAACACCACACATACTTCGTTGGTTTGATCATGTTGAGAGGATGAGTGACAACAGATGTACAAAAGAGATATAATATGGAGCTAAAGTGAGTGGGTGGGTGAGTGTCGGCAGAGGACGCCCTCGTAGGACGTACTCTGATTAAATCGGTTGCGTCGTACAAAAAGGGGAGGTGCGGAGTATTCGAAACTGAAGGGCATGTATGAAGAGATGTATGGATGTGCATGAGGCAAAAGATGAAAAAAGGTATGTAAGGATCGTAGTAGATGGTGCTCCGGTCTCTGCCTGCCCCATTGGGTAAGAGGCATGATGATATAGATAGATAGAGAAATGAAACTTCGCACGCTATTGGTTAACAATACCAATACGAGACAGTACCTAAGCTAGACCTTGACCGCATATGGCGCGAGATATTCACTTCTACAATAGAGTATTCATTATTCTTATGCCTCTACCCTCGACTCAACAGGCTGGTTCATTACCGACTGTGCTATTTGTCCGTCACTAAAAAATACTATTTCAGTTGTAATACGATTGCATAAGCTCATGTTGTTTGTCTTTATTTGTTTCAGATAGCGTCAATTGATAATAACTTGAACTCTGACATTGATGTAAGAGTTTAATTAATGTACTGTGTCCATGACATCCATTTTATGACCAGTTGTAAGTGAGACTTCTGTTAGTGTGCCTGAGTTGAGTTCAAAATGTGTATTTTAAGATTTTTTTCGTCCGAAGCCTTTAGTGCTCATAAAACTAAAGAGATCCTGCATAAATTAAAGTTGGTTGACCCCGATGTAACACAGTTGTCAACTGAGATTTGTTACCATGTGGAATTGGCTGAAGGGGATTACCTCAACATTAACCAGATGAAGATACTGCAGTGGCTGCTGAGCTCACCCCTTCAACCTCACGCTTTGAATAATGAATCTATTTATAAAGATTTGAAACAAAATCAACTTGTCATTGAAATTGGACCCAGGTATGTGTACTACCTAATACTAGTAAGCAATGAAATTAACTTCTAGATAAAATCTTTTACTGGCTTATTGCTTTGGCATGTTTCTAAATTTTCTTGATAGATACATACATATATCAAATGTCTGATAACAAAACGTTTTAAAGTTTTTGGAAAAGAATGATTGCTCTTGAGTCTCTTATTATTAATACAAAGTTACCTACTTGACTATTTTATGAACCTATACAGGGTGGTAGGGTAAACAGTTGCATTACTTTAAGGGGTGATTTGTTACCATGATACTGAACCAGTTTCCCAAGGGAATAAGGGGAAATTTACAAAACAGAATAACAACTTTACAATCAATCAGCTGATTAAATTTAGTATGGAAAGTCCAATAATTTTTGGTGAATTTCCTATAAGTTTCTTAGGGGAAGTTGTTCAGAACATTTATAACTAATTCACAGCATAAACTTCTTTTGGCACATCAAAGATATTTCTTGATTATGTTGTGGGATCCTATGTCTATTATGAAAGAAAGACATTTATTAGCATAAATGATTTATTTATTCCAGATTCAATTTCTCAACGGCCGATTCAAGTAACTCCGTCCAAATCTGTGAGAGTGTCGGCCTCCGTGATGTCATACGTCTTGAGGTATCCATCAGGTACCTTATTGTCTTCCAAAAGGCCAAGGATGTCTCCAAGAAGCTGTTTGATAACTTGGCTGCATCTCTTCACGATAGGATGACACAGTGTGTTTATACAAAGGAGAATCTTCCCCGCAAAAGTTTCAATGAGGGCTTACCTAAAGACCTGGAGCCTTGGTTTGTGGTGCCTCTGCAGAAGGAAGGCAGAGCAGCTATGGAAAAAGTCAACCAAAAGCTTGGTTAGTAATTTATTGGTCCTTCAAAAGGTACTCCAATAGGTAACTTAAAAGTTGTACTAATCTGTTAGGGTGCGTCCATATCTGGCGAACTCGCGGCGAATAAAAATAAGAATAAATTGTCAAAAAGTTAAAAATTAAGGGCGGTTCTCAACAAGAAACTAGTTTTTATCTACGTTTTTTCTTCTCGCTCTATCGTAAAAACGGTAATTCATACAAGCGTCAAATATGGTGTGATTTAAGGCAAACTCTAGAGTATAACAACAAATAATAAAAACCGACCAAGTGTGAGTCGGTCTCGCGCTAAAGGTCCCGGAGAAAAAAAAAATCTAGATTGATTGTTGTGTGGTGCTGGTGTTGTGGTACGGAAGCCTCTGTGCACGAGTAGTCCGACTCGCAATTGACCGGTTTTCTTAACTATTAGGGTTGAACTACACATGGCCGTACGCGATCGTACTTTTCCGTCGCTCCATCCTTTTCTGTCACTCAGGAACGTCATTTGCTAGAGTTTATAAGATAGACGGAACGCGATCGCGTGCGATCGCACGCCGCAGGCGATCGCGTTCCGTCTATCTTATATACTCTAGCAAATGACGTTCCTGAGTGACAGAAAAGGTCATTTCTGTGGTATATGCCATTTCCATGTGTCATTTCCAAGATCAAGTTTCTAGTGCGATCGCGTGCGGCCATGTGTAGTTCGACCCTTATAAAACCGTAAAATCATGAGGAACAAAAAAGTAGCGGTTTACTTCATATAAAATCAAATAACACTCGATAGCGCGATTTAAATGACGTGCAGCGCCATCTAATGACAAAATTGTTAGTTTGTTTGTTTGTTCGCACATCACGCAGAAACTACTGAACCGATTTTGATGAAACTTTTTTTGGTTTGATAGCTTATGATCTGACTTAAAATCTGGTATATAATTTGTGCGGACGAAGTCGCGGGAAATATTTTATAAAATTGGTGATGCCTATGTTACACCAAAGAATGAAATAAGGGCTAGTCAACGATATCAATGTAGTCTATGTCTATGGGGCTAGTGAATGTTAAGACAGGTAAATTGAAACAACTCCAGAGTGGCCAGACTATTTTGGTTCCTTTCTGTGGTTCCTTACAAGATGTTTGTTGTTTCTCAAGTTCTTTTAATGAAAGCTTTGTTACCAAAAATTGTAGATTCACTAATGTCCTCAGACCAACATCTGGCACTGTCTTAGTATGAGATTCGGACAAAACTTTGCTGAGATTTGACATGACTGACAAAATTGTTGGACAGAGTGTCCATTGCTGTTGTTTGTACTTTGGAGACTGAATTACTGATTGATGTTGAATTAATAAGTCAATTTTTTTATTATTATCGCACCAGGTTTGGCCTTCGACTCTTGGGACATGGACTTGTACATGGATTTGTTTGTGAACAAGTTGAAACGAGACCCGACTAGCGTCGAGTTGTTTGACCTCGCCCAGAGTAATAGTGAACATTCCCGCCATTGGTTTTTCAAGGTAATTAACATGTTGGCAACAGTCTGCTTCCCTCCCCCTTGCCATTCTTTCAAGTCCAGTAGGAACTAATAAAATCCTCATCATTGCCTCTCTTTGTGAATGAAGCTAAAGTTGTGTGTCAGAATCGTAGTGTGGGGCGGGCCGTAGTGTCTGCCTACTCTCATGTGACAATAGCGTGAGCTTATGTATGTTTTTCAAGTGTATGGTCTTCTTCTTATCGAGTGGGCTGCAAGCCCTGGTGTCAGAGTTTATTCAAACCGCCTTACGGCCTCTGACGTGGTTTTTATGTAACGACTACTACCACCAGAGATAGTAGCCGGGACCAACAGCTTAACGTGCCATCCGAAGCACGGAATCATCTTTCTTTTCAGACAATCAGGTGACTCAACCTGCAATGTCCTAACCAACTGGGGAAAACGTACAAAGTGACATTTCACTAGGTGCCCCCCGTGGGAATCGAACCCACGACCTCCGTATCAAGAGCCCAATGCTCTTAACCATTAGACCACGGAGGCAGTGTATGGTAAAAGCCTCCATAATACAATTTTTTATACTTATTGCCTCCTTCTCTTGCCGACGCTCTCTTCACGATGTCACCCTCCTAGATGCCGATCTGATATTGGGTACTATTTAGACAAATGTTTGCTCTATCTGCCATCTAGTACCGTATTAGTCCAATGTTCCTCTAAACCAGTAATATGATTTCTGTGGTCCTAAACCATGCCTTCTGATTGTTTTTGTGACCCTGATGTTTATACAGCATGAAGTGTTTTATTGATCTTTGATTTTATGCATAGTTTTTTTAGTAATTGTGCAAATTGCCGTTTATTTTAGTCACGCAGATTGTTTGCATGACTTATAGCTATTGTTATGTAATTAACTATACATTCTCAGGGCAAATTGATACTGGACGGAGAGGAGCTCAGTGAATCACTTATAGATATGGTTGCTTCTACCCAGGCGACATCTAATGATAACAATGTCATTAAGTTTGGAGATAACAGCAGGTAAATAGCATTTATTACTCGTGATAAGTTCTTTGGCAGGTCACAAAGCTGTAAAATAGACCGTGAGCAGGTGGTTGAATGTCCAGTGTCAAGGTCAGGGGTTTGACCGATAATTAAAATTTATCAAGTAATATTAATTAAACACACGCACATCATAATCCCATTCGGAATGGTCACAGGCCTTGCTACAACTAACAAAGGAAATAAGGAATGTAAACTTTGTCAATCAATCAACTTTCTGAAATTTGTCCGTAATAATGTAAGAACTGGAGTCGAATGACAATAATCTGGACAGTTATAATGTTATATTTTATAATTTTACGGTTCCGAAAAATCCTGTGACGAAGTCATGTTGCAAGTTTTGCCACGAGCGGTTGTGATTCGCGCGGTTCGTGTTTAAGCTTGCCACGAGGCTCCGCAATCTCTTCCCAACTGTATTTTTGCTCCAAAAACAATCCATGAGATCGGGACTACGAATAAAGAGTAGGATCGGGATATATACATCCCACAAACTAATAATGCTAAGCTTACGCACAAGCTTATTTAATTTATAAATAAAAAAATACTGTGACATATCTAATTCTGTGTTTCAATGTGGACTTACATCACAATTTCGTTCTAACAGTGCCATAAAAGGATTCAAACACACAAAACTTTGTCCGACTGACGTCAAAGCCCCTTCCCAAGTGGTACAAGAAGTGACCGAATCAGACATAATATTTACCGCTGAAACTCACAACATGCCGACTGCGGTCGCGCCGTTTAGTGGCGCCACAACCGGCACGGGCGGCAGGATCAGAGACGTGCAGGGAGTGGGCAGGGGCGGCCACACTGTCGCTGGGACCGCGGGGTACAGTGTCGGCAACTTACACATTCCAGGTAATTTATTCAATCAGGTTTTACTCTGGAAATTCATGACTATGATAACAAGGAACAGCGCCAAATGGTTGATGTTCCAAACAAGACAACCACCACGTAGAGTATTTTAACGGTAAGATATAAAAATTTTGTTCTATAGGGTGAAATTGGAACAACTCTTACTATGGGAGCAAACTAATCCAAGCAAAAAAAAAGCAGCTGTCCCATACATTTGAGTCGTGTAGGCAGCGGCGACGGGTGCAGTTTAGTATGGGACAGCTGATTTTTTTTTGCTCCTAATGGTTTGCTCCCATAGTAAAAGTTGTTCAGTTTGGTGGTTAGACTCTTAGTTTAAAAGGATGCTAATGGTATCAATTTCACCCTGTATAGTCTGATAAGACTAATCATCTGTTAGTGGTGTGGTTATGGTGTAATTTATAGGTTTACGAACACGCACAAAAAGCAAATCAGCAATGCAGATATTGCGGGCGAAAAGCTAACCTTCTATCGCCCCTTGTCCATCCTGAAATCTTTTATATATGCTAAAAGTGAGCCTTGCTAAAACTCCATGCAAACAATATAGTTTTCACCTCACAAGCTCGGAAAGAATCTGTTTATCATTCGAAATCTGAGTGCAAAAGTGCATTTTATCCGCTAGCGTGGAAAGAGCCAATCCACTGAAAATGCATAATAACTATTTCATGTCACTGGCCAGCACGAAAAAAAAAACTTTTTAAAATGTTCTTTTTAGCAATTCACTTTTTTTCCTCGCTGTTGTGAGGTTTCACCTCACCGTGTGGTCCTCAGTTGTGTGTTTCGCTCGGCTGCAAAGTTATTCTGCGTCTTGTACCTTTGACACCCATGCTAAGCTCAGGATTCTATTAGAATATAATCTTAGAATCCTTCGCTTGCTCTGGTTTCAATACAAGTACTCGCGCCAAAAAGCAATTTTGCAGCCTAGCATAACAAATAACTATTATAATTGCTGCAAGGTTTCTGCTACTCTGAAAAGGATTATAAACTAGAAATGAGGTGATCCATTCCGTCCATCCATCTAATCAATGTCCACATTGAAAAATACGAATGTTTAAAGCTAAATATTATTGTTTCTTTTTACAGGATATGATTTGCCATGGGAGGAGAAAGAATGGGAATATCCCAGCACTTTCGCAAGCCCGCTTCAAATAATTATCGAAGCGAGTAATGGAGCCTCTGATTATGGAAACAAATTTGGAGAACCTTTAATTTCAGGTAAAACATTACAATAAATAGGTAATTCACTCGAATCGTATATTATGCTACATGGAGAAATATTAAAACAAAAATGTATTTCAGGATTTGTTCAATCATATGGTTTGAAAAATGGTGATAACGTCAGAGAAGAGTTTGTGAAGCCAATCATGTTCAGTGGTGGCATTGGATACATGCCTCATTCTATGATCAAGAAGAACAAGCCGGAGAAGGGTAAGAACATCATCTTATTTAAGATCTATTCACGAAGTAACTATAATCTGTGGCTACGCTCTTGTCGGTGGAGTTTTCTTCAATCTTTCCTCTTTTCTGCAATTGCCTTGTGTTCTTGATCAAGGTACGGTATCACCCTTTTCTTTCATCTGTGTTAGGTAACTCTGTCTAGGTCTTCCACTCTGCCTTTACCCCTCTATTTTCCCTTCCAATATAAATTATTATAAAAAATAAGTAATTTTTCTTAAACCCTGCTTATAATATCTGCCGCTGCTTACCCTGTTTGTGATTAGGCTGTTAACTGTCCCAAGCAATTTTCTACTAATCATTAAATTTAGTCTTTATCCAATCCCAAGCCAAAACCAAAACAGCCAAAAAATTATTCGCGATTTCGATGTTGGCTCTATTGGTTAGCACGTTTCCCCGGTTTGGAAGAGCGTGGGTTCAAGTCCCGCCCGAGACAAATTTTTCAATCTTTAATTTGATTTGGCTCTAAAAGTTGTTCAGTTTGATAACCTAACCAAACTTCAAAGACTTTATTGCGACCTAACCTAAACCACCTCTTTAAATATTTCTTCCCCTTTCCATTACACCCTGCCTGTATAATTTATTTAAATTTCCCTCGTTAGGTATGTTGTTGGTGAAGGTGGGAGGACCTGTGTATCGTATCGGAGTTGGCGGCGGTGCGGCCTCGTCGGTCGCTGTTCAAGGGGGAGACGCCAGAGACGCTGCTCTTGACTTTGGGGCTGTCCAGAGAGGTAATTTGAAATATAAAAATCTATTATTTACTACAAGACCGAAACTTTGCAACGAAAGACAGTAAATCATTGCATGTTTCTCATTAGTTATGTCATTTTTATAATTCGTTTGGTTAAAAAAGGAATCTTATTCTTAATAACAATTTACAATTTACTTGATATAGGTACCTACACAATTTATTTTTATTTTTAGCAGGGTATCTAAAAAAATTTTTGCTTGTTTTTCATAGATTAATCAATATTTTATTCATCATCATTTTTTTGATTTAAACAACTTTACGAGTAGTGAATGAAAAATTTTTTTAGTCTCAAAAAATTAAACTATTTTTACAGGTGACGCAGAAATGGGCAACCGTCTCAACCGTGTGGTCAGAGGATGCTTAGAAGCTATTGTGAACCCAGTTGAATGTAAGTTTCAGTAAAATACAATCAAGTTATAATAGAAATCTTAACTTTTCCCAAGGAACATGGGTCGAAAAACGATAAAATGTTTTGGACCTCCCATACAAAAGTGCGGATCGGCCGATCGATTTTCTATGTGAGGTCTAAAAAAAATTCTCGTTTTTTGACCCATGCTCCATAGGGAAAGTTGTTTAGATTCACGGTCTGAATACACCCTTACAGTTTCGTTACTAATTAAAAATTAGTGGTGTATTACCTATATCGCATTCCGGTGGCGCCGGCGTTAGCACTCTGTCAGGTTCCATATTTTCAGATGAGCAGCTAATGTGTTTAGAAGGACCCTGTATAATGATTCAATCATCATCATCATCACAGCATATTTACGTCCCACTGCAGGGCACAGGCCTACCCCTCAGGGAGGGTTTATGGGCGTTAGTCTACAACGCGTGCCCAATGCGGATTGGTAGACTTCACATAACCATCGGTATTTATTCTTCAGCGTATGCGGGTTTACTCACGATGTTTTTCTTCATCGTTTGAGAGCAGTCGGTTTTACGTACATAAGTTAGAAAAAGTCATTGGTACAGTACATGGCGGATTCGAACCCGCACCTCAAGATTGAGTTTCCATAGATCTCCGCAACGCGCCACCAATGCTATAATCAATTAGTAAATTGAAATTACAAAATCTTTTAGTGTTACGTCATTTAAACTACCCTATTACTATTGATATAAACAAGATAACATTGTAAACCAGCAATCCACGACCAAGGAGCTGGCGGCAACGGGAACGTACTCAAAGAGCTGGTCGAGCCTGAGGGGGCGGTGGTCTTCACCAAGCAGTTCCAGCTCGGCGACCCCACCATCACCACGCTCGAGCTCTGGGGCGCTGAGTACCAGGAGAACGACGCGCTGCTCTGTACCAAGGAGAATAGACCTGTCCTGGAAGGTTAGCCGCTAGAACGAATGTATAGCCATAAAATATCTTAGGATGACAATTCGGTATGTCAAGTTTTTTTTTGGGAGCGCTAAATCGAAAACCATTTCGAGATAATAATTGTCTCAATGAAAATATTTTATATGTCAGACATTTTAAAATTACAGGATTACAGATATTTTTATAAAATAACGTCGTTTTTCGGTCCAACGAGTGACGTCACGCGCTAGACCTGTAAACTCCTTGGTAAACTAAAAATCAACTTAAAATAACTGGCCATTAAGAAAAAAAATATTCAATACATCAGAATTTGACATTTGATGTTGCCGTTTCTGTTTCCAGTTGAGTTAGAAAGAGAAGGCAGGTGATTTTTAGTTTTTTTTTAAATTAAGCAATGGTTTTACTCCATGGAGTTGGAATGATTTGTTTGCGACCACTTTTGACTTTTACAAATTGTGAGATGTATTGAACCAAAAAAGAAACAAGTTTCTTAAAATGTTGTCTTCTATCCGTAAAAAATATAAAATAAAGACAAAAAAACACGTGAAATATCGAATTAACATGGTATAGCCATATTGTGCAGTTTTCAATCTTTGATTTGAATCTTAGAAATGTCCCTAAATATTGTTTCTATTACAGAGATATGTCGTCGCGAGCGTTGCCCGGTATCGTTCGTGGGAGAAGTGACAGGCGACGGGTACATGAGTCTTGTGGAGGACTCCTTCAGCGATAAGTACCTGAGCAGGGATGAGAGGCTTAAGCAAGACTTCAAGAGCAAACTGCCTTTTGATCTGCATTTGGAGGCTGTGCTTGGTTAGTTTAACTTTAACACATAATAATTATGTACTCTAATAATATACAAGGTGTTACAAAAATACAAATAAACCTTTAGGGGGGTGGTGTAGACCATAAAACTGAACAACTTTCACTATCGGACCAATATCAAAATCGCGAAAAAAAAAATTGATGTTCCATACTCTACAAATCGACTAGAGCTAAAATATGTATGGGATATCAGATTATTTTTTTTGAGATTTCGATTTTGGTCCCATAGCGAAAGTTGTTCAGTTTGACGGTCTAAGAGTTTTAAATAATTATTTTTACTTATGAAACACCTTGTATAACTCGTATTTCTTCTTCTTCTTATCGAGTGGGCTGCAAGCCCTGGTGTCAGAGTTTATTCAAACCGCCTTACGGCCTCTGACGTGGTTTTTATGTAACGACTACTACCACCAGAGATAGTAGCCGGGACCAACAGCTTAACGTGCCATCCGAAGCACGGAATCATCTTTCTTTTCAGACAATCAGGTGACTCAGCCTGCAATGTCCTAACCAACTGGGGAAAAACGCACAAAGTGATATTTCACTAGGTTCCCCCCGTGGGAATCGAACCCACGACCTCCGTGTCAAGAGCCCAATGCTCTTAACCATTAGAGCTCGGAGCAGCGGAGAGCGTATTTCGTTATTATGCAGAATTGGTAAAATGACGCCGATTGCGATTTTTGAGAGAAAACGCGCATACACTTGCTCTTTTGCGCTCCCTAGTGGCGCGCGGAATCCGACCTTTGATGCCTTAGGGCACTATTATTTTTCTGTGATATTAACAGAACTAAAATAGGTATATCGTCCAGTATGTCACCTCAGTTATCTCTGGAACCCCTTATTTGAGGCTGAACTACGTGACTTTCAAGCCAGCTACTGGAGAGATCGAGAAAAGTCGCGTTCTCGTTTTGGAGGGCAAGACCCACTTGGGTCGCTGAGCCCGCGGTGTTAGTTTCATCACAGCTTATAATACATCCCACTGCAGGACACAGGCCTACCCTCAGGGTGTATGGGCGTTAGTCCACCACGCGTGTCCAATGCGGATTGGTAGACTTCACATACGCATCGAAATTTCTTCTTCAGTGTATGCAGGTTTCCTCACGATGTTTTCCTTCACCGTTTGAGAGCAGTCGGTATTACTTACATACATTGGAAAAACTCATTGGTACATGGCATTAGGTCCGTGCGGATTCGAACCCGGGCCTCAAGATTGAGTTTCCATAGCTCTCCGCAACGCGCCACCGACGCTTTAACGCAGTGTAAGTACAAAGAAGGTATCCACAAAAATGTGTTGTTGAATGCAGGAAACATGCCTCGCAAGACGTTCGACTTCAAGCAGGAGAAGAGAAGGAAGCTGCCGCTTTCGCTGCCCGAAGACTTGACGGTGCAGGGTGCGCTCGACAGAGTGCTGAGGCTAGTCAACGTCGCCAGCAAGAGATATTTAACTAACAAGGTATGGATAATTAGCATCGGTCGGGACTCGATCCCGCAGTCTGTCCCCGAGGCTTTGCTTTCGTCCAATCAAGCTACCGAACTGTTTGTCGATATCTCCCAAAATTCAACCTGGTCCAATTTCGCAATATTATAACTATGCCACAATATAAGAAAGAGTTTCTTGTACTATATAAATTACGTACTCTCCCTCCCCCCACCAATTTTAATCACTCCAGTTTGGTAAGACGCGTGGCAGAAAATGTAGGCAATGGCGTATTAATATCTCCCTCGCACTAACTCAGTAACGCACATGCTTACCTTTTTCCCATTTGTATGAAATGACAGCAACGGTCAGTTGCACGTACGATCATTAGTCAATCTTCTATTAAATCTCTTGCTAGCTTTTACTACATGTGCGTATGGATTGAGGAGCCACATTTGATATTGAAAAAAGGATTCTATGGCCATTTTGTAGGCAATTTGTAGATTTTGTAGGCCCAATCCTGGAATTTGTAGCAAAAGTATAGAGAAGTTACATGAACATAAAGGTGGCTCCTCAATCCATAACGTCAGGATTGAGGAGCCACCCTGTATCTCTGAAAGTACGTGATGAATCTTTTTGAAAATTTTGTAGGATTTTGTAGGAGTTGGAAAAAGATCCTACAAAAAAAATCAGCTCTCTACGACTAAAACTGAAAAAGCTACAATACTTTGATTGTGGCTCCTCAATCCTGACGCGTCAGGATTGAGGTGCCACCCTGTATCTCTGAAAGTACTTGATGAATCTTTTTGAAAATTTTGTAGGATTTTGTAGGAGTTGAAAAAAGATCCTACAAAAAAAATTAGCTCTCTACGACTAAAACTGAAAAAGTTACAATAGATAATTTGATTGTGGCTCCTCACACCAGATAAATGCCTATAACTACATATGTACGTATCGGAATTCACAACCGATGATGCCAATATTTAGTAGAAATTTCTACTAAATATTGGCGTAGTCAAATGTCGCATATCATCAATACCTACAGAGCTACGCGTTTTTTCAATTTTCCATATAAATCCACCATATAGGGTGACCACTAATAAGTTAAATCCTGAGACACATTTTAGTACTATCAAGTTGGTGGCTTATTATGTCCAGAAAAAGAATGCATAAGATTACTTTTCCCTTAGTCGCCTCGTCAAGTACTTACCTACTATTTAGTTCAAATTGTTTTAGCTTCTTAACCGCTTGTTCGTTGTTAAGGTCTACACGCAGAATGTTCAATAGGTACGTAAAACGTTCAAAACACAAAATGTTCTATACGCAAAATGTACAAATTCGCAAAATGATCAAAACGCAAAACGTTCAAAACGCAAAACGGTCAAGACGCAAAATGTTCAAAACTCAAAACGTTCAAGACGCAAAATGTTCAAATTCAAAACGCAAAACGTTCAATACGCAAAACGAAAGCACACACAAACAAGCTAAAGATAAAACGTGATACTTCAAAGATGACAGGCGTTGTAAAATGATGTCAAAGGTGACAGGCGTTAATGGTGATAGACGGTGTAAAATGACAGAAAATGTCAAAAATGACCAGAATTAATACAATTTTTGTCTTTCTTTCAATTTATTTACTAGCCTGGTTACTAGACCTTTTGGCTAAATCTTATTTTATTTTTAATTTTCTTCTGTTTTCACATTAAAACGTTGGTATTCGACGTTTTGATGGTTCTTTGGAGTTTTTGGAGACAATCGAAAGACGCAGGAAAAGCAGAGAAGTCCACAGGAAAGAGGTGAACCGACCGTTTTGCCGCGCTAAAATCACGGAACACTTTTCCTGTTTACGACCCATGCACCATCATATTTCACTGAACTGTATATTGTTCACTTGCACGACACTTTGTTACGCAAAACAACACCAATTTTACGAACCAAAACTCACTATAAACAATAAAAATTCGATGAAATATGAGGACTCCAAACGTCAGCTACCAAAGCCCGCCAAAAACTCCTACAATTTTTGATTGAAACGCCTGGCATCTTTGACATCTGTCATTTTGACACCGTCTGTCACCACTGACAGCATCTGTCACCATTGACAACGCCTGACATATTTGACATCTGTCATTTTGACACCGCCTGTCACCACTGACAGCGCCTGTCAATTTTGACATCTGTTATTTTGGCATTGTAGGTACATTTACAAATTCTTGTTTTTAAGGTAACCGTATTGAACATTCTACGTATTGAACATTCTGCGTATTGAACATTCTGCTACTACATATCATGTAGTACATGTACTTCATATCTCTTATTTCAAAGGGGATATTACCTTTGGCGCGCTTCATACAAACGAAGTCCGGTCATATTTTTAATACTAACTAATGTATGTTGTCAGATTATAATTTAAAAGTTACAGTGCCTCAAAGATTTCCATACAAATTTAAGATTTGTAGTTTGTACACTTTAATATCCCCTTTGAAATAAGAGATATGAAGTACTTAACATGATTCAAAACTACTGTCTGTGGTTTCCTGAATGCATCACCTAATTTCAGGATCGTATAGTAGGTAGTAGTAAGTACTGATAATTTTAAGTACCTACCTATGTTTAGAAATTTACACTTACCTAAAAATTTGTTGCATATATACCACAGAACACATTTTTAGGAAAATGTATACTTACATCAAATTACGATCAATGAGCGTTTTTCTTTTCTTTTTTAAATTTAGTTCCCAAAAAACTCGTCAAGTCCTGACAAAATCTGGTCTTGTCTGTGCCTGCATTTTTTTTTAATGCCAAGGGATCGAGCTCATTCAGCCATGTCAGGCGTAAAAGTTTAGAATTTTTGATTAAAATTATTAGTAAATAATGAAATATGTCATTAAAAGATGCGTTGGCATCTTCTTGATCATCTTTTCACTCTTTACTATTTTAAAGAAACACTTTTTGAAATGTTGACGTTTCTTCGTACAGACCGTAGCGCCATCTATCGATCCCCTAGAAAACAAAAAGAAAAACGCTCATTAACAACGAACAAGCGGTTAAGAAGCTAAAACAATTTGAACTAAATAGTAGGTAAGTACTTGACGAGGCGACTAAGGGAAAAGTAATCTTATGCATTCTTTTTCTGGACATAATAAGCCACCAACTTGATAGTACTAAAATGTGTCTCAGGATTTAACTTATTAGTGGTCACCCTATATGGTGGATTTATATGGAAAATTGAAAAAACGCGTAGCTCTGTAGGTATTGATGATATGCGACATTTGACTACGCCAATATTTAGTAGAAATTTCTACTAAATATTGGCATCATCGGTTGTGAATTCCGATACGTACATATGTAGTTACAGGCATTTATCTGGTGTGAGGAGCCACAAGCAAATTATCTATTGTAACTTTTTCAGTTTTAGTCGTAGAGAGCTAATTTTTTTTGTAGGATCTTTTTTCAACTCCTACAAAATCCTACAAAATTTTCAAAAAGATTCATCACGTACTTTCAGAGATACAGGGTGGCACCTCAATCCTGACGCGTCAGGATTGAGGAGCCACAATCAAAGTATTGTAGCTTTTTCAGTTTTAGTCGTAGAGAGCTGATTTTTTTTGTAGGATCTTTTTCCAACTCCTACAAAATCCTACAAAATTTTCAAAAAGGTTCATCACGTACTTTCAGAGATACAGGGTGGCTCCTCAATCCTGACGTTATGGATTGAGGAGCCACCTTTATGTTCATGTAACTTCTCTATACTTTTGCTACAAATTCCAGGATTGGGCCTACAAAATCTACAAATTAAATTGCCTACAAAATGGCCATAGAATCCTTTTTTCAATATCAAATGTGGCTCCTCAATCCATACGCACATTTTACTACGTCAACAAGTCAAAAAGTGACAGCAAGAGATTATGGAGGATAAACTTTAATGAACGTACGTGTAACTGTCGAGTAAGTGTCCAAGGTGTGACTGTTGTGATGTTTCAAATAAAAGGAGAGATTAAAAAAAATATTGGAAGGAAATCTCTGCAGTCATTGATAGTGATCCTTATCGTCGCCTTGTCGGCATAGCGCGCCTTTTGAGTTTCATGCACTGTCCCATGTCATGTGACCCATTGGTAATCCTCACCAGTTCAATAAAATTACCAAAACAAACGTTTTCAGGTCGACCGCTGCGTCACAGGCCTAGTCGCCCAACAGCAATGCGTAGGGCCTCTCCACACGCCGCTATCAGACTACGCGATCATAGCGCTCTCTTACACGGACCTCGTGGGTAGTGCCACGTCCATCGGCACTCAGAACGTCAAGGGTCTGCTGGACCCCGCCGCGGGAGGCAGACTTTCTCTAGGAGAAGCTCTCACTAATCTGGTAAGTGTTTGTACAACATTGACGATAGTTTCTATCAGACTACGCGATCATAGCGCTGTCTTACACAGACCCCGTGCCTTTGCGTCATCATGCGTTTGTGCATTATGCGTACACAGAAAATATACAATACAATACTCTTGTGTGTATGTGTAATATACTTGTGTTAATACTGTGACTTAAGCGGAAACTCTAACTCTGTTCTTCTATAGTCTGCGCAAAACTGCAATTCACCGCCTAATGTTGTCTGTCTCATGTCCACGATGAAGCGTTCGCTTCCCTCGTTCGCTATCCCGCCTATTACTAGTTACCTCCTTTCTTTGGGTAAGGGACCCAAAGAAAGGAGGTAACTAGTACCTACTAGCGCGCGCACTACAGTATCTAACGTATAATTCATTGAATAATTGACAGGTATTCGCTGGCATAACAGAACTGGAAGACGTGAAATGCAGCGGCAACTGGATGTGGGGCGGAAAGACCGGACCCGACGGAGCCGCGCTAGTAGTGGCCTGCCAGGCACTCTGCGCCGCCATGAGGCAGCTCGGCGTGGCTGTGGACGGAGGGAAGGACTCGCTCTCTATGTGCGCACACATAGCGGGAGAGAAAGGTCTGTAGTGCTAGTGTATAGTTATTACTCTTTCATAGTACTATAGAGGAACTGAGGTGGAAGGTTCCTCCATAGGAAAGGGAAGTACTTCCGCCAGGCTAAGAGTGAAGCCTGGGGACCGGCCGTGGTCCTGGTGATGTTTGTCGGAACCTTGTATTGAGTTTGTGTGATAATTCTCCTTGCGCGATTTGTGTCTTGCCAGCGATTGTGAACCTTAGTGCAGCAGCTTACGGGTTTTCAATGTGCCATCGTCAATTATCTTATGTTGTATTTTTATGCTAGAGACTGCTAGCGCCATCTGTTGGCAAGATGCTACCAGTACTACTTCTTTTGAGCTTTACCTATTTATCAGTTGTATGCAAAATGTGAAATAAGTATAATTATTTATCTTATTGCAGTAAAATCACCGGGAACACTGGTGGTATCAACTTACGCACCGTGCCCCGACATCACGGTTAAGATCGAGCCAGCTCTTTTACGAGAAGGCTCTGCGTTGGTTCACGTTCCCGTTACCAGCAAATACAGGTACATTTGTTTAGATAAAACACGGTGAAAACTAGTAATAAACGTATACATACTTATGATCCCTATGACAATTTCTGTAATTTTTACTGAGTTGATGAGTCAGATTAATAATTCCCACTAAAACAGGTAAATGTACTAGTTTATAGGTCTTACCGATGTTCCTGTGCAGTTGACAAATTTTAACAGCGTGCGAAATTATACTGACCAATCAGGATATGCCACCTACAATCCTTTGCCGCTATTGGCTTATTGTTATCGCTGCTATCCGACTTTGGACCCTTTGATTACTAATTGACTTCGGGTTTGCTCTGCGCAAACGAATATTGACGAGCAGAATTACTTTCCTGGTCGTATGTACAGACCTAAAGGTACTTCAACAAATAAGAGTGAATGTAAACGTAAAAATCTTAACGTTTTAACAGACTTGGAGGCTCATCCTTGGCTCAGTGCTATAAACAACTCGGTGACAACCCGCCAGATCTTGACGACCCAGCAATCTTGAAATCACTGTTCAAAACTACACAGAAACTGTTGAAAGGTAAGTAATTCATCATACGAGGACACGCCTCGAAATTTTAGCATACAGATTTTCTTACGATTGAGTGATGCTTCTTGAGGTGAATCCTACACCGGAGACTCCGGAGAACCAGTTAAAAAAAAGTAAATAAGTTCCCAAAAACTTATACGAAAGAAGGATGAACATTACCAACCGCCATGGCCAATTTTCGTGTTTCCATGCTTGTAAGGACGTTATGGATCCATTAGTTATTATAAATTTCAAACACTCACACTCAGTTGCAGAAAAGCTCATTAGAGTTAATCCTCCATTAAATCTCTTGCTAGCTTTTACTTCGTCAACTAGACAAAAAGTGACAGCAAGAGATTTAATTCGTTAATGTCTACACAAAACAAGCAGTCGGCTCAAGCTTCGTCAATCAGAGAGAGATACAGAGATTTAATGGAATTGAACTGTTTCTGTAACTAAGTGTGAGACGCTTTACCAAAAAACCAAAGACTGTACTTATACGTATCGACCCCGTGAGTTCTTAAATTCAGTCGACATGCCATACCTATTTAGTTCGATAAAGTTTGTTCGTAATTTCAGAAAAGAAACTACTATCCGGACACGATATCAGCGAAGGTGGCTTCATAACAACTGCCCTAGAGATGGGCTTTGGTGGTATTCGAGGCCTAAACATAGATATGAAAGTGCCTAACGACGTGTCGGCTATTGAAGCTCTGTTCAACGAGGAACTAGGAATTATCGTCGAAGTAGAGCCGGCTAACTTGGCGTATGTGCTGACTGAATATAGGAAGGCCGCGGTTCATGCTAAGCAGATTGGTACCGTTGGGAAATATGGAATGGATTCGGAGGTTTGTATCCATGTTTGTTTACATCATAATAAATTGAACACCACAAAAACTTTTTCACCTCACAAGCTCGGAAAGATTCTGTTTATCATTCGAAATCAGAGTGCAAAAGTGCATTTTATCCGCTAGCGTGGAAAGAGTTTTTGAAATTCGAATCTGTCTATTCAATATTTTTCTATACCGCCAATCCACTGAAAATGCTTAATAACTATTTCATGTCACTGGCCAGCACGAAAAAAAAACTTTTTAAAATGTTCTTTTTAGCAATTCACTTTTTTTCCTCGCTGTTGTGAGGTGAAAAGTTGTGTGTTTCGCTCGGCTGCAAAGTTATTGTGCGTCTCGTACCTTTGAAACCTTCGCTGAGCTCAGGATTCTATTCCTAGAATCCTAAGAATCCTAGAATCCTTCGCTTGCTCAGGTTTCAATAAAAGTACTCGCGCCAAAAAGCATCTTTGCAGCCTAGCATAACAAATAACTATTCCTATGGCAAACAACCAAAGTAGGCATTGCATTTTAGTATGGAACAGGTGCATTTTTTGTTTGCGTTTTCATGTTTTGCTCCCGTAGTAAAACGATGACGAACGTATCTTTTAAGTCATTCACATCCATCTGCTATTAATTTGCTCCCCTCCGGACGGAAAGCGTCAATTGTCGTCCCGCTGCGCTAAACTCAGATGTCATGTAATTGTTGACCGAGGCGAAGCCTAGTTCAACAAACATGTGATCTGAGGGTTTCTTACTTACTGTCCTCGGTGTACTATACTTGCTACTATATCTGAAATTATTTGTAGGTTGTAGTAAAAGTGAACGGAACTAAAGTATTGGACACGAAGTTGATAGATGTGTTCAGAATGTGGGAAGAGACCAGTTATCAGTTGGAATGCCTTCAAGCTAACTCGGAGTGCATCAAACAGGAATGGAGAGGTAATTATAAATTTTTACCAGTTTTTGTCCGAATTGAAATTTTATTGTCAGCCCTCAGATATTCATTTGAGGGTACTATTGAATCTGCCATGTTTAAAACGCAGATTGTTTATCAAGTTTTTAGGGTTCCGAAGTCAACAAGGAACCCTTATAGTTTCGCCATGTCCGTCCGTCCGTCCGTCCGTCCGTCCGTCTGTCCGCGGCTTAGCTCAGAGACGCTTAGTACTAGAAAGCTGTAATTTGGCATGGGTACACATATTAATCACGCCGAGAAAGTGGTAAAATAAAATTTTGAAAATATTTTTTTTTAGGGTACCTCCCCTACCCGTGAAGTGGGGACGCAATTTTTTTTTCTCGTCTATCCTATGGTGTGGGGTATCGTTGGATAGGTCTTTTAAAAATACGGTGGGTGTGGGAAAACCATTTTTCGATTTAGGGATCCGTTAGCGAAATATTAAGCTTTAAGGTGCTAATTTTTGTTAGAGTCGAGTGTCCCCCCCCCCTCTGCCAGCTAAACGGTTGTTTCTAGATATGTGAAAAAATTCATGGCAGTAGTGTATATAATGAAATTAAAAGGAAAACTATCACCGCTAAGTTAGCTTTACAAGTTAACGAGTAATAGTCGACCAACTTAAAAAAAACACTTTTTAGACTTTATTAGCCGTCAAACCGTAGTATAAAACAAAAAGCCCCCTTCTAAGTTCGTATATTGTGACGGGCAACTACGGAACCCTACCCTGCGCGTGGCCCGACACGCACTTGGCCAGTTTCTTCATTCTTTATCTGCCTGACAGGATAAAAATTCCGAAAATACGTAGATTTAATTTAAAGGACAAAAAGTTATCTTTAAGTTTTATAGAATTTTATTATTTTACATGTATGCCATGTTAGCTTAATCAAATTAAAGATTGAAAAAGTCGGGCGGCGAGCGGGATTCGAACCCACGACCGCGGGGCGACGACAGCTCTGTTGGAGTAGAGCATGCCCCGGATAGGCAGGTCGTGGGTTCGAATCCCGCTCGCCGCCCGACTTTTTCAATCTTTAATTTGTTTAAGTTTTATAGCTTTTAAACACTATTTTATATTCGTTGCAGGTTTAGAGAAACGTAAAGGATTGACTTACAAGGTAACTTTCGACCCTACGGCGGCGGTTATAAGGACCAAGTCTGTGAGAGTTGCTGTGCTGCGTGAAGAAGGTATTAAATATTATTAATAATAATTGATGTAGTTCCCAACTTTGAAACAACTTTCGTGACATGTTTCATACGTGTCGACTATGATATATGGTTTCTTTAGCCACATAATGAGATTATTTTACGAAGTACCTACTAGGGGCACAGAATAGTATAGTACTACCCGTCTAGGGGTGTAACCATGTTACAACATAATGCAATATTATATATTTTTCGCATGAGAGGCCATAAGGCGGTTTGAATAAACTCTGACCAGGGCTTGCCCACACGATAAGAAGCTGTATTTTTTTTAAAGTCTATATTACCTGTTATCCTCTATTTCTTCTGCATCAAAATTTTATGCTTATTCCCGACAGGACACAGGCTATCTCCCTGCCAAATTAAATTAACATTTATACAGCCACATACATTATTAGCCATGAAAAGGCAACACATACATTGATAGTGTGATATTGTTTCCAGGTACAAACGGTGACCGTGAAATGATAGCGTCCCTGTTGATGGCAAACTTTGACGTATTCGATGTCACTATGAGCGACTTGCAGAACAAGAAGATCACCCTCGACGCTTTCCAGGGGTTGGTGTTCCCCGGTGGATTCAGTTACGCCGGTAAGACTGACGATGCTTTTCAGGTCAAATGCTTATAAACTGATTTGATTCTATGGACAAAAGACATGCGGAGTATCTGCTAAATCGTTAAATTGAGAAAGAAAAATAGTTTAGTTATTTTTGGGGCCTTAATTAGAGTGAGGCTGATGTGTTGTAAAACTAGATGATGAGCCTTTATAAGTCCATTGTATGACACAGGCTTCTCACGAATAAGGCTGACATACTCTTCTGGCTGCTGGCACGCATTTCAGGAGATTTTTTTGAGGGTCTGAGTATGAAGCGGCGAACAGAACGTGGCTATCTCGTTTCTGTATTAACATTATTCAAGTATCGTGAGTTCTTTTGAGTGTGCGTCTTTGGGTGTGATGTTACTTAACTAAAATACTCCTCTACAGATACCCTCGGCTCAGCTAAAGGCTGGGCAGCAGGCATCCTGTTCTCTGAAGCCCTGAACTCGCAGTTCGCTCACTTCAAGAACCGCGCCGACACGTTCTCGCTGGGAGTCTGCAACGGTTGCCAGTTGATGGCTTTACTCGGGTGGTTCGACCCAGAGCCTGCCAAGGCCAGTGGACAGAGACCTATCTTCTTAGATCATAACAATTCTGAAAGGTAAGCATATAAGCCGAGAGGGTACCAACATGTAACTGTTTTAATCCCCTGAGTAAGCACGTTTGCTCCGTCCAACCTAAAGCGGGGTCCTGCGCCAAGATCCTGACAAAACTTGTTAAAAACCATGGCGCAGGAGACCCGGCTTTCGACAGACAGACAATGCGCGTCGGGCGGAGAGGCATAAGCGGATGAAATATGCCAACCTGGAGCTATGGTATGATTTCGTTCTAGTCACTGTTGAGACTGGAGGTCCTTGGGGGGTTGATGCTAAGAGCTTTATTAGACAAATAGAGCAGCGCATTCGGTCTAAAGGAGACGGGGGATTCCCGTTCGGGTGCGTACTTCGTACAGAGAATCTCTGGCCATCCAGAGGGGCAATGCGGTTTGTCATCTTAGGGACCTTTGAGCCGGAATTGAGTAGATAAGATAATACTTTAATCTTGTGTGTTAGCATTGAGGAAGCTTGTATCTAAGAATACATACCGAAGAAGGCATGAAAGCAAGAAAGGTCTCGGATCTCATGTAATTGTTGACCGAGGCGAAGTAGAGGTCAACAAACATGTGATCTGAGGCTTTCTTATTTACTATCCGAGATTAGTATACTATTCCTCGACGGAGGTGGAAAGCGGCAATTTCGTTTAGCGCAGCGGGACGAAAATTGATGCTTTCCGTTCGAAGGGGAGAAAAAAACTTTAAAAGAATATAAGTACTTATAAAATATGTAGGTATTGTGTGTTACAGTTGTTCTTGTATGTTCTGTAGTGTACAAAAAACTTTATGAACTCACAGATTCGAGTGCCGATGGAGCGGAGTCAGAATCACGGAAGACAAAACGAAGCCGGACGTGTGGTTCAGCGGCATGCACGGCAGCGTGGTCGGCGTGTGGGTGGCGCACGGGGAGGGCAGGTTCACGGCCGCGTCGCCGCGCGTGCTCGACCTGTTGCGGACCAACAACCAGGTCGCCATGCAGTACGTCGACGACGACGGCCTGCCAACTGACGTCTACCCTATGAACCCCAACGGCAGTCCCGGTGAGTGTCTATCATGCGTATTATTTGTTGCTTCCTCGAGATTTCCTCCACTCAGTCAAATTGTGTCAAAAACATCCTTGCATGCGAATTTTATTCAATCGCGGGGTGAGTGGAGGAAAGAAGTATTTCAGGGTAGCTCGGGACCCACCTTAAGGTCTCCTCGAGAGCATAAACGTTGCTGGATAAGAAGGTATTTTTTGGCCGAGGCTCAAGCTCAAACATAAAATCCCTCCACTCATCCTTTTTTGTCGCTGTCCTGAAAAACTAGGTTTTGTCCCTTAATTGATACTTCTGGTATCATCATCATAGACCTTTTCATCAATAACATACACAGCCGCAGCCTCTTGGCGGCTTCTGGTATAGATATTTAGAATATCTGACTCCCACGGGGAATATAGTCATGAGCACATTCAAAAAAATTGTTACTGTATTTCTAAATAATGATATCCTTCAACAGATGGTCTGGCGGGAGTGCGTTCAGTCGACGGTCGCCACGTGGCCATGATGCCTCACCCGGAGCGCTGCGTGCTGCGCTGGCAGAGCCCCGCCCCGCCCGCCACACACCCCGCCCCCGCAGACCCCGCCAGCCAGGCCGCGCCCTGGCTGAGGCTCTTCCAAAACGCATACACGTGGGCTTCCAAGCAATAGTCGCGAAACTTTCTGATGCTGTGTCTGTCGCTTAGGATCGGCGCAAATGAGCCACCGGTGGCTGTCGCGGTCACGGACGCTGCTGAAGCGAAGCCACCGGCCCCGTGTGCGGCGATTCCCTACAAAATGTACGTAAAAGCGCGTTGAGTCCTTGCCGGTGGCTCGTTTGCGCCGAGCCTTATAATCGATAAAGAAAAGATATATCAATGGCGGCCTCTCTAATGTTATTTTGCTTATGGAAACCAGATTGTTTTTTTTAGGGGAATGCGTAAACAAACAGACAAAAATTCCTATTACACTTGTTAATGTTTTACAGTGCTAAACAATAATTCTATGCTATTTTTGTTACGATATTTTGTTATTGTCGTTTTTATCATAGATATAAGTTTTTGTATTACGTCGTTTGGTATAAATTTTGGATTTGTCCAACATTTTCCTAATCTCAATTTTACATTCCATGTTGAATGTTATTCCAGAAAATGTTTAGTTATAAGTTGGAATGTTATGAAGTGCCAGATAAGTTAAATTATTGTTGAGAGATCTGATAACAATGATATTTTGCCAAAATACATTTACCATTCAGTCTCGATATAAACATCTGATGATGCAATTTTCGCCTTGCTTTGTCATAGTGCAATTTAATTCGTTTACTTAGATTGAACCATTTTTTTTAATACAGAGTTTATGCACAGAGTTTTCCTTTTTCAATAAGGTAAGGTGCATTCCAACCAAATAAAAAAAAAATAGTTTAGAAAATTTTATCAATCAACTGAAACTTGTATTTTTTGTGTCAATCTAAAAACATTTTGTGATTTGAAGTGCCTGTATTAAAATGTTTTATACTAAGTATACATGTTTTTAATATTTTATAGATTTGAAAATAAATAAAGATTATTTTACTTACTTAATAATATTTTAATTTAAATCCTGCTTGGGTAGCAGATATGCGGCATCAAAACCTATTAAAAATAATGCATACATTAAACTATTGTGAGCAAAGTAGCTTTAATAAATGTTTAGTCGCATATCTATCAGTCATAAACATTTACATATTTACAAATACCACAATTTAAAGTGAACGCACACCTATGTCCGTATGCCCTGAAAACCTAGCTAAACCTAGCTAATCATTTAGTGCTCATTTAGTGCTCTCTGAATATGTATGGCTTATATTTAGTGCTTCAAAGATGACGGAGTTATATCAAATCTAAGCTAGCGTCCGCCCAGCGGGGCCCTCCTTTATTATGGACGAAAATGATTAAAATGTTACATCAATATTTAGTGCTCTAAATTCCTATTAAAACTGTATCAAAAGATTTGATCTAGCTGGTTTGGTTTAAAAGTTATTGCATTTTTAAGTTTTTAATTTCCAGCGGGGCCCTCTCTTGTTTGACTATATAAGTCGCTGAAATGAATGTCGTGATTTAGTGCTTGATGCCAGGTATCTGTCTGTATGGTTAATTTACACATTCGGCTTCTAATAAACCTGGAAAATGCAATATTATCCCGCAACATTGATTCATATAAAATGACATTTCGTGGACAGTCGGCATCAGAAGTAGATGAGAGCTTTACTTGTCCGTGGTTTCCTAGGGGATCGCTAGAGGGTGCTACGGTCTAAGCTTTCAGACACAAAGTTTTATCAAAATCGGTCCGGTAGTTTAAGTGTAGGGACACACCTGCGGAACCTTCCGTGCCGAACATTCGGTTGAATACGTGTCCACAAGAAAATATGGTGCGTAATGGTGCGTACTAGTGTGTCGCAGGTATAGGGAAAAGCGTTGCACTCGTATTCAACCGAACGTTTGGCGCCGAACGTTCCGCAGGTGTGTCCATACACTTACATTTAGACATAGTGTGATACGCCAACAATCAGACAAACCTTTGCAGTAGGTATTATATTATAATAATAGATAGATAATAAGTACTTACCTACACACACGCGCACTTTCATGAACGTGTTGGTACTAGTAGAAGTCATACGGCAGCGAATAGTTGATTATATCACATCAAGAGTCACCAGGACTAAAATACGACGTAGATGTAGACAATGTACCAGAAATACTGGTGCACAATTTTAGGCGGGCTAGTAAAAATAGTATAAAGCTCTCGTGTGCTTTTGATGCCGACTGTCCACGAAATGTCAATTAATATGAATCAAAATTGCGATATATTATTGCATTTTCCAGGTTTATTAGAAGCAGAATGTGTAAATTAACTATACAGACCGATACCTGGCATCAAGCACTAAATGGCGACATTAATTACAGCAACATAAATAGTCAAACAAGAGAGGGCCCCGCTGGAAATTAAAAACTTAAAAATGCTATAACTGTTAAACCAAACCAGCTAGATCAAATCTTTTGATACAGTTTTAATAGGAATTCAGAGCACTAAATATTGATGTAACATCTTAATCATTTTTGTCCATAATAAAGAAGGGCCCCGCTGGGCGGACGCTAGCTTAGATTTGATATAACTCCGTTAACTTTGAAGCACTAAATATAAGCCATACATATTCAGAGAGCACTAAATGAGCACTAAATGATTAGCTAGGTTTCAAAGCCCTAGGGCCGAGGGCCCCGCTGGACATACGGACATCGCACACCTATCCGCGCGGCACGCAAAATTTGGATTAACTGATAGATGCGGCTGCATCTGTTATTTAATACAAATTCTGCGTGCAGTGTGGATATGTTTGTGTTCACCCAAAATGCAGTGAAAAAATTTAATTATTTTACATTTCTAAGTACAAATAAGAAACTTTGAAAATATCACACAAAATTATCTAATCCCAATCCCAAATGGAAGATCTATTGATATAAATAAATAAAAGTAAAGATAACTGGCTGGACAGGTCATAGAAAGAAGTCCAGAAATAATGATTACACTTAGATCATTAATAAAAATCTAGATATACAATAAATGCTCAAAAAATAGGCATTTTAAAAGTGCCCTCAAATGGGTCAGTTTTTCCTTTACGTGTCAAACAAAAATTTATATGAAACTACATCAAGTTCTTTTGTTTTTGTCGTGGATATTTGACTGTACATCCTTTTGGACGAGGCATGTTGCCAATTTTATAATTAACTAGTGTATTACCGCGACTTCGTCCGCACAAATTATATACCAGATTTTAAGTCAGATCATAAGCTATCAAACAAAAAATGTTTCATCAAAATCGGTTCAGTATTTTTTGCGTGATGCGCGAACAAACGAACAAACACACAAACAAACAGACAGACAAAATTTCTAAAAAAGGTTGATTTCGAGTCAGGGATACCTAAAAACCATATCGTAATCTTTTTTTTGTAAATATCTTCAATGTACAGACACACTTCAGTTACAGTTTTATAATAGTTTAGATTTAGATAATTTTTAATTTTGTTTCTGGAATAAATAATTTTGTTTTTGATCAATATTATTAAATAAAAAGATTATATAATTTTGGTATAAATGTAACACTAACTTACCCCTTAGTCAGGGGCTTTCAAAGAAAATTTAAAACAATTGATCTGAAACCTTCATCACAATAATGGCCGAGAAGCAGTTGAATAAATCAGATTTTCTGTTCAAATATTCATTGCCATTATTTCTTGTAGAGAGCGACTTAAGTCTTTTCTGCGAGCTTTGAGTAAAGCGTCACAGAGATCGAAAAACCATCTTTGAGGATCTGCTTTTTGTTCATAGTACACTGCCATAAGCTTTTTCGCTTTTCTAACAGTGCTTTTATCATTTCTATCGATCCTGTCTATATCACCCTCCTTAATCTTCAGGTTTCTACCGAGGTCTCTCCAGTAAATGCCTATTTCTTCTGCCAGGGTGTCGTTGATCCTTTGCTTTTTCCTCTCGCTCATTATGGCTCCAACTGGGTTAGTGTTTATTACACTTTGTACTGGTTTTCTATTGTTATTTTCTATTCTTAGTGTCTCCTCGTTTATGGAAGCTGAAACAATAATAATAATGAGTGTTTACTTGAAGAGTCATTGGTGTTTTACGGATGCAGATTTTAAAACCTTTGGGTTGGTTTATTTAACATATTTGTTACCCTGAATGCAAACAACAATTAACAACATACAATAGAAATACAGCCGTAATAAAAAAGTGGTAACAAATATGTTAGGTTGAATTGACATAAAAGTCATGCCAAATTTCTTAGTGTGTGGTAAAAAATGTATGCACGGAAAACAAATCTTAATAAAATTTGTGGGAGAAAGCGCTACTTCGCACACCGTTCACCCCCATTGGTCACGAGGTTTGCCTTGTAGTGTACCATAAATATTTCAAGAGATGGAAAATGTATTACATAAAAGAAATAATTTCGATGTAAGTAGGTAGGTACTTATGTTATGTTGTGTAGGTATACTTACAAAAATTAATGGAATTTTTACTACAGAAAAGATAATAACAACAGATGTAGAGCAACTTGGAAACCAGCAATAACAGAACTAGGATATGACTCACCATAATAATTGACGTATTCGCGAGGAACATGGGAACCTTGGTATTCCTCAATCCGTCTCTTCAAGACGGCGCAGTTAGGAAGTCTTCCAGCGATCACCTTCAGCGGTTCCACATCGTCCTCAGACAGATGATCTCGTATTTCCAAAACGTTCAACAACTGGCCGATAGAGACGATTTGCTCAAATCGCCTCGAAGAGTTGATGGTGCCTCTAAATAGTTCCTTGAGAGAAATAAGCAAATGTCCGTGCCTTTCACTTGAGCCCACACCGATTCTTACTTGCTCCTTCAATTGCGCGTATTCTGATAAAGTCATTCTTGGTGATAAAACAGAATAATAAACACAAAGAAACAGAAACTAAAGTGCCATTCGTTGCCTGCCTTTTCTGACCAGTGTTGTCAGGTCAAATTTAATTTTAAATATTGAATACGCGAGGTAACGAGAATAATCGGGAGATGTGTCGTGTACATAGGCGAAGTATTTTTCGCTTACGCTGATAGACGTAACATCAATGTAACCGCGTATGAGACAGCGATACTCATAAAATCCTATACAATTTGTATGAAAATAGATGTCTGACTCCGGAGTCAGACAGCCGTCGTAGAACAAAAAGTGGCTACGTCGATAAGGACAGCAATAAGTAGCGATCTCCTTTTTTAACTAGAGCGAATTTGCTATGTGCATCTCTTACTGAGTGATATGACAAGACACGTGCTTTCTTCTAGTTCCTTCTCTTTCTACGGTCGTGTATGACGAAAAATTAAAAAAAATCTGGAGACGTAGTAGTAGTTAGCTGAAAAAAGACTGTCTTTAGATTGAAATAAAAATTTAATAGGTAGGTACCTACTCGACTACACACAATATACTCACGGCCGCCATTATCCCACAGGGGTAGGCAGGCTTACCGACTTATTAAAAATCTGCTCTAATATCTGTGCTATTATTCTATTCTATTTTTATTTAATGGCGTTTCCTTGTTAGATTTCACCAGTGTCAAGTTATTTGAGGGAGTGTCTATCCAATCTCGAGGATTGTTTTTGAGTAAGAACAACTGAGAAGGATTTAGGAGCCTCGTGGCAGGCTGAGACGCGAACCGCGCGAACACCACGCGAGAGACAAGTGTTCGAGGCAAACCCTGCAACGTCACTCTCTGTGCTATTATGTTTTGTTAAATATAATTTTGTTGCCTTATGTTATATGCAACCAAAACATACCCTCGGGGTCTGTTTTTATAGTTTTTCGCTTCGTATTTGTCATGCGTGAATATTATGTGATATTTGCCAAAAAGGCCATGTGAATTGTGAAGTTACAGCATACGTACTTACATAGTCCAATTCAGGTTTTGTGTATCATTACACGCAGGTTTTTACGGGTTTAGTTCGTTATGCGGAAAATTGAGAGAATTGCCGTAAAATTGGGAGGTCTGGCCACACTGTTTGTGACGTCATTCAGTTGTCAAAAAAATATTCCCTCGCTAGTTTCAATTTACGCAAAGATGTAAAATATTGATGAAAAATTCTGTAGTTGTCTTATCAATACGACAGCAAAGATGCAGTAAAGTAATAGTAGCATAACGGAAAAGACCAGCCGCCGTAGCATGTTACACGTGATAAGGCTATATCACGCCTTTTATCTCGTTCGTTCGCATGCAGATAGAAAGAGGGTGAAGGTGCGAGAGCGCTATATCACGCTGCCTATTACAGTCTTTAGTCCTACACGGCGGACAGCAGTGAATGGAGCCCTTTACAACCTTCTTGATTTTAAGCTTGCCTGCCTGGAAAGGAACGTATTCAATAAACACATTACCCTTCCTTTGCGTCGCGCAGTCGGGTAAAAATGAGCGTTTTTCTCTCAGATTAATTTAATACAAGTTTTTCTTTTATTTGTTGTTCTTGTTGTTGTTACATTTATCCTTGCGGAAAGGCAAAGGGAACATAGCCCATGCAGCCAAGTCTGATTTTGTCTTTTTTTATAAATTCATTATAAAAGGCCTGCCCTCGTAGTATGCTACACGTGATACGGCTGTATCACGTCTTTTATCTCGTTCGTTTGCACGCAAATAGAAAGAGAGCTAAGGTGTGATAGCGCTGTATCACTGCGGCATGCTAGCTATGCAGATCTGTGTTAAAATTAAAATCATATTCCAAATTAATTTTCGTTTTTTCCGTAATAATGTCATTTCTGTGGTTTTCGTCATTTCCTTGTGTCATTTCCGAGATCAAGTTTCTATTTGCCGATGTCAACAATAAGTTTTCAATATTGACAGGAATCCGTATTAGAAGTTCTTAATTTTTTCGTAACTTAAACCTAACTCATTGAAATGCGAGGGTGGTTCACACATTGCAATGTTTAAGGAAGTTTTACGCAGGGATATCAATCCGAATCGAACGGTCGCGCCTTACTTTATTTCTCACTTTTACTATTCTATTCTATATTTTAAAAAATGGCTGCCATCTTGGGTATGTGATGATTTTGCCAATGTCGAGTTTTTATAGCAAAAGTGCTTGACGTTGTACGGTTATATTGATATTTATTTTGGTGACTTCAAGGGTTGTTCTTATAAAAGAACAATATCCTGAGCCACCACTGGAGTTCCACTGTGGACCGGGGATGGGGCAACCGACACGACCACCCAATAGCAGAGCCACAGAGCAACTCTCACTTTTACTATATTGTTCTCCATTAAAGGCACATTATTATGCTAATGAGCGTTTTTTTTTTTTTTTTAATGTCGTTTTCTTATAACTCAATAGATGGCAGTAGTGTCTGTACGACAAACTGTCAAGCATAAACTTCCTCTGCAATGTCACCTATAGACTTAAAAACGTAGAGATTTCATTCTCTTTGGTTCGGATGGATTATATGTGTTCTTTGGTTCGGATTTGGAAGACGCCATCAAAAAAAATTTGAAATTATTTTCGATTTCTTTCTTAGCCAAAAATACAGTCCTTTTTCGTTGTTTTTCAGAAAAGCAGTTTGAAGAAAACTATTATATTTTTATTTAATGGCGTTTCCTTGTTAGATTTCGCCAGTGTCAAGTATTGAGGATATATTTATTAGATATTGTACGGTAATAGGGTATGGCGATCTCAAAGCCCCGTTTTTAAACAAAAACACACACTCGAAACCGCCATAAAACGGCGGAGCCACGTGGCTGTCAAAATTGCAAGCCGACGACACGTCTACTTGTCACCCCCTCAGCCACGCCACTCTGAAGAAAACGAAGATAACTAACAAACACGACAAAGTAAATGCTACGATACGAGTTTGATTGACAATGACATGACATTTGACAGCTCAAGTTTTCTTATTGCCAGTTCAATTTCAGATTTTGCCTAATGAATCTTATGATCAAAGAGTTTTTATATTTATTTTAGTCAAATTGTAGTCTTGTATCACCTTAAAGAGTAAATTCGCATAAGAAATATAGTTAAATATCATAAAAAATATGTTTCATTATGTTCCAAAAGATTTTTGTTTTTTTTTTCACTTCACTTTTACCCTCATTTCGGGGAAAAATAATTTTTCAGTGTTTGACATAGATTCGTATAGATCGTAGCGTCATCTATCGATCTACTATGAAACGAAAAAAAAAACGCTCATTCCACCACATTATCACAACAATAGCCACGAAAAACTAATTTAGAAAATTCAGAAGCAAAGTCCGCCCGTTTCGTCTTGTTTCCCGCGCAAAACTGTCTTTTATTTTTTAAATTTAGTTCTTATCGTAGAAAGAGAATGGATAGAAAAGGCATTAAAATAATAATAGTCGCGAAAACGAGACAGCCTTATACGCTAATCGCATTGAGTGAGCGAGTGAAAATCTATGTTGTCTGTCCCTTTCTGCGTATGCGATATTTTTGTTTGCCATACTTGCAAGTATGGCAAACAAATGCTTCCCGCGCACTTGAATTTGATGGTTTTTCTTGAAGAAAAGTGTTTTGAACGTGTTAAGGACTGTGCAAGAGGACTGTGCGATCATAGTTCTTGAAATAAAATGGTGTCCTGTAGTGTTCTAGGGTGTAAACATCGCTCAGAACAGAAAAATGAGAACATAACTTATCACGCGTAAGTATTATGTATACAATTCTTGAATTATTTTGCATAAATATGAACTGAACTTCTTTTTCGCGTTCTTAACTAAAATTTATTTGTACTTTTAAGATTAAATCTGGAGTTTTTCTCACTTTTCAATAATTTTATTAGAGGTTAGTATAAGCCGGCTAAGTTGTCTACGTCTGACATCTATATCCTTTCCACTCATGTAATCTATATGATTATAACGAACGAGAATGAGAAAGCATTATTCAAAACATAGGCCAAGTATTTCGCTTACGCTGATAGACGGAACATCAGTGTAACCGCGTATGAGACAGCGATAATTTCATCCAGTGATACCATAGGAAATCAAACTCCCATAAAAATGGGTAAATGAACTATGATATATTATGTACACACGGCGTGTGTGTACACAAGTGCGATTTTTGAATCTCATTCGGTGAGCTCAGCAGTTGAAAATGTCAAAATTATTTTGGAGATATGCATCTTTCTACTGCTGATTTGACTTTCAAAAATCATTAATCATACATAGCGATTTTTGAAAGTCAAATCCACGGTATAAAGATGCACATCTCCATAGTTATTTTGACATTTACAACTGCTGAATTCACCGAATGAGATTCCCGCGCCGCTCGTAGAGTGAATACTTACAGTCCTTTGAGTCAATTCAATTCAAATTCAATTCAAAATAATTTATTCAATATAGGAGCCTGAAGCACACTTATTAAACGTCAATTCTTTTTTAAACGAATAATATAACGTCTAGTACGATTTCACTACATGTGCGCACCGCGCCTTCGGCTGCTTAGAAAATAACCAGGGCCTCTAGAAAAAGTACTTTCGATTAGCATTAACGACAGTAGAAAAAAAAATAAACGTATGGACTTGACGTATGGTGGAGAAAGAAAACGTCAAAATGTTTCGATCGCCAATGTCAAATCCATACATTCTGTCATTTCTACTAGCGTCTACGCCAATAGAAATGTTACCTTGTCTATAGCCCCTGTAGTGCGATTTTTGAAAGACACCCGTAACTCGCTGTAAACAGCAGTAGAAAATGTTAAAATTACTATGGAGATTATGCGTCTTTCTACTGCTGATTTGAACATGTGACTTTCAAAATTCGCACTGCTGTTCTCGCGCTTTTCAGAGCGTCGCGCTGCGACAAGTACTTAGTATGGAAAAAATAGAGTCGGCACGCTAGTAGAGAAATCATACTAGACGGGCTGGTACCCGCATTGAACATAATCCGCCTCCGTGGAACTGCCTCCGTGGTCTAATGGTTAAAAGCATTGGGCTCTTGACACGGAGGTCGTGGGTTCGATTCCCACGGGGGGCACCTAGTGAAATGTCACTTTGTGTGTTTTTCCCCAGTTGGTTAGGACATTGCAGGCTGAGTCACCTGATTGTCTGAAAAGAAAGATGATTCCGTGCTTCGGATGGCACGTTAAACTGTTGGTCCCGGCTACTATCTCTGGTGGTAGTAGTCGTTACAAAAAAACCACGTCAGAGGCCGTAAGGCGGTTTGAATAAACTCTGACACCAGGGCTTGCAGCCCACTCGATAAGGAGTAGAAGAACATAATAATAGCACATTATGCAATATGCAATTATCAATTTATTGTTACCTGTTGTGTCATTATAATAACGAGAATACATTTTAATAAAGTTATTTATTTGTATCAAATCATAAATTATGTTGTTAACTTATAGAACATTATCATATTTTAATGTAAGATATGATACACACCTTTTCTGGTAAGCTATAGAGGCTCATATTCTGTACTATAATTGTAAGACCTTGCTAAAACCTACAGTTAAATGTCAAAATCAATACATTTCGACCCTACTTAGCTCGAACTTAAGCATCAATTACATTGAACAATTTGCAGGGAGCCAACATTTAGTGTATGGTAGGTAACCTAGTTTAAGGTGTACGGAATCAAATGAGATCGAAACCCGAACCTGATTTTTAGTAGGCTTAAGTAGGTAAACTGGTTTTCGCTTCTTGTATGAAAACAATCATTTCGAAAACATTGCTAGAACTAAAAAAAGAAAGCAATGCTACCTAACATTATTTAATAATAAAGAATCTAACCAGCTTCACCGACATTGCCCAATTAGGACAATGCCTTAGGGCCTGTTTCACCACTTCTGGGTAAGTTCTCGTTAGCTTATACGACAGATAGTTTGACATATTTTGTATGAAATAATGTCAAAATATCTGTCGGATAACCTAACAAGAACTTATTCAGAAGTGGCGAAACAGGCCCTTAGTCTTCCAGTTTACAAATAATAAATGACCTATACTCTTTCCTACCTAAACTAGATATACCTACTTTGACTATTATAATTATCTACTTGTGTACTATCTACCGACATATTGAATTTACCTTTATATACCGTGTTGGAGTGTCACTGTATTCCATTTCTCTTATACGTATATTTTCAATAAACAGATGTTCTTCAAATACGCGAATTTATAGTAGGTGACCAATTGAGTCTGCAAGTTGCGAAGACCCATATATTTTTAAAATATTCGTCGCTTGGAAAACTGAAGAAAAAATACATCACTTAAAAACGCAAAAAAGCTACAACTCCCTACCCTACCTATACGAAAAAATTGGTAAAGTAGTTTTACGTGATGCTCGAACAAACAAACAAACACACAAACAATCAAACGAATAGACAAACAGACATAAAAAAACCTCACTAACTATTCTTTATGATCCAACCTTAGACGATTTATATAGGGACCGCCTCGCCTTAGCATTTCCCCTCTGCCAACGTGCCAGATCAAACAATCTTACGCATTTACATACAATTTTATACCTTATCTATCACTAAACAGCCTTTAATTGCGGAACAATAATTTCGAAACTAACGCGTTTGGGGTTCACACGACACAGTTTTTCATTAATTTTAACATTCAAAATTAAAATCTAAAGTAATGGAATAAAGTCCAAAGTTGCGGATTTCATGCAGCCTCAAACATACATATCTCATGCTACCAAAAAGTGGCATTATCTGCCATATATTCCATTACTTTAGTTGTTAGTAGAATGTTGTTAGTAGAATAAATAAATACTCTAAGGGCCTGTTTCACCACTTCTGAATAAGTTCTTGTTAGCTTATCCGACAGATATTTTCACATAATTTCATACAAAATATGTCAAACTATCTGTCGGATAAGCTAACAAGAACTTACCCAGAACTTAAGGATTCAACTCACGTCAACGACATCTATCATGGTATGTTTTACAGGTTAACCTAACTAAAGCTGCTGGCACGTTCACAGACACATACAAATGAGTTCGATGAGACATTCTGTGTGCAGTGAGACAAAGGCATTGCGTAAATGTGTGGCACGCGCCAGCTTTAGTTAACCGACCTCTATTTTTAATGCTGTTTTTTGTTGGAGCTTTTAACCCTGAGGCAATGACAGCTATCCATGGTATGGTATGCTTAACTACGTTTAACTAGCGGTTACAAAACACCTCATGAAACCTCTTCCGGCTTACCCTTGGCACAGCCCTTGGTGTACCTTATTTTCAAGGTGGAAACAGGGTAATTTTAATTTGACATCTGACCACCCTTATTGAGATTACAAATCACAAAATTTAGCTTTAACTTTTAAATTATTGTCTTTAGCACTTGCCCGATGAATGAAACTATTAAAATGCGTTTTATTATTAATGTTTCCTGCAATAAAACGTGAATTAATGTTAACATACCCGTGGAATGAAATATTTTCTTTGCAACGTTCAGTGCGGCTCTTGCATCCTAAAACACTGCACGCTACCATGTTGTTAACTTAAAGTCACCCACTCGCAACAAATTACAATGAATTAAATTATTACGAAATAACTATTCATCGAAATATAGAGCAACAAACATTTTTATGAAATTTTTGTTGACTGACTCCGGAGTCAGACCATAGAGGCTAGAGCAAAAATATGGCTACGTTAATAAGGACAGCAATAAGGTAGCGATCTCCTTTTTTAACTAGAGTGAATTTGTATTATGCATCCCTCATTGAGTAAATGAGACAAAACACTTTCTTCGTTCTATTACTTGCTCTTTCTACGATTCAAAATCAATTTTATTTGGTTAAATTTGATTGTAAGGTTACCAGCATGTGATAATTTTTTTACCCCAAATATGGGGAATTTTAACGAAGTGTTTGGATTCACAATAATTTTATTAAATAGTAGATAGGTAATTAAACCGACCGGGTGACCGTTTAGTGGTATTTCATCTCGAGCGTTTCCGTGCTTCAGAAGGCACGTTAAGCAGTTTGTCTCGTATAGTTCCGTCAGATGGCGTTGTAACTATTCGTTAAGCCAGGTCAGAGGCCTATTGAGGCGGCTTGAAAATTCTCTGACAGCAAGTTGACCACTACCTTGCCTCCACCAACACGCACTGGGCGTGGTGGAGTATGGCCCACTCCCTGTCACCCGTGAGAGACACCTTATTCGTGAGAGGAGGCCTTTGCCCTGCAGTGGGATTCTATAGGCTATAACTTACTTTACTTTTAGGTAATTAAAATTATTTATGTAATGTTATTAATTTTGTTGACGGGATGAAATAGTGACTTATTAATTTTGTTGACGGGATGAAATAGTGACTGAATGTAAAATTATGATAGGAGATGAGAAAGTGGAGCAGGTAGAAGAATTTGTATATTTGGGAAGTATGTTTACCAGAGATGGTACGTGTGATGGAGACATAGAGAGGAGAGTGAAAGCGGGAAATAGGATTAATGGAGCGATGCACACATTCATGAAAAGTCATAATGTGTCCAAAAAGGCACGTTTGGCAGTTCACGACGGTGTGCTGGCACCAACTTTGATGTATGGCAGCGAATGTTGGGTATGGCAGAAGAGGAATGAATCAAGGATAAATGCTGTCGAAATGCGTTCTTTGCGCAGTATGTGTGGTTTGACTTTGAATGATAGAATACGAAACAGTGTAATTAGAGAAAAATGTGGACTGAAAGAGGATATAGTGACAAGGATTGAAAAGGGAATGCTGAGATGGTTTGGTCATGTGGAAAGGATGAGTGATAGTAGACTGACGTATGAAATATATAAAGCAAGTGTGAATGGAAAAGTCGAAAGGGGTCGCCCTAGACGTACGTATGCAGACCAAATTGGCAGCATACTTAAGAAGGGCCAGATCAAATGTACCCGAAACCGACGAGCGTGTATGAAACGACTTATGACTGTGGAAGAGGCAAAAGAGGTATGTCAGGATCGTAGCCGATGGCGATCAATTGTCTCTGCCTACCCCAATGGGACACAGGCGTGAGTATATGTATGTATGTATGTATGTATGTATTAATTTTGTTCTCAGTTGTCTGTCGGGCGCGACTGGCAGAAACACGAGCCGAACACGAGCCGTAGCCATAAGTTGTTCTTTTGTGAATGCGATGGAAGCTATCACTTTGTCTACAGGTTTCTCTGTCTACGCTAGACAATGATATTTTACAAATGATCATAAGGTTTTAACGATTTTTACCTATAGTAAGTCTATGCAGTTTTTTTTTTTAAATTATACCTATTATAAATATTCAAATAAAACTGAAAATGTTTTATTTATTGTTTTATTTCCACCTGTATAATACGAGAAAGATAACAATTTTGTCTCTTGAAAATCTCAATACTCTCAATACAGGGTGTTACATAAGTAAAAATAAATATTTAAAACTCTTAAGGGGGTTGTTAAGACCGTCAAACTGAACAACTTTCTCTATGGGATCAACATCGAAATCGCGGAAAAAAAAATCTGATATTCCATAAATATTTTAGCTCGAGTCGATTTGTAGAGTATAGAACATGATTTTTTTTTCGCGATTTCGATATTGGTTCCGTAGTAAAAGTTGTTCAGTTTGATGGTCTAAACCACCCCCTTAAATCTTTATTTGTATTTTTGGAACACCTTGTATAAAGCCTGACCAAAAAAATAAAAAACCCCGCCACGCGGAAATCATTGAAACTAATTTTTCGACTCGAAACATTTGATTGCCATCAAGGTTATAGTCAATTTTAGCACCCCAAAGCAGGTTTTTTATTTTCCTGGTCAGAAATGCAATTTTTGAAACTCGCACGTTGAAAGCAGCAGTAGAAAGATGCACAATCTCCATAGTAATTTTGACATTTTCTGCTGATAATTTTGAACGTGTGAGTTTCAAAAATCTCACTTCTGGGCTCTGGCTTTATAAATTCACTTTCTGACATAGGCGAAGTATTTTTCGCTTACGTTGATAGACGGAACATCAGTGTAACCGCGTATGAGACAGCGATAGTCATAAAATCCTATACAATTTGTATGATGACTCCGGAGTCAGACATCCGTCGTAGAACAAAAAGTGGCTACGTCGATAAGGACAGCAATAAGTAGCGATCTCCTTTTTTAACTAGAGTGAATTTGCTATGTGCATCTCTTACTGACAAGACATGTGCTTCCTTCTAGTTCCTTCTCTTTCTACGCTTTCCGATTAGATTAAGGGTATATTATTCGGAGCGCGCTCCATACTAACGTACTATGGTGTTATTTTCAATACTAACCAATTAAAGTCAATGAAATTTTGCAGAAACAATCTAGAAACAAATTTCTATGCTTGTATGGAGTGAGATTTTCGTTAAACTGTATAGTTTTCAAGTTATAGTGCCTCAAAGATTTCCATACAAATCTTAAATTAATCCTAGCATTGAAACTGTATATTTTAACGAAAATCTGACTCTATAGAAGCATAGAGATTTGTTTTTAGATTGTTTCTGCAAAATTTCATTGACTTTAATTGGTTAGTATTAAAAATATCACCATAGTACGTTTGTATGCAGCGCGCATTTTCGCTCTCGGAATAATATTCTCTTAAGTCATAACGTGGCAGCACATGACATCTTGACAAACACAAAAACCGGCCACGGTGACCGAAACAAAAAATGTTTTCTCTTTTTTGTTTACATAAGGTTTAATTCCTGGCTCTGTCTTACAGCGTAAATGAAAAGTTTTAAATCGAAATGTTCACATCACATTTTACATAAATCTGCAGCTTTTTAAGGGTAAAATTTGATACGACTGGTAACCCCAAAATTTTTGGTACTTTATCTCCATCCCTTACGGGTATACGCTATTAGCTGATCTATATTATTATGAATCTATGGTTCTTATAAACTCGACGGATGGCATGTTTTTTTTTTTTTTTTTTTTTTTTTTTTTTATGGCTTTGCATGGTGATGCATTTGCCACTTTCAAAGTTAGGGAAACGAATAGTTACAAAACGGATAGGAATTGTGGACAGGGAAATTGGACAAGGTGAATGACAAAATTAATTATAGTTTAATATTATTTAAATATATAAATGAAGAAATAGATTTATAAATATTAGAATCATTTGATACAAGTAAGGAAGGCATAGACAAAGGAAATGGAACGGACAACTCAGCTAGGGAATCAAAAAAGGAGGAACGGTCAAAAAGTGGACAAGACAGGAAAATGTGATTAATGTCACCATATGAGCCACACTCACAATTGTATTCTTGAACAATATGAAGCCTGGCAAGATGAGCTGGGCAACAAGTGTGTCCCAACCTTACACGTATTAGCACCGAAGTGGCCAACTTGCCAAGCTTCATATTAAACCACCACGGTTTAAATGGAATCGATGGCTGCAATGAAAAATAAAACTGACCTTTAGTCTGACCGGTGACACTCCAGAGCTCCCGCCAGGAGTCCCGAAGAGAGACTCTAGGAAGTGCAGCCAAATCATGACAGTAGTTAAGATATGGGAACATGTCCCCACAGACAACCGCTTCATTAGCCAGTTGGTCGGCCCTGGCGTTCCCAACAATGCCGCTATGACCCGGCACCCAAGCAAAAACAACAGAAAACCCCTTTACATTACATTCAGTTAGCTTTCTGATCTGAATGATTATTGGAAAAGATTTTGATTTGAAAGGAAAGGAAAGTAATGACTGTAAGGCGCTTTTTGAGTCGGAAAAAACCACGCATTTTTTTAGTTTCATTACCAGAATGTATTCAACAGACTTTAACAGACCAAAACACTCGCCAGTAAACACAGATGATTCTGGAGGAAGTTTAACTTTTTGAACTATATTGTATTGGGAGTGAAATACTCCTACTCCGACACATCCATTATTTGCATGTTTTGAGGCATCACAATAAATATGATGCCAGTCGTCCTGCCAGTCGTTATTAAGTGCAATTTTAAATTTATATCCGGCACTGATATCATTTTTTTCGATACCTATATTTAACTGAATGTTAGGGGATACAATTAATGATTGGTAATTGGAAGAAAAAAGTGGATGAGTGGATGAACGGTGTACTGGAGCTTGAAGCGCAGTTAATTTATTTAGACTATTAATGAGACATGGATGATTTTTATGAGTCCAATAATTTGAGGTACGGATGAGATTTGATAAAGTATTAAGTTTAATGAGAAGGGGATGATTCGAAAATTGATAAATACGGAATAAAAACTTATCAGACAAAAACTGGCGACGCAGGCGAAGCGGAGGGTCGCAACATTCAATTTGAAGAGCATTTATGGGACTCGATTTCATGGCCCCGGTAACTATCCTCAAAGCCTTCGATTGGATATTATCCAGCTTTTTAAAACCAGCAGCACTGCCAGGCTCTAATAAGAAAGTACCATAATCCAAAACACTTCTAATAACAGCATTATAGAGTAACTTTAATAAGAATGGGTGAGCTCCCCACCAAACCCCCGAGAGGCATCTGAGCATATTTAAATGGCGTTCGCATTTAGTAACTAAATATTCGCAATGAGGTAGACCAGTGAGTTTAGAGTCTAATATAACACCAAGGAATTTAACTTTTAACGTTTTTTACCGGAATGGGGCTATTATCGTAATATACAGAAATAGGAGGAGGCAGTCGCATCCTAGAGAATAGCACAGTTACACTTTTAGAAACTGATAACTCCAAACCGTTCTGATCTAACCAACTTTTTAGTAGAACTAATGAATTTGATAATGATACGCAGGCTTTTTGAATAGAATGGTCAGATACATATAAGAGAAGATCATCAGCATATTGAAGGACATTAATATTACCAAGTGAGGATTCTAAATCAAAAGTGTAAATGTTGTATAGTAAAGGACTAAGCACCGATCCTTGTGGAAGACCCTTCCACACCACTCTAGAATGTGAAATGGAATCATCCATAGAAAAGAGTATTGTTCTTTCTGTCAAAATGTTCATTATGAAGTTTGATAATATTATTGGGACGTTTAGAGAATCAAGCTTTCTTTTAAGGATTGGCAAAGAAACATTATCATATGCTGAGGTAATGTCTAAAAATGCAGCCACAACAGAAACATTATTTGAGAAAGCTATACGAATATCAGTGGTAAAGATACCTAAATTGTCTAGTGTACTTTTACCTTTTCTGAATCCAAACTGGCTATCAGCTAATAAACGTTCCTTCTCGACGAACCACTCCAAACGATTTTTAATTAGATGTTCCGATATTTTGACTAAAACTGAAGACAAGGCTATAGGTCTAAAGGAAGAAGGACTTGAAGGGGATTTGTTTGGCTTTAAAATGGGAATGATAGTTTGAGATTTCCAGGAAGAAGGAACATTACCAGAAAACATAATACAATTAATCAGGTCAAGAAAGTATGAAAGAGAAGAGTCACAAAGATGAGAGAAAAAAGAATAAGGAATTCCATCACCACCAGGAGCAGAGTCTCTCGTATTAGTTACAACACCTTTCAATTCAAGAAGACTAAAAGGTGAGTTAAGGCCTGTTACGTTCCCTAACACTGGAGCAGGAGTTGGATTAACTAGTATCTCTGGTGGAGCAAAAGGGGGGGCCAGTCTGTCCAAAAACTTATCGGACAAAGAAGGAGTCAGAACGTTGGATGACGTTTCTTTAAAAATGGATCTAAAACGTCTAATATTAGACCAAACAACAGAAGGACGAATATCAGGAGAAATTGAAGCACAAAAAGTTTTCCAACCTTCTGACTTCTTTCTCCTAAGTAGTTTTCGTGTATTCTTAGAAATATCCAAAAGCATGTCAAAGTTTTCTGATGTAGATTGATTACAGTACTTAATTTCAGCTTCCTTTCTTTGTTTGACAGCGACAGTACACTCTCTGTCCCACCACGGAGGGGAAGGGATCTTGTGTGATGAACCAGACTTTTTGGGGAATAAGTTATCTGCACACTCAATCATAACCGCAGATAAAGCATCAGCACACATAGACTCATTACCTTTCCTAATTTCAGGTAAAGTGGAAATTTTTCTTTGCACATTATCTCGGAAAACCTCCCAATCAACATTGTTTAATTTATATTTCAGACGAGGAACTCTTCTAGTAGCCGGTCTATTATTAAATGGAAATGAAATAAACAAAGGAAAATGATCACTACCATAAGAGAATGAATGTGGAGCCCAACTCAAGGATGAAGCTAAATTAGGGGTGCAAATTGATAAATCAGGTGCACTAGTATTTTCACCCGGAGCAGTGCGACGTGTAGGTAAACCAGTATTTAAAATACATAAATTATGGGTGTCAAGAATGTTAATAATGTCATTAGCAAATTGACTCGCAATAGAGCTGCCCCATGATTGGTGTTGACAGTTAAAATCTCCCATAATCAAATATGGTTTCGGAAGAGTGGAGAAAATACTATTTATCTCATTAAATATAAAAGAAGAAGGATCAGGAACATATACAGACACATAACAAATGTTATCCACAATGACAGCAATTATTGAAAAACCACTGCCATGCAGCGGAATTGGAAAATGTGTGAAAGAATAGGCATGGTTGATGAGGATAGCCACACCACCATACCTATCGGCTCTATCTTCTCTAATACAAACGTAACCAGGAATCCTAAATGAGGAAACCGGTTTAAGCCATGTTTCCTGGATTGAGACTAAAAATGGATTAAAGTTGTTAATAAGATATATTAAATCAGATTTCTTGCCACTAATGCTTCGACAATTCCACTGAATGGCCTTGGCCGACTGATCCATTATTATTAAGAGTTTGTAAAATTAATTCAATTATTGTGGCAACGTTGGACGGTGAAGACAATTTAGAATTTGTAAGTAAATTAATTAAAGATATAATTATCTCCTTGAGTGATTCATTATTATTTCTGTTTTCATCATTATTATTATTAAAACCACAACCGTTACTTAGAGGTGGCCCATTATAATCTTTTATCATCTCAAGATGGGCTCCACGATCATATCCACCTTCAGCACTCTGCTTAGGATGTGATCGAGGTTTTAAAAAAACAGTTTTTTTATATGATTGAGTATGTTTTGTATTTGAAGGAGGTAGATTATATGTAGGAAAATTAGATGTATCATTTTGACTATATGGAGCTGACTGAGAGGAAGATGAATTAAGCAACGCATCAGCATATGACATTTTTGAAACAGGGGGGTGTAACTTAACAGCTTCCATGTATGAAATGCAACACTTGCTCATAGTTTCTTTTATTGCCTTTTGACGATCAAACTCTAAACACTTTTTGCTAATAGCCTGATGGTTACCCTTGCATAAACAACACCAGTAGTCTTCCTCGTCTACATCACAAGTATTTCCGGAATGTCCTAGTCCACATTTAAAACATTTTGGAGTTGAACGGCATAGATTTTTGACGTGTCCATACCGACAACAGTTATAACACTGTACAGTAGGATAAATATATAAGTCGACAGTCAGAGCAGTGTAACACATGAACACTCTTGTGGGCAATACTTGCCCATCAAAAGTTGCAACAATTGTGCCTGTATTTTCAAATGACGTTGTGTTGTCAATGTTCAATTTTCTTCTAAACCTCCTAATTTTAATAATGGGTCCACAGCCTATTGGTACACTAATATTTGCCATAATTTCCTCATCTGACCAATCAGTCGGGACACCCCTAATTACCCCCATACGTGTGATGTTAAAAGTGGGAATGAAGGCTTTGTATTTTTCCGATGTTAAAGAAGTGTTGGAAAGAAATGCATTAGCATCCATAAAATTTGAAAACGACAAACTAATTCGATTACGCCCAATACGTTTAAGGCTACCATTAACTATACCTGATATTTCATTTCTCTTTAAAAAACGACCAAATGTAACGGGATGGAGAGTTGTACCGTTTGAGGCGGAGTGAAGGTCTGTTCTGTCATCTGAGGATACAATCTGTTTCTGAATGTGTACAACATAGGGTGCCGCATCAGATGATTTGTACAACAATCTACCAACAGTGGGAGGTGGAGTGGGGACACTATCCTTCAATAAAGTTTTATTAGGCTCAGCATCGCCACATAATTTCCTCGGATCCGAAGCAGCCTGCTCTGTTACCGGAGCAGCCTGCTCCGTCTCCGGAGCAACCTGCTCGAGACACTTGCAGTTTGATTCATCATTAGTACCATGACTTCTACGCTTTTTTTTATTGCAATGAGAGCATTTCTTTGAGGAACTAGACCGTTTTCTTTTCTGTTTCGAATTATCCCGAACGGAACAATCCGTGTCCATGGCACTTGATTCATTGACTTCTATCGTTACAAAGTGAGCTACCTGATCCTGGGGGCTTGTGCCCCCAGGATCATGAGGCGGGTCCATGTATAAAAATTTAACTACTTACCAAATAATGAATCTGACTACACTACTATAAAATATACACAAACTAAATTAATTAAATACAAAATTTACAACAAACTTGTCCAATTTTACCACTGAAAATTAATTAAATTAATAAAAAAGACGAAGAAACAACCGCCAAATTGAACGTTTCCCGCGCTTTTTTTTCGATGGCATGTTTATCGCTTCATAGAGCCATCCGCGAGATGCTGTCAAAATCTTGTCAAGACCAAGAATATTATATATTCCATAGGTGGATAGAAGACTCGAATTTCTTCGAGAATGCAAAATAAACGCTAATTCTATGCAACAAGAATTATTTTCCTTCAATGTTGTTGTTAGCTGACAACCAAGCCACTGTGAGATAACCGAAACCCTCGTGTGTCCCTTTCTAACATGTTGCCAACTTATTAAACTACCACTTTAGAATTTACTGTAAATACAAAAGATGTAAATTAAAAAATATTTTTGTTTTTGAAAATGTATAATTTTAATTATTTTGTGCAAAATATTTATTTTATTAATTGATAATTGTAGTTAGTTTTACACTATGTTTATTCAGTTTATCACAAAACAAATAAGGTAAGGAGGTAGTGTATTATTTCAAAACTTTTTATTGGCAACTCTGTGGTCTTATGAAAAAATATGGCGGTCATAATTCAAAAGTCATAAAATTACAAATTCAAAATTGTTGTAATAATATTGAAAACTGTCGAAATGGTGAACTTTTGCTGTGTAGTTGGATGCAAAAACGAATACTACCCCTGCTGTGGCTTTTCTTTCTAAAAGTTTGGTATGTTATTGTTTCGTAAAACATTTCTTAACTAGGGTGACCAATTGACCATTCTCTTCCTGGCTTTTAATCCCATATGGTGGTGGGGTCAGCTTTTCGCGTATGTGTTAACGCAAAATGAATTATCATTGTCAGACGAGATGTTTCATATTACAATATTAATACCTTTACTAGCTGTGCCCGTGACTTTGTTAGCGTGGGCTTAGGCCGAGATTCAGAGACGATTTGTAAGTCATAGTTCGAACTCCCGTATGTCAAAATCCATACAATTCTACCCTGCTTAGCTCGAACTAAGACTAAAAAAATCGTCTCTGAATCTCGGCCTTAGATTACATTAATTTACACAGGTTGGAATAGAACAGCATACATATTTAAATTAAAATCTGAACTATTTATAAAACTGTACCTAACAGAAGTAAGTGTCTTTAGTTCTGTACTTATTGAAGATATTTACTTATATAAAAAAGATTACGATATGGTTTTTAGGGATCCCTGGCTCCAAATCAACCTTTTTTAGAATTTTTGTCTGTCTGTTTGTTTGAACAGCATCATGCAAAAACTATAGAACCGATTTTAATGAAGTTTTGTTGTTTGATAGCTTATGATCAATGATCGGAATCTCGGGGCATTTTTTGAGCATACAAGTTTGGATACGCCTTGATTTCCCGGAAATATCCGGATTTAATAAATATGGATAAAAATTTCACGGGATTTATTGGGATTACCTATTTAGATGTCAAGAGACGTTTTTTTAAATCAAGAGTAGGTATTAGCAGCGCATACTAGAGGCCGCGACTTTAAAACACGCCGCCTGGTACCTTTGACATGTACCGCACTTAGGTAAATATGTTGACCGTTATTAAACAATGATATTAAGTAACTAGATTAGTAGTTAGGGCACCAAAGCGTTGCCACTTCGAAGATGTCTGCAGGCTTCTTTGACTTCAGTTCAGGCTTTTATCTATGGTGAGCGGACATATCCGTGACGTTTAAATTAAGCTACCAAAATGGGGAAATGCGCCGTAAAAATTTGAAAATCACAGTCGGAAAAGAATAATAAAGGAAGTGGTGTTACTTTTCACAAGTAAGTTTACTATATTTTGTCAAAATAACATTAAAAAACTAAATAAATTTTTCACGCATTGTTTTTGCCATCAGTGTTACAAGTAAATACGATTTTGATTTTCCCACACTGTTGGGAGTTTCGGTACCCTCTTCGTTATTTCATACAGGGTTAAGTTTTAATCAGTCCGGATAACTTCACCATTCATTCCCCTAATCAAACTGAACAACTTTCACTATTGAGCCAACAACGAAATCGTGAAAACAAAATCAGCTGTTTCATACAAAACTGCAGTACCGACCGACTCGACTCAAATGTATTGGACACCTGATTTCTTTTTTCGTGATTTTGAAGTTTACACCATAAATAAAATAATTAAATACCTAAATAATAAAAATCTTTATTTGCATAGTGAAAGTGAAGAGATTACAATATGGTGACGTTATCCGATCTGGGCTGATTAAACCTCAACCATGTATAATATGATATGTTACTTAAAGTTTAATTATACCTAAATCTGTTCAGAACACACAGAGCCTACATATTCAAGTTTAGAATTCAGGTAATAAATTCATTAAATTCAGTAATTAATTCTGGGGAAATTATTTCTAACCACTGGTAACTGTGGCCGTATTTACTGACGTTTTTAAAATAATAACGTCTTTCTCATTTCGTCTTAATTTTTTTGACGGCAGAAGAAACGAGACAAATATAGTTTACTTTGGCGTATTTATCGATTTCCAAGCTACATCTTTGAAACTTTGAAGTGGTTGCGCATTTTTGAGTATTGTTTTCTAGAAGCTATCCCTCTAGTATTGTATAAGCTCACTGTTATTAAATCACCCAGGGCAAAATCTCAATAAAATCAGTCGTTTAAACCAATTTCAATGTTATTATTGGATCCCAAATTACTTTTTCGAGATTTCGTTACCATATAAAATAATGTTTTGGTGCAGTTGTAGTTGGCCGTCTAATTAAAATTCTCTAAAAATGTTTAAAATGTTGGTACTTGGGAGTAAAATATAACGATAATTTCATTAAAATTTAAGTTTGTGGCATCGTTGGCCAAATTGAATTGCTGGATAGAAGAGGTTTCCCCACGCCCCAAAAAAAAATGCATCACGCAATTTTTTGGTGATTTTTTTTAGTGTTTTTCTCAAAAAAGTTTCAATAAAAGTCAGCATTTAAGCTGGAATAAAAAGAAAAGTTGTGTGTACAACACACATTTTTTATTTTTATTTGAATGTCTGATGTTGTACGGTTCTATACACATTCAAATTACATGGATGCGACCTCAAATTTTTTTTATTGCCCTTAATTTTATTCGGAAGAAGAAAAATAAAATTAACAACACAACTTTGAGTTACACTTAAAAATAATCTAAAAGCGCTCGAGATCTTCTATTTTTTAAAAACTAATTTATGTTGATAGAACCGTACAACATCAAACATTCAAATAAAAAAAAATGGGTGTTGTACACACAACCTTTTCTTTTTATTCCAGCTTAAACGCTGACTTTCGAACTTTTTTTTTTGAGAAAAACACTAAAAAAAAATCACCAAAAAATTGCGTGATGCATAATTTTTTTTGGGGCGTGGGGAGACCTCTTCTATCCAGCAATTCAATTTGGCCAACGATGCCACAAACACCCTGCATATAAAAAATTTAATGAAATTAAGTATCGTTTTATTTTACTCCCAAGTCCCAACATTTTAAACATTTTAAGAGAATTTTAATTAGACGGCAAACTACAACGGCAACAAAACATTATTTTATATGGTAATGAAATCTCGAAAAAGTAATTTGGGATCCAATAATAACATTGAAATTGGTTAACCGACTGATTTCATTGAGATTTTGTCCTGGGTGATTTAATAACAGTGAGCTTTATACAATACTAGAGGGATAGCTTCTTACAAACAATACTCAAAAAAGCGTAAAACCACTTCAGCAGAGTTTCAAAGATGTAGCTTGGAAATCGATACATACGCCAAAGTAAACTATGTTTGTCTCGTTTCTTCTGCCGTCAAAAAAATTACGACGAAATGAGAAAGACGTTATTATTTTAAAAACGTCAGTAAATACGGCTACAGTTGCCAGTGGTTAGAAATAATTTCCCCAGAATTAATTAGTTAATTTAATGAATTTATTACCAGAATTGAACTTGAATATACAGGGTCCTACTTAATATGCTGACACTTTTTTAAGGGGATGATCAGACCATGAAACTTAACAACTTTCTCTATGGGACCACAATCGAAATCAAGAAAAAAAATTATCCCATACAAAACTGCAAACCGACTCGAGCCAAATGTATGGTACAGCTGTTTTTTTTTTCGCGATTTCGATGTTGGTCCCATAGAGAAAGTTGTTTAATTTGATGGTCTGGGGTGCGATTTTTGAATCTCATTCGCAGAGCTCAGCAGTTGAAAATGTCAAAATTACTATGAAGATACGCATCTTGCTGATTCGACTTTAAAAAATCGCACTCCTGAAGTATGATTTTTTAAAGTCAAATCAGCAGTTGAAAGATGCATATCTCCATAGAAATTTTGACATTTTCAACAGTTGAATTCATCGAATGAGATTCAAAAATCGCACTCCTGATCATCCTCTTAAAAAAGTGTCAGCATATTGATTATAGGCTCTGTGTGTTCTGACCAGAGTTAGGTTTAGAAATAATTGATGATTCATTTTAAAAATGTGTAGGTACCTCGATTTCCTACACACTTTTTTTACTTCGATCGTTGTTATTTTGTAAAAGAGATCCATGGCTACTCCATCCCGAGATGTGAAAACCACGGGGTCAGGTCCGGGGACCGTGCGGGTCAAGAGATCACATCCGACAACCTCAAAAAAAATAAAACAATTAACATAGGTACCAACATAAACAGGGGCACTGTTGGCAATTAACTGTCAGAAATCGCGTTTTTTCAAAAATATAATAAAAATTGCATTTAAAAATTAACAAATAGACTTCGTCTAAGACATGTATGGCTCAAAATGTTCTAAATGGTGTCAACTATCATCCCCTTAAATATTTGCACCCCGCTTCCAAACACCCTGTATATCATATTATACAGGGTTGATATTTAATCAGCCCAGATCGGAAAACGTCACCATATTGTAATCTCTTCACTTTCACTATGCAAATAAAGATTTTTATTATTTAGGTATTTATTTATTTTATTTATGGTGTCAACTTCGAAATCACGAAAAAAGAAATCAGCTGTCCAATACATTTGAGTCGAGTCGGTTGATACTGCAGTTTTGTATGAAACAGCTGATTTTGTTTCCACGATTTCGATGTAGGCTCAATATTGAAAGTTGTTCAGTTTGATTAGGGGAATGAATGGTGAAGTTATCCGGACTGATTAAAACTTAACCCTGTATGAAATAACGAAGAGGGTACCGAAACTCCCTACAGTGTGGGAAAATCAAAATCGTATACAAGGTGTTACAAAAATACAAATAAACTTTTAAGGGGGTGGTGTAGACCATCAAACTGAACAACTTTCACTGTGGGACCAATATCGAAATCGCGAAAAAAAAAATTGATGTTCCATACTCTGCAAATCGGCTAGAGCTAAAATATGTATGGGATATAATTTTTTTTTTTCGCGATTTCGATGTTGGTCCCATAGAGAAAGTTGTTCAGTTTGACGGTCTAAACAACCCCCTTAAGAGTTTTTAAAATGTATTCTTACTTATGAAACACCCTGTATGTATACTTGCAACACTGATGGCAAAAACAATGCGTGAAAAATGTATTTAGTTTTTTAATGTTATTTTGACAAAATATAGTAAAATTACTTGTGAAAAGTAACACCACTTCCTTTATTATTCTTTTCCGACTGTGATTTTCAAATTTTTACGGCGCATTTCCCCATTTTGGTAGCTTAATTTAAACGTCACGGATATGTCCGCTCACCATAGATAAACGCCTGAACTGAAGTCAAAGAAGCCTGCAGACATCTTCGAAGTGGCAACGCTTTGGTGCCCTAACTACTAATCTAGTTACTTAATAATATCATTGTTTAATAACGGTCAACATATTTACCTAAGTGCGGTACATGTCAAAAGTACCAGGCGGGTGTTTCAAAGGCGCGGCCTATAGTATGCGCTGCTAATACTCTTGATTTAAAAAAACGTCTCTTGACATCTAACTAGGTAATCCCAGTAAATCCCGTGAAATTTTTATCCAAATTTATGAAATCCGGATATTTCCGGGAAATTCAAGGCGTATCCATACTTGTATGCTCAAAAAATGCCCCGAGATTCCGATCACTGCTTATGATTCGTCTTAAAATCTGGTATACAGGGTGTAAGGAAAAGTATCATTAACACTTTAACTGTCCCAATGATATTTTACGTTACCATCACCACATGTCCAAAAATATTATTATATTTTGAAAGTAATACGAGGTCACGTAATGAATTGCGGTATATACGGTAAGTAGGTATGCGAAATATTTTTGGTAAGATAAATTTCGTCTGCAGACTCCTAGGTAGCTATAAGAAAATTAAAAAAATCATATATAATGCACGGACGTCTGAGCTTGGACTACCGACCAATAGTTTGTTTAAAAATATTGAAACACACTCAAGAAATAATGGTCAATTCACGCTAATGGTTCATTTTACGTATCAAGCCAGCTCGTCAGTGCATTATATGAATGTGATGCATGGACAGTAAAAATGTTAACCTTTAAACTACTACTACTCTACCTATCAAACTGAACAACTTTTACTATGGGAGCAAATATGTCAGAACTAAAAATAATATCAGCTATCCCATACGTTTGAATCGAGTATACTGTATTGCAGTTTAATATGGGACAGCAGATTTTTTTTTTTCCGACAGGTTTGCTCCCATAGTAAAAGTTGTTCAGTTTTATGGGTAGAGTATGTATGTAGTTTAAAGGTTAATGATACTTTTCCTTACATGTCTGTATAGTTTCTGTAAAATATTCCCTGTATAATTCGTGCGGAAGAAGTCGCGGTAAACTCTAATTACTTTTATACGGCGTACGTTTTGACGGCCCGGTAGCTCAGTCGATAGTGAACCTGTCTGCTGTACCGAGGGTCGCGGGTTCGAATCCCGTAAGGGACAAATATTTATATATGATGAATATGAATATTTGTACCCGAGTTATGGATGTTTGTATCTATATAATGTATTCTACATCGTTGACTAGTTATCATAATACAAGTCCAGGCTAGATTCTGAAACTTTAAATGTGAATAGATAATTTGTGGTACAATGTCAAGATATTTATTTATTTATTTATATATATGCATGAAAAGCGGTAAGGCTGCGGGGTATGATAGAGTGTCGACAGAAATGCTAAAATATGGAGGCATTGTAGTGGCAGATCAGCTGTATCGCCTTTTCAACTTATGCTGGAAGCACGGGCAGGTCCCAGATGACTGGGCCAAAGCAGTCATTGTTCCGCTATATAAAGGAAAGGGTGGTCAGCAAGAATGCAAAAACTACCGAGGTATAAGCCTCCTCAGCACTGTCGGAAAATTGTATGCAAAGATTTTGATTGAAAGGGTTGTGAAAGAAACTGAAAATAAGATATGGGATGCACAAGCGGGATTTAGAAAGGGTATGGGTTGCACGGATCAGGTCTTCTCCTTACGGTGTATAGTCGAAAAATTCCTGGCTGTACACCAAAAAGTATTCTGTGCTTTCGTGGATCTGGAGAAGGCCTACGACAGAGTGGTGAGGGATGAATTATGGTCGACATTGTCCTTGTATGGGGTGAACAGCGATTTGATACAGGCTCTGAAATCCCTGTATGAGAATTCCAGAGCCTGTGTTAGAATCAATGGAGCTTACACAGACTGGTTTGACATCCATAGAGGAGTCAGACAAGGCTGTGTAGCATCTCCTTGGCTGTTCAACCTATTCTTGGACAATTGTCTAGTATGTTTGAGAAAGAGTGAATGGGGTTTAAAAATGGGTGGATTACTGGTTCAGTGTCTCTTATATGCTGATGACCAAATTTTGATCGCTTCGTCGGAGTCAGAGTTACAGAATATGGTAGCCACTGTTGATGCAAGTATGAGTGAAAAAGGAATGAAAGTGAATGTTAATAAAACTAAGGTGATGGTGTTTGAAAGGGATGAATGCATGACTGGATGCCGTATAAAGATTGGGAATGAAATACTGGAACAGGTAAAGGAGTTTGTTTATCTGGGAAGTATGTTCACTAGGGATGGGAAATGTGACGGGGATATAGAAAAGAGAGTAAAAGCTGGAACGCAAGTAAATGGCGCCACCAGCGCACTTGTGGGTAGCCAAAATGTATCTACCAAAGCTCGTTTGGCTGTCCACAATAGCGTGTTGGTTCCAACTTTGATGTATGGGAGTGAAAGTTGGGTGTGGCAGCAGAAGAACGAAAGCAGAATAAATGCAGTGGAAATGAGGGCTTTACGCAAGATGTGTGGTGTGACTATAAGGGATAAAATGAGAAATACTGTGATTAGGGAACGTTGTGGTTTGAATGACGATGTAGTGGTTAAAGTAGAGAAGGGAATGCTTCGATGGTTTGGACATATTGAAAGGATGAATGAAAGTCGACTTACAAAACAGATATATAAAGCGTGTGTGAAAGGAAATATTGGTATAGGCAGACCTAGGAGGAAGTACCTAGATCAGATCAAGGACGTCATTAAAAAATGCCAGGTTAAAAGCAGCCGAAATCGACGGGAATGTATGAAAAGATGTATGGACTTAGAGGAAGCAAGAGAGGTGTGTCAGAACCGCCCAAAATGGAGATCCATAATCTCTGCCTACCCCTCTGGGAAAAAGGCGTGAGTTTATGTATGTATGTATGTATGTATATATATTTGTTTTTATTCTGAGTTTACCCCCAAAAACATTTTCCAGGATAAAAAGATAATATTAAACCCTCAACAAGATGGTAAGAAACAGGCTTGAATAAATGCATATTAGGTATCCCGTCAAATTTGAGAATGAATGGACACCCTAGTTAGAACGGGACACACGAGGGTTTCGGTAATCTCACTTGTCTCGTTGCCAGCACCGTAGTGCACAATCTAGTTAGTATACAAAATTTTTGGTCAAGACTGTGCCTGCCTTTTTTTTGGAAGGCCAAGGGATCGAGCCCATACAACCAGGTCAGGCGTTAAAGTTTCAAATTTTCGATTAAAATGATTGGTAAATAATGAAATGTGTGTGCCATCAAAAGATGCGTCTACATCTTGGTCATATTTTCTCTCTTTATTATTTAAAGAAACACTTTTTGAAATTTTGACGTTTATTCGCACAGACCGTAGCTCCATCTATCGATCCCCTAGAAAACCAAAAGAAAAACGCTCATTAAGGAGTTTTCTGACAGCTAGTAAAACGTAGTTCAACGTATTGGCGATAGATGGCGTTGACAAGAGAGGGGACCTAAGACGAAAATCGTAGGCTAAAAAGTAAACAAAAATGCATGTCACTGAATCAGATGCATCCGTTGACGAAATATATACTGCTTACTTTAAAACAGAAATTATTACTATTTTATTTGTATTTTATTATCTGCAAGGTCGCTCGCCCCCTGTCTCGTCAACGCCATCGATCGAGCCATTAGGAACAACTTTTTTATTTTTAATGGCTTTCTGAAAATCCCTCATTCCCATGGTAAGATGGCGGCAACGGCAATGGCGGCAAACCGTAGAAAGAGAAGGCACTAGAAGAAACATAGAGAAATTACACGCTCCTCTTGGTAGAGATGGTGTAACAAAGTGTGCACAGTAACCACCAATTGTGCACTAGTTTGTACTGCGACCATAGAGAAATTACACGCTCCCCTAAGCTTTTTGTCTCCCCTCACCCGTCCCTCACCCCCTTTGTCGGCGACATAATTTTCTATAGAAACAAGCCGATATGCCATCTCCTCTTAGTGTCTAAACACATTATGCCGAAAGTACGCGACCGAAGTTCGGCACGATTACGCCAGCAATGCTATTTGAATGAACGACGACACATTATGCCGAAATTACGTTGCGTTATAGCGTACAGCCGAACTTCGGTCGGGCGTAAGTTCAGCGGCAACTTAGTCTGTAGTGCACACATTATACGCGAGTTTACGCGACCGAAGTTCGGTTCGATTGCCGACGAAAATCCGGGGGCGGGGACTGAACAAAGTTACGCAAGTTTACGCAACTGAATTTCTGCCGCGTAAGTTCGGCGCTTATGGTGTGTCATATTACCCGAATACGTCGGAACATGGTCGGAACGTAAACTCAGCCGCGGATCTTCGGTCGCGTACTTTCGGTATAGTGTGTTTAGACACTTACTCCATGAGAAGAAAGTACGTGTCTTGTCATATCACTCAGTAAGAGATGCACATAGCAAATTCGCCCTAGTTAAAAAAGGAGACCGCTACTTATTGCTGTCCTTATCGACGTATCCACTTTTTTTACTTCGGCCATCTGACTCCAAAACGTCACTTCATATAAATTGTATGGGACAACCACCTGACTCCGAGATGTCACTTCATATAATTCTCTATCTCATACCCGGTTACACTGATATTCGGTCTACTAGCGTAAGCGAATAATTTTTCGTCTATGCGGCAAACCAAAGATCGGCAAACTTTAAGGCGACGAAAGAAGTCCAGTGTCAAAATTACTGAATAAGTAGAAATAAAAGATGAAGTTGTTATGACGGAAAGTAAGTAAAATTGTACGAGTAGAATGGCTACGGAACCAGTGACGTTTAACTAGGTACCCTACCATGAGCGAGTTTGTCACGCTCTTGGCCGGTTTTTTGTTTTGGTGTCCCACTTTGGGAACCCCTGCTCTAAAGGTAGCATTCCGATCCTAGCGACCACGACGCGCGACCGGTGACCGCGACGACGCGCGACCGCGACCCACTGCTCTGTATGAATTTATATGAAACACTCAAACACCTTATCCGATCCTAGCAACCGAGTCGTGCGACCGGTATGCGTGACCGGCGACCGAGTTGAGTCGCGCGACTGGGTCGCTCCGGAGGCAGTGCCGTAGTGATTTATATTCTCTATGGCAACTGCAACAACAGTGAGTTCAGAATGGGTTGCCCGTCGCGGTCATTATGATCGGAACTTTGATACAGTTATATGTCAAGATCGACAGTCGGAGATACGAAAGCGTCGAAAAAAATTGGAACCAGTACTGGTTCCTGAGCCCTATCCATATTGGCACACAAACATCATTTGTATGGCGCCTCACGCACACCAACCTATGAAACTTGGCCCCGTTTGTTCGTTCCTTACCCGTGGTCCACCTGACAAGTCCACCTGGGTGGACTACGGGCACTTATACTGACCCGGGGTCCACCTGGGTGAACTATGGGCACCCGGTATTACCGTGAGGCTCATTCTAGACATATACTTTTTCTAAGGATCGGAAATAGCCGGAATGTTACCGGTCGGTCGCCGGGCGACATGCAACCAAGGTAGCTTGTTCGCCTGGTCGACGCTCGACCGCGACCCACTGCTCCGTATGAATTTATATGAAGCACTGCCGGATGCCTTCCGATCCTAGCGACCGAGTCGCGTGACCACCGGACTGTCGGTGCTTCATATAAAATCTGGTCGCGGTCGCCATTCGCGGTCGCGCCTAGGATCGGAATGCTACCTTTAGATTACACGCTAAAAATTACTTAACTATTATTGAATAATCTGCTAAAACTATAGTTAGTAGGTACCTACCTATATCAATTTCGATAAAATGACAGAAATAATACTTAGGTGGTTCCTAACTGACTACTACGTTACGCACCAAACTCGTCAGTAAAAGCTTAGGTTCTTACGTTATTATTCATACCTAATAATATATTATGTTAAGGTCAAAATATGATGATTAAACAAACAAAAATTACTTTTGCTCATTACCTACTTTACTAATGATAAGATATCGATTAAAATAAGTAAACATCATTGTTCGCTAACTTGACACTGATTGTAATTATTTATTGGTCCTTCTTATCGCAAAGTTTAACTTTTTGACCCCTGTATCACTCCAATACCGTCACTCTCTTGAGACGGTCACAAACATGGTCTGGAAATTTTAGTTTAATTTAAATCTAATTAACTTCATCAAAATGCATAGATTTTTAAATCGCGTAGTGGTTACCAAAACCACATTCGGCAATATCCAGAAAAGTTATAACGGTTTGCAGTGGAAGCATGGAGTTCGCAGCGTTACCTCCCAGAGTTCTAAAACGGATAGCTTATTTCCTGAAAGGGTAGATTTTCCGAGTAGGCATATCGGGCCGAGGGACCAAGACATCGTTACCATGCTGGATTTACTTGGCTATAAGGTTTGTACTTAATTACTTGTTTAAAATAATGTAGAATATCCTCATTCTCGACGGCCCGACAGCACAGTCTGTAGTGAACCTGCCTGCTGTGTCGAGGGTCGCGGGTTCGAATCCCGTAAGGGACAAATATTTGTATGACGAATATGAATATTTGTACCCGAGTCATGGATGTTTGTATCTATATATGTATGCTATATCGTTGTCTAGTTATCATAATACAAGTCCAGGCTAGATTCTGGAACTTTAAATGTGACTAGATAATTTGTGTGACAATGTCCAAGATATTTATTTATTTACTTATATGTATTTAGCTAATAGCAGTTAATAGGCTAAAGCTGAAAGTTTCGGCATTCTGTCCACACCGATAGAGACTACGTACGGTATGAGTTTATGTATATTTGCACTATAGTAGCACATGAATAAATGTCCCTACAGAACAAAAGGTTCATACAAGCTGCCGATGCCGCTGTCTGTGCACTCACAAATTTAGCATGCATTAGGCCCATCACATACATGCGGAATTGCGATTCGGAATTCGGTATAGGTTTGAAATCCCGTTCGCAAAACCTCCTTACGAAAACCGGTTTCGAAAAAGTAAGAAAACCACATCATTCTAAATTGTGTTGCAAACAATATTTAAAATTTTCCTTTTCTTCCGTTTAAAAATGTAAGAGTATATTGTAATAGATACCTACCTATCCTGTTCGCAGCCACAGTGTAAACGATGGCCTACCTATCCTATACTACCTATGCTACCTATGTGAAACTAATTTAAACTTAATTTTATAATCCTGGGCATTCCGCAGCTACGTACCGAAAATGCCTATCTACCTAAACTAATTAACTAACTGGTCGCTGCCAACAGTGTATAGAAAATCCCTACCTATTAACTTAACTTAACTTAGCCTAACTTATGAACTATACCTAAACTTATTTATGATCCCATTTTTGAGCTGAAGACGTTAACTTGGCCAGTATCGATCGTCTAGTGAAATCAGGAGACTACGTTGTGAACCGCATAATAGTAACCTAGGTGCGACAGACTTGAGATTTATCTAATATTCTAACAAACAGAGACCTAGAATTACCTAAACTTAATATTAACCTAAATCAGAAAGTAATACCTAACTTCCTAGCCCGCAATCCTATTTTTGACTATGATAATGAAGTTAATATCAGAAAATGTAGCCTACAACCCTCCGTCAGTAAGCGCTGAAGTCAATCTAATGAAATACCTCTATAGCTAAAGACCTTATCTTATCCTACAATGTGTTAAATGGTTAACTTAGATTTCTTTACCAATTTACTTATACAGGTGTTAGATTTCTTAACCTATTAAAATATAAATTTATTTCTATGTTTTGTTTTTTTACTTGGGAATGCAACAAAGTATAAAAGAATGATTGTTTCGTTTGGTATAGAAGAGAGCCCCGCCATTCCGCTCTCAGGAGTTATTTTATTTGGTATTTCCTCCTGCTAGAATATTTCTAGCTTCAGTGGGCCTCGTCTCCAAACTGGTCAGCCCTCCTCCAAACTTTTCCCGAGATATTGTGTCTTAGTCAGGTAAGTCAAGTTTAGTAAGGGATGTTTGGGACTTGTAAATTTTAAAGTCATTTCTTTGTCAGTGTGTCAGTAGCTTGTCATACAATGGACAAGAGGTATTTTTCAGATAGACTGATTTCTATTTAATTTAGACTCTAGTTCGAGTTGAGCTATATTAGTAATTCTTAGACTTAATTTCTATATTAGTTGTGACTTTAAGGAATCCCAATTAGTAAAATTTCCCTTTTAATATCTTTTCTTTTATAAACCAGTTCAAAAGCTCAACCCTGTTTACAATTTAATCAAAGTAAAGTTCCTATTCTGAGAATCTACATCATTATCATTTAGTAGGTAAGTATGTATACATAAAACTAACATGACAATATAAGCAGAAACTTTAGCTTATAGAAACAGTATGACATTTAACTGAATGAATTGAACCTTGGTCCATTGAAAGTAAGTTCTCTCTTTCATGTGAATAGTATGATAAAACCTTTATTTATTTGACTCTGATATAAATCTGTAAAACTTATTATGTACCATAATCATTTATTTTTCTGACTAGAGGGCACTAGGCACTATATCCCAAAGTTCCACCAACTCATAACAAAGTAATAGGTATGATAAGAAACTCTAATTTCCCATTATTATAAGGAAACGATAAATTTAGATTGAACTTATTTTGTTTGGACAGTATTATATTGAATTATAACTTTGATATTGTCACCTATTCACTGTTTTCTATTTATAATGTCATTTACTTTTTTAGAACCAAGATTTATCATGAAATTTAATTTGCTTCGAATTCCCTGAATTTCATTCAAACATCTACTGAAAAATCATATAACTCAAGTCTATGGAATAATTAATTAAATCCTACTGAATTTACCTATTATACCAATTTGTAAACCTGAACATCTAAACCTTTCCATTCCTACTAAAATTCTAGTCAAAGTTAAATACCTACCCTATCCTATATTATTCTAACAAAACCCTAGTAAATCTAACCATTGTCTAAATATTTTCCTATTCTAAAGAAGTGCCCTAATGTTTGAAACTTCCCGGTGTAAGGAAATTCCGCAAGACTAGAGGTAGGCCTCACATTTACATGTAATCGTGTAGGTGTGTGATGTAAAAATTTCCTCGGTGTAAAGGAAATTTTTCGAACTAAACTGGAAAGCGAAGCGAGGATGGAGCCTCTAGTGTACCTAAGTCTATTCCAGAAGTGTAATGTCCATATCAACGGCCGAAGCCATAAGTTGTGATATGAACGGGTCCCTATTGGCAAGTGTTGAATTACAGGGACTAAATTTTGCACCCCGTGTACACAGTCTGAGACCCTCTAACGAGGTCGGATCTACTTCGACAGGCCCTATCCCAGAACATGTATACACAGTGTACAAAACCTAGGAGGCTATAAACCGTTATGTTGGTAAAGAACGATTGCTGGCACGCCCCAAAACCGAGCCCGTCTCCGAAAAGACGTTGGAAGTTATCGACAGTCAGTTGTCACCGTAAGGTGACCAGTCCATAACCCACAAAACCTCGTTTGTGTACCACATGATTATTCATCTTCAACCTCACAACCGAACAATGACCCCCCAATTAAATTAAATTTACAAAAATAAGAAAATCTCAGAATTTACCCCAAAATAAGTTAAAGAAAATGATTTTAAATTTAAATTACAATGCAAACGCTTTACTAATGACTCTAATCGAATAAACTTCCCCAAAAGAACTTTGAAATAAAAATAATATCAAGTCACAAACCGGCAGCGTGTGAGCTCAAAGAATGAATATTGATGAATGACCCCCTCCCTCTAAGCCGAGCCTATTTATGTAAGCTTCACTATGTCGTAGCGGTCGTTCTTGTCTTCGCGGTCGTTCTAGTCTTTCCTGTCGTTCGTGTCGTCAGTTTGTGAACAATCAAAATTGATCCTTAACTTTATAATTATAAGGCTTTCTTTCACCCTTCTAATCCTCCCTCTAATTCATACAAGAAAACGTCTCCTTATATGGTAATCTTGTCTTCCCAATAACCCGTACCAATTTGAAAAACTATTTACATTTTCCCTCATCAATCTTTATTTACTTCCAATTAAAGATGGTAATTGCATGAACTTCTATGCTTAATTTTAGCTTCTTAATTAAATAGGCAAACAGCCTTATGCGCGAACTATCTAAGGCCCAAACTTAGAGAATTAGGCTATCTTCCCCTGACATAAGGTTCATTTTTGCTAGAGGAAATTCACCTCGCGCCAACTTCACATATCAACTTTTAGAACTTTTATGCGCAGCTTGGGTACGCTATTCAAAACCCGCCTAACCAAAATAATTACCTTCTGCGCATGTGCAAAATCTGTCAATTACTTATGGACTAATCACGTTCATAAGACTCTAATACTCTATCATAACGCCTATTTTTGCTTGATGAATTTGCTCCGCGCCTCCTAGCGAATAAATTTTAAACTATTTTCCCCGCACAAAGCATCACAGATGTATCAGCTGTTTTCTGCTAACTAAATTTTCCGCCATTTTTGCATTATTACAATATTTGATGAATTTTAATTTTCTAATGAAATATTCGTCAATTTCGACTGAGATATTGCTAATCTCCCTTTGTTTACATGATAATTTGAATGAACTAAATTCCCTCCCTCAAAATACTAGTTAACATAATTGTCTGTAAGTACTTTGCAACTTCTAACTTTGAAGTTTTATATGTTTTAACGATAGTTACTTTATAATTATGATTCCTTTTGTTTGAAGCAATATATTAAAATGTGTCTGATGGTTAGAGAGTCGTATATTACTGGTGTAGACCTGGACCAGTACATTCTTCCCCCAAAATTTACGTAGGTATGTATTTAAAATTCAAATTTCAACCGGAGTCAATTTTAACTTAATATATTAACTGTAAAATAGTTTATTAATATTCTTCCTTGAAATGTTCTCAGTGTGGTGTGTATTTAAAATACCAAGCCGAGAAACAATTCCATCAGTGAGAAAAGTTTCAAATCATAATATAACATTCAGGATCAATTAGCAGCTTTCACTAGAAAATCTGGTTCATGTGTAGAAACTAGTTTGTGAGGCTAGTCACTCAGAATGAATTGTGTACTATGTCAATCCATCAGATTCTATTTTTCAATTTAATAGAACTCCATAATACAATCTACCACCATCCAGATCATCATCGTCGTTAGACTGAAAACCATCGTTTGAATATTAAATACCCTATCTGACACTTTCCATCAACCACTGTAATCATTAATAGTTTGGAGAGTGTAGAGTGTTCTCGTATTTGCATATCCTACCAGTGGAGTAAAAGCTTCCTTGTGGACAGTATTCTCTACTGAAACCAACTACTAATCTTAATCATCGTCCCAGCCATTGAAAACAACTGTCGCGACAACTAAGACCCTCCTATTAGATCTACACAAGAAATCTTTTTGTATAGTGTAGTGTGTCCAAGTTCGAATATCAATAACCTAATTTCCATGACCTTGACTTCTGTTAATTCCAAATGGCCCTCTTTCCTCATACCAATGTTTTTTTTTTTTTTTTTTTAATATGCACGCTTAATCATTCTGCCTTATAACATACACTTTCATTTAGTTCATACACCAGTTCAAATCCAAAATAAAATCAACAGATCAATGACACGAAAAGATAAAATTATAAATTAACACAACCGCGTAAAAGAAGTTCTAAATCAAGTTATAATAACGATTAAATTCCTTTTGAAATTCGAACATTTCCTTCCCCCATTCTCGACTACTCCAAAACCGAATAACTCTTGTCACCATCACTCACATATTACTTAAATTTTATCGTTCAAAAACTCTAAATAAAGCCACATTTTATTTATTATTATTTACTAATTAAATTCTTTACTTGAATCTAACCTTTTTAGTCTGACTTTGACAGATTGAACTTTAGTTTTCCTAAAAGGTAAATGAAATAAGCCTAAACAATCAAATCTTCCGTGATTTCCTGTTTACTTGTGGTTTGATATTTCATCATCATCATCATCAGCCTATCATCGTCCACCGCTGGACACAGGCCTCCCCAAGAATCGCCACGACGACTAGTCCTTTCCTAACTTAACCATAGTGAAAATAAATTTATTAGTAGTGAAGTTCCCAAAATTTCTCGCAACAACCCAATGACTCAACAAAATGACAGTTGTACCTATAATGAAAGAATATCCACGATTTTAACTCAAAGCTAAATCAGAAAACAGAAGAACTTTTTTTCAATAATTAAATTTTAAGATGAACAAAATAGGTATGGACATCAGAGGCAAGCGCGTCACCCCTTGCATAATTGACCTGCTTAGTAATTTTTGTTTTCTTCTTCTATCAACTATTACAGATGATAAAATTAACCGATAATCTATAAATCATTATATTAAGAATATTAGACCATTCTCGCTGAATACGTTCCCTGCACCAAAGAATTCTGGCAGACGCACTTCCCCCCTACCCTTAATCTCTTTTATTTTTATAAGTTAAATGTTACCTCAATCCTCCTGCATTTTACCACTCTTAGAATTGACTTTGACTCTTATTACTTAGTGACAACCCTATAAAACATCTCCACAATTTCCTCTGCCTAGATGTTATGAAGTGCAGACAGAGAAGTCCGAAACTCGCTTCCCCCTCTATTTTCGACTCCTTACTCATGATTGACCATTGGACATCCCTACTTAACAACTAATTTAATAACAACATATAAAAGTATAATTATTTTAAAAAGCAAACATTAACTCAAATGTGCAAAAGTATTAGACTAATTATTTTTTGTAATAATAGTATTTATCCACCGAAATAAATTTGTATTCCAACCACCTACTGGAAATGTACAAACACAATAGTGTGTAAAAACCTGACTAGTTTTATTAGGGATTCATGACATGAGATACATGATGCTACAGACTCCTATTGTAGTCAACAACCTAGAGTGTTAGAACACTAAAATAATACTTTAGTCTAGAGAACCCTACACTAGTGTATCGACAATCCACTACTACTTGGACCAAGCCCTAACTTATACAAAAGTAGTCGCTCGCTAGCAACTTGGACCATACACCAATGCATCGTAGTTTCTACCGGTCGAAACGTCCCCCTCCTCGAGCTTCGTCCCGCGGACATCAAGCCGCTCGAACGCACGGTTACTAGGTAGTAATACTACCTGCGGACGAATTCTACCTATCTTTCGCTTGACAACTACTCGCGCTTATTTAATTAAATGTTATAGTTTTTTAGTTTTCCTTATTGCTATATTATACACTTATTTTTTATCTCTAAATAATATTCTTCATTTATCGTGTTGTAGATTCTATATCTATCACTCTTCCGCTTTCATACGATTGATATTCTACGCTATTCTCGGGTAGGTACCTACTACTAGCTTCGAGTTGGTTAGAAAGGGACTAAGTTCCTACATCTCCTTTTTAACTAGGATCAATTTAAACTAACAATTACTAAAACACCTGTAATAACTGGGTATCAATTAGCTACATGCTACCTTATAAAGAAATTCTAGCAAATTGAATATTTTTACACACGCACACAGACATAATTTGTATGACGCCTGAAGCACACCAACCCAAGAAAGTTGGCCCGTTTTGTCCCGTACTGTAGAAGCGTGATGTTCATTCTAGACATATGCTTTTCTATGGTTTGAATATATCTAATATACCTATATACCTACTTACATTGTTTGTGCCTCTCTTTTATTTATATAACCTGATCTCACTAGCATTATTATTAGTTATCTGACTAAATAAAGATTTAATTTATAACGCTCTTGTTGTTACCACTATTCAGGTACCATTTTTGTTTTAGATTGTACCTAACCATAATTTCTAAATTATTTGCTATTTACCTAGTCGAGAAGCATCAACATAATTATAATTTAGCTCATTTCCTAAACTAACTAAAATGTTATAACTAAAGAAGGTACCTATTTATAATTAAATGTTCTGCAAAATATCTTCCCCACTCTTTAATTTATCTAAACAATAATCTTTAATATTAAATCAACCCAATACCTACACAAAATAAAACATAGCAAAAACCCTTCCCCCCGAGTTTAATTCATTTGAGACTTTATCCCTTAGTCATCTTACTATTTTAAAATAATTCTCTCTTAATTAAACTTTCAATAACTATGTATTCCTATGATTTGAGATTACTTGATGCTAATATTTTAACACGACTTTTTAGTGAGAACATCGAGTTACACTTTCACTGGTAGGGTCCACAGTACCTACTGAACTAAGATCGCATTCATCCTACAAGGTTGTCTAACTTGGCTTTATTTCACCTTAAAGTTGGTAAACACAAATTTTCTGTCCATTTTCTTTCCAAAATTATGTAAACATAAAATCTCATTAAATTTTATCGTTCTAGAATACTTAACTATAATAAAGTTTAATTTTGTACAATTCCACTCTGTCAAAACTATAATTTAAATAAAATAAGGTCAAAATCATTTTCCTTCTCGTTTCCCGGCAATAATTTAAATCATACTAGGTGAATGGCAAATTTTACACTATTCGAAATCTATTGCCTTAATAAGAAAAACACTATTACTACTATTAACTAGCAAGATATAGACTTGTTCTAGGAAACCCGAATAGGTATTACCAACTCGATTTTACGAATCCTTTACACACACCTAATTACCGATTGAACCTACTGACGCCATCTACCGACCTAATTTGCGAAACGATCTATAGGTAGAAACGAAAGAAATACTTAAATTTCCGCTTTTTACTCTCTATTCCCATTATAAAATAAGTGAACTACCTATTTTATCTATCTGGCATAAATATTAACTTATTCAAACAAATGCAATCTATGTAAATTTGATTTTAAAGTAATCGTAAGAATTAGATTTTAGACACTTAGCTCCATCTAGTTCTCTAACCTTCTAACTTCGAACAAACATCAATTCTCTACAGTGTTACCATTTTAGTGAGGGATTTATTTGCGGCTTAGTTACCCCTTTTTTATAAATTACGTACACTTTACCTTAACAATAAAATTAGCTATATCTAACTGCTTTTAACGACATAGTTTCTCATTAATAAATTCATATGTTATGCTTTATATTGTTCCCTTGTTATTAGTACTAATTTTACAAAATTGTATTTGTACGATATAGTTTTACTTCTAAATCTCGCTAGTAGGTAGAGATATTGTAAAATTTTGCTTTTATGTATAATGTATCCACTGCTGGAGCTCCTAAATAAATATAATCGAAATAGTCATAATTTAAGTCAATCCTAATCAAGAAAATCAAAATCACAATTTATTACAAAGCTAAAATTAGTCATTATTACAGATAAACTACAAAATAATTAATTCGGAACCCTAATTAGTTAATCGTTCATTCAATTCTGTAATAAAGCCATATTTTGTTTACATTGCACTTTCTTATAAATCTAATTCAAACGTTTGGCGACCCCTATCGGATTCTTAATGTACCATATCCTATTCTATTCTATATTTTAAAAAATGGCTGCCATCTTGGGTATGTGATGATTTTGCCAATGTCGAGTTTTTATAGCAAAAGTGCTTGACGTTGTACGGTTATATTGATATTTATTTTGGTGACTTCAAGGGTTGTTCTTATAAAAGAACAATATCCTGAGCCACCACTGGAGTTCCACTGTGGACCGGGGATGGGGCAACCGACACGACCACCCAATAGCAGAGCCACAGAGCAACACGTACCATATCCTTAAAATCTAGCGACTTATTTTTCACAAAACGGCAACACTGATTTTTACTCCGGTAATCAACTTGTATACTTTACTTTATTTAAAAATCATTCTGAGACATTTCGATGTTAGATTTCTAATTACAAATAATGATTTGATTTAATTTAAATTTAGGCATAATCCAAATCATAATTTAATTACCTAAATTCTAGTTTTAGCTTTAAAAATATGTATATTGACAAACTTCCTAATCATAGAAAAATGTCGCTAGCCTATATTAGCCAATGAACGAAATTAGCTTCTTTCTAACTTCTGTGCAATCAACCAATAAGATCACGGCATTTTTACCTGTCAAAATTTACCTACTACTTCCGTCTGTTATTTTTTTTCTACCTCTACACAACATGGCCGATTTGCAGAAAAAGCTTCCAAACGCTAACGAAGAACTCATTTACATCTTTGCTACGTTATCACGAAAAAGGAAAAGAAAACATCTAGAACAAATCGAAATTGAAAAGAAGAAACTCGAAATACCACAGTTTCAATACCTGACCTGACTTGAAGAAAGCGTCAGAGCGGGCGTCTAAACTCAGATTTTCTATACTTCCTTCGCTACGGTATCAAAGAAGAAGTATACAAGACATTTAAGAACATTACAACCTAAAACTCTCGGAACGTTCCTAAAATCGCTACTCGAAAGAACCTCCTAACGCATTTCTGATTTCAACACACTATCTGCTGCTGAGTGCTGCTTTCCTCAAGACACACCAAGGCGTCTCAAACTCCTGAACTTCATTTCAAACTACGCTACTAAAAGGAAGAAAAGAAGATATTGACAATACTCCAAACTGTCCTCGTTCCAGCAACTATCCACTCGGAAAGTCGCTTCATCAATTAGGTACCTACCTAGTCAAGCAACTTAGTGAACAGCAAATAACCCTGGTGTAACAAAATAACAGTGCTTAACGTAAAAACAAAGTGCTCATAAATATCTAGTGAACAGTGATAACCTTCTCTAAGTGAAATTCCCAATCATATGCCTATATAACCTCATGTAAACATCTATTCTATGTGATCAAAATTAAAGCATATTCCTAACTAAATAAACTAATTATTTAACTGCATTTCTAACCAAACCTTTTCTAAATCTCTCAGAATACCTAAATCGCGAAATCTGCTATCCTCTCTCACGGCAACAATGTAAGCCTAAAAAGGCTATTATTTTAACTCAAAATGGATCATACGTTTGTAATTCAAAACCTATATTTTGTTTACAAAATATAAAATAAAACTTGACCTAGTCTACAAAGTCTATTATAAAATCCTGTGGATTTAGCGAATCAAAAGTAAAAATAAATCTTAAATCCTATCCTGGTCTTAACGGCACATATGTAATAGATGGCTACCTATCTTATCCTGGTCACGGCACCAATGTAATAGATACCTACCTATCCTGTTCGCAGCCACAGTGTAAACGATGGCCTACCTATCCTATACTACCTATGCTACCTATGTGAAACTAATTTAAACTTAATTTTATAATCCTGGGCATTCCGCAGCTACGTACCGAAAATGCCTATCTACCTAAACTAATTAACTAACTGGTCGCTGCCAACAGTGTATAGAAAATCCCTACCTATTAACTTAACTTAACTTAGCCTAACTTATGAACTATACCTAAACTTATTTATGATCCCATTTTTGAGCTGAAGACGTTAACTTGGCCAGTATCGATCGTCTAGTGAAATCAGGAGACTACGTTGTGAACCGCATAATAGTAACCTAGGTGCGACAGACTTGAGATTTATCTAATATTCTAACAAACAGAGACCTAGAATTACCTAAACTTAATATTAACCTAAATCAGAAAGTAATACCTAACTTCCTAGCCCGCAATCCTATTTTTGACTATGATAATGAAGTTAATATCAGAAAATGTAGCCTACAACCCTCCGTCAGTAAGCGCTGAAGTCAATCTAATGAAATACCTCTATAGCTAAAGACCTTATCTTATCCTACAATGTGTTAAATGGTTAACTTAGATTTCTTTACCAATTTACTTATACAGGTGTTAGATTTCTTAACCTATTAAAATATAAATTTATTTCTATGTTTTGTTTTTTTACTTGGGAATGCAACAAAGTATAAAAGAATGATTGTTTCGTTTGGTATAGAAGAGAGCCCCGCCATTCCGCTCTCAGGAGTTATTTTATTTGGTATTTCCTCCTGCTAGAATATTTCTAGCTTCAGTGGGCCTCGTCTCCAAACTGGTCAGCCCTCCTCCAAACTTTTCCCGAGATATTGTGTCTTAGTCAGGTAAGTCAAGTTTAGTAAGGGATGTTTGGGACTTGTAAATTTTAAAGTCATTTCTTTGTCAGTGTGTCAGTAGCTTGTCATACAATGGACAAGAGGTATTTTTCAGATAGACTGATTTCTATTTAATTTAGACTCTAGTTCGAGTTGAGCTATATTAGTAATTCTTAGACTTAATTTCTATATTAGTTGTGACTTTAAGGAATCCCAATTAGTAAAATTTCCCTTTTAATATCTTTTCTTTTATAAACCAGTTCAAAAGCTCAACCCTGTTTACAATTTAATCAAAGTAAAGTTCCTATTCTGAGAATCTACATCATTATCATTTAGTAGGTAAGTATGTATACATAAAACTAACATGACAATATAAGCAGAAACTTTAGCTTATAGAAACAGTATGACATTTAACTGAATGAATTGAACCTTGGTCCATTGAAAGTAAGTTCTCTCTTTCATGTGAATAGTATGATAAAACCTTTATTTATTTGACTCTGATATAAATCTGTAAAACTTATTATGTACCATAATCATTTATTTTTCTGACTAGAGGGCACTAGGCACTATATCCCAAAGTTCCACCAACTCATAACAAAGTAATAGGTATGATAAGAAACTCTAATTTCCCATTATTATAAGGAAACGATAAATTTAGATTGAACTTATTTTGTTTGGACAGTATTATATTGAATTATAACTTTGATATTGTCACCTATTCACTGTTTTCTATTTATAATGTCATTTACTTTTTTAGAACCAAGATTTATCATGAAATTTAATTTGCTTCGAATTCCCTGAATTTCATTCAAACATCTACTGAAAAATCATATAACTCAAGTCTATGGAATAATTAATTAAATCCTACTGAATTTACCTATTATACCAATTTGTAAACCTGAACATCTAAACCTTTCCATTCCTACTAAAATTCTAGTCAAAGTTAAATACCTACCCTATCCTATATTATTCTAACAAAACCCTAGTAAATCTAACCATTGTCTAAATATTTTCCTATTCTAAAGAAGTGCCCTAATGTTTGAAACTTCCCGGTGTAAGGAAATTCCGCAAGACTAGAGGTAGGCCTCACATTTACATGTAATCGTGTAGGTGTGTGATGTAAAAATTTCCTCGGTGTAAAGGAAATTTTTCGAACTAAACTGGAAAGCGAAGCGAGGATGGAGCCTCTAGTGTACCTAAGTCTATTCCAGAAGTGTAATGTCCATATCAACGGCCGAAGCCATAAGTTGTGATATGAACGGGTCCCTATTGGCAAGTGTTGAATTACAGGGACTAAATTTTGCACCCCGTGTACACAGTCTGAGACCCTCTAACGAGGTCGGATCTACTTCGACAGGCCCTATCCCAGAACATGTATACACAGTGTACAAAACCTAGGAGGCTATAAACCGTTATGTTGGTAAAGAACGATTGCTGGCACGCCCCAAAACCGAGCCCGTCTCCGAAAAGACGTTGGAAGTTATCGACAGTCAGTTGTCACCGTAAGGTGACCAGTCCATAACCCACAAAACCTCGTTTGTGTACCACATGATTATTCATCTTCAACCTCACAACCGAACAATGACCCCCCAATTAAATTAAATTTACAAAAATAAGAAAATCTCAGAATTTACCCCAAAATAAGTTAAAGAAAATGATTTTAAATTTAAATTACAATGCAAACGCTTTACTAATGACTCTAATCGAATAAACTTCCCCAAAAGAACTTTGAAATAAAAATAATATCAAGTCACAAACCGGCAGCGTGTGAGCTCAAAGAATGAATATTGATGAATGACCCCCTCCCTCTAAGCCGAGCCTATTTATGTAAGCTTCACTATGTCGTAGCGGTCGTTCTTGTCTTCGCGGTCGTTCTAGTCTTTCCTGTCGTTCGTGTCGTCAGTTTGTGAACAATCAAAATTGATCCTTAACTTTATAATTATAAGGCTTTCTTTCACCCTTCTAATCCTCCCTCTAATTCATACAAGAAAACGTCTCCTTATATGGTAATCTTGTCTTCCCAATAACCCGTACCAATTTGAAAAACTATTTACATTTTCCCTCATCAATCTTTATTTACTTCCAATTAAAGATGGTAATTGCATGAACTTCTATGCTTAATTTTAGCTTCTTAATTAAATAGGCAAACAGCCTTATGCGCGAACTATCTAAGGCCCAAACTTAGAGAATTAGGCTATCTTCCCCTGACATAAGGTTCATTTTTGCTAGAGGAAATTCACCTCGCGCCAACTTCACATATCAACTTTTAGAACTTTTATGCGCAGCTTGGGTACGCTATTCAAAACCCGCCTAACCAAAATAATTACCTTCTGCGCATGTGCAAAATCTGTCAATTACTTATGGACTAATCACGTTCATAAGACTCTAATACTCTATCATAACGCCTATTTTTGCTTGATGAATTTGCTCCGCGCCTCCTAGCGAATAAATTTTAAACTATTTTCCCCGCACAAAGCATCACAGATGTATCAGCTGTTTTCTGCTAACTAAATTTTCCGCCATTTTTGCATTATTACAATATTTGATGAATTTTAATTTTCTAATGAAATATTCGTCAATTTCGACTGAGATATTGCTAATCTCCCTTTGTTTACATGATAATTTGAATGAACTAAATTCCCTCCCTCAAAATACTAGTTAACATAATTGTCTGTAAGTACTTTGCAACTTCTAACTTTGAAGTTTTATATGTTTTAACGATAGTTACTTTATAATTATGATTCCTTTTGTTTGAAGCAATATATTAAAATGTGTCTGATGGTTAGAGAGTCGTATATTACTGGTGTAGACCTGGACCAGTACAATATATGGCTACAACTGGAAAAAAGAGGTGACCTTAGATTCCCTTTTCTTCGGTTTTATTACCAATTAAAATCGATTTCTAGAAAAACCGCATCACTTCTCATATTGTGTAGATGGTTCAGTTTATTTTTCAGCTCAAAAAGTCTCATAGTTAATGAATAAAATGGTTATAAAGTTACCCAAAAACCAGGAGGTAGCACCTTAATCGCAGTTGATAGCCAAATGTACTAACGCTCGATGTAGTACACAAGTACCAATATATACTTACAGGATATTTTATTAATTTAATTTTAGAGCTTAGACCAGTTGACAAACGAAGCTGTGCCCAAGAAGATCCAGCTACAGAATCTGATGTCCATCGAAGAACCTATCAGTAAGTATCGAGCGTCTAAACAAACGCAAAATGTACCTACCTAATTCAAGTACCTATTACCTACCTGCACAATTATGAATGGGCCTAAATTCTAATGCAATATATTTCCTGTAGGGCTAGGCATGCCACACATGAGAAAGCGACAAAACGAAAAAACCGGCATGCGCCCTATCTTTTGCGTACGCAAAGAAACAAAGACGTCAGACGTCTCAACTTTTGACGTTTTTTCGGAGGTGGCATGCTAGGCCCTCTGAAGTAAGTATTCCTCTCATCTTAGCCGTAATTTTCAGGTGAATATGACCTCATTGAACGCGTGCGCAAGTTGTCGGAGACAAATCAAATATGGCGTTCCTATATTGGCATGGGATACCACAACTGCTGTGTTCCACACACCATTATGCGTAATTTGTTTGAAAATCCTGGATGGTAATTTTTCTTAGCACTTACGATTACATAACGGGCTGATGATGATGACTATGAGTAATATGATGACAAATATAGAGAGTGATGACTGATGAGACAATATAGAGATACGAGCGGGAAACAATTTTAACCAATAGATGGCTTGATTTTAAAAAGGCCAAAATAGTAAACGTGATGACAAAGGAATAAGTACACTCTTCATTACTCAAGACCCCGAACTAGATTACTAGCTTTAGGTTAGGTTCCTTGTTAGCGATCTTATACGAAACTAAAAAGAATTCAACATTTCAGGACAACACAGTACACGCCTTACCAACCAGAGGTGGCACAAGGAAGATTGGAAAGTCTTCTGAACTACCAGACTATGGTCAGTGACCTAACTGGGTTAGATGTTGCTAACGCGTCTTTACTCGACGAAGGGACAGCTGCTGCTGAAGCTCTATCTCTTTGCCATAGGTACGTTCCACAAAAACGATTCAACGGTCTTATTTACGTATCAGAATGTGTTCACTCATGCTATGCTGCAGGAAGGTTGCTGGAAAGATTAGCCAGTCAGCAATGAATGTATCGTAACTGACTACACAGGGTACGCCAGACTAACTTAGGTTTCGACACACTGGGAGTTTTTTTTGCACCTCCAAACCTTGCAATCGTAATTTAACGATAGAGCCTGGTTGCATTACAATATTAGCATATACAGCTATAAATATAACGAGTATCTGTCTTCTCAATATCTTGTTGCACTTGGAATAGCTGGGATAAGAAACTCAGTGAGCAGTCAATACGTGGTTGCTTTCAAGAAAAGGACGAAATAACCTACTACTAAATCAGTAATTTTATCCACGATTATACTTACAGGCACAACAAAAGAATGAAGTTTGTAGTCTCAGAGCGTACACATCCTCAAACGTTGGCAGTCGTTCAGACTCGCCTGGATGCTCTTGGCCTGGAAGTGAGTGTGGTGCCAGACGTTCGGCAAGCAGACTTCGCTCAGAGAGACATATCAGCCGTACTTCTGCAATGTCCTGATACAAGAGGATTGGTTTATGATTATTCTGCTTTGGCTGCTGCGGCACAGGAGCATGGGGTTAGTTTGATATATTAATTACTTATTCAAGATCCAATGCCAAGATATTTCAAGAATCAGAATACACCGCGTCAAAAAGTTTCCGGCTATGCTCTGCGGACTATTTGAATCATCGAAAATACAGCCCAATAGATTTCACAAGCTTATTTCTTTGACAATGTTTCCAGACGTTAGTGGTCGTAGCAACAGATCTCCTTGCCATGGCTCTGCTGCGTCCACCAGCGGAGTGCGGTGCAGCACTTGCAGTGGGAACATCCCAACGCCTTGGTGTTCCACTTGGCTATGGAGGGCCTCATGCAGGGTTCTTTGCATCGCAGCACGCGCTTGTGAGGCTCATGCCTGGACGAATGGTTGGCGTTACCAGGGATGCTACTGGAAGAGATGCTTACAGGTGAATAGAAGATGAACCTGAGATGTATCTTAATCTGAACTCATACAAAAACTTGTATTCGACGAAACCCAAAAGGAGGGTAATGTATTTAACTGTGATTTAACAATTTATTGTTGTACAGATTGGCTTTACAAACGAGAGAACAGCATATACGTCGAGACCGGGCTACTTCAAACATTTGCACTGCACAGGCACTTTTGGCCAACATGTCTGCCATGTACGCCGTGTACCATGGACCTCAAGGATTGAGGGATATTGCTACTAGAGTTCACAATGCTACACTTGTGCTGGATCACGGTATGATTCTTCATCAATTTATTAGAGTAGGTATCTCTATAATGTTATAGATGATAGTTTGGTCGGGTTTCCACTTATCGATCCCAGGTTCCGAACACTGTATGTACCTATCTGTCGACTGCCGGATAGGTAACTTGTAATTTTTGATTGTATTTGTAGCGGTTTTAAAGGCAGTTTAGAGTTATCCCCGAGCTCACAGGACTTCTTTGTCTACTATTAATAATAACTCCCTATTTGATCCAGATTAGATCGAAGTAAGAGTAGTTGGACAGAAGTAGAGTCTTAAAAAACCCGAAACCTTTTCATAATTTATATTCTTTCAGGTATAAGACTACGCGGCCACAAGCAATCAAACGAAGTATTCTTCGACACGCTTCACATAGTTCCTCTCTCGGAACATGACGCAGGCGTCATTAAATCACGAGCTCAGACAAAGAAAATCAATCTGAGATACTTTGACGATGGTGCGGTAGGAGTAGCTTTGGATGAAACCACTACTATGCAAGATGTTGATGATCTGTTATGGATATTTGACTGCCAAAGTGTTAAAGAGGTAAATGTTGATAGGTGAAACATGATTCATTTGGGCAAAGCTATGATTTATGGTCAGACAGATTCAATTGCCATTAAGGGTACGGGGATGATGCACATTTTTGCTCTCATCGTCTCAACTAAACGAACTCCTTGTTATACAGGTTGTGGAGGTCGGCGATGTAAGATCTCGTAGCGTGCAGAATGGTCCCTTCAGAAGAACATCGCCTTACCTCACGCACCCTGTGTTCAACATGCATCATTCCGAAACACGCCTAGTTCGATACATGAAGCGTTTGGAGAACAAGGATATTTCATTGGTCCATTCTATGATTCCTTTGGTAAGTCTTTATTGAATAGTTGATCGACCAGTTACATTTATAGATAATACTACCTATGCTACTGGTATTAAGTTTCACAATGTTACTCCAGGGTTCCTGTACGATGAAACTGAATTCGACGACTGAGATGATGCCGTGCACGTTCAAGCATTTCACTGACATCCACCCATTTGCTCCACTAGACCAGTGCCAGGGCTACCACACATTATTTGAAGAATTGGCTAATGATCTTTGTGCTATAACTGGTTATGACCGCGTCTCTTTCCAACCCAACAGGTAAGTTAGTTGAGAAAAATTTACATTAACCAGATAATATTTTTAATTCATGGATTTATTTTAGAGGCAATAAGACCATCTAGTTTAAGAGCCGAGCGCTGGTAAACCCTGGATGCGTTTAGCCACAGGACCAGAAAGGATGCTAAAGGCTAACCTACCCAGTAGTCTGTCTGTCATGTGGGTGAATACGAACTGATGATGATTACCTAGTAATAAATATTATTTTTTAGCGGAGCACAAGGTGAATATGCTGGATTGCGTACAATCAAGCGCTACCACGAGTTCCGAGGTGACACCGGTCGCAACATCTGCTTGATTCCTGTCAGTGCGCACGGCACGAACCCTGCGTCTGCTCACATGGCTGGTATGCGTGTGTGTGCGGTCCGTGTTACACCTTCTGGAGATGTTGACATGGCGCATCTTAAAGATTTGGTGAGTTCTTTCTCTTCTTGTTCTTGTATCACCTATATTTATTTCGATTGGGAGGTACCTACAGTTATATCTGTACGATCTGTTCCACTCTATCACAATTGTCACCGTTTCTTAGTAGATTTCTTAGTACCTGTGAAATATTAATGAATCCTTTTTCATGTATAATTTTACTAGTCTTGGCTTACATAATCCAAGCCGAGCTCTGGTCTATTGTCATCGATATGATTTGAGAGGACATTAAAATTTGTAGGTAGAAGAACACAGTGATAAGCTGTCGTGCTTGATGTTGACGTACCCAAGCACGTTCGGAGTCTTCGAGGAGCGTGCAGCAGATATCTGCGCATTGGTGCACGCACATGGCGGGCAGGTGTACCTAGATGGTGCGAATATGAATGCCCAGGTTTGTTTTTTCTTATACCAATTCTTTCTCTCTGCTTCACAATGAGACTCGTTTCTAACATTTGTACATCTTCAGGTGGGACTATGCCGTCCCGGTGACTATGGCAGTGATGTGTCCCATTTGAACTTACACAAGACTTTCTGTATTCCACATGGAGGTGGTGGACCAGGGATGGGACCGATTGGAGTGTAAGTATTATATTTGTTTTAAACATTGCGTTGCATTTTGTTTGTGCATCTGCCAAGTTCGCAACTATTTACGGAGAAGTTTGTCGCTTCCTATTACGTGGATACGATTTTTTTTGTTATTTTACAGAAAAGCACATTTGGCACCGTTCCTGCCTTCACATCCAGTAGTAAACACCTTAGCAGATTTGGGTGATGATGCGCATAGCTTTGGATCTGTAAGCGCTGCTCCTTTCGGATCTTCTGCTATTCTGCCGATCTCCTGGTCTTACATTAAGGTATTTCTCATTAGCTATATCCACTTAATCGTATTTTTGCTACAGCATATATGATTCTTTTCTACTTATGTACGTAATACCGACTGTTCTCTTCTTCTTATCGAGTGGGCTGCAAAGCCCTGGTGTCAGAGTTTATTCAAACCGCCTTACGGCCTCTGACGTGGTTTTTATGTAACGACTACTACCACCAGTGATAGGAACCGGGACCAACAGCTTAATGTGCCATCCGAAGCACGGAATCATCTTTCTTTTCAGACAATCAGGTGACTCAGCCTGCAATGTCCTAACCAACTGGGAAAAAACGCACAAAGTGACATTTCACTAGGTGCCCCCCGTGGGAATCGAACCCACGACCTCGGTGTCAAGAGCCCAATGCTCTAACCATTAGACCACGGAGGCAGTTCTCTAACGGTGTAGGAAAATATCGAGCGTGAGGAAACCTGCATACGCTGAAGAAGAAATTCTGACGAGTATGTGAAGTCTAACAATCCGCATTGTGCACGCGTGGTGTACTAACGTACAAACCCTCCTTCTGGGTAGGCCTGTGCCCTGCTGTAGGACGTATATAGATAGGCTGATAAAGAGTATTTATAGGTACTTTGAAAATCACTTTGCACAATATTATTAAACTGTTGATATTTTTCAGATGATGGGGCCTAAAGGGCTTAAAAGAGCAACACAGGTAGCTATCCTCAACGCAAACTACATGTCCAAAAAGTTGGAAGGACATTATAAAACGTTGTACAAAGGCGAAAGGGGGCTAGTTGCTCACGAATTTATTTTAGACATACGGGATCACAAGAAAACAGCGAATATTGAACCCGGTGATATTGCTAAACGTCTCATGGACTTCGGTGAGTAAAATTTGGACCTTAGTAAAACCTAGTAACACATTTTTTACGAATGGTCGAATGACATTGTACAGTAAAACACTCTTGATTTCTTGATGCACATGATGATTTTAATTTAGGTAGATCCAGACAAGGTCTGGTGGTAACTCTTTAGTCTATTCACTAGGTATTTCAATTTAATAATTACCTAATAATTCTATGTTCATCTCTTGCTTGATCTCTTGTTTTGTTCTCCTGTCGACTAGCCAACTTGTGCGACTCGCAGATTCGATTTCTATTGTCTTAAAACTTTGTTTGGGACAGGAGAACATTTCTGTAATTTTTTACAATATTTGTAGGTTTCCACGCGCCAACGATATCGTGGCCAGTAGCTGGTACATTGATGATAGAACCGACAGAATCTGAAGACTTGCAGGAAATGGACAGGTTCTGTGAGGCTCTCATCACCATTATGAAGGAAATCAAGGACATAGAAGATGGTGTTAGTGATAAACGACTAAATCCTCTGAAGGTTTGTTCTCGTTAACAATTTGAACATATCGACGTTCTCTTTAGATAAATTTAGTTCCTCTCTTATTTGAGGATCAAACTTACTAATTTGTACTAGAAATTGTACTAAACGGCCAATGTAAGCCAACGGAACATGCTACTAGGCTAGTAGAATTTTTCGTTGGCTTGCATTGGCCGATTGGAATCAGCCGATTGGCCGATTGGCAGTCAGGAATCCGTTGGGATATACGAAATGGCCCAACAAAATGCTATCAATAAATATTATTAGGAGTATTAAAGTGTCTCGAGAGGGGCTAAAAAGAGGATATTACTTACCCACATGAACCTGAATTTACTTACTTTACTTACCTTAGGTACATGCTTTTGAGAAACGACAGTGTCTATTGTAAAAAAATTCTTACATATAAACTAACAACCATATTCCTATTCGGGGTGATCGGGAATTTAGCTACAAATACCAACAGAAATATCTTTTAGCCTATAGGTAAGAACTACTAAAGGATTAGGATGGAATTATTTGTCAAGTCATGATAGTTGACTAGTCTTTTGCCTCACCATTTCAACCTAGCTCCACAGGGTATTCGTTAATGTATTGAAATGTTCGTAGATGGCACCACACACGCAACAAGAAGTGATATCAGAGGACTGGAACCGCCCATATACCAGGGAACAGGCCGCTTTCCCAGCAGTAAGTATCAATATAATTTGTTATTTCCCGAAATTCTTGTTCTTTATTACAATATAAACTAATTTTCCATCTTTTTCAGCCGTTCGTGAAGGCAGATACAAAAATATGGCCAACCGTTGGTCGTATAGATGACATGTATGGCGACAAACATCTCGTGTGCACCTGCCCACCCGTACTTGATGATTTCTAAGCTTAGATTAAGATATTTATGATTAAACTGATGATAGACAGTCAGCAGCCGACTCTATTATCTGCGAAAAGAGACTGCATGAGCTGTGACGCAATTCACACGTAGCAAATATTTTGTAGGTATGTGGTGTTTCTGACAGGTAAATACTGATTGTAAAGGCCCTGCACAGACCACAGGGCACAGGCAGTTCATCTTTTATGTTCGTGATTATTTGATAATTAGAGACATGGATTTCGATGAGGTATGCAGACTATGCTCAGTTTGTGTTGATTGTCAAACTGTTTTGCTCAGGAGCAAAATAGTTTGACAGTTTGCAGGCAAATCGTCAGGCGTCTGTGCTGGGCCTAATCTTTGGGCCTAACTTCATTAATTAATAAAACAATTGTCTAGCGGTCGCATAATGTATGTATATTTGTCAATATTCTGGTAGAATAAATATCGTCGTTTTTCAACAACAAAATCTTTTCATTTTGTTAAGAACTTTAACCTACTAGCGGTATACAATAAATTGCCAAAAGTTTTCTATTGACTTCAAACAAATAGTCTATCTACCTTATTGTACAAATATTTTCGTATTGCGAAGGATTACTTATTTTATTAGACAACATTCAAATGGATTCAAGGCAACGTGTTTGATTTGTTACTAGCTCGAAGTATTGTATGGAATGAAATACGGATAGTTTAACATTTTGGAAACTTTACGTAGGTATTCCAATAACAAATACAATTTGAAAATTGGAAAGCAACAATTGACTGCTATCAAATAGTTATCATTACATTATTAGCGAACCAAGAGTTTGCACCAATTTGCACGGAACCATATGAAATTAAAATGTTGTTATTTTTTCTTTTTCGCTATTTGATATACAAGGTGTTACAAAAATACAAATAAACATTTAAGAGGGTGGATTAGACCATCAAACTGAACAACTTTCACTATGGGACCAACATCGAAATCGCGAAATAAAAATGAGCTGTCCCATACATTTGGCTCGAGTAGCAGTGGGCCCGCGTGGTGGATTATGGCCCACTCCCTCTCACCCTTATTCGCGAGAGGAGGCCTTTGCCCTGCAGTGGGATTCTATAGGCTATAACTTAACTTAACTAACTAACTCTTCAAGTCGACTCGAGCTAAAATATGTATGGGATAAATGATTTTTTTTGCGATTTCGTTGTTGGTTGGTTGTGTTTGATGGTCTAAACAACCCCCTCAAGAGTTTTAAATATTTATTTCTACTTATGAAACACCCTGTATTCATATTCAACTAGATTCTACAGCAGCGTCACAGAATAGATAGTAGTGCATAGTTCTACATTATAGTATGCCCTGCCCATCTCTGGCTTCAACCCTCTGACTTCATAGAGTGCGGTTTCTTTTTCAAAGTGTTCCCAATTTATGGGGAAAGTTTACGGAGCCAAGCAAGATGTACGAATATAATCGATAACGTTGACTGTTTATGGTTTTGTATGAGTGAGTCCATGAATCTAGTTGTATATCGTTTACCAAAGGCAAAAACATGACAAAATAATAAGTAGGTACTTAACTACAAAACTGAACAAAGTGGTTAGATTAACTATGTCGAAATTATACTGCACATAAAATTAATTATCAAAATCTAATTATGTAATAAATAACACACAACAAAATGATACTTATTAAAATATTAATAGCATTAGAAAACATATTGTAGACCTTAAATAAAGCTACTTTCTGAATTACTTTGGAGGCGAACTGATTGCGTCTTTTGGGTACATGCCTAATCTTACGCCGAGCTCTTTGGGCATGCGTATTGATGTTCGCGATGGAAAGGGATTGTAAGACCCTGTGGAAGGACTTCTAGGGTACGACAGCGAAGAAATAGTATCAGTTTCAATCAGAGAAGTTATAGTACTACAAGTATCGTCTGTCTCCAGTTTTGCTCTCTCGCTTTTCTCCGCATATTCTTTCGGAAGCGTAGGTGTCTCCTTATTGGGAAATATTTTAGGTGAGATAGGAGTAGACACTTGATCAAGAGACATGATTTGACACAACGTATCACTAGAATTACTCTTCGCTCCTGTAGGCGAATCGTCGTCAGCAGACGGTTCGTACGTAAAGCTTATGGAGGATGTCACTACATGAGCGAAGTCACTTGCTTGGCTGTTATCAGTCTTTGATAAATTGTCACAAACTTTCGGCCCCTGGTCAACTGTTTTGCTACATATATCACTAGCTTTGGACAACACGTAGTCGTTATATTTACTGGAAAATTGGTAGTCGTAGTCCTCAGTCGTGTATTTACGATCGTACGTGACTGTATCTTTTGGTTCAGTTGATGGTAATGTTACAGATGTCCTAGATTCTCCTGAAAAGGAACGATGCGCCCAGTCAGATGCAGCAGTTGGTTTTGGTTCACTGTTCGGTATGTCGCCGTGATTGGACAAATCACTTGGTTTTCTTTTATAATCGTAGTCATAATTACTATCAGACTTTTCTATGGCATTTTTATAGTCACACTTGGCTATGAAGCCCTTATTTTCCCAACCATATAAATCAGTTTTATTACCTAAACATTCTACACTAGGCGTTTTAACACCTTTAAGTACAAAGTCATCCGATTTTGTTGAAGAACTACGTACTTCTAAAGAAAAAGGATCGTCAATTGATATCGGCCTTACTCTTACAAAATCATTCTTCTCACTAGTTTCATCTTTAACGACTCTTTTTCTATAACCTATTAATGAATCAGAAGTTGATTCTTTCAACAATGGTGAATCAATTAATTTAGTTTCAATAGTTTTTTCTGGAATAAAGCTACTGTAAATGTTTCTTTTAGCATCGGTAATATAATCAATGTCTTTGATGCTAGGCGTCTTTTTGTTTGGAACAGCATCAGCAATATTTTGCTTTGTCAGAATTCTGCTAAGTATTTTAGAATTTTCTTGAATAATCTGTAGAGCTCTTTCGCTGTTTTTTCGTCCTGATCGAAGGATATAGTCCTTTGGGGTCATCATAGCTTCATGAAAGTCTTTTGCTTTTTCAGGGGTTTGTTTTTTGACGTCAAGATCAAAGTTTTTAATTTTGTCTAGATCATCATAATGGATCATACTCTTACGATATTCGCTTTTTTCCTTTACATCTGGACTAGAGAAATTTGATTTGGTAAAGCTGTGGCTTTGTGGAAGCGAAGACGCTCTTTCTATTTCATCTTTTGAAATTTTATCGTTATTATTACTCTGAAGTGTCAAGGAGTCTGGTTTTTTGGGTAGCCGTGAATTTCTAATAGCAGATCTGCGGTTTGGAATTTCAGAGTTATTAGGATCAGTTAATCGTGCTCCAAAAAATTCTGGACTGTGTTCAAAATACTTGTCTATTTTTAACGGTATCGGAGGTTCATCTTCACTTACAATGATACTTTCTGCGCCGGGACTTCTAGATGGACTTTCCACATCAGATACATTTTTTTCTGATAAATCTATATCAGGCACAAAATTTGGATACATTGTTAAACTATCGATTATATCGGGAGGTCTAGAAATTAGGTCCGGCTTAGAAGTACAAGGGCGTTTAAAATTTGATACAAAGTCGTATTCATAAGGAGATTTGTGACTAACACCATAATTACAAGGAGATAATTCTATAGGACTTAACTCAGTAAAATTTAAAGCTTTTGAAAGCTTCGTTGGCCTGCTGATTGAGTCATTACTTTTAGAGTTTTCTTCATAGCTTGGTTTGGTCAATCTTTGCAAAATTTCACTTTCCGAACTCATTCGAGGAGAAAAAGGAGATAAACTTTTGAAAGGACTAATCGGTTTAAAGCTACCAATTTCACAACTAACAACCAAACTATCTTGTAATTTAGTATCAAAACCATCTATGTACATACGTAGTGGTTCTCCAGCAGCAGAGTCCAGATAATCCGTAATGTCTTTAACAGGTCTCTCTGGAGAAACCAATTCTGTATAAACGATGGGGGAATGTTTAATCACTGTATCACTAACGACAGGTGAATGTACAACTTTTGATTCATTAAAAATAGGCGAAGGCATTAATTTACTTTCTTTAAGGCTTATTGCTTTTTTTCCCTTATCGTCGTCTGGTAGTTCCGGTTCAGAGTCACTACCCGCCTTCTCATTCTCATCGCAAAGGCTCGTGTCTGTACTGGAGCCAGTGTGAGAAGAATAAGAAGAAGTTTCACTGGAACTCCGGGACCGTAACGAAGCTATCATTTCGTTGGCCTCACGTTCAGACACTATAATACCATCTCCAGCTTCATCCAGGTCTATTGATGCTTTCCTAGATTTTCCCTTATCTACAACCTTTTCTTTCTTTAAATCTTTCCATTTGACAGAGTTTCGTCTACTTAGTGTCTTTCGACTTTTCTCTTCCTTCCAACTGATTGTGTCGGTACGTCCACGTGAATGATGTTCACCCTTCTCTTGAGATGTTGAAGAATGCCGTGAAGGAGGAACTGCACCTGGCGGAGGACCGAGTCGGCGACCTCGAGAACTTACAATAGCACTCTTTCCCAGAAGGAGATTGTTTACTGTGAGCGATGTTGGTGATGTAGGTACTCCAACTGAAACAAAACGCTGTAAGTTTAGATACGCCTGCACCTTACTCCTTCAAGATGATAATGGAACAAAAAAATGGAAGTATTTAGTTACCTGCTGCATGTCTTGCGCAGGCAGCCGCTAAAATAACATGCGCTTGTCTTTGCCGCTCCCTTAATCGGGCATATTGACGCTTCAATGCCCCAATATCTAAGGATAAGCGATCGCCAGTACCTGAACGCTCTTCACGTCTCGGTATCACCTGAAAGGAAACAAAATTTTAAACCATGTTATGCTTCGATCAACAATATACAACTAGATAACGGGTCGCATACAAAATCAAAGAGAAATTCTGTCTTCGTGAATATACAAAATTTTTGTTAACGAACCGAGAAAACAGTCCGAATACATTATAATTTCGACCTCAAAGCAACCATAATTCCTAGTAATTTTTGAAGGAACACTGCGGCATTGCGAGACGTGCTTACGTTGGCTTTGTTCGAACGCAACTAATTCAGAATAAGACCTCATTCCAATAGTGAGGCGTTATTTGCCGGGACATGTTTTGAGCGCTGACGCGTTATCTAGTTGGATATTGTTGATCGAAGATGTTATGCAACACTTGTGGTAAGTATAGTAACTAGTTATAATCAGGAAGGAAAAGACAGGGACAGAATATGAGGTTATATCAGACGGAAAGCGTCAATTTTCGTCCCGCTGCGCTAAACAAAGTTGCCGCTTTCCACCTCCGTCGAGGAGAAAAATATTATACTAACCTCGGGCAATAAATAAGAAAGCCTCGAAAGTAAAGATGAAACTAGTACATTTCTTCTTTCTTTCTTCTATGAGTGTTTAGGTGAGTTAGAAATAAAAGGTCTCCAACTCAGCAATGGGACTAGAAAACTTACCGTAGCTAATGCCATTCTATTTCCATCATCACTTGAGTCCCCCTCGTCTTCTGAGTAAAACAGCCTCAATCCCCTTCTTGTCATGGTTTGCATCTAAAAGAAGTCATTAACATTTTTACATTTGGTTGACACAATTCATCAAAACTCCAAATCTCTTCACTGCGATTACAACTCAAAATCAATCAATATGCCACTGACTCGACACAAAAATGCGATTTTTGGTTTTTATTCATATTTTGAGGTAGTAGGTAAGCAGTAGATGGTTATTACCGCAGAATGTAAAGGAGGTTGGCACATAGGTGCGGTGATGGGTGGGGCCGGTGGTGCGACCCTGTATCGATGGAGGCTGCGTAGTCTCGGCAACTCCGGTGCAGAGCCGAACGCGACCACTCTGGCTACGAGGGATTCCCCCGCCTCGTACACTGCGCCCGCGCCGCCTCCCATGCAGCTGTAGAACTCGTCCGCTGATCGCGCCGATAAGATCCGACTGGAAGTAAACGTGACTATATTTTTTACATACAAGGACCTAGGAAATAAATGTCCTACATATTGTAAAACATCAGGTATCAAGTCCCTTTTATAGTACCGGAATCTAGTACATGCTTATATTATAAGTATTATAATGACAAGACAACGATATAATAACTCCATTAAAATGGATTAACATTAGTGATCTCATACGAGACCCTTGGGAAAAAATGGGGAAATCGATTTTAAGCTGGAACTTGATCCCTTAGTCACCTTCAGTTCCAGCTAAACGTAGTTGATTAATGGTCAAATAGCAGAAAAACACTTACTCTTGGAGCATATCCCAGATGGCAAGAGCAGTAAGCAGTAAAACCTCGTTGCCATCTAATAGTGTAAGATCCCAGATCCTCAACAAGGCCTCTCGAGGCAGCCAAGTGGCGTAGAGTGTGAGGAACCACTGCATCGTGAACACGTCTGGCAGGGGAGGTTCTACACCACCACCTGCAATATAAAGTCACCCAATAGATGAGCAATACTTTTACAGATTTCATTCAACCAGGAGAGATGATTTGTGAAAAAAAAATCAAGACGAAGGTCCTACTGTTCGTATATCTACTTAGTATAATGAAAATTTGTGTTGTTTAGAAAGAATTGATCTTGAGAATGTTACTAAGCAACAGTGCTATCGATCCCAACATCTCTAATGTTCTAATCTCTGGTGTTCTGTTGGTCTCTTCGCCTCGATTAACCAATTATTATTTCCCTCCAATCACACGCAGTTACAAACAATAGGCGATGCCAGTGATAAAGATCATAATACCGTCAGATATCCTCTGCAGATGGTCCATGTGGTGAGCTAAGCGAGGCAGACGTAGCCGCAGCATGTCTCTGAAGGCAGCCATATCGGCGGAGAGTCCTCGGAGGTCATCCGCGAAGTAACCCTCTGGCAGAACAGCCTCCACCAGGTAGATCATCACCTGGTGGGGTAAATAAAAATATATTGAAGCTACACAAATTTTACGCAGGTATTCCCTTTTGGAACAGTCAGAGGTTTTAGTAAATGTACCATCCATCTAAGGATTAGGACCAGCGTCGACAATAGAAAATCCGCAGTCGACCCTTTTCCCAACTGTAGTGGAACCCGAGGGTACCTAATATGTGAAATGCTTGTATTCTGTGTAAGTAAATAATTTGGAGCTGAATGTTGCAGATAATACAGACTTTTATCGCGGCCTAATTACAAATACAAATTGTTTATTGCTTCCATATTATGGTGTATAGTATGTGTCTGGTACCTACATACAGTAAGGGCACATTGTTGCGTCAACAAAGCTTACATCATCGGAAAAGCCAGGCAATAATGACCACTAACAAGCGACGGACGACAAACTTAGTAATTGTAATAATTCTTTAGCCACAACTGCAATTGACTTTGTCGGCGATACAGTGCCATTCGTCTGTAAGAGCCAGTCGACCGCAAAATGTGTATCCTCTGCGCTGGTAAATATATTATTCTATTATCAATGCAATGAAAAGTTTAGCGAGTCCATAACGCTGATTGGCAAATCTCTTGGTCACGATAGCAAGACACACTAAATGACATGCCATCGATTCTATAAAAACAATATTTAACTAGCTGTTGCCCGTAACTCCGTCTGCGTGGACCTTAAAAAGTATCCTAGTGTTAATCCAGAACATCTTCTATCTGTATGCCAAATTTCATCCATATCCATTCAGCCGTTTATGTGTGATTGAGTCACAAACATCCAAACATCGTCACAAACTTTCCCATTTATAATATTAGTAAGATAAGTTAAGATGAGATGAGATACAGAATTAAGGATGGGAATTCCATGTGGTTTTCGACGGCGCAGTAAAAAACATACTTACCTTTAATGAATCAGATTCAGACTTATACAGATACAGAATTAAGGACGGGAATTCCATGTGGTTCTCGATATGTAATTTATAAAAGAAAAAACCGACGACGCAGTAAAAAACATACTTACCTTTAACGAATCAGATTCAGACTTATCCATAACTTCCAATATAATAGCGGCTAACATGTTAAATCCTTGGCAGTACCCAACATCTTTGTTCCATCTGAAATAATCAAACAAATTACCATTATTGCCTCAATCATGGAAATACCTAATTGCGTATTTAACGACTTCATCATTAGGTATATCCAGTATGCCAATCTTCAAATTCATGTCGAACGACTATTTATTGATTGTAAAAAAGGAGGACAGAGTTTCGGTACTACTGGTGAAACGTGGATGTTCTGAGGTTTCAGAATATCTCTCACTACCCCTCGGGGAATATAGTCGTGAGCATATGCAAGCTAATGAATGTGAAACTGAGTCCAGAGGACTTAATTTTTAGCGGCATCTCAATAGTAGCGCCTCATGCAGAGACATACATAACTACTTAGCTCGTGATTCAAAAACGTATCGAAATGTTCTTTTTGTCAAAACTTCGTTAGATTTCGGCACTTACACGCTGCATCTTCTTTTTTTCGTTACGTACCCAAAGGGCGAAAACGGGACCCTATTACTAAGCCTAAGTTGTCCGTCCGTCCGTCCATGCTACCTATTTAGGGCTGTAACTTTTGAACCGTAATAGCTAGATAGATATACTCAACAAGAAACTAGTTTTTATCGACGTTTTTGCTTCTCGCTCTATAGTAAAAACGGTAATATATACAAGCTTCAAACTTGGTGTGCTTATAGAGCATGGATCTAAATCATAAAGGATACCACTCCTCCTTACAAGCATTGATACAAGAAAATTGGCAATGGCGTGGCGTCGTCGATATTTCCAATTTTAGTTGTGTCCCTTTCTATCCAATGACGTAGTTACGAAAATGACAGGAGACGAGCTACAATTTTGTACGTTGGATTAGAAAGGGACAAAGTTAACGTCACAAAAAACAACGACGCGACGGAAAAGAACGATCATTACCGACCACAAAGGAGTATTATATCATGTTTTACGTCTTGTTAGGCAGTCTGCACTCCACTATAGAGGATTCCAAACTTCTTGTTATAGAGCAAACTTCTTGTTATACAGTATAACAACAAATAATAAAAACCGGCCAAGTGCGAGTCGGTCTCACGCTTAAGGTTCCGAAGAAAAAAAAATGTTTTCCAAGTTAATGTGATGTGTTCTGTGGTGGTGTGGTACGAAACCCTCGATGCGCAAGTAGCCCGACCCGCACTTGACCAATTTTATTTGGTTTTATCTAAGACTTTGTAATATATTTTGACATCGCAGTTGAACTGTGAAAGAGCGTAACCTAAGCTTTGACCTTTACAGAGCTTAGGATGTCATCCCCTTTCTATCTTCCCGAGCTCCCCGAGATATTATCATACGTATTTAAATGTCACTTAGCAGCATGAGAATGACCTCCATTTTTGAAACATTTATTATGTGCATGCATAACTTGTGTTGGAATAGCGTAATATTATGCGAGTGACTTATCATATAAAATATTTTATGAATTAAAAGCATGTTTGTTTATTTCTAGACTATCTAGCGTAATCGAGGAGCATATTGTAGCAAAGGACTAAAAAAATAACGGGGTGGCGTGTTTGGAATGGGAGAGGCCTATCTCCAGCAGTGCAGAGACAATGATGATGAAGAACAGAGCGATGATGATGCAAGAATTTTATGATGCCAAAAATAAACAAGTAAGGTTATAAGATTTTTTAATCCCCGTATAAATTACCATGAAAAATAGCCTAGTATAGTAGAGATAGTATAATTATAAGCAACATGTTTCTATACAAAATACATGTTTCAGTCCTTTTCAGGGTCCTCCTTAGTACTTTATATCTTAGATGTCAGCCAAAGTTAAATGTATTAAGCTCACCTCGCGTAAGCCAGGAGAACCCGGCGAAGCATCCCTTGATTTTCACGGCCTTCCGCCCCGCAGAATAGGGAACACCCTGTTCGGTGTAAATCCTGTAAACAAATTATTTTCAATCGTAATTCTAAGACCAAACGATTAAAAGTCCGCATTAAACAGAGTTAATCAAGATAACGTTTTTTATGTTATGAAGGTTATTCTCCATCAACCCTGATCGAAGGAAAAGCGAATATGTTAAGAAACACAATAATACCTACCTATACAAAACCTGCCAACTTTAATTTTCTTTTAATGAAAACCACAATTTTTTTTTGTCATGAAGTCATTGATTAACCTAAACCCTTTTCTACTGTATCATTCATCCTTTTCACAATAAATCATATAGGCACATACGTAGATGAAGAAAGTGCTATACCTAACTAAATAAAATTATACATTAAAACCACTTTCGTGTGGTGTCTTTGGCACATCTGTGTTATTATTCAAATATTTCAGCTATCAGAAAGAAAGGTAAATGAAAGCAATAGCGTAGGTAAACTAAACTAGGTAAGTCCTAGGGTCGGCCGTGCTAATTAAAAGTCAAATCTAACTCACAGTAATGAACCTTCCCAGCAAACATTTCTAGTCATATTTTCTGAGCTCCCGACATAATAACTTATTATCGTCGAAATAACGTGTTAATCACCTATGTTTTCAACTTTATAGAAGTTTCCACTATAACGACAATACTTAAGTAAGAATTTAGTCATTCTCACCAATTCAAACAACTTATAGGTTGTGCAACCGTATAGTCGTATTTTGGTTATCAAATTAGGTCAGGAAGACCTATTATAATCACCTTCGAGTTATTTTTACTAGTTGGTTGAAATCATGAGCAACTTTGGGTAATTATTACTCAAATTTTTTACTTATTGGTCGCCGACTTAATAGTGACATTTGTAACTTAAACGAAGTAATTGGCACTCCATGTGTTTACCAAATTTCGACAAATCAGTTAAATTAACTTTAGCTTTAGGTAATTACTACCCAAATTTTTGACTTATTGGTCGCCGACTTAATCGTCACGTTTGTAACTTAAACGAAGTAATTTGCACTTCATTTTTTTTCTAAATTTCGACAGTTCAGTCAAATTAACTTTAACACCTATGTCAGCACCAAGGTTCCAATAAGTATTCAACTTTATCGTGAAATTTACTTCGAAATAAAACCAATAAGTCGCAGATACTTTAAACCGCTTTCGATATTGTCACTTAATAGTAATACTTTGGTAGTTGAGGTCGGTTGAACCATACGTTCACTTTCATTTGAAAATAGTCGTAAAGAAGAAAGTACATTGTCAAACTGCCATGGGCAAAGATAAAAAACCGTTCAGATATTCGACCACATTCTACAGAAAATGTAACAAATACAAGCTTGATAATGGAAATGACAATAGAAATAATTTAACGCAAAACCAACCATTCCCGCCTTTGTAAGATAATTCACCATCAACTTCATCAATCCAGGATGACTCGCCAATAGAAAGAGTATTGAGGAATGCAGGATTGATGTCTTCCAACTTGTTTAGTATTTTTTTATGGAGTGCCGAACCTATGGTATCTTGTCTTGTATATACTCTGCAACCATGACTTCAGTGTAGTTATTCCATTAACATTCAAGGGGGCTACTCGTTTCAAAGGGCAGGTTTAGGCGCGAACACCATCCGCGTAGTACTTAAAGATTATTCCGGCGATGAAGGCTGACCATGGTTGGTTGGTCTTTGGTGAATTCGGCAGATAGTAATGTTTCGATAAATTGAAAGCCATTCAGTAGGCCTCGGATGCCACCCCCGAGAAAAGAATAAAAATCGAGATGTGCCTCATCCTTATTATTTTACGTATGCCAGAAAGAGCGCACATGTCGTTTATCTCGTTTAAACGCTTTGCAATAGGTGGCATGCTAGCCGTGCATGAATACATTCTTGTTTTTTCGAAAATGTTGTTTAAACTGTTAAGAAATTAAAAAAAGTTTTAGGGCAGTAAAAAGGCTCAAAGGATAAAAATACTAAATAAGATCTTACGTACGTCTACATTACTATTATGTACATACAATGTGGCAAGGAAACACATTGTTGAATTTGAATTTAAGAGGCTCCCCATAGGTAAACGCAGGGCCGGGCCATATTTTGTTGGTTTTTAGAAGCTATCTTCTCGTTATTTGAAAGATATAAAAATTATTGAAAAGTGTAGCAATGATTTTCAACATCTCGGCTTTATTTGCTAAAGATCATATTTGTTATTTTTCTATAAAATACATATGAAAACTGTGTTCAAAGAAAAGCCTAAATATTAGAAAAAATCTGTATTATGTGCATCTACTTTTAAAGTTAAAGTCACTTTTACTTGAGACGCACACCTTAGTAAAGCAAAATTTTTTTAAGACCAATATTTATTGAGTTAATTAGATAATTGTAAAATTTGGTGCGAATTCTTATGTTTTTGGAATGTGATTTCCTTGGATTAGAAGGCACCACAGTGACATAATGAAGGACAAACCATTCATAAATAGGTATATCTACTAAAATAACGTAGTTTAGTAGAGGTGAGGTGGCTCTGAAAGAGTCAAGGTCGTTCGGTCAGGGGTCCCTCTTAACATGGTGTTGCACCCTTTTTTTAGATTAATTATAGTGTTTTGTGTTTTTATCGATTCCGTTACTTTAGGGAGAAAATTTTAATGCATTTAAGATTTAGGTGGCTGCAATCAATGTGAAGGACGTATTAATACTTGAATTGATGTTATTGATCTTTGAATAAAGTGTATTTGATTGATTGATTGATCGACAGATGTCGTTTCAAGGCTTAAGGAAACTCGTTTAATTCGCCCTCAAATGATTTTCAGTGCGGTTCAATCATACGGATTTACGGACCAAATGAGCACATAAACTGATGCTTTCTTTCGTTTCCATCAACACCGAACGAGTGAAAAGATAAAACTAACATGTACTCGTTTTTTATTTTGACGATATTCTTCTTAATCTAAGATAGTTTTACCAATATTTCCTATATTTTGTATTTATATAACATTCTTCCATCGAACACTGCCAATCGGTATTTTGATTTTATATAAAACGATCACGGTATGAAAAGGTTTCGTAGCCCTGGTGCTGTCATCTACTTATTTTCGTCTTTATTTGACATTATAGTATAGAAGAAAATAATGAAAAGTCACGTGGAATTAATAAATAGGACACTTTATTTTGTACTTTCACATTATTTTTTTCTGAATTTTATAAGTACGATTGTCATATTTTCGTAGGTCCGATATCTACATTTCTTCTTTTTAAGATTTCCATTTCCTGGCCACAGACTTAAAAGATGAACCAGACGGAATGTCATCTAATCATGAGTGAAGCACCCATTTCTTTTGTGTGCGTGCTGTCACGCGGTACATAAGGTGACGGGTTGTCGGACCTGCGCCTAGAGCTAGTGCATCTGTGTGAGTGTAGGTCCCTTGTAGAACAAACGAGATTGTATTACCTTGCATGCTTCACATTTTTTTAGTGCAATACTCGGTCCGTATTTCTTTCTGGTCCGTGTTCCTGGCATGGCAGTCTTTTTTTTATCGATGCATACCGCGCGGATAAATGTTACTGTTTGAATGTTTTCCTTACAATACAGATGATATCTTGATAACTGACTATAATTGATAAAATTATATTTAGAAATAAATACCCACCTTATATTATCAGCAAACGGCTTGCAAAGAAAATCCAATCTGTTCGAATTATTCCTCCAAACATAACATAAAATAACATTATGATTATATATATTAACTTTTTCTTGCTTTATACGTTTAAAATAATAACACGGACAAATTCAAATATTTTACGGTAAATATTGAATTTAAATGCAGAAAACTGCATTCAATGTTTTTCTGTTTGACAGTTTGACGTTTTCTATAATGTTGTCATGATAATGAAAAAGTTTAGTTCCAATTTATTTAATTTCTAGACTTTACGGTCAGGCTGTACGTCATAAGACTTCCGTTCGCCTCGCCCGAACACTTTTCGTAACGCTCTCGTCACGCATTCACCAGCTTACTCCCCAAGTCAAGCGTGCGTAAAGAAGTTTTACTTCAATAATGACAAAAGTGACAGGCGATTACCTAAACCCCTTTTCTTGCTCTTATATTCTGGCGCACTTCCGTGATTCGCTATTTAGTGTCTCACACTTCCGAGATTCGCTCATTGGTAGTGTCGCAACTCTGATTGTTCATGTTTTCTGAATTGTTCATGTTGTCCGAGTTGTTCATGATGACCGAGTTGTCCAAGCGGACACGGACGTACCGTGAACCATGCTGAGCTACAGGAAAAAATATTATCCGTTGTCCACTAATGTACACCTGGGTGGACCAACCAGGATACCTGCCATACCCTAGGTCACATCACTATAGTATAATATAGGGGTAATGGTTGTGGGACCCATCATGGGTATGGCGAGACAGCAGTGGTACGGTGAGTCCGTTACGGTACTGTTGCTGTAAATGACAGTTTTTATCTTCGATCCTCAAATCCAGATGTTGCCTACCTGCCCTATCAGTCCATTACCCGCCGACGGGGGAAGTAGGTGTTTATAACACAGCGTTTGGAGCACTCACAAAGGAGATTATTTTCTATAGTGTATTCGTTATTCTATGATTGGGTCTCGTTATTGGTTATTATTACGTAGTGAGTGACTTATTTTGGTTATTTTGACAAAAAAGTAGCTAAAGATTTTTGTAAGTAGCCAACTTTGAAGTATTTGTAACTTTGATAGGTCGGACTGACTGTAATCGAAGTTAATGTGACCTAACTTTGTCACCAAATACTTACAAGTCGAATAACATGTTATTTCAACTTGTTAGTGGAGACAATGTGATAAACGCCATTTTATTTTCACATAAAAAATTATTCGAATTAACCAAATGAACTTTTAGTCAATTTCTCGTGTTTTCCAATGTTAAATGATTAATATTAGGACACATCGATTAATAATACATTATCATGTTTGATAATTTGCCAACAATATTCATTATTGTAATTTTTTGGGTATGTAATAAGACATCAATTTCGTTAATATCACAATATTTTGAAGGCCCATTGTTATTTTTCGATTAACCATTATAATAATACACAGTAAAATTTTCATCGCAACGATTTTAGCCATTCGTCCGCTTGTAATCAATAATATTAATCATGAATATTTAGTTAGTGAAATGCAGTCGCCATTATTCAATTCATATTCCTGTTTACTTAATGTTAAATAAAAATAGACTTTATGGCGATCATAATAAAATTTATGCAATAAGGAATACCCACAAATGTCATAGGTTAATTGAACCTTATTAAGTCATATTTACGTACAATCAACTTCATTTCGTGGTCGTGATGACTAAACAAGTAATTACAACCTTATGACATGTCGGGACTACGTCAATTCGACGTCACACCGGCGACCTGCCTTGCGACTTTGATGTCAAATTTACTATCGTGACGTCGACTCGAGGTAGCCCGCACGTCGAAATTTTCCCCACTTAGGTGGATTCGACGTGGATTCGGAACTAAATTTAACTTTATTTGGTCGAACTTTAATTGGTCACATTAAAATGTCAACTTTAAATAGGTGTAAAAACACGTAATTTCAACCATAAATGTTTGCTGGGTTAACTACTGGTCATAAAGAAGATACGCCCATTTTACTGCCACACCTATTTACGAGGTTACAGCAGATGACTGATTGCTCGGATTTCTAAATATACTTTATCAGATGAATCCAAGGCTTGCAGCAACCGATAAAAAGCTTTATACCTTCAGGATCTGGGCACCAAGTTCCGTGTCATCGGGCTGCGCGGTGCCGCGGAAGCAAGCACGCTCTGCTATGGGCCAGTCGATACCCCGAGCGGTCAGGTGACGCTCTGACAGGGTCAGCCATAGCTGTAGACAAAGATAATGTTAAAGAAAATGGCTTGATACATGTTCAATATAGAAACAGCAACGCCTGAAACATTCACCATAATCAGACTCTATTGTCCTCACTGCTGAGGCATAGGAAGTGACAGAACTGCCCTTATTGTGAGGGTATGTGGGGCGCAATATGATTTGGTCGACTTTACATACGTATCAGATTATCTTCGATGTTTTTCTTCACCGTTTGAAGGCAGTTAGTATTTCGTAAATAAGTTCGAAAATCTCTGTCTTGTATGGCATGTAGTGAAGGTACCCATAAAATATGTTGTACTAGCATTTGTCCGCGACTTCGATATAGTAGGTAGTTACCTAAATATTCTTATATATTCTGTGCCTATTTGAAGATTTCTTTGTTTTATGAAACTTAGTAAACTACGTGAGTGAATGCGACCGCATGCAATTTCGCATGCGGGTTATGAATATTTAAAAGGCACTTATCCAGTTCGTAGCAAGGTAACGAACTGTTGCTTCTTTCAACCCCTATTTGAGAAAGGCGTAAAGGTGAGTATAATATACGACCGTTTATCTGTTGAAAGTAGTCATCCCTTCGCACTTTCCACGAATAATATACTTACACTTACAATCTAGTTAATTAATTAAATTCGGAAAGTTTTACCTTATGTAGTGGTAGTATACTGCTGTATGCTAGGTACGCTAGGCTATATTAAAAGCAATGATATTAACATATCTTCTCGTTTGTTAAGAGTCAGTTCGTTCAATTACTTAAGGAGTCGAGGTTAACCTAACATTAACAAAGTATCTTTACACATCTTACAATACTTTTAAAAGAAGGGGGAAAATGTAATTCGTAGTCTGTAAGAGCAAAGCGGCGCGACGCCTAGCCGTCGAGACGGCGGCGTGGAGATCGTAAAACTGGCGGCCCAGTTCCCACTATACAACCTTTAGTAATATTCAGTAAAGACCGATATTCCTAACGAGTTCATTGCAGGTGGGAGTCTGAAAAACCTCTGGCATTTCTTTGCACTTATCGAAACAGCGGTGTCGATCGGCGGCCCAGTTTTCCACTATACAACGTTTGGTAATATTCAATAATGACCGACATTCCTAAAGAGTTCGTTGCAGGTAGGAGCCTGAAAAACCTCTGGTTCTACTTTGGATTGGTCGTTTGGTGTCGTAGGGTGGATCTTGAAATTGGTTACCCATGCAAGAGTGCGATTTTTATATCGTGAGATTCAAAATCGTGTTCGAATGATGCATAATCTCCATAGTGATTTTGACATTTTCTACTGCTGATTTGAACGTGTGACTTTCAAAAATCACACTCCGGTTCCCACTATGCAATAGGTATAACGATTTTTAATAAGTGTTTAATAATAGCGTATACGGAGCGGGCTTACAGCTTATGGCTTAAGCTTAGGGATTACGGTCGGGAGTTTATGTATGTAATAATAATAATAAAACATATTTATTTCTCACCACAATCAATAAAGTTATACAATTTATGAAGTACATGTTACATGAGTAGGTACAAAAAGATTGTGGGAGACTGATGCCTGAAACCAAGCCCGATTTCGAGTCTGTCGGTTCTGGACATCAGGTCTCCACCCCTCGGACAGTGAATTAAATAGGTATTACAGCTTACAGATTTAGGTACAGTTCGATACAATAGCATAATGTATAATTGTGGTTGAAACTTTAGATTCTAAGATGTTAGTATTGTTAGTATAATTAATGTGTCTGTATGTAATAGCTTATAAACCAATATTGCACTACTCCTGTTTTACCTGAACCACCTTTTTACGAACATTGGTACCCATTCAAGGATTCTTATGAAGAAATATAGAATTTGTTATTACCAAGCTCTACGCGGCAGCGGGTGGGTGGCAGTTTAGGAATTCTTACAAGGATGCTCTAAAAATAGCCTGTTTTCATGTGCCAGGTAGACAATACCTGTTTGACGATAAACAAAACTTTTATAACGGTAATTGCTTCATGGTTTTGAATATAGCCAAAAAGGTTTGAAAGAGCTTCGCAAAATTTCTGTTTTTCAGCCTGATTTTTTCAGAAACCCTTTTTGTCTACCGCGACCACGTTTCGTATTTTTTGATTTCATAAACTTTTGTATAATTTGTTTTAGGTATTTTATGGTAAAAATATGTTTACTTTGATGTTTACCGCCTTATTTTGTAGATCTTGTATTATAGCTATTTAGGTTTCCAAAAATGTGCTTTCCATCCAGTATAGAGGGAGATGGAGAAAACAGATAAAGAAAGACAAGTTCGATAGGACAATAGATAGGAAGTTAATAATTAAATGTAGGTAGGTACTTACATCTTTTTACTAAAAAATGATAATAAACATTTTATTATAAAATGGAATACAAGAGTTGAAAAAAAATCGACGAATTGACGAAAGAAGAAAACAAAAAAAGAGGGAAAACACAAATAATCGAAACACTACTAGTTCAAAGTGAAAATACATATTCATGATTCCAGTAGACTGTTTTAGGGAAATTGACACAGTGAATAGAGCGATATTTTTATAAGATTACCGTTTGATGTGCTACGCGCTGTACTGAAACAATAAACAACCTTTGAGCTTTGTATCTAACTTTTTTAACGACTGACATTTGTATAGTGGCCCTATAGTCGCATATAAAGGCAAACCTAACAATAGGATTTTAATACGGCCTTATAGCTCAGTCAGTAGTGAACCTGCTTGCTGCACCGCGGATCGCCATTTCGAATCGCCATTAAGATATACTGGGTGTAAGGAAAAGTATTATTAACCTTTAAACCACATACTCTACCCATCAAACTGAACAACTTTTACTATAGGAGCAAACCGATCGGAGCAAAAAAATCAGCTGTTGCATAAATTTGAGCTCCAATCGGTTTTCTCCCATAGTAAAAGTTGTTCAGTTTGATGGGTAGATTATGTGGTTTAAAGGTTAATGATACTTTTTCTTGCAACCTGTATAGCTAAGTAAAAATTAGATTGGCAATATTGGCATCTAATAACTTAGCATTGCCATTTTATCCATCGAGGCCAATATCGATTAATTACTAATCAACAATCACTAATTACTCGTTTGATGTTATACAGAAGCCTTTATATTTCATTAGGTACTTCATCGTTTATAAAGTTATTTCAGTAGTAATGTGGAGTGTAACAGACTGCCTGACCTATTCAGGGTGAGAGTAAAAAATGTTAAGCATGTAGATTAATGGCTCAAAGATTTATAAATTCCTACGTAGTTCTCTCTCATTAAGTAAGTATAAATAGTCCTTTCTTTCTAATAAGCTGATGATTGATGAGCTGAGAAGATGTTTTTTTAGACACTACTTATTTTAGTTACTAGTGTTTACCCGAGACTTTTTTTTAAAATCTTTATTGAAGATCTTGGTGAGGCCATGTCGCTCTGTGGGTTTTTCTGTTGGGCAAGTTCACTGATTATAATATTAATTAAAAAAAAAATAGTAAATACCGAATGAAGAAATAGAAAAATAAATGACTACAAATTTAGAGTTTTCTTGTAGATGGAGTAAAGTGGCTTGGCTGCAGCCGACGTAGGTGCAGAATTACAACGCCCGATATTTAGAAACAGTAAGCCGTAAATCCGTCATACACCTGTCTCCTGAGGGGCTCGCCCCGCACACACTCCATCAGGACATGGAAGACGTCCTCAACAACACCACAGTCTTCACAATTGGGGGATGCGGTAATCGCCATCAGGTGTGTGAACTTTTTGGATGGAATTTTGACCGGAGCGAAGCCTCAGCGCTGTTACCATATCAGGTCTGGTCTATTACTAGTGTTTAATTTCGGATTAGGGGAGCGTGTAATTTCTCTATGCATGATACGTAATAAAAAGACCAGGCTTATATAATAAATAACGCAAGACCCTCTTTTCGAAGATTAAAAATTAAGTTTATGGTCGCATATTTGCTGTTAACAGTTTTAATTATAATACGTTACGTGCATTTTATAGCCTAGCAACGGCATGTGAAAATAAAATTGTGATAAAAGGGTCAAAGTTCAAGCCTTAAGTGCTTCCAGAATCTAATACCAAGCGTTGTTTACATTAATCACAGAGAATACCTACATAATGTAGATGACGGTTTCATACATGAATTAACAGGGGTGTATTTCTAAATATTGCGCCCCTGGCACAGAATAGGTTTGGTATATAGTTCTTTATACAGAACGGCCACTCAACCCCCCCCCCCCCCTGTGACTTCAGATACCCCACCCCCCCTCACACTTGAGGGAAACTTGAGGGAACTCGAGCAAGGGAATGCAGTCAGGCGCGCGCACCCGTTAGATTTGACTACATATAAAATTGAGCCTTTTCAGTGCATAAAAACGTTGAAAAATAACGCTAAAATCTCATTTTCATTAATTCTTTAGCTCAAATACTATTTTTAATAACTGAACGAACAATAAAAAGTTATGAAATGTAGATGATGTTTATACAATGCGTGGTAAGTCAACCCTACACATATGTCAAGGACAATTTGCACCAAGTGCGCATGTGCGAACGTCATCATTTTAAATCCAAAACGTTGTTAGAAGTGCCGGACCTGTGCCCCTGGGCAAATATATTTGGCCGCCCCTCGTGAGTAGCAGCAAGACTAGAAATATGGAGCGAGCGAAATTTTTCGGTAATACGACTTGATTTGGCTTTTCAAGAACTCTTATCAGTTTATGTAGGTAAGAGGTAAGCAGTGTAATAAAATAAAAAAATAGAGCGAGCGAAGCGAGCTCTAAATTTTTCCATTGCGATGACTAGAAAACGGTTGGTCTGTGTGGTTAGTGGTTATGCAGTGGTATTTTATAAAATAGAAACTAGAGTGAAGAGGGTTCGAAATTTTTAGAACTGGGAATTCGAAATTCATAGAATCCTGCTCTTGTAACATGACAGGGGTGAGAGCGACACAGGTCACTTCTAAACGTCAAATTTAAGTGAGATACTATGGAGATAACCGCCATCTCACTTAAAATTGACGTTTAGAAGTGACCTGAGTCGCTCTCACCCCTGTCAACGAACGAAGCGGGCTCGATTATTTTTAAGATTGCGGCCGAGTTAAGCGGTATAGCAATGAGTTCGGCTAGGCGTGCCTATGGCTAGATAATTTCGTTCGGCATCGTCCCCATTTGTTCGGCCCAGTAAACCGCCCTGTAGGCGTCCTGAACCGGCCGCCCTTAGCACTTGCTCATTTTGTCTTTAGAGCTGTCACACACAATGACGCACTGACGGAGCAGCAGACGTCAGTCCGTCATATGTGAAGCAAGGACGGAGCAGCAGACGTCACTCTGTCATTTGTTTAGCAAGGAGTTGTATGAAACCGCACGTAGAAGCACACACGGTGCGGATTGATGAACCGAGTCACCTTGTCATGATCATGAAAAAGTTTAGTTCAGATTTATTTAATTTCTAGACTTTACAGTCATACTATTATGTGGTTTAAAGGTTAATGATACTTTTCCTTGCATCCTGTATAGCTAAGTAGAAATTAGATTTGCAGCTAATAACTTAGCATTGCCATTTTATCCATAGAGGCCAATATCGATTAATTACTAATCAACAATCACTAATTACTCGTTTGATATTATACAGAAGCCTTTATATTTCATTAGGTACTTCATCGTTATAAAGGTAGTCGATTTATCTCGTAAACATTATGTACCTATTCCCTAAATCTTAAAAATATAGTTTACCTTCTTGCGGAAGTGTTGAGGCACGCCGGCAGGGAGGCGGGCGACCAGTCTCATGGCATGCAGCCATTCTGCGTAGCCTCCCTCGCCAGGACCTTCGGCGCCCGGCGTTATACCGAAACGAGCGCCAGGATCGCCCGCTGGTGGGACGAAACATATTTATTTAGAACTAGAGTTTCCCGCGACTTCTTCCGCACAAATCATATACAGGGTCCTTCTTAAAATGCTGACACTTTTTTAAGGGGATGATCAGACCATTAAACTGAACAACTTTCTCTATGGGACCAACAACGAAATCGCGAAAAAAAACAGCTGTCCCTGTCCCATACATTTGGCTCACGTTGGTTTGCAGTATAGTATGGAACAGGAGTTTTTTTTTTTCACGGATTCGATGTTGGTTCCATAGAGAAAGTTGTTTTCAGTTTGATGGTCTGATCATCCCCCTAAAAAAGTGAATAAGCTATCGAACAAAACAAAATTTCATCAAAATCGGTTCAGTAGTTTTTACATGATGCTCTGTTACAAACAAACAAACAAACATAATTCAGATAAGGTTTACCTACACTAATGTAGACTGTTGGATCTTGAAGATTAACTATTAAAATTTTGCAAAGATTACGGCAGATGGAGTAAATTCGAGAAGTTTAGCTTTGAAGCTGGTGGGCTTCCTGCATCGATAGCATGCCACCGTGATACAGCGCTATCACACCTTGGCTCTCTTTCTATTTGCGCGAACGAGATGAAAGAAGTGATACAGCCGTATCACGTGTAGCATGCTACGGCTTCTGGAGAGGAGAGAAATTTTTGCAGATCTAAGGAAAGTAAGTAGCAATAAGGCCTACCTAGAATCTAAATATTATAAACAAAAAGAAAAATATCCAGAAAATTGTTAGATATCGATGTTTGACATTTCAGTGAACTGGAAAAATTTACATTGTTTTTGCAGTCTGGTACATTTTTAAACGGTGACTGCCCCAATTTCATTTTGAAATGTAGACTTCGTTCATTCACATGCTTGCGCATCCTTTAGGTTAGGTTGATATAATAGGTTAGTAAATGGTCTATAGAAAAACAAGGAACTCTATACTTTTAGAAAGATATGTCCATTCCCACTTCATAAATATGGGAACATTTTATTGAATTATTTTCTATTTTTTTAAATATAATGTGTGGAGCATTATATTTAAAAAAATAGAAAATGATTCAATAGGTATTTCTAAGATACACGGATCTTCAAATCCTATTGTTAGTGACAATGTTAAAATTTAATACAGTGCGCGCAAAGTGATACATCGAAAGTATCAATTTAATTCATTTGCTTTATCAAATTAAAAACGTGACATCATTTATCAGTGCCGAAACTACAATTACGATAAATATTGGCACAATATCTACCTGAGCTGGCCCTTGACGAGCCTGCCAAGTTCCTGAGGGAGTTTAGGATAGCACTCATCTGTCCTGCCCCGGATACACATTTGACAATAAACGCATATCTTTAACACTGCACTAAACACTACTTAACGGCCTGACTTAATTCGATGCAGTATCAATGCAGGCAGAAACGGACGAGCCATCCTAAGGCTATGGGCGGATCATATCCACCACAAAGAGAATCCATGAAACACGCAACAATAATAAGAAAACAGAGCGGAAATGTGAATGATTATATGCCATATTTGGACAGCATTTGAGACTGCGTAGTCGACCAGCTGATTTGATGTTTACTGGGAAAGTCGCGAAACGAAGCCTTGGTACTGGCGACCCGGTACCACTGTACTCTTCCTGAATTTCAACATCGCTCAAGCAAGGACTTAAATTAAACCATGCTGGAGCAAAGAGGTTTTTAACCGGCTGTATCAAACCAGGATATCGTCGTCCCTCCTAGCGTTTCATGGTAGAAGTCTTTGGGCATGCGCAGTGATTGTACTGGGGGTTGTATGTGTGTGTATCGTATCGATTCTCCGCTGTGTACGTCAGTGTCGGACACAGATACAATGGCGAGGCGAAAATCCTAGTTTAGTATACCTCTGTGCGTAATTCTATTTTAAACCTCCATGAATGAAACAGTCGTGATAACATTATCTATTCATAAGGTGACGAGATGTAAGCGAAGCTTTTGCGATTGAAGAAATCGATTCGTAAGCTGTATGAATGGCATGCATTTGTTATCAGGGTAATAGGCAATCTATGGAGCAGATAAAACCGGTTGTTAATTACACGATTTTTTGTGGCGGATGGCATTTTCATTTTCAATAGAAATATCGTTCCAGGCTTTGTCTTGGGTTTAGCAATGGACCAAGCGATGTTATTTGTTTCACTCAGCATACTAGCGCCTATTATGATATACCCAATAGTTACTTAGCTGGAGTAACAATATTAAAAAGGCTTAGGTCAAGGTACGACATTTTATTTATCTAAGTGCGTGATACTTCTTCGTAAAATGTCACATCACTGGCTCATCGCCTACGCTCAAAAATATAGATAGAGACCTGAAAGTAGGAGTAGGTACTTGAACTCACGACCTTTATCCTTTTAGGATGGTTCAGAATTTGGCTTCATCTACCTTTCCCCATATTAAGGGCTTCAGGGATGGATGAAGGAAGGATGTTGAACGTTGATAGGTTGCTAGCTTTTCAGTTACAAGACCACATTAAAAGAATAATTATTCATAGTTGCTTCATAATTGAGAAGAACTTTGGTATTTTATTACTTAGTAGATGGGTAAGTTTAATATAACGGGGAATATAGTAGTGAGAATATATGCAGCTTGTTAGTAGGTTACCAGAAATCTTTTTCCTCCTGAATAAATATTATATACATCCTGAAACGTGTCGTTTTAGGTACCTAAGTATGTTGTGATGAAATTACAGAAAATATTAGCGGAACACAATGACCTATTTTGAGGTTAGTTTTTCAAGGCCTATTTGGAATAGAGTTGGCGCAATACGATACTAACTGATATGTCGCAGCAGCACAGTGAAGGCGGCACACAGCTTCTTCTGTTCTCTTCTCAGTCGGTCTCTCACTCGCACACCCCGCGCTAGTCTTTCTCCTGCCATCATCAACCTGTCCTCCCATTCCTTGGTCTGCTCACGGAGATTTCCAATATCTGTATAATTATAGTCAATAAAAAAAGAATACATAACTCAAGACCAAAGTGCTTTGCGAGGTTGATAGACACTTTGCCACCACTACAAACGGCTTGTCTCAGTTTTAGCAATGATTACTTTTTGGCATTCTTATTGAAGGTCTCTTAAAACACCGTATAGGACCTTATAAATTAGTTACCTCGAACGACAGTCATAGGAAGTAATAGGTTTAGTCTAAGCCGGAAAAACATGGCAAAATTAAAAATCAATTTGAAATAATGAAGTTTCCCGAGCATACAGCTACAGCGTTTATTATTATACAGCTTTCGACAAAATTTAAAAAGCTCAAGATGGGATTTGCATGCTAAATCTGAAACTCTGGCTTATGACAGTGGGATAAATCATTATTGTACTAGTTTATTATTATTATTATTTATTGGTATATGACAATACAATATTATAGAAAAGAGAATATAATATACTTACGACTATATTCCCCGAGGGGGTAGTAAGAGATATTCTAAAAACTCAGAACATCCACGTTTCACTATTAGTAACTGTAGTACCGAAAATCTTTCCAGTGTGATGGGGAGTGAGCCCGTCGCCAGTCGCCACTGGTATTGGACAGTGGGTATATTGTACCCGTAAGTATTATTTTCTTATAAATATGTTTGTAGTGGAGAATGGCTCAATTCCCCTTACGTTTTTTGGTATAAAGAGAGCTTTGGTAAAAAAAGATATCAAATATCCAACAATTCTTTGGTAATGTTTGGTATTGGATTAACTTTCTCTCGCTTGTCAAGTTACCTAATGATTCCAAATAATTGCGCTCAATTGCTTCCGTCTGGTCGCCATAATTTGACTGAGATGAAGCCAGGGACGCGGCGGAAATTGATCTGAAACGGAATATAGTAGTTATAGTAGGTACTACTTCTTTTAGAACTGGGTGTCCACATCACATACCTACTACATAAATGAGAAACTATCACTACGACTTAGGGTAACATACAAATATTATGTTACCTTCGTCTTGGGATTCCTACATAAACAATATTTATTTTATTAAAGAATATTTATTGGCGCGAGACGATTCTGCAGTCTGCAGTAACAACAAGTATTTAAAACTCTTAAGGGGGTTGGTTAGACCGTCAAACTGAACAACTTTCTCTATGGGACCAACATCGAAATCGCGAAAAAAAAAATTGATATCCCATACATATTTTAGCTCTAGTCGATTTGTAGAGTATGGAAAATCATTTTTTTTTTCGCGATTTCGATAATGGGCACCTCAGTGAAAGTTGCTCAGTTTGATGGTCTACACCACCCCCTTTAAGTTTTATTTGTATTTTTGTAACACTTGTATATATAAAATATCAAAGAGATAATCAATGATTTTGGCTTATATATTCGTAGTTCTTCATTTATCTATTGCGCGTATAATACTTCAGAAACTATTTTCTGATTTTATATCTAGATAGGTAGGTACCTACAATTATTGGCACATACCTACATAAAATTAACCTACAGCAGTAAGAAAATGTTCTTAAGTACAGTTAGTAAAGGGTGTCCGGTGGCAGAATTAGAATTTTAAATTTAAATAAAAATAAACGTTGAAAGATAAATATTTATTTTAGTAAGTCATTATTATAAAGTAGAGTATTGCGGATTTCATTTCTTAAAAATAATTTCATCTAAATGTTGTCCATCACGTTGGACACACTCTTGAATCCTGGCTTCAGTATTCCGTGTCACGCTGAATTAGTGATGTTGGAATAGCATTAACCTCGTAAGTGATATTTTATTTAAGTGCTGACATGTATTTTGCCACCGGACACCCTGTACATAGTTCATACATACCCACGACTATAATCGACGGCGCTGTTGCTGCTCCAATCCCGTTGGTTCGCATAAAGATCATCCAACAAGTCCTCTACTAATTCTTTTACATCTCGTTTCTGCATTCAACAAGGAAAATAAGTGTTCAGGATTATACACTTACTGGAAACCGTTTTGTATGAGCCTTGTAGCGTTACGTTGGCAAAACGTGTGGCGCTGAAAGCGCTGAGTGGAAAAAGACTAAACCGATACACTCAAATGGTGAAGGTAAACATCGTATGTAAAGTTTACCAATTCGTATTAAATTTTATTGAATAGGCATCACAAACAGATCATCATCATAATCATCATCAGCCTATCTAAATACGTCCCACTATAGGGCACAGGCCTACCCTCTGAGGGTGTTTGGGCGATAATCCACCACGCGTGCCCAATGCGGATTGGTAGACTTTACATACGCATCAGATGTTCTTCTTCTGCATAATATGCAGGTTTCCTCACGATGTTTTCCTTCACCGTTTGAGAGCAGTCGGTAATACGTACATATATAAGTTAGAAAAACTCATTGGTACGTGGCATGTTTTCCAAGACCTTATGATTTCCACCGAGCTCTACACAAACAGATAATAGACACAAAACACTATACTAGACTACTAACCTAAAGCAGCGTGCACACCATGCTTAAAATATTATACAGGGTCCAACTTAATATGCTAACACTTTTTTAAGGGGATGATCAGACCATCAAACGGAACAACTTTCTCTATGGGACCAATATCGACATCGCGAAATAAAAATCTGCTGTCCCATACATTTGGCTCGAGTAGGTTTGCAGTTGGTCCCATTGAGAAAGTTGTTCAGTTTGATGGTCTGATCATCCCCTTAAAAAGTGTCAGCATATTAAGAAGGACCCTATAAATATACAATACAAGGTATAATTACAAGGTAACATTTACCAAATTTTAAACGTACAATAATAAAAATGATAATAAGTACTTTATAAGAAAATAGTGACTTAGAGAGTCATAATTTGAGTACCTGAAATAATGACCCCCAATGGGGTAGATAGACTAAGGGTTACGACACATTGACCGATGGCGATCGAGTGACCTAAGGGATGCGTACGGTGATGGCGGCGGCGGCGGTGTCGTCCCAAACAAATCGTGCTTTTTGTATGGACAAACCATCGACCGTTGTTCAGTATGTCGTAACCCTTAGTCTATCTACCCCATTGGCACAGGTCCGGCACTTCTAACAACGTTTTGGATTTGACATGATGACGTTTGCACATGCGCACTTGGTGCATATTGTCCTTGACATATGTGTAGGGTTGACTTACCACGCAGTGTACACATCATCTACATATTTCATAACTTTTTATTGTTCGTTCGGTTATTTAAAATAGTATTTGAGCTAATGAAAATGTGAATTTAGCGTTATTTTTCAACGTTTTTTATGCACTGAAAAGCCTCAATTTTACGTAGTCAAATCTAACGGGTGCGCGCGCCTGACTGCATTCCCTTGCTCAGTTCCCTCAAGTTTCCCTCAAGAGTGAGGGGGGTGGGGTATCTGTAGTCAGAGGGGGGGCGGCGAGTGGCCGTTCTGTGTATAGAACTATATACCAAACCTATTCTGTGCCATTGGGGTAATTATTTCCAGTATCTACTTCAATTATGACTCTCCAAGTCACTAACTATTATATCTACTCATTGGGGGCTACGCCTTAGTCTATCTACCTCATTGGGGGCTACCGTAGGGGCTACCCTAAGGAGGTAGATAGACTTAGGCTGGATTTAGTGCACGACCGACGACGGTCAGCGCTGACGGCGGATCAAGGGACGCGGTTTAGTGCGGCGCTGAAGAATGGCACGCCGCTAATTGGTTAATCTGCCGTCAGCGCTGACCATCGGTCGTGCACTAAATCCAGCCTCAGGGTTACATACAAAATGATGTTACCTTCGTCTTAGGATTCCTAACCGAAGGCGGAGTTGGTATAGCAGATAACCTTCTAATTGTAGCCTTGGTTTCCCTCGGAATCTTGATTTCCTTTGATTTCTTCTGTCTTGGCTGCTCAGGAGTGAATGCGGTGAAATCGAGCTCGAATCTCACTACTTTCAAGTTTATAGGTTGTTGTACACTTATAGTCTTCATTGTTTTTTGATTGAATTGATCAAAATAAAATTGTATATCTTTTATAGTTTATTTGTCTGTATTGGTAAACATTATTGAAGGTATAATGTTGTTGTTTTCAGATTTGCATCCATGTTATGACAACGCCTGACAACGAAGACGCCGTTTTGAAAACTGTTTTTTTAAACTGTTTAGTCCAAGTTTAAAATCTCCTTTGTTCCGCCCCACATCAATGTTTAAAGGATTAAAAACTTATTGCACAACTAATCATTTCAAAAAGTTTGTATTATTTTTCATTTGTTTTTAAGGCCAGCACCACAGATCACTTTAACAACTTTTAATTTGTTTGAATAAAGTTTGAAATAAAAATATTGTAAGTAGATCATTGTTTGGCAAACAAATGTTAACTGGATGGCTCAGTGGCAGGCGTCGAAGTAGATAATCACCCACTCATTTACTGTCGGTAGTTGATACCCCGGCATTGATAACAGCTAATATATTCATTTGAATGCTCAATGTGCTAAGGTTCGTTGGACAGTTTGATGTTTATAAAATAAACAACTAATTTTTATTTCGACAAAATGTAGAGTCAGAAAATAGACACTGTGAAAACTCATAAATCATACCCTTATTGCAAAAACCAACTATCTTCAACCAACTAACTATCTAGATTTTTCTATAAAATCTTGTCAGTTTTTTTTCAATTTTGAAGATAGTTGGTTTTTGCAATAAGGGTACGTCATACCCTTCTTGCAGAAACCAATTATCTGCACCAAAATTTTACCATTTAAGAAAACTGACTAGATTTTATAGAAAAATCGGGATAGTTGGTTTTTGCAATAAGGGTACGAAATAAATTATTGTGCAATATTTCATATCTAAGAAACTTTTGTATTGTATTTCGAATAATTTCAAAGGTTTTCAACCTGCATGCTTCAATTTCGAGGCATGTATTGTACCCACTGTCCATTATAAGTGGCGACGGGCTCACCCCCCGTCACACTGGACAGTTTCGGTACTACTGGTGAAACGTGGATGTTCTGAGGTTTCAGAATATCTCTGACTACCCCCTCGGGGAATATAGTCGTGAGCATATGCTTATGCTCAAGCTCAAAGGTTTTCCTTTCCTACAATAAATAGCACTAAGTAGGTAATTGAACCTAGTGTCTATAGTACCATGACGATTATTTGGGCCTGTCTCATCACTTCTGGATAAGTTCTTAATATCTTATCTGACAGATTGTTTGACATAATATTTTGTAAGAAAGATATGTCAATCGATCTGTCAGATAAGCTATCAGTAACCTATCCTGAAATCGTGAATTGAGCCCTTAATGGAGTTTAACCTGTAGCATTGTTATCATTATGTATAGGTACTCTGAAATCGAATCCGAGATCAAAAAAATTTCAAACAAAAGAGGCTCAATTTTTGATCTCGGTTTCGATTTCAGAGTATAGGTATGGTACCTACGGAACTTGCTTTGCGCTCATAGAGCATCAAGCCTTATGAGATAAGCAACCAATACGATAAAGGTACCTACTAGTTTTGTTAACTTAATTATTTGAACGGCTTCCTCAAGCACTTTGCAAATGCACTAAAACTGGGTTAGAGTCAACAGTCAAAGGGCATCTAAGCCCATTGTGACTTTAAGTACCTACCTACAATATTTTTAGGTATATGATTTCTGTAAATGTTTGAGTATTTTTATTGACGAGGCAATGTGTGAGTGGCGATAGTTGAAAGAGGACTATAGACGAAGTATTTTTAGCTTCCTTCTCTTTCTACGTCCTGGATTATGCTTTGGTGACTTTGGCCAGTAAGTTTGGCCATTTAAGAACTAAGAAGGTTCAATTTCTTTGCTTTGGCCATTGACCATAGAGTACTGTAAACTGGGGGGATGATTTAGATCACAGACTTAGGATTTGGCAATGTCATAGCTTCATTCAGGTTTCCATGGCAACTTACTTTGTTATATCAAAGAGCAAATTTGGACAAAGTGACATTAGAATGTTCTTTGACATTGATTTGCTTTCAACAGGCTTACAGACGTTTTTCTAAATATTTTGCTTTGATTACTTAATTTTGAGTTTCTTTTGCAGTATTCACGATGGATGACAAGAGTATGAAACCGTCGGAACAAGTCATTGAGCCAGGGTTTTGTTCGGCCACTTGCGTAGATAAAGAGAGTATGAGGAATGAAATCAAAAAGCCTGAGCTGAAGACTTCAGATGTTTTTGCAACATGCCCTCTGCCGAAGAGATTTGAATATCCACGTAAGTTTTTGTCCTTGTTTATTAATTGTCTAGTAATCACTTCCGTTTAAAAGATACGGTATTTTCCCTGATATGGATTGCAGCCAACGCTATGCTATACATTCGATATGATTAGGCTATAGGCTATCTATTGCATCGGAGTGTTCTGCTGGGAACTCTGTTTCTCATAGCTGTGAAGTCCGCGTGACTTGTGAAGTCATATAAACGCAGAGATCCGCAAAATAATCTTAAAAATTAATATATAAATAATCCTTTGGATGTATATCTCTATAAATTTTGTTGAAACTTAATAGGTACAGAGATGGTTCAGAACCGAAATTAGCAATTGGTAAATAAATGCCATTAAAGTGTTTAGGTTTATCGCAGGCTTATGACGAAACCAGGCTTTTGATCAAAAACTGAAAAGCCTGCGAAATGTCATCATCATCTTCCTACCATTATCCCATTCCTTGGGGTCGGCGCAATATATCGTCTTCCTCCATTCATCTCTTTTAGCCGTCATTTCAGCTCACACACCTACTTAACATTGAGTATCCATCCATCTTTTCTTTGGTCGTCCTCTCTTCATGCAGCCATCCACATTCATATTTTACTCTCGTCTTGTAATATAACACTCTTCTCTTCTCATCTCATCTCATGCGAAAGCCTGCGAAATGTATAGAAGCAAAATAAAGCCATACCTATCTCAATTTGATTCGAAACTATATACGAACAAATCAAATTTTTGTTTCATAAGATTTTCGTAGAGATGGAACTCAATTGTTTGGCCTATTGTCATTCCAAACAAAAGATATCATTCCTGAATACGCGCGGCATTTTATTAGATAGGTACAGTATCGACAAAATATGGTAGAAGAAAATATAATTTCGTTCCTTCGCGGTCGTTGATCCACAAGTATTTACGTATGCTAATACTTACAGAAATGTTAGACGTATTAAAATTGCTATGTAGAAAATTCTTTTGAAATGTATCGCGTGCTAAATGTTCCACGTCATTATGCATAATATGGCTTAGTGCAGTATCAAGTAGGAAATTCACGATGTCGTTGTTTTTATTATTTTAGTAACAATACGCTAATACTCGTAGTAATAGTCGTTGTGGTCAAAGTGTATTATACAATGTTCCGGTACCTTATGAACACGCTGGATTTAATTCAAGTTATCTTCATTGAACTTTTTAGTCTTTTACTTCAAATATTTAATCATAACAGTTTTATGTTACCCATAGGTAACGTATATTACTATTTTCGTTTGTTCAAGTATGGTTCAAGTTTCATTCAAACGGTGTCGCCGACTTCAAATTACCGATGTTTTGCCTATTTGTTCGTTTATAAGAGCATCACGCAAAATCTAATGGAAAAATTATGATGAAACTTTTTGAGTTTAAAAGCATATGCTTTGACACGAAAACTGGTTTTATCTTGCTACAATGACGGCAGCTGGAGATTTAGGGAGATTTAGGGAGCCGAAGGAAGCAAACGAAACTTCTGACGATTCGTCCGATTCGACGCGGATAAGTGTGTGAGGTGTCATAGAATTGCATACAATAGATTCTAAAATTAGATTCTTTCGCCTCCTTAGGCTCGTTTGCCTCTGATAAATGTTTGTAAAGCCTGACCAGGAAAATAAAAAACCTGGCCATGTTGCGGAAAATCATTCCCAAGTAGCACGCAAGCTCTATAACAAGCCGTACAGTGGTCGGTTAGAAGTTCCTAATAACGGCATAGCCTGTATAAACAAGTTCTACAGTAGCCGTACAAGCTGCTACAGCGCCGCTGTACCCCCAAAAGAGGCACCAATTTATACAGCCTAAGGTTCTACAATGTCTCTACAGTGGTCGTAAATGTGTGTTAGTACGGAGATACAAAGGTGCTATGCGAGCGGTAGTGTATGCCTAAGGTTCTAAAATAAGTTCTTGTAGCGCGACTATAGCGCTCGCATCGTATTTAGACGCGTCTGTATCTCTGAATTATAGTTTATGGATCTGTATTAGTCATACAGTAGCGATATTTTGGGGAAATGAACAAAACATAATTATTTCAACGAAGACCAGTGCCAATTGAATGATTGATGGATAAAATACTAACGAATGAAAATAAAAAAACAGCAACAGGTAAAGTGTTGATTTTTCCATTTATGCGTGCAAAATACCAGTGCGAGTACCAGTTTATTGTAAATATATACATATGTTTTAGCTTAAATTTTCACGCGCCGGCTATTTATGCAGTTTTTTGTGTCAAAAGTACATTTAATTAGAGGGTGTGAATTCTGACCATAGTTTATATAAGATTGTTTAGCTTTTTAGGTGGTTTCTTTAGCATCTTTGGTGAGAAAGAGTGACTTAAATTCGGTTTTTATACATATATATGATGTTAAAAATTATAAATTATCATGATAATTGCTTTTATCAAAAACTATAATGGCGTCTCGGTTACAACAGCCTTCAGAGTTTACTAGAACCGTTATATCGCTTTAAGCCGCTAGTATCCACCGTTGTAGACCTTTCGGTTCTACAATTGTGGTATTGACGCTCTATTGTACTTTTTAAGGTGTACATCAGCAATTAATATCTTCTTTTAAGAGTCTAAGGTTGTACAACGGACTATTGATATTCTATTATAAGGGTAATTTTATTAAGGTGTCCATGTTTAAAATCATAAAACCCCTGTTCATTCCTTCTTACACTATGTGTGTTTCTATTTATACTCTACTAATTAAATAGGACTAGGAGGTACAATCAATTTAATATTTACAAATAACATACAATAATAATACAATAATAATAATAAAACGAGTAAGTTATGTCCCGAGATAAGAAAAAGACAAACATAATAATATTAATAAAATAATCTTTCTCAAAATGGAGTCACAATGAAGCTATTAGATAAGTAAAACACTCTTTTCTCGCTTCAACCGTTATAGTGACCATATAAACGGAATTTTTACGCTTTTAGCTGTATAAGGCGTGTTTTTCTTGCCTTATTCAGCTATTCACCATACAGTTGCTGTAAAATTCTCAGATATAGCGCCCTAAGTGCCACTATGGAATTATATTTCTCTGCTGTAGATATAGCGTTTGAAAGGCTGTAATAAGTTCTATTCAACAGCTTAGAGGTTTAGAAATATACAATATACAACCTAAAGCGCTTCAAAGGAAGCTTATAACTCTATTTAAACACTTTGAACTACTATAGCCCTCTATAAGAACTCGAGGTGTTTTAGAAGGTATTTATAACTCTGCTTTATATCTAATGCCCGTACAATAACTCTATAACACGCCTTTGTATCGTCATTGGGATTATATTTACCGTTGTACGGCTATTGTACCACATGCCTGTTGAATCGTTATAAAATACGCTACTGAACCACTTAAGTATTATAGTACAGCCCTTGAACGGCCATTATACAGCATTCAGGTTGTACAGAAGCCATTTAAGCAGCTTAGGTGTTTCTTGGGTTGGAACTAATTTTTGTACTGGGAACACTAACATTAAAGGTGACAGTCGATTGCAGCGCCCCCAATCCAGGTTTTTTATATTCCTGGTCAGGCTTTAGGTACAATTTTAATATGAATTTTTTTTACTATCAAAGAAGAATGCGGACGATGCCAAAAGTCATTATCAACAGAGATGTCGCGGTCAAAAGCTTGCATATGATAATTTTTTAAACAATATTACAGATTTAAAGTTGATTGTTGTCCTAAAATGGTGGTTCAGAGAACACAATACCTATAATATGCCAGCTTCTTGTTCAGAGGCTAATAAACCAGCCTTCTCGTGACCTAAAGACTAAATAGAAGAATATAGTACATACCTAAATTAGTCTATTTGGTCTATAGTGGGAGGTAGTGGCATCTACTATGTGTGTCATTGTTATAAAGCGTTAAACGTTTTGTTATTTCTTTAAATGTACTAATACCTACCTACTTTATAAAATCATTGAACCTGACACATAATGGTGTTTTTGATCCTAAAGTGTCGAATGCGGGTGAAGTGTCGATACGGGTATTGAATAATCAATTAGCGAGTAAAGTTATCTTTATTTGCTATTGATATAGGTAAAAACAAATACAGATAGTCTGGTCAGTACAGTAAACAATCTCCTAAATTAGTTATTATACCTAACAATAGCGTGCAGTGGCGGATTTGCAAGATTGCACAGATTGCAGATTTGATTAGCGAGTTTTTATCATCATTCTCTAATTTGGCTTAAGGGGCCATAGGTCCCGACGAATATTTTCTATGAGAAACGCGATTGCCCAGCGCTCCGAAAAGTGTGTGCGTGAGCCGTATTTTCGATTAAAAACAACTAACCAAAGTACTTTTTCTAGATTTTTTTAATGATTTCACTAGTTAAACTAATGGTGAATATGTGAGTATAAATGCAAAAAATCGGAAACTATTTTAAGTTCTTCTAAAACGAAAAATGTTTAAAAATTCATGAAAGTACGTCATCTTTGTGACGATTTTCTATCGAGTGAAGTAATTCCAATCGTGTATTCAATTTATGATTTCACTAGATAAACTATCCAAAAATACTGAGGTATGACTTTAGTTTCGGTAAATGGTATAAATCTAGTCGTAAAACGAAAAATAAAAGATGCCTCCGAGGAATTTCCACCTACTATTACGCCTTAACTTTTATCAAAGGACCATAAGAGTAGGATAGTATTCATGAACCATCGTACCTCGAACCTCGGGAACCTCACTTTGATGCTTTTTGAAAAAGAAAAACTGGGCAGGTCACCTGAGATGAGACACCACGGTAATCACCGAGGTGGGGTGACCCCAATTGCTGTCCCCCGATCAACGAATTCCGACTGAAAACATTGTTGAGCACCAAAGAAAACCTGTAGTGCGATTTTTGAACATCATACGAGCGTTTCGGCAGTAGAAAGATTCATAATCTCCATAGTAATTTTGACACTTTCTACTGCCGAGTCGCGTATGATGTTCAAAAATATCACTTCTGTAGGGCTATTGTGCAAGTTTCCAATTATATCTAGGAAGGGCATTCATTCCTTTGAATTATAAAATTAATGCCTATGGTTCGAAACCCCGCACAACCTCGCACTCACCTCTTTTTTACGTGATTCTAATTCACTTAGGTTATTTCAGTAACATTGCGTCCGACCATTCTCCGATCATCATGTGACATGACTTATGTTCATTGTCTGAAATTGAGTAATTAAGTAGGTAGGTACCAATTAAGACGCAGAATCGCCAAGAACACCATGTCGATTTTATACAGATCGAATCGGGTAGTCACACAAAAAGAGCATATCTACCGATTTTATACAGATCGAATCGGGTAGTCACACAAAAAGAGCATATCTACATATCCAGCCAGAATAGCTGGGATGCAGTAGTCGTAATATTGCCACCAGCATAGAATGGCGGCGTTAGTTGCGGGAGGCCTATTATATCCAATTCTGAGTAAACACAGGCTGAAAATGATTGATAACTACGCAATACCAGAATGCGCATTTGATAGCTAGAATCGGTAAAGTATGTCTAAAAACAAATCATAAATAAAGATATATAAGACTCAAATTTATCATCGTAAATGAGATAAGCTTGAGTACATGTCTTTATTTATGATTTGGTTGGAGCAAAGCCTCCGTTGCACGAGAATGACGCCAATGCGTAATAGTGCTAGCGGTACGCCAAACAATACTGCACTTTTTGTTAAAGGCAAGCCGCTTTGCACAGTGGTAGAGATAGGACCATTTGGAATGATTTGACCCGTAGTGATTTTTGATATTCACCCCTTAGGGGGGGATTTTTGGGGGGTGGGGGGTGAACGACTCCTTAAATTCTTAAAATTGCTAACCTTAACCGATATTGACAATCAGGGACTCATTTTCGCATAATTTGAGGTCACTGAATTTGAATTTGGAGTAATTTTGATCATCCGAACTTCAATTTTGGATATTTTGGACCGTAAGGACGTTTTTGGTACGAAATTTAAAAATTGATAAAAAGTCATACAGTAGCCATATTAGAGTCAATTTCTGGAAAGTCAATAGCGCTAAATCGAAATAAGTCGTCAAAAATATATTTTGGAAAAAATTTGAGGGGGTACAAAATAACTAAAAAAAATTTTTTTTTTTTTAAATCAGATTGTGTATTGTTTTTAGGGTTCCGAACCAAAAAGGCGCCACACAGGACCCTATTACTAAGCCTACGTTGTCCATCCGTCCGTCTGTCCGTCCATCCTGTCTACCTGTACTGCCTGTCCTACCTATAAAGGGCTGTATCTTTTGAACCGTAATAGCTAGATGGTTGAAATTTTCAGAGAATATGCGTTATTATGGCGAATTTGTTAAAAAATAATAAGAAAAGCCAAAAGTAAAAAATTAAGGGGGATCTCCATACAAAAAACAAATTTTTTAACGTTTATAGTTTTTGCTCTATCGTAAAAACGGTAATACATACAAGCGTCAAACTTGGTACGGTTATAGTGCAAACTCTATAGTATAACAAGAAATAATAAAAATTGGCCAAGTGTGTGTCGGGTTCGCACTAAGGGTCCCGGAAATAACAAATTTTTTTGGTGAAATTTTTTTTGCCGTGTCGAAATTTCCAGTGGTTGTTCAGACCATCAAACTGAACAACTTTTACTACGGGAGTAAATCTAAAATCACAAAAAAAAATCTACTGCTCCATACTAAACTGCTATGCCTGCTCGACTCAAATGTATGAGATAGCTGTTTTTGTTTTTTCGATTTCCGATTTCCTCCCATAGTAAAAGTTGTTTAGTTTGATGGTCTGAACCACCACTGGAAATTTCGACAGGGTTAAAAAATAATCACCAAAAAAATGTGTTATTTCCGGGACCCTTTGCGCAAACCCGACACACACTTGGCCAATTTTTATTATTTCTTGTTATACTATAGAGTTTGCACTATAACCGTACCAAGTTTGACGCTTGTATGTATTACCGTTTTTACGATAGAGCAAAAACTATAAACGTTAAAAAATTTGTTTTTTGTATGGAGATCCCCCTTAATTTTTTACTTTTGGCTTTTCTTATTATTTTTTAACAAATTCGCCATAATAACGCATATTCTCTGAAAATTTCAACCATCTAGCTATTACGGTTCAAAAGATACAGCCCTTTATAGGTAGGACAGGCAGTACAGGTAGACAGGATGGACGGACAGACGGACGGATGGACAACGTAGGCTTAGTAATAGGGTCCTGTGTGGCGCCTTTTTGGTTCGGAACCCTAAAAACAATACACAATCTGATTTAAAAAAAAAAAAATTTTTTTTAGTTATTTTGTACCCCCTCAAATTTTTTCCAAAATATATTTTTGACGACTTATTTCAATTTAGCGCTACTGACTTTCCAGAAATTGACTCTAATATGGCTACTGTATGACTTTTTATCAATTTTTAAATTTCGTACCAAAAACGTCCTTACGGTCCAAAATATCCAAAATTGAAGTTCGGATGATCAAAATTACTCCAAATTCAAATTCAGTGACCTCAAATTATGCGAAAATGAGTCCCTGATTGTCAATATCGGTTAAGGTTAGCAATTTTAAGAATTTAAGGAGTAGTTCACCCCCCACCCCCCAAAAATCCCCCCCTAAGGGGCGAATCAAAAATCACTACGGGTCAAATCACTCCAAATGGTCCTAACTACCACTGTGCAAAGCGGCTTGCCTTTAACAAAAAGTGCAGTATTCTTATGAAATTTCCGATGAACCGCTAGCACTATAAGCCACTTTTGATAGAATGGGTATGGGCTGTCATAAAACCATATCGAGTTCCATTTTATAGATCAATTTAAAATTGGCAAGTAGAGTGGTCAAAGCAAACCATAATTTATATTAGTAGGTAAGGAAATATTTGAGCATTCCTTATGTTTCGAACAGTCGAACTGGTCTTATCAGGAGGAATTCTATGCCACTTGGTTGGACCGGTTGATACGTGGAATTTTCTTATGGAAACTTTATTTTTTATCCAACTAGGTATAGTTAAGTCAAATTGTATCTACGTAGGATCTCTAATTAGTAGGTAACACAAGCTGGAGGATGCTTGCATCAAAACAGCAAAAATAGTTATTTGTTATGCTAGGCTGCAAAGTTGTTTTTTGGCGCGAGTACTTGTATTGAAACCTGAGCAAGCGAAGGATTCAAAGGTACGAGACGCAGAATAACTTTGCAGCCGAGCGAAACACAACTTTTCACCTCACAACAGCGAGGAAAAAAAGTGCATTGAAAAAGAACATTTTAAAAAGTTCAAAAACTCTTTCCACGCTAGCGGATAAAACGCATTTTTGCACTCAGATTTCGAATGATAAACAGAATCTTTCCGAGCTTGTGAGGTGAAAAGATAATTTCTATTGACGTGCATTATTTGTTACAGATTGGTTCAATGGCTACGGCTGTCAAATAAGCAAACAACACCCGTTCTACAGAACCTCAGCTAGCGAGTATGGATGGTATCCACCAGGTATATATTTCTATACTTTTGTATGTCATAAAATCGGGTTCGTATCAGAATGACCTATAAGAAAAATGTCCTTTGCATCACAAGCAAAATCAACTACAACCTGTGCATTTCTGATCACTTTATTACTCGAGAATGAACTGATTGTACATTAGCTTTTACTGTTACGCTAAAGATATTTTCTACTCATAACGATTTCGACATTGGTCCCATAGAGAAAGTTGTTCAATTTGATAGTCTGATCATCCTCTTAAAAAACCGCCCGCATATTAAGTTGGACCTATCTACAGGGTGTAAGGAAAATTATCATTAAGCTTTGAACCACATACTCTACCTATCAAACTGAACAACTTTTACTATGGGAGCAAACCTGTCGGAATAAAAAAATCTGCTCTTTTATACATTTGAGTTGCGTACGCATTGCAGTTTAGTATGGAACAGCTGATTATTTTTATGCCCTTACAGGTTTGCTCCTATAGTGAAAGTTGTTCAGTTTGATGGGTATATAGAGTTATGTGGTTAAAAGGTTAATGATACTTTTCCTTATCCACCCTGGATTACTAGTATATTTAAAAGCCAAATACCAACCCATATACTCAATGACTCATCACAAATTCTTCAGAATTGTAAGTCCTAGAATCTTGAAACTTGGAACGTAGTAAGTAGGTTTCTATTGGCTTCATGTGCCTAAACTAAGTAAGTTATAGCCAGTAGAATCCCACTGCAGGGCAAAGGCCTCCTCTCACGAATAAGGGTGAGACGCTGGCCCAGTGAGGGTTGGTGGAGGCAAGCTAGTGGTCAACTTGGGTATCCAGCAAAGCAGAACATCTGATTTGACAAGCTGATATTTTAAAACATGAAATCATACTGATGTGAAATGATTAGGGGTTTCAGACTGCAGAAAAAGTCTTAATTATAAGAGACAATGTTGGTAAAATGTAGTTAGAGACAATCAGATCCTATGAATCAGTAGCTACTACATCTAACAATGTATTCTTGGCCAAATGCCAGTTGGCAAGTTGTGAATTTCCCTCAAGCCGGCCGGCAAAGTATTAAACTACCTTTTTAACTTCAATGTTAGTACATCTGACTTAACCTTCAATTAGGTCAAGACTTAAATTAGTAATGTTTTATCTCATCAACTCATTGAAAATAATTATTTGGGGTCGTGTTTTTGCGCTCCACTGAGGTGGTTATGGTTGAGACCATAACTTATGTTAATGACAAGTTCACTTTTCATTTCAACACACGAAGAAAGCAAGATTAGACCTTTCTCTTGTCATGGTAGAGTTACATATTACTCCTTCCACACAAATATAAGTAACTTATTCTTGTATCTGCCTCTTATTGTACGCAGGGTCCTTCTTAATATGGAAAATGACGACAATATTATAATAATTTGCTTACCAATTTTTAGGCTATCACTCGGTTCCATCGGTGTTCCATCCAAGGAATCAAAAGTTCTCGAGCGAATTGTCCTCCTACGGAATGTATCGGAATTATTCTCTCAACACTCAAATGACAGAGAAACAATTACATTGAATGTTTTAATTTGTAAATATAGTCTCTTGTAAGGAAATAATTAATTTTAAGCTCTAACTTGGCACTTTGCTTTTGAAATGCACACTGGGTGCGTCAACTCTTCTTATTTGAACCATGCTTCCGAAACATTGCATTTGAAATAAAATAAAAATTTGTTTTTATTTTGTTTCTATGCGAACATTATCAAATTTTGTAAGCCTAATGATGACAGTACACAGATAATTTAAATAATGCATGTACGCGATTAGATGGTACCATCTAATAATTTATAGGTTTCACAAGTAAATGAATTAGTATTATTTACCAATTTGCATGCTGGCTTTAAGAAATACACCATTCAAATAGTAGAACAATGACTAAAGCTATTTCATACAACAAGATGTTTTAGTTTTATCTCTGCTCCATTAGCTTTTCGCGCTTCACAAGAGTTACCCAAGGCACGAGTGTTGGCTCTGCTCTCTTCTTTAATTACGTCCTTTTGCTTGATACTTACCTACATCACTTGTGTTACAGGCATCTATTCAGTGTCATCCATATACTTTCCGGCTAATCAGAGCTTCACCAATCGTCTATCAGCAGCTGGCATGTACCGTAATTACAGTTTGAATACAGGAATGGATCCTGTAGGGTATTAGGTATTTATTCATAAGATATTTTTGTGGTTTATCTGTTGCTTGTGTAATGTAATGATTCTGAGTAGTCAGTTAGTTCAAGGAGGTAAATATGTACTTAGTAGGTATCTTGCTTAGAAATATCATGTCAATTTTTACATTTAACTCTTTGGCTTGTTTAAATTGTACGTGAATACTTGTGTAAGATTTGTATGTTAGTTAAATTTTATTGATGTCTGTTATTATTATATTATATTGTGTCAATTTGGTCAAACAACGTGTGTATTAATTTTCAATCTCACTATGTATTTAAAGGTATGGATCTACTTATTAGTTTTTAAACAAAGATTTTCATTAAAGGTTCAAAATTACAAATAAACATACTCGTAGGTTTCGGTACTGATTTACCAAAAGAGGTATTTATTTATTTTAATATATTATAATAGGTTAACATGCATTCAAATTCCATTACAATATTACATTCGATCAAAGACATGGATTTACCGTTACAAAATTATATATTTTAGTCACTTTTATTAAATATTATTACGTAGGTAAGTACCTAGTTAATATGAAAATAAAGTTGAGGATAGAATGTCATTCTTCTGTAAATATAATTGAGGATTTAACTTTCTATTTAATTCAACGGACAAGATAATTTAATTACATTTTATGTTTCAGTTTTCAAACTAATAAAGTAAAAATTCTTCATGGTACACCAGACGTAGTGACCATAATATTACTTATTATGTGATACTAAAAGTTGTGAAAACCCATGTCCCCATTCTGAACAGGATATTTGGTACCACGATAAAGTCAAGCTTCCCTCGAAAGCTAACCATTTAGGATAGGTAGAATATCGGCCGGCGCCGATGCCTTTTCAGAAAACGTTGATCTTATCGCGGTTCATCTTAGGAGTATTATCCATCATTTCCATATTGAGTACATTGTATAACTTGTTTAGCAACAACAACAACAGCGTTTATATTTATATTTAATGTTTATTTTTAATATCTTATACTAAATAATTGTTTATACTTAAACAAAAAACAATTCAAAACAATCAAATCAATCTCATTTATCCCATCGATCATTAATAAAACAACTAGATATACAAATTTCGTAAGATTTTAGCGAATTTTTGCCCGAATCGTAAGTTTGTTTTACTTATTCATTTTTACTGTCAGCGAGATAGTGCAGTACAAAGACAAAAGTGCGCTCAAATATTCGTTTTAGGCTTAGAAAGAGAAGGAACTAGAAGAAAGCACGTGTCTTGTCATATCACTCAGTAAGAGATGCACATAGCAAATTCGCTCTAGTTAAAAAAGGAGATCGCTACTTATTGCTGTCCTTATCGACGTAGCCACTTTTTTGTTCTACGACGGCTGTCTGACTCCGGAGTCAGACATCTATTTTCATACAAATTGTATAGGATTTTATGACTATCGCTGTCTCATACGCGGTTACACTGATTTTACGTCTATCAGCGTAAGCGAAAAATACTTCGCCTATGGTTTTAGGGCACTTTTGGATCTGCCATTGGATGTGTATCTTCATGGTGGAGTATTAGCGAATCCTGTCTCTTTTCCTTGCCTTTTTCCTTGATTTCTTCTACGACATGACATCCATCTTTCCTTTCACCGCTAAGCTCATCAATAAGATGATGGTAATGATTGTATATCTAGTCTTTTATTCGTGATCGAAGATTTATCCACTACAAATATTGTACCTAATTAAATTAATTAATATCCTTTATTTGCTACAATTGTTTACAAAACGAAATATACAATTCTTGTTTACACGGCAAAAGGTACTACAGTATTTATAAAAATTGATCTAATTGTGCCTTCTACAGACACTTATATGTAGTCACAAGTACACGGTGGCGATTCTAAGACGATTTCGTGTCAAGTCTAGCTACTGGTGCATTTTGTATACAAGTATAGTCTAAAATCGTATGTGTGTAGTAGATTTACACCAATAAAGGCCCCGCCAACTAAATAATACAATGGAGTTCTGCTAAAAAGATACTGATGCAAAAAATTCCTGTGAATGGCAAAATTGTTGCACATCACACAAACAACAATGTCCATATACTTTAGCATGTAGCAGCTCACATGCGGTCGGTGTTCATGGAAATGGAAGTGAATGATGAGTCTTTTGTAATATTTGCAAGAAAGTAGTGTTAAAAACACTATAATACCTCAGATCATTACAATTTGATCAAAGATGCAAACCTACAATGAGTAAACAACTTACAATACGTATAGCTATTCTTCGTTGTAAAATCTACGATAACAAGTGGATTTTTCGGTTAATTACAATTATATAATGTAAAAGCGAAACAGTTACCACTACTTATGAATGAATAACAAAAGATAATTGATAAAATTTCATCTAGGTACATATTTTGTGATAACATTATCTACTTTGTTTAGCATAGCTAAAGAATATGTAGCGTAAAATGCTAAATATAATAGTCATTTGTTAAGGAAATACAAATTATTTAGCATAAATAGGTAATATCGTCTCGTTCCTGCTGATATGACGCCTCATCAGACTTTCGCATAGCATTTTCCCATACTCCTCATACAAACTAATAAACAACACAATTTAAAGCAACAGGCATAAAACAACTTAACAAAAGAATCCAACTGTAGTCTGATTATTTCAAAGTGGCAAGTCAGCAATTCTAATTTTATTATCTATCCGAAAGAGTAGAAACAAATGAGGAGCGCCACTTTCTTTGTAAGAACGTCAAAATCACGTATCGTCTTGTTGCTTGAACTTATTAGAAAGATCGGCCTCATGTGCTTTAATAACGGGGGAAGAAAAACCCCAGACTAACTAGAGTACCTACTCTTGCAAATTAGAGTAGTGTGTCTGTCTGCCTGTACCTGAGCCGTTCATTCCCAGTAGTTCTACTGAACAGTTCTACCGTAGAACTAAAGCGACCTTACTGAAATTTGGCAGAGAGATAAGTTGCTTCCTGAAGATGTAGGCATAAATATTCCACGCACCGTGTGCATTCAAAGATGAAGTCGAAAGCTGCTAGCCAGTACTACTCACTGGCCTGTCACTTTAAAATAATCGTAGTATAAGTTTTTCAATATTTTTTTCAAAACGATCCGAGTTGATGGCTATAAGTAAATAAACAGAACATTAAAAGCATGAAAATAAACACATTGAAGTATACATTTAACAAGATGTTCTTAAAACTATGAGATACAACTAGTAATAAGGTATATAAAATGTGGAATAATTCTTGTATTTTAACAATATTGTCTTCAATAGCATTGCTCTCTCAAATGCTAACAATTAAAATCTAATGTAGAAACGTTCGAGTGAAACGAAATAACTTATATTTCATTGTTAAAAAAATATTTCTGATAGTTATTCTTGGCTTCGATCAAAATAAAATGAATGGATAGGCCTTAAGCGAACATTTCAAACCAGAAAAATGAGGCAAAACAAATGAAATTTTTACTTGTCACTTGTATGAAAGTGCCGTAGATTTGACAGATAATGGCGCTAGTTTGTATGTACCAAGTGCACCAGTAGTTTGCTTCAACTTACCGCGCTTTAGGCCTATCCATTCATTTTATTTTGATCGAAGATTCTTGGAACAAAAAGTTGGTTAAACTTGTCTGTATCCTCCACGTTTAACAGCATACTTTGGAAGCTTATCAACGATAACTACTTTAGGGAAAGTTGAAGGAAAATAACAGACACAAACACTTCATTTTCTAGTTATTGCCACACATCTTTATTTGTCCTTACAGATATCTATAATTAAAAATCATATTTATTCGTTCCAAAATGTTAGCTTTTAAGAAATGTCCATCACGACGTGTCTGTTCTACGAAGGTGCAGCGAGTGTAGAAGGGAGTCTGAGATAGTGAGAGAGAGAGACACTACAGTGCACCGTACGTACGTACGTACCTTGTACGGCGTATAACGTACCTCATACGGCGCGTACTGTACCGCGCACGGCACGTTCTGTACCGAACGGGCTCGATCACAATGCAGCTCAGTTGATTCGTATTTTCATATTTATAAACTTATTGTAAAAAATCTATCGTTATTTTACATTAAAACTATGCTTATGCATCTGTTACAATACACGGTCGCGTGTCACACTCGGTTCGAGGGATGGTCCCTTCAAATCAGGTGTAGATGGAGTATCATATCTGTCCAGATATGAAAATGAGTATTCAGATAATAATTATCGAGAAACAAATACTAAACGCCTGTTCCACAACAGCCAACATGTGACGTTTCGCTTTAATATGGTATTAAAATAGTAAGAAAAACAACAATATCAACTTTTGTTGGACAATTGTTATGCTTCTGACAACAGACGGTAATCAATCACGGGGCTATTAATGCTATCAAAATCTCATTACCTATCTTTATAATTGGCTCGACTTTTAATTTAATATCTGCTAGCTTCCTATTGTACATCAACGTTCTTGTAAAACCAGAATTCTTGTGAAACTGCAAACGAAGAAAACGTCACGAGGACGCTTTCACAGGATATTTGCAACCATCTATTGTTAGAAGCAAATCGTTTTTATGTTATTACATATCACCGAAGATGCCGGCGAAGGTCTTCCGCAAGTTTTTCATGGTGTCCTCGGCGTCTTCTGTGAGGGTAGCGCTGAGGGAGCCCTGGCGGGCGAACCCGCCGCGCGAGGGTGTCGAGCCGGCGGCCGGCGCGGCGCCCGCGCCCGGGGCCGAGGCGCTCGCTGTGCTGGGAGCCGCCGACGCGGAGGACACTGTCGATGATTGGGATGCTGTTGAGAGAAAACAAGGAATGATAATCACTATTTTTTTTCAAGCAGCCTTATGGTGCCTGTCCATTGACGCGGAGATAAGCGGCTGAGCGGAGAAACTGAGTTTTATTAACCAATACGATTGCATGGAATGGCTGGGGTGTCCAAATGGACCGAGCTTACAAATAACGAATTTATGTCACTGAGCTAGTGACATAAATTCGTAATTTGTGTGGTGGGTGAAGGAATACCTACTTTACATCTTGAGCATAATCTATGCTACGGTTTGCGGTTTTCTTTGGTTTGTATTTAGATAGTCTAGGGCAGGCACGTATCCAGGGGGGGGGGGGGGGATAGGTGGGATTTATCCCCCCCCGAAATCCGAATATTTGTATGGAAAAGTGATTACAGCGCATACTTTGTCATTGTTTTTCTATGAATATCTCCCTCCCGAAAATTGAATGTCCCCCCCCCCCCCCGAAACAAAAGTCTGGATACGTGCCTGGTCTAGGGTGTTCTTGGGCCCATAAAAAAATGACGAAGACCTGACCTATGTACCTGTTTAAATAAAGTTTGTTTTTAAAAAGCAGGACAGCTAATAAAATAATAAAATGCATGCCATATGTTCACGCTAATGAAATGTGGTTCGAATTATGTACCTATTTGATAAAAAATAATTTGTGAGTCATTGACGCTTCTATATGTATACCTACGTTCCGTCTCCGCTCCGTTTCAGTAAAAATGCAGCCTTATATCAGATGATGCGTGCTGGTTTTACCAGGAGGAGTTGAGGACATACAAAGAGATGGGCAGCTGGGCACGTTTCGCTTTCGGGCATGGTTTACCCTCAGGCGGATGCCTTCGGAATACGTATTGGTGTCGCGTACCCTGAGAGTCACGCCTGGTGAGCGGCGGTGGAGGAGGCTGCGAAGGCTCGGCCGGGATCGGAGGCAGCGGGCGATCGATGCTTGTAGCCGAGGACAGGGGGGCCGGCGGGGGTACGCTGGGAGGTCCTGAACCCGGCAGCGGGGGGTTGCGATCGTCGGGAGACGTGGCGGCTGAGCTGCCCGATACTGAGGTCCTTGATGTCGCTTTCGTTAGCCCTGGTCGGCAGACGGCCTGGAATTGGAAGTTAATTGTTATATTAACTAACAGGCTAGATCGCTATCCTATAACCAAAATCTCATTATTTAGTTATTCTTTGATTGTCAAAATAATTTAAAGCATTGTAGAGCGGTTTGGCATCTTTAAATAAAGCTCTGTTTTATACCATTGGGTTTGAGGAGAAAAGTAAAGCGGACGATTTTCTTTACAGTACTTGACAGTTCCTCTCATGGTCATCCTCATGGATCTATAAACCTGATCAACTTATATTTCATCTACTGTACATATATATATGCTTCTCTTAACACACCCCACAAAACTCTATCTTCAGCCTTCCTCATCTTTACTCTTCCTTTGGTCAAAAAGATAATAGTAGTAATTATAGTACTCTGTGGTTTAACGTTTACAGTAGGTGTGTATTATATCAATTTTGTAGGTACCTTTGTCAACCAATTTGAAATTTATGCCACCTTCGAGCCTTATCACAATTATCTGATGAAACAAAAAGTTTGCTATAGCAAGTGGCCCATAAATAAAATTGGTTTATTGTACCTCATTATCAGCTTCTGCCGTTCCCACTACCTATATATACTCTTCTAGGACACCGTAGTGGGACCCTAACCCTATTTTCATGAAAGGCGTTAATCCACCACGTGTGCCCAATGCGGCTTTGTTGATTTCACAATTTCACATATCAATAAAAATTCTACCTACGAGTATGCGTCCACATATTTATAATTAAGTCTGACTGCCAAATGACCCACAAACAATGGAAAATCTATTGTTATTGTGACCTGATGGCGTTCAACGCCCGCGTGCTTCGTTCATACTAACCTGCATACGCTGGAGGACCAGGTCAGCCAGGTTCCGGCGGTCCTCTTCTTGAGAGTCTCCCATGAAGGAGGTGGCGGAGTCGTTGAGCTCTATGATGTGCTCGCGACCGTCCTTCCCCACCACCAGCTCCAGCGCACACACTTCCAGACCTCCGAAGATTTCGCTTGTCTGTGTTGTAAACATTCATAAAAATTTAAACTTTTCTTTTATCAAAATGTCTGGTTTTGGGATATTTTATAAAAATAAAAAAATAAAAACACAAATTTTGTTTTGATGGAAGAATGAGTGGGAGTATTTGAGGTGTGGTATGGTACAGACAGATTTGAACGAAACTAAAAGGATTCCTTGTTTGATTACGTAACCCTAAAGATTAGTAGGTACTGAATACACATTATACAGGTTTAAGGAAAAGTATCATTAACCTTTAAACCACATAACCTACTCTACCTATCAAAACAACTTTTACTATGGGAGCAAACTTGTCAGAACAAAAAAAAACAGCTGATCCATACTAAACTGCAATGCCTACTCGACTCAAACGTATGGAACAGCAGATTTTTTTTGTTCGCACAGGTTTGCTCCCATAGTAAATGTTGTTCAGTTTGATGGGTAGAATATTTGGTTTAAATGTAAATTATACTTTTCCTTACACCCTGTATACTAGACAGAAAGTTACACATAGTTACCGATTATAAAGTGCACCAGGATTCCAAAGAAAACGACACCGAGTGGAGATCCAGTCTAGACAACATGTTCCATAAAGTAAATGACAATTCCTAAGCATTTCTAATACCTATAATTATGTATGTTTTAAGTTTTAGAGTTCCACATACCTCGTCGATCCACATCTTGTATCTGTCATTCATGCCGATAGCTTCAAGCATCGCGGAACCCTGATTAGTCTTCCAGTTGCCCGATATAGATTTGCGCCTGAAAACAATTAAATTTTCCGTCAGTAAACGTAGGAAAAGTTTGTTTTGTTCCAAATGTATAAACGGCCTTCGTTCCCTAATTCCGTTGCTACCGAAACAACAACAGCAGCGCCTGCAGCATTTCATTTGTTACGAATATAAGCTAAGTTTAATCGTTTGCGTAGGCGCTGAACTAACACCAAAGTTTGTTTGTGAATTATATTTGGAGTTTTGAACGTTTAAATAGCCTGCTAGAGTTCATACAACGAAGCACATTCATTGCAATATTTCTTGGTATTGTATCGCGAATTATCTTCATAAAGATGATTCATGATATCGTCCTACAGGGTGCATAATTAACCGCATAGTTTATCTTTATGTTAACGCCTTTCTGTTGGTAGGTATGTCATTATGGAATACAAAAGCCGTGGTGGTCCTGTTGCGAGTAGCCTTGCCTGCCGTGCAGGAGGCGATGGTTCGATCCCCGTTCATGCCGACTCGTACCAATAAGTTTTTCGGAAGTTATACTGTACGATTTGTAACACCACTGGCTTTTCGGTGAAGGAAAACATCGTGAGGAAACTTGCATGCTTCAATTTCTCGAGGCATTTTTTGTACCCACTGTCCATTATAAGTGGCGACGGGCTCACCCTCCGTCACACTGGACAGAGTTTCGGTACTACTGGTGAAACGTGGATGTTCTGAGGTTTCAGAATATCTCTGTCTACTCCCTCGGGAAATATAGTCGTGAGCATATGCTATGCTATGCTATGCTGTAGGTATATAATATATATTGTCAACTCACATGAAAGCCTTGTAGTTGGTGCCGATCTTCTGTATATGGATATCGTATTTGGCATCGATGTAGGGTTCCACGGTGCAATAGGTGCCCAGCATCGCCACCACTCCTGCTATGTCCTGAACAATCAAATGAAGCCTCTGTTTATTAGTCAGGTTCTTACATAACAGCCTGAAGGTAAGGATTCTAATAATAGGAACCAGAACCATCTTCTTCTTCTTCCTGCCCTTACCCCATAAATAGGAACCCGAACCATATAATTTTTCGTTCATTCTCAATAGTTCTACTGAACAGTTCTACCGTAGAACTCCACCACCACCACGCGTATCAGGCTTGCCTCGTTTTTGGTCTACCGTTTAAATGTAATAGTTGTAATCAAAAGTTTAAAATAAACATTATATATCTTATCTTATCTTATCAGAACTAATGGGACTTTTATTTCCCACTTTTTATTTGTATAAAATAATTCTAAATTAATTTTAAACAAAGGACGATTAATGTTTCATTAGAGCAATAACAGTATAAGATAAGTCGTTATAAATTATTAAATTTTTTTGCTAATTAATTTCTTCTCAGGGAAAGATGTTCAGTATCATGTGTACAATCAATACAATGATTTACTAATTTAGGTAATGCAATGTTTATTCTAACAACCTGTATACCCAGGTAGATCTTCTTTTCATGTGATCAAACCATCTAAACTGATTTATCTAGAAAGATTTTATAAGAATAAAAATAAATACTACGAGTGTGCAAGGAAAAATGTCAGTGGCCGTAATCTAGGTGCCATATTTTTAGTTACCTAACAATTTTCTAATTAAGATTTTCCTCTTCATTATCTTAAGAACTTTCTACGAAGTGAATTATGAACAGTAACAATGTTATGTAAATTATTAAATATCTCCGTCTACAAGTGTACTCATTAAAATTACACGAGAACTGAATTGCTTTCTCGGAACTTGATTAAGACCAAGATGGTTCTATAACAGGTTCTTTTGTAGCATCATTATCAACAATTCTGTGAGTTTTGAAATTAAACAGATTTGCTAACGAATTTAGAAGCAAGGGATGTATTCTGGAAATATTTCTGGCCCATCTTATTCTTGTCTGCGCATTTTATTTCGGTGTTTACTCTTCTAAACAACATACGCGGCAGCTTTAACTACAAAAGGGGTTCATTACATTGTTCATTTATTATCAAACTTAATAATGCTGACGGTTTTTTAAGGTTATGATTAACTAAATTAACTAAATTGTAATCAGACAATTAAACTGAACAACTTTCGAAATGGGACCAAAATCGAAATCGCGAAAAAAATCTGGTGGTATAGAGTAGGATTGCAGTTTGATATAGAGCAACCGGTTTTTTGGTCCCATAGAGAATATTGTTCAGTATGATGGTCTGATCATCCCCATAAAAAATATTCAGTGTATTAACGGTAAATATATAGGTATATTACCTATAGGTTTTTTTATTTTCAATGCACGAGAAAAGGCCTCTTCATAATCCTGCAAACGGGGTTATCCCCTTATTTAGTTTGTAGTTCGTTTCCTACTATAGTTAACCAACTGTCTTACATAACTTCCGTATTAAGCTGCATACATACAGAGCCAACGAAAGTCAACAAACGAGATTTTACTATTGACTAACGCACATTCGTTGTGTACAAATGTCCACATGCATTTATGTTTCCTATTAAATCCACACCACCTTCGCTTGAATTTGTTCAATTCCTCCTTTGATCAGCCACTATCTACTATTGCGGACTATTGGAGGGCCCACGAAGGGTCTACCAAGCCAGTGAGTGAACTTAAGCATCTGACCTAGGGGCACCCAGAATGGGTACGGCATGGACACCTGGTACCATGGTACCTATGCGGTAGATTGGGTACCGGGGATCGGTGAGAAGTAACTTAAAAGGTGCACAGGAGTGTCCGGCTCCTCCTTGCAAATCTGCACCCCGTCGTATCACTTAGTTTTAGTGTGTGCATGTGTTTGTTTAGTTTGCAGGTTACTGTGATATTGTACAAAGATCTTTGCTGAGAGCAAGGAGACTGTTCGCAGATATGTACGTAGCGTTACCTGGAAGTCGGCCAAGGAGTCCACTTTCACCTTGGCCACACCGCTGTGTGCGTGGCCTATCTTGATCACCACCGGGAATTTAGGCGCAGTTACCTGTAACAACAAATTTACGTGTAAGTTGATAACTCTATATAAATTACGGCGTAATTATATAAAACGTCGTAGAGCTGTTTGTATTATTGCGTGTGTAGATAAACTGATGAAATAAATTACTACGAATCCCCGTATTGTACGAAATCCCCTTATAAATTTAATGTACGTAAGAGTAACTAAAACTGAAGACATTTGCTATAACCATGCGATGACGAATTAGTCTGCGGTGCAATAAAAATCTACGTACAATTATATTATCATGAAAAGATATTATCTCAGAACGCTGTAATTATTATTTTTCAAGGAAACAGTGTTGACTTTATGTCTTCCTTTACTTTATGTTTTCCTTCACCGAAAATGCAGTGGTGTTACAAATCGTAGATAAATTCTGAAAAACTCATTGGTATGATTCGGCCTGGACGGGGATCGAACCATCGCCTCCTGCACGGCAGGCAAGGTTACTCGCCATTGGACCACCACGGCCACACAAACAGGGTCCTTCTTAATATGCTGACTGTTTTTAAGGAGATGATCAGACAATCAAACTGACCAATTTTCTCTATGGGACCAAAATCGAAATGGCAAATAAAAAAAATACTGTTCCATACAACATTGATAACCGAATCAATCCAAATGAAGAAAGGTGTAACAAAATACACCTAGTAACATTTAGTATGTAGTTTAGACCATCAAACTGGACAACTTTCACTATGGAGCCAACTAAACACGAAAAAAAGACGTTTGATGGTCATATTATCCTTAAAACCGACAGTTGAGTTATGCAATGTAAGAGATTATTAAAAATTGCTCTATACAGCGAAGACCAATAATAAAATCTTTGCTTGCACCATAACTTCTTCGGATAAACTCAACGTATTCTTTGATGAAATGTGAGTTACTCGTACACATTTATAAATTGCTCTACATAATTTGTTTCCTCTGTTATTGTTACTCAGTAATTTTAGCAAATTATTCACCAGCTATTAGTACTAAACACAATGTTATTCTTACAAATACGTGCAACCACCGACGTGCCGCGAATCAAGCTAGTTTCATACCTATTGCGTAAGTATTGAGGTTTTCGGTACTGGACTTGTTATGTAGCATGAACTGGTAACCCTTCATTACACATAATAATAGATGAATAAACAGTTCTAAAGAGCAAACAGTGAGGTGTTAATTTATTTATAGAGATGATTACTGTAGGTCACTTGGATTAATTCTTGTGTAAATATTATAAAAAGATTGTAAAATTATTTGATTTGGTAATTGAAAAGGGAACTTGGTGGTGAACCGAGGCAGTGTCAGAGTGGTGGCCAGGAGAAGGACGGAGATCAGTAGGCAGACCACCGCGTTGGTCCGATGACATTGTGATAGAGACGGGTTCATATTGAATCAGATTAACACAGTACCGTGAGGAATAATGCATTAAATGGTTCTATGCCCAGCAGCGCAGCGCATATGCGAAGCGCTCGTTGGCGTAGTGGAGCTTCGGTATTGGAAACGATCACCGAAGTTAAGCAACGTCCGGTCCGGTCAGTCTTTGGATGGGTGACCGTTTAGTGGTATTTCATCTCGAGCGTTTCCGTGTTTCGGAAGGCACGTTAAGCAGTTGGTCTCGGATAGTTCCGTCAGATGGCGATGTAACTATTCGTTAAGCCAGGTCAGAGGCCTATTGGCGGCTTGAAAATTCTCTGACAGCAAGGTGACCACTAACTTGCCTCCACCAACACGCACTGGGCCCGCGTGGTGGAGTATGGCCCGCTCCCTCTCACCCTTATGACGTGAGAGGAGGCCTTTGCCCTGCAGTGGGATTCTACAGGCTATAACTTACTTATGCCCAGCAGTGGTTGGATGTGGGCAGATTTGATTTAATTTGAATGGCAAAGGGTGAAGGCCAGTAAAGTAAAGTGGCGTATAGAGAACAATAATGTTGACACGTCTGTCTACGTATAATACATTTCACATCGGAAGGTGCATAAAACAAGCTAATTTAGTTGAGAGCTTATTATTTCATCGCATGCGACACTATTAGCTACGAATTTCCTCAGTTAATCAAATCATAAAAATTTTAATTGCGCCATCGAAGTATGCAAGATAGTTCGCTTATAAACGGTACAAGATAATATGCATATCATTCCCAATTGATACGTCGGTGGATGATTCTCCTTATTCCTTTCACCGTCGTCCGTGAAGGGTATATCGACTTGTATTTTCATAGGCAACTACTTAACTTTTATGCAAAAAAGTCTCTGTCTACCATTTTCAGTATCAATGCCGGCCTTTAGAATATTGGTCGTCGATTCTTCTTAATACTCAATAAAAGTTATTACGTTCAAGACGTACCTCCATATTTTATAGAGTTCGCAAAGAAAACTTTCGCAGGCCAATAGAAGAAGATTGAAAAGTTCCCCAGGGATATACTCCCACAAACGATTTCTGTAAAGGTTAGTATGTTATATAGAAAATATAGAATTCTGTTTCTATTATTGAAATATAAACACTTCTGCCGATTTATATTGAAGTTAATAAAACAGGTAATAAAAACGATTCATTCATAAGTTTAGTTATGACTAAACGGACATAAACTGGCCATAACTATCAGAAGTTTCTCAAGAACTCAGTTAAACGTCCAACCGACAGAAGGTTGGAAGAAATTGGCAAAGTTTCAACAAATAAATCATTTTCTAAATCGAAACTTTCGATGATCTAACAATTGTAGATACAAAAACGATCACATCACTTTTCATTTCGTTGAGGTAAATCCTAGAATCTAGGGTAAATCCTATAGAGGATATAAGCATAAGCATATGCTTACGACTTTATTCCCCGAGGGGGTAGTCAGAGATATTCTGAAACCTCAGAACATCTACGTTTCACCAGTAGTACCGAAACTCTGTCCAGTCCAGTGTGACGGGGGGTAAGCCCGTCGCCACTTATAATGGACAGTGGGTATATACAATACATGCCTCGAAATTGAAGCATGCAGGTTTCCTCACGATGTTTTCCTTCACCGAAAAGCCAGTGGTGTTACAAATCGTACATAACTTCCGAAAAACTCATTGGTACGAGTCGTTTTGGACGGGGATCAAACCACCGCCTCCTGCACGGCAGGCAAGGTTACTCGCCACTGAACCACCACCATTTTTTTTAGATGATTATATAAGTTAAAATTAAGATGCCTGATGATGTTCTGAAGGATTGGTCTGGGTTTGTTCTGCGTAAAAAAGACCGCAGGAAGAGACGGGAGGCCTTCATCCAACAGTGGACTATATAAGATTTCATAGAGTTTCATACGCTCGCTTCCGGGCTTGATGGACCTCACTGCCTAGTTTTTTGTGTGGTCGCCGCTGTTGCTCCTTGTTTATAAGAGTTATAGCGGTAGGAATAAGTGAGGGGCTCATATAGAGCGAAGGCAAAGTAAAAGATTAACGAACAAATCATTGCATAACAATGGTGTCCTATCAAATTTGCGTTATACGAGTAAAACCCGCGAGGGAAAATTTGTTTCATAAACAAATGTGACTTACCCAATGACGTACCTATCTATCTATATATCTATGTTTATATGTATTGGAACGCTTCATGGTAGGCATAAAGAAACACGTACTCCGGAGTACGTGTTTCTCTATGATGGTAGGTCGTCGAAAGTTTATGAATATGCCAGAATAGAAAAGTACACAGGGCGAGTTTATATTTAAAGAAGTTTCTTTAAGCAGAGCCGAGACAGAACATTTGATTTTTTCCGCTGCTGTGCTGTCAGGAGTCCGTAAATCGATTCCAGAATATTAATTAAGAAGAACATTAATTGAAAGCTTTGTTGTTGCCAGAGCTATGAAGTGTGCCGGCTTATGCCCCTTATGATTGTCATACCAAAAAATAGTTTAAAACACACGATTTTTTTTTTTCAGAATTAGGAAGAAACACCCAATGTGCGGAAACCCTTCTATTTTTATTTTATTTATTTAACTTCAATCTTTCAATTGCTATTACATAAAATACAAATTCGCCAAACTGCAGAACAGTTTGTTGGCGATACGCTCTTAGCTATGATTAGATAATGGTTTGTCATCGCCTTTTTATGCTGCTTTTTGCGCTGTTTTCATCATCTCATAAACAATTACCTAGGTTGTGTTTTGTTTTAGATTTCCAGGAACAGTTTTATCAGTGTGCGCAAATAAAATACGTTCGTTGTCGATATTTGTATCAATCAACGAATTGTGACGTCAGGTATTGGCTGAGGAATCATACGGACGGCGGGGGCGGTCGTGGGCGGCTACACATCAAGTGTTTGGTTCCACAAGGTGCGCAACGCAAACATCCCTGAAGATGACGCATACTTTTAGTTTCACCATGTCTCCTGATCTAGTTTTTATGTCAGTGTGTAAAGTGTGAAAATGCCTTGATTTTCGAGACTGTGAATTTGAAATGTATACCTAAACATTTTTGCTCTTCACCACATTTCCATTTATGGTACGTTGCCAACTTGTCAAAGATTTGTTGCCTTTGATGATAATCGCATGTGTCTGTGTTGTGTAGGTATTTCCCTAGTCGCACTTGGAATTCGTAAATGATGAGTAACCTTTCTAGAGAGTTTCGTTTGTTTTGCGAAATGATGACGTCACGGTGCATCCTGAATGGTGTCTATGTCCATAAGTACACGTGAAGTGTTTTCCCGTCTCGTCTGAGTCGATTGCAGAAATCTCCTGAATGACTCATCGACGTTCATCTTATCATGAAAGAAACATGTTATTTTCAGGGATGGGTTTCTCTGACAATGTCTAGACGTGTAGGCATAAATACAGGTTATCAATAAATTTTAACAAAAATTTAAAAATGTTTCTTTTATACTACTAATATAGATAGATAGAACTACAAATTAAGAATTCATTCACTCTGAAAAAAATAATTTATAAGCCTGTACATTTTTAACAGCGAAAGTGTTTAAGGGGCTACCTGCCGGTTTTGGGTAATTTTGTAACCATTTTATTCATTAACTATGGCACTTTTTGAGCTGAAATTTAAACTGAACCATCTACAGGATATGAGAAGTGATGTGGTTTTTCTAGAAATCGATTTTAATGAATAAAACCGAAGAAAAGGGACTCTAAAGTCACCCCTTTTCTTCCAGTTGTAACCATTTTACTCTTACATTTTTAATCGGAACAAAATGAAAATTTACTATATTGTTCACAATACAATTTAGAACGATGTGGTTTTTTTACTTTTTCAAAATTAATAAAAAATCATCGAATTTTTCAAAGAAAACAGCTTATTCTGACCGGAGCCACGCGCTCTTTCTCATCGATTAGTATGGAGAGTGAGTGAGAGGAGAGTGGTCCACGGCTGATACGCCTTAATATAATAGTCCTAGTAAAACGTTTTAGGCCCATTTTTTTACCTGAATGATGTTGTAATTCATACACTGTGAGAGACCATTCTTTTCGTGGATATCGTACGAGGTGGCTAATGAAAAAGGTTCATAAGCAGAGTTTTCGTGGACGATTTGCTGACTAGGCACCATTTGATACGTCATTCGATCTTGAAACCTTCAACGATAAAAGAGTACCATGCTATTGATGATAAAGATGTGTGTTGTAGAGTTTCTGGCCACATCTTCTCTACAACGGAGTACTTTCCGACGCGGTAGTAGGGTCAAAAAAAATACAAGTCAAAAAGTGAATCAGTCATCAGCAGTGATCGGAATCTCGGGGCATTTTTTGAGCATACAAGTATGGATATGCCTTGAATTCCCGGAAATATCCGGATTTAATAAATATAGATAAAAATTTCACGGGATTTATTGGGATTACCTATTTAGATGTCAAGAGACGTTTTTTTAAATCAAGAGTATTAGCAGCGCATACTAGAGGCCGCGACTTTGAAACACGTCGCCTGATACCTTTGACATGTACCGCACTTAGGTAAATATGTTGACCGTTATTAAACAATGATATTAAGTAACTAGATTAGTAGTTAGGGCACCAAAGCGTTGCCACTTCGAAGATGTCTGCAGGCTTCTTTGACTTCAGTTCAGGCGTTTATCTATGGTGAGCGGACATATCCGTGACGAATAAATTAAGCTACCAAAATGGGGAAATGCGCCGTAAAAATTTGTAAATCACAGTCGGAAAAGAATAATAAAGGAAGTGGTGCTACTTTTCACAAGTAAGTTTACTATATTTTGTTGAGATTATTCAAATAACATAAAAAAAACTAAATAAATTTTTCACGCATTGTTTTTGCCATCAGTGTTGCAAGTAAATACGATTTTGATTTTCCCACACTGTGGGGAGTTTCGGTACCCTTTTCGTTATTTCATACAGGGTTAAGTTTTAATCAGTCCGGATAACTTTACCATTCATTCCCCTAATCAAACTGAACAACTAAGACTTTCACTATTGAGCCAACATCGAAATCGTGAAAACAAAATCAGCTGTTTCATAAAAAACTGCAGTACCGACCGACTCGACTCAAATGTATTGGACAGCTGATTTCTTTTTTCGTGATTTCGAAGTTGACACCATAAATAAAATAAATAAATACCTAAATTATAAAAATCTTTATTTGCATAGTGAATGGTGACGTTATCCGATCTGGGCTGATTAAACATCAACCCTGTATAATATGATATATTATTTAAAGTTTAATTATACCTAAATCTGTCCAGAACACACAGAGCCTATATATTCAAGTTTAGAATTCAGGTAATAAATTCATTAAATTCAGTAATTAATTCTGGGGAAATTATTTCTAACCACTGGCAACTGTGGCCGTATTTACTGACGTTTTTAAAATAATAACGTCTTTCTCATTTCGTCATAATTTTTTTGACGGCATTAGAAACGAGACAAACATAGTTTACTTTAGCGTATGTATCGATTTCCAAGCTACATCTTTGAAACTCTGAAGTGGTTGCGCATTTTTGAGTATTGTTTTCATGAAGCTATCCCTCTAGTATTGTATAAGCTCACTGTTATTAAATCACCCAGGACAAAATCTCAATAAAATCAGTCGGTTAACCAATTTCAATGCTATTATTGGATCCCAAATTACTTTTTCGAGATTTCATTACCATATAAAATAATGTTTTGTTGCCGTTGCAGTTGGCCGTCTAATTAAAATTCTCTAAAAATGTTTAAAATGTTGGGACTTGGGAGTAAAATAAAACGATACTTAATTTCATTAAAATTTAAATTTGTGGCATCGTTGGCCAAATTGAATTGCTGGATAGAAGAGGTCTCCCTACGCCCCAAAAAAAATTATGCATCACGCAATTTAATGGTGATTTTTTAGTGTTTTTCTCAAAAAAGTTCAAAAGTCAGCATTTAAGCTGGAATAAAAAGAAAAGTTATGTGTATAACACACATTTTTTTATTTTTATTTGAATGTCTGATGTTGTACGGTTGTATACACATTCAAATTACATGGATGCGACCTCTAATTTTTTTTACTGATCTTAATTTTATTCGGAAGAAGAAAAATAAAATTAACAACACGACTTTGAGTTACAATTAAAAAGAATCTAAAAGCGCTCGAGATCTTCTATTTTTTTAAAAACAAATTTTTGTTGATAGAACCGTACAACATCAAACATTCAAATAAAAAATAATTGGTGTTGTACACACAACTTTTCTTTTTATTCCAGCTTAAATGCTGACTTTCGAACTTTTTTGAGAAAAACACTAAAAAAAATCACCAAAAAATTGCGTATGCATAATTTTTTTTGGGGCGTGGGGAGACCTCTTCTATCCAGCAATTCAATCTGGCCAAAGATGCCACAAACACCCTGTATATAAAAATTTTAATGAAATTAAGTAAGTATCGTTTTATTTTACTCCCAAGTCCCAACATTTTAAACATTTTTAGAGAATTTTAATTAGACGGCAAATTACAACGGCAACAAAACATTATTTTATATGGTAATGAAATCTCGAAAAAGTAATTGGGATCCAATAATAACATTGAAATTGGTTAACCGACTGATTTTATTGAGATTTTGTCCTGGGTGATTTAATAACAGTGAGCTTTATACAATACCAGAGGGATAGCTTCTTACAAACAATTCTCAAAAAAGCGTAAAACCACTTCAGAGTTTCAAAGATGTAGCTTGGAAATCGATACATACGCCAAAGTATGTATGTATGTTTGTCTCGTTTCTTCTGCCGTCAAAAAAATTACGACGAAATGAGAAAGACGTAATTATTTTAAAAACATCAGTAAATACGGCTACAGTTGCCAGTGGTTAGAAATAATTTCAACAGAATTAGTTACTGAATTTAATGAATTTATTACCTGAATTGAACTTGAATATACAGGATCCAACTTAATATGCTGACACTTTTTTAAGGGGATGATCAGACCATGAAACTTAACAACTTTCTCTATGGGACCAACATCGAAATCGAGAAAAAAAATCAGCTGTCCCATACAAAACTGCAAACCGACTCGAGCTAAATGTATGGTACAGCTGTTTTTTTTTCGCGATATCGATGTTGGTCCCATAGAGAAAGTTGTTTAATTTGATGGTCTGATCATCCTCTTACAAAAGTGTCAGCATACCTATTGATTATAGGCTCTGTGTGTTCTGACCAGATTTAGGTATAATTAAACTTTAAGTAATACAGGGTGTTTGGAAGCGGTGTGCAAATATTTAAGGGGATGATAGTTGACACCATTTAGAACATTTTGAGCCATACATGTCTTAGACGAAGTCTGATTGTTGATTTTTAAATGCAATTTTTATTTTACTTTTGAAAAAACCCGATTTCTGACAGTTAATTATTGCCAACATTTATGTTGGTATGTTTATTGTTTTATTTTTTTGAGGTTGTCAGATGTGCATTTCAAATCTAATAAACCAAGTTTCAGGCGCCTGTGTTATTGGAAAAAAATTCTAGTCGCTTTCGAAGTCGTAAAAACTTTAAACTTTTTAACAATACTACTGTGAAGTTTATGGCAATTATAAAAATAAATAAAATAGTCTCGATCGTTCAAACCTTTTTAAAAACATGCTCGGCTATTGGCCTTTCTTTCAAGGTATCATTTAAGCTGATATCTTTGCAATTCTCAGAATTAGAGGTTAAAAACCAAATTGAAAGAGATTCAATTCGATTTTTAAATGGACAAATGAAACAACATTTTTGGTAAAAATAATTGATGATTCATTTTCAAAATGTGTACCTTTCACATCTCGGGATGGAGTAGCCAAGGATCTCTTTTACAAAATAACAACGACCGAAGTAAAAAAAATGTGTAGGAAATCGAGGTACACATTTTGAAAATGAATCATCAATTATTTTTACCAAAAATGTTGTTTCATTTGTCCATTTAAAAATCGAAATTAATCTCCCTCAATTTGGTTTTTAACCTCTAATTCTGAGAATTGCTAAGATATCAGCTTAAATGATATCTTGAAAGAAAGGCCAATAACTGAGCATGTTTTTAAAAAGGTTTGAACGATCGAGACTATTTTATTTATTTTTATAATTGCCATAAACTTCACAGTATTGTTAAATGTTAAAAGTTTTTACGACTTCGAAAGAGTCTAGAATTTTTTTCCAATAACACAGGCGCCTGAAACTTGATTCATTAGATTAAATACACATCTGACAACCCCAAAAAAATAAAACAATTAACATACCAACATAAATAAGGGCACTGTTGGCAATTAACTGTCAGAAATCGGGTTTTTTTTCAAAAATAAAATAAAATTGCATTTAAAAATCAACAATCAGACTTCGTCTAAGACATGTATGGCTCAAAATGTTCTAAATGGTGTCAACTATCATCCCCTTAAATATTTGCACCCTGCTTCCAAACACCCTGTATATCATATTAAGTATACAGGGTTGATGTTTAATCAGCCCAGATCGGATAACGTCACCATATTGTAATCTCTTCACTTTCACTATGCAAATAAAGATTTTTATTATTTAGGTATTTATTTATTTTATTTATGGTGTCAACTTCGAAATCACGAAAAAAGAAATTAGCTGTCCAATATATTTGAGTCGAGTCGGTCGGTACTGCAGTTTTGTATGAAACAGCTGATTTTGTTTTCACGATTTCGATGTAGGCTCTATATTGAAAGTTGTTCAGTTTGATTAGGGGAATGAATGTTGAAGTTATCCGGACTGATTAAAACTTAACCCTGTATGAAATAACGAAGAGGGTACCGAAACTCCCTACAGTGTGGGAAAATCAAAATCGTATATACTTGCAACACTGATGGCAAAAACAATGCGTTAAAAATTTATTTAGTTTTTAATGTTATTTTGAATAATCTTAACAAAATATAGTAAACTTACTTGTGAAAAGTAGCACCACTTCCTTTATTATTCTTTTCCGACTGTGATTTACAAATTTTTACGGCGCATTTCCCCATTTTGGTAGCTTAATTTATTCGTCACGGATATGTCCGCTCACCATAGATAAACGCCTGAACTGAAGTCAAAGAAGCCTGCAGACATCTTCGAAGTGGCAACGCTTTGGTGCCCTAACTACTAATCTAGTTACTTAATATCATTGTTTAATAACGGTCAACATATTTACCTAAGTGCGGTACATGTCAAAGGTACCAGACGGCGTGTTTCAAAGTCGCGGCCTCTAGTATGCGCTGCTAATACTCTTGATTTAAAAAAACGTCTCTTGACATCTAAATAGGTAATCCCAATAAATCCCGTGAAATTTTTATCTATATTTATTAAATCCGGATATTTCCGGGAAATCAAGGCGTATCCAAACTTGTATGCTCAAAAAATGCCCCGAGATTCCGATCACTGGTCATCAGTCAATCATGATACGATATTGAATACAAATATTGAGATTAGAATTTATTGACTTTATGCTTAAAAAGATAGTTGGTAGATTTATAAACTAACATAATTTTAAGTAAACATTGTTATTAATCAACCTACTAACAAAATTATGGATTTTTATCTGTAATAAATGAGTATTTAATTTAATTTAATTTTAGCGATGTTTTTGACCATTTTATGGTTGCGAGTTTATATATTAGTATAGCAGGTGCTATTTTATTTTATTTAATAACATAGGTAACAACTATTGGCGCCACAACATAAAATGGCAGTCATTTAGCCCACACAGTTTGCACTTTAACTAGAATTTATCTACTGATCGATCTACATGATAACTCTGTAACGACTGTGGAAGCATTCAATTCAAATATCGATATAGTTGCTGACAATAGCTCTTAATGATTATAAACAGGCGAGAAGTAATATCTCAGTGGTCTCGATGGAGTATTTATTGTCTACAGAGGACAACACAGTTGTCGTTTATCACTATAATGACCGCCTTTGATGTTATCTTTCTGCCTTCTACGTGCGGTGTTATGAGTGCGCGATAATGGACGGCGTCTCTTAGACTATACTATAGTATTGGAATGAGGTGGTATGTAGGTACTTCGTATATATCATACAAACCGAGTAGGGAGGGACGTGTAGGGATTTTACTATTATTGAAATATTAGTAGACACTAAGTTACTAAAGCAAATAATAGAGTCACGTTGCAGGATTTGCCTTGAACACTTCTCTCTCGCGTGGTGTTCGCGCGGTTCGCGTCTCAGCCTGCCACGAGGCTCCAAAATCCTTCTCAGTTGTTCTTACTCAAAAACAATCCTCGAGATTGGATAGACACTCTCTCAAATAACTTGACACTGGCGAAATCTAATAAGGAAACGCCATTAAATAAAAATAGAATAGAATAAAGCAAATAATATATTGGTATCCGAATCTTCCCCGTAATTATCGAAGTCCTTATAGCCAGATTCAAGGCAATTATAGACGGAACTAAGGGAGAATAACCTGTTTTGTTAAATATCAAAAACAGGTAGGTACGTCCTTAGAGTATTGCATGGGTAAGTAACATATTTCTTGTCAAAATCGGAATTTAAATGATGTCAAGATTGAATTAAAAATCTGTTTAGGTTAATGATTTTCAAAAGTAGATAAGAACCTTCAAATTCAATAAAAATTTAGATCAAAATCAACGACTGGATGCATCAACGCATTTTCTTGCATTTCCCACATTTCACTTATGTTATAAGAGATAAGTGTACTTTTTGCAACCATCAGCAGCAAGGCTGATTCAGATTTTATGGGGTGTAGATCATCTGTGTGATGGGGATGGACCAGGTCTGCCTGCATAACTTCAGTCGGTTTAGGAGTTACAAACGTTTAAAGGTCAGTTAAAAATTAACCATCAGCTGCAAGGCTTAACGTATAATATTATTGTAGTATGAACTGTAGCTATGTGAACAGTACAAAAACTGACATGGTCCATCAGTCGGCTTAGGAGTTACAGCCGTTCAAAGGTCCGACCTTTGAAACGCTATAATCTCCTAAACCGACTGGCAGTTCATGTCGGTTTTTGTACTGTTCACATAGCTTCAGTGCATACTCCAATAATAGCATACGATCAGCCTTGCAGCTGTAACTCCTAAACCGACTGAAGTTATGCAGGCAGGACTGGTCCATCCCCATCACAGAGATGCACTACACCCCATAAACACTGAATCAGCCTTGCTGATGATGGTTTTTTTTTTTTTTGTTTAAAGCGGCTATTCGAGTCTACTCCAGACTAGTATCACTTCGACCTTATGTAGATCTTTTGTGATCGCCACAATAGTTACAGTTCACTGCTAATACCCACTTCCTTAAGGAATTGTAGGATTTCTTTAGCAGAAATGGTAAGAGCTGATGGTTGCAAAAAGTACACTTATCTCTTATACAATTAGCATGGACATAACTATCAGATTATAATATTTAACGATACACCTAATCTAATAACATAATCTAGTCGTAGTGTTAAACAAATTCCGAGATCGTTTCGCTCGGTCCAGATTTCAAGATACAGTACATCCCACATAAACTTCTGGCCACAATAGAGTTACAGTACTGTGAAATTTCGTGCTAATGTTCAGGTTTATTTTCCTCCGAGATAGAGTACTAACCACATGTCTTGAAAGAAGGCTGGCACATGCTTGCAATGGGACTAATGGTAGCTGAAAATAGTGATAAATCACCGATTCTATTACTAGGTAGTACTTGATTTATAAAAAAAAAATTAACAATACAGGGTGAAATTGATATCATTAGCATCCTTTTAAACTAAGAGTCTTCCCATCAAACTTAACGACTTATAAGTATGGGAGCAAATCAACAGGAGCAAAAAAACTTTGCTGTCGGCAGCGCGGCGGCGCAGTTTACTATGGGACAGCTGATTGTTTTTTGCTCCGATTGGTTTGCTCCCATAGTAAAAGTTTTTCAGTTTGATGGGTAGACTCTTAGTGTAAAAGGGTGCTAATAATATCAATTTCACCCTTTAGAGTAACTTGACAAAAACATAGTTTCTACCGCTTTGGGGTAGAATCATAGTAGAAATTAGGTATTCTGTGAGAGCTACAACAAAATCATTACTAATTTGTTTTCCTTACTTAGCAATGCTATTGACCTTTCTCAAGGTTAGTAAATACAGTCATCGTGTGGAGATTACGTCAAAAACGCTAATGCAATGAAGTGATAATGAGATTCGATTAACTTGGCGCCGACTTTGGAGAATCAAAACAAATCTGATTACTTACTATTAGCACAGAATTTTTAGTATTGCAATTGATAGATTTACCTGAGGAGCACAGATAGGTCGCATGTGACCCACATTTGGTTGTTAACTTCAGCTGTATTTCAGGTGAAGGCCTCAGGGATAAGGATAAAAAGGCTAAGACATATTTTATAAAATTATAGTACTTCTTCGGTTGCCAAGGATAGTTTTTTTATAAAATTATCATGACCGATGGATAGCAAGTACCTAGGTAACTATAAAACTAGGTATTCAATAAGGATACTCAGGTGCATACCTATAAATAAAGAGGGAAGCATTTCAACAAGTCTACTCGACCTACTTTGATAAGAGATGCAAACAGCTATAACGTTGTGTGCAATGCTAGCAGAGTTATTAAGATCAGCGTTGCACCTAATGTTAATAATCAACTACTTACATACATAATTCACATACGACATTTCTTATGTTGAATTAGTAGAAGATGAAGTAGAAGCTCTGTGGTAGAAGCAATGTTTACTTCGATCTATTAGATTTTTCTTGAAAATTCTCTGAAGACAAGTTGACCACCAGCTTGCCTCCACTTCCACCAGAAATGGAGTGAATGGAGTATGGCCCACTCCTTCGCACATTATTCGTGAGAGGTATGCCCTGCAGTGAGATCTAGAGTGAGATCTTACAGGCTGTTTTGTATTCTTAGTTTTTTTAACTAAATGAAATGTAAAATAAGTTCTCGTTTTTATTGCGTGTTAGCATGAGCTATATCGCATGGCATGACAATCAGATTCTACTGTCTTTTTTTTATTTAAACTAGTGTTTACCCGCGATTTCGTCCGCACAAATTATATACCAGATTTTAAGTCAGATCAGCTATCAAACAAAAAAAGTTTCATTACAATCGGTTCAGTAGTTTTAGCGCGAACAAACAAACAAACTGACAGACAAACAGACCGACAAATAGACATAGAAACAGACCGACAAAATTTCTAAAAATGATTGATTTCGAGTCAGGAATCCCTAAAAACCATATTGTAATCTTTTTCTTATAAATATCTTCAAAGTACAGACACACTTCTGTTACAGTTTTTTAATAGTTTAGATTACGCCTACTGTACTTAATCTGTCTTTGCTCTGATTCTGAACTAAAAATTCAAGGATTTTATTGTGAAAACCAGTCAACAGAGAAATAACATAAAATGTATCAAAAATGACAGTAAAATGTACAAGGAACAATATTTATCTTTTTTGCGGCAATAAAGGAGAAGCGTAATGTAGTGGCCTGAAGGGAAGAAATAAATCTTTAAGAAGGATGACTCAGAGGGCAAGGTAGTATAACCAACGGTGTATACAAATAAGGGAATAGCGCCACTTGATACCTTGTTTGTGTAAATAATTATCTTGGTTACAGTAACTTTATGTCTTTAATAGGCTAGTAAGATGTCTGTTTACTACCGGGATCCATAGTCTAAATTGTTTCAGAAATGTGTTACTTTAAGGAAATTTTAGTGCCTAAGTAATTAGGTAAAATATACCATATAGGGTCTTCTTAATATGCTGACAGTTTTTAAGGGGATGCTCAGATCCTCAAACTGAACAACTTTCTCTATTGGTCCAACAACAAAGTAGCAAAAAAAATCAACTGTTCCATACTACATACACTGCAAACCTACTCGAGCCAAATGTATGGAACAATTGATATATTTTTCGCGATTTCGATGTTGGTCCCAATGAGAAAGTTGTTTAGTTTGACGGTCTTATCATCCCCTTAAAAAGTGTCAGCATGTATATCGTTTCTTATTTTTCTTAGCCAGAAGGTACAACAAGGGTGCAAGCTTGGAGCGGAGCCGCTGAAGCACTCTAGTGTAGCAAGGGGCCCATAAAGTAGCGAGTCTTCAGGCGGAGCCCTTTTACAAAAATATTCGTTCATGCTTGCTGATTGGCTTGCATGTTTTTTGCTTGCTTCCTTTTTTTAGTACAACTTATGATAGTTTTTGATACAACTTATAATAGTTACGAAACTTGTATATAAAGACATATTCTAAAGACACACTACGTTATGTTTACAATATTTACATAATCCATGATAGTTTAGCTTTACTTCGGGAATCCCCGTGTTCTATATTCTCTACACGAAAGGTCTAAAGTAGTTTTTTGATTATTTAGCATATTGTTTCTAGCCGGTGTACCTCTTTCTAGATTATCTAGATTATGCTCATGATTCATGGATTATGTAAATATTGCAAACATAACGTGGTGTGTGTCTTTAGACTCACTGGTTGTAGTGAAATCAGAAGCAACATTGCGCAACACGTACCTCAAACCCTTCATAGTTCAAAGCGAGACTAAACGATAACATCATTGTGTTAGCCACAGCCGCCGGTATTCCAAGATTCCCGACAATACATCATCAAATTGGCATTTTAAAGTCTATGTTGACATTGACCTACTCTACTACCCATTGTGGTTTTTCCTGGACACATACCAGTAACGAAGTAATTATAAACGCGTAGGCATTAAAATACTATACAGGATCCTTTTTCATATGCTGATATTTTTCATGGGGATAAACATAAACAGAATAACATTTTCTATGGGACTAAAGAATGTAGAAAACGAGAAAAAGAATCTGCTGTTTCACACAAAACTGAAAACCATGATCCAAATGTATGGGATAGCTGATGGTCTTATCATCACGTCAAAAATTGGTTAACACAAAAATAAGGACCAATAGCCAACATTCTTGTTTCTTCGACATTGTTTATTTTCACAAACACATTCAAGTAAACATTTTGAATGTCTTTTGTAAGCAATGACGATTAAAGAGTTGTAAAAGCTAAAATATTAGCTTCAAATCGTCTTCGTTGTTTTGCATAACATTCTAATACAGAACATTATCCAATGCGTCATTTATATGTCCTATACATACAAAGTTTTGTTACACTTGTAACTTTAACCTGCTGAGTAGGATGGGACTTAAAGGCTGATGTTTACATTACCCGCATAGCAATGATGTCACTAAACCAAATTCTGATGATTCATCTACTTTTGCCGGCGATGCATGCACAGTTCGTACTCTGCATTCTGAGACCCACGTGGTAGATCGAAGGCATCAGTGGGCGCATAATAACTGGTCCGGCTCGGCATAGCATTCAGTTTACTACTGATCGCTTCACTGTGCGCATGTCGCACTTCAAACGAAGCCGGTGCGCGAGAGCATACACGATAAACAATTAATTTACTCTAAATAATTCTGAACCGTGAACTGGACAGTGCAACAGTGCATGTGCTTGGATGAGATTTGCTGAAACGCTGAGTTGTCTTCGAGTGCAGGTGCATTTGTTTACTTTGTAGGTTTATTGCTATTTTATTTTTGCTTTCAGCGATTACATTGTGTTACAGTGTAGGTGTGTTCTAGTATAATGCTGTACTAGTTTGTTTTTCGTCACGTCTCAATTTGAAATGGAAATTCACAAGTCAAATTAGCTAATACATTATGCGTGACAAAACATCCGTAATTACGTAAACTGAAATTTAAGTTACACTCAAATTAATTCATAAAATGAAAATAAACATTGAAAGCGAGCCAAATTGTATTTGAAAGTTAGCAATAACTTTAGTGCGCTTGCACATAAATGCATCCAAAAAGTTGGCATCGCTTCACCATTCAAGCACGAAGACTTCGTTCAATGCAACGACATTTTATACATACTAAGTATAGCTAATGAAAACAGTGAATATTACAATATTTATAAAATATTTACAAATGTAAATACAACTGAACGCGATAATTTTCGAAATCACAACAGCGTTTATCAGTATACTTAGGTACTAGGTTTTGCTTTCGAGGTGTGTGTAGTGTCCATTGTCGATTAAGAAGTGGTGACCGGCTCACAACCTGTCACACTGGGCAGAGTATGGGCACTACCAGTGATATGCGGATATTCTGAAATGATGACTCGAGGAATAATAGTCGTGACCATATTATTATTGCTCATATGCATAGTTACTAAGCTTTTGCTTGCGACTACCTAGTTGCGACTCTCGTATAGACTGCTTTTATTTTTCATGATGTCTTTCTCTCTTTAAAGACAAATAAAATAATGTAAGATTGGAAATTTGGAATACCCATATTTGTGTTCATCCAAACCATTGGGGTACAGGGGGGCGGTATCGAATTAAGGCTGGATTCGGAAACTAGAATAGTTGCTTGATACTAAGAAATACATTTTTTTTCAACAAATTACTTAAGTGTATTTAAAAAAAATTACTAAAATTTACTATTCCATACTAATTCCATTCACCAGCCATGACAAAAACTTAAATATCTCGAAACCTAGAATCTGCCCACAGGACCCCTATGGCTTGGACGCCCACACCTAACCCAATTACCCCAAGAGGTAGGTAGGTAGGACCCTATTGGTGAAAACGTGACACGTATTGTAAACAAGTCGTTAGTGCAGGTTAGCGTCCTCGTACCACTACGGGTTAAGTACATCCAGCGTTTTAGAAATTTGTTCTGAATTATGTGAAACCTAACACTTTCAAACTCATGTTTTCATGGTCATGGTCATGGTCATTCAAACTCAGGTTCATAACTGAACTTTTGGTACTTATCTACTTTAGAACCAATAGAATTGTGATGAGGATCCGTCAATTCAAGAAAAAACTGAGTTTAGTATTAGGGACGAAAATTCGTAAAGTTTTTGACTTGTGATAAAAAACAGTGAAAAAGAAAACTTAATTCACGCTCTAATTTAAAATATCATCATCAGCCTTTATACGTCCCACTGTCACATAGGCATCAGTCTACCACGCGTGCCCAATGCGGATTAGTAGAGTTCACATACGCCTCTTCAGCGTATGCAGGTTTCCTCACCATGTTTTCCTTCACCGTTTGCGAGCAGTCGGTATTACGTACATACGTTAGAAAAACTCATTGTTGCATTGCATGTCGTCCGTGCGGATTCGAACCTGGAACCTCATGATTGAGTTTCCATACCTCTCTGCAACGAGCCATCGACGCTCATGTAAATATTACAAGTTGAAATGCAATGACGCATCTGACATTTTATAGTCAAAAACTTGGATCACCAGAAAAAAGCGATTTCTTTGCTTTTAGACATAGCGTGTACACAATAATCTAGGATTTATGTAGGTAATTATACCACACTTATCTATATCTATACTAATATTATTTGATTTTTGTTTGTTTGTAATGAATAGGCTCCGAAACTACTGGACCGATCTGAATCATTCTTTCACCATTATAATGCTACATTATCAGTGATTAACATTGGCTATAAAAAACGGCCAAGTGTGTGTCGTGAAGATTCTAAGGCGGTACGAAGTTCGCCGCGGTCCTCTAGTACCAAATAAGTACAGAACCTATAGCTCAAAGTTTAATTCAAACTAATATAAGCTGGTAAATAAACAAAACCGCCTAAATCAGTCTGTAATCCCTTCTGTTCTTTACAACAATATCATTATACCCTACAGTAAGTCCGCCAAAAATCTCGGTGTCACATTTGACTCCAACTTATCCTGGGTAGAACACATTAATCAACTAAGTAAAAAAGTCCACTTTTCCTTTCACTCCCTTAAATGCCTCCAAAACTTCCTACCTTTCAAAACAAAAATCTCCCTAGCCCAATCCCTCATTCTTCCTATAATTGACTACGCAGATGTTTGTTATCTCGATGCCACTGAGGAGTTGAACAACAAACTAGAAAGACTCCAAAACCTAGCTATACGTTTCGTTTTTGGCTTACGGAAATATGACCACGTGTCTGAGTACAGGGCGCAGTTAAAGTGGCTCCCTATTCGCAAGCGTCGTAACGTCCATATCCTCTGTCTACTCCACAATCCTTCCGCCCCTAGCTATCTCCGTGATCGTTTCTCCTTCTCCCGCCCTCCTGACAAACCTTGTCGATCTCATATCCGTACCCAACTAAGAATCCCGACCCACTCCACCGACTTCTACTCCTACTCTTTCACTATCCATGCTGCCCGGTTGTGGAACTCACTCCCCGCCAATATTCGTGATTGTCAAACATTTGCGTCCTTCAAAAAGCAAGTGAATGAACACTATCACTCTCTAAAATAAGCCATAGTTTATATATGTTTATTGTATCTATAATTTATATTTATATATTATACATATGTATATATATAGGTATATATATATTATATATAATTATTAACGTCCATCTATGTATCTAGTTTTATCATTTGTGCTGTACACATTTTGTCTGCCTCACACTTTAGAAACTGTCTCTGTTGCGGGTTTGCTGGAAGAAATCTCTTTAGAGATAAGCTCGCCCTTTGTACATGTATACTTTATATTGTTTTTTTCTGTAATATTATGTGTGCAATAAAGTGTTAAATAAAAATAAATAAAATTGAAACATGGTTATTTTAAAATTACAATTCAATCAGTGGAGTACACAATTTTATTATGTGCAATGAGTCCATAATTACATTTACCTGCGAATGTAGGTACTAGGACGTACTTAGGAACCAATAAAATTATATGACTGATGTATGCATCAGTAATGAATGAATTATTGATGAAAATCTTCCGTCGCACAAACATTAACTTTATTATTTATATCAAGAAAATAAGTTATTTTAACGTTCTACTCTACTTAGAGGATATTCCGGTCTATTTCAGACGCAATTTCCGACGTCTTTCCTGTCCCTGAATCAACATTGCCTTTTTTCAATCAGATTAGTAACTATAAGTATATCTTAGGCATCCAAGTTGATTATTATTGAAATCAAATTAAGGATGATTATTATTGTAAGCATGATGAAATCGAGTGCGTCATTTCAATAATCATCAGCCTCTAAATCCACATCTCCCTTCGAGTGTGGACTCCTCTAGAACTCTAGAGAGTAAGGGCGAAAGTGGGCCCAACTTCAAGGAGAAAAGGAAAGGAAGGGTGTCCAATGCGGATCAGAGGAGAAAATCAATTAAAAAAATACATGCATGCATATACTCATGACTATATTCCCCGAGGAGGGAGTCAGAGATATTCTGAAACCTCATAACATCCACGTTTCACTAGAAGTACCGTGGATGCTATGAAACGTACACACGGCGACACATCAAGCTTCGCAAAACCAAAAGCAACCAAAAGTAATGTATAACCTCGCGCTTATGTTTGTTTTGCGTAGCTTGATGTGTCGCCGTGTGTACAGTACCGTTGTTAAAAAAATGTTTACACCAAAAACATAAGTAGGTAGCAAGCATACAGAGAGAAAATACGGGTGATTTCTTCCAGAAAACTATAGGATAGAGGAGATTAGTGTTTGTCATTTATATATTTTTTTAATAATTACAGATTAATGTTAGAGTTTTTTTTTCCCACTGCGTAGTAAGTATCCCATTGAACTACGCATCGGAACCCATGTAAACATAGTTAAGAGAAACAATTATGCTAGGTCACGGACGCATTTAGCGCAGTTAACTCTCATTGCAAAATGATTTGATAATCTTCGTCGGTTAGAAGTTCTATTTATAACAGCCTCTTTCAATTGCTGGGTGCAAAATCGAGGATGCTATTGTGACAATACGGCCGGAGGAAGTCCGTCGTTAGCAGTCAGAACCGAGGACCAGGCTCTATTGATTTTTAAGATGGTTTTATTGCGTAATGATGATAGTCGCTGATGTGAAAATTGCGATTTGATTGGTAGACCAAATAGAATAAATCTTCGTATCGAAAATTCTTGATCTGGGTAAACGTAATACGGGTTATGTCTTTATGCGACGTCTTTTTTATTCGGTTTTGTTTAACATTATAAATAGTTTAATTTATGTGAAAATTTTATTATCAATTAATTTTTGTTATTATGATAGATTTCTTACAAATCAGCTTATGTTTAGTGTATCAAAAACGTGATACTTTACCAGACTTTGTTTTCAATACAAATATACAAAACAATTTAATTAAAAACATGAATGAGAAAAGTCCAAAGACTCCTATAAGTAGTTTGGATTGCATCCATAACAAAATGAAAATAAACCATCAGAAATAAATAAATTTACCGTCGGCGTCGTATGTACACACGGCGACACATCAACCGACATAAGCTGGCCGAGTCACGTTATACGTCGCTCGCGGCCTGAGCGCGGCCAGCGTATTTTGGTTTTGTATAGCTTTATGTGTCGCCGTGTGTACCACCGCAATTGGAAAAATGCGTCAATTTTAGCTGATAATTTGACTACTACATCACTACATCATTCGAACTTATTTCTTTTGACGTATTTGATACGATGGTGAATATCAGAAAACATGCACTACATGCACAACACAAATGGAGTGTATGTAATATCTACCTACAAACTATCTAGAAATATTTAATCTAAACCACCCCGGTTTAGATTCAACCGTCGAACTGAACAACTTTCAATATCAGAAAGTTATAAAAAAATACCTGCTGTCTGTGAAATGTATGGGACATTTGAGTCGAGTAGGTACTGCAGTTTTTTTTATTTTTTCTTAATGTTGGTTCCATAGTGAAAGTGGTTCAATTTGATGATCTAAACCACCCCTTTAAATATCACTAGGGTGATTTGTTACACCCTGTATAGTTGACTTCTTTTTTTAAATAAATAAATCACATTCAAATGGAAAACCAGCACAGCTGAATTTATTTCCCACAGTTAAAAATCAATTAAACTTTACGAAATCACAGAGTTTACTACAAACTTTGGATGGCTCGGAGAAAAGGTCTTGAATGTGAACTGCGTAGGATATTATTAGAAAGCTATCCGTGTTAAGTTCTAGTGTCAAACCAAACTGTGACCCCTTGCTTGTTGACCCTACACGGAAGGAGTTAATCATGGACCCCAGCTAGATAAACCAGCCTATGAGTTATAGTGACAGTTAACTGTTTTATTCTCATTGATTCTAATTTCTATCTACAGCCTTTTAAAATACGTTTATTAAACTAGTGACATGATTTAAAGAGATTTAATGGTCCGTAATAACAGGACCGAGATCTGATACCAGCTTCTTCGTTTCCAAATATGCAGGTCGAAAATTTATTTAAATGCAATGTTGAGTATTTTGAGCAATAAGATTCGGAGTTGCAACTCGTTTTCGGAGTTTTTCAAGTGTTTCTTGCAACAGCTGCGTCCTATATACAGATCTATTTGATATACTGTTTAATGGATCGCAAACAATCTCACTTGGAACCAGTCGAGGCGTAGAGACATGCGCATAAGTGCACGCGCCTACTATTATTGCTTATTAGTCTCGATTATTAGCAGTAGGCATATACAGGGTGACTTTGAAGACCATACAAAATATGTGTGTCTTCAAAGCCGAAAGAATTCTTCACATCAAACAAGAAAAATGTTTGAGTTTTTGTTTTTTAATTTTTTTGATAGAAAACGATTGTCCTTCCTTTCTTCATCCTTGACCTGTGTATAAAACAGATTTATTTACGATTTCAGAAGAATTGCTTTAATACGTCTTTTTCGACGAATAGAGTGCCATCCTTCCGAAATTCAAGAAAATCTCACCATGTTGCTATCACACACACTATACATAGGTATTGACTATTGCGTAGTCTCGTTAAGGTGGAAAGTCACGAAAGATTCGAATCGTTATTCTGTTCGATAAATAGATTGCCTTCCTTTTGGATTTCTAGCTGTATCAAGCTATCGAAGAGGGAGTTATATCACCATGTTCTATACCCTAAAAAAATATACCTATTTTATAAATTACCAGGTTCTTATGGTGGCTTACGGCCCCCTCCGGTCCATTAGAACCTAAAACCAACACTGGGCGTCCAAGCCAAAAAGGTCCTTTGTGCAGATTCTAGTTTTCGAGATACTAATTAAGTTTTTGTGAAGACAGGTGAATGGAATTAGTATTGTCACTTAAACTTTTATAATAAAAACTTAATAAAAAAAAGAATTAAAATGAAAAAAGCAACTACCTATTCTAGTTCTCGAATCCAAACTTGTTCGTTCTCGTATTTGCGCGTTGTGTCGTATGTGTTTCTATTATCACTGTGTGTATCAACTTATTTTCATAGTCAACCTTCAAAATATGCATATTCTTTGTATAGTAGAGCACGACTCGTGACATTCCACCTTATATCTCACTGACCCAGTGTCGTGAAGTCAGCCCAGGCCAAGTTCACGAGCGTAATTTACATTGGTTTTAGAATAACAGTAGATTTTAGTCTATGCAATGTTGCAACCTCCATGAAAGCAACATTTAAATGCATATAAGAAGATAAGGGAAATATTCAACGAATTGAATTAGAAGCCAATAAAATTGTTATCTTAATTCAAAGCGGTGGTTTATCGTTCGTTCATAAACATAAGGAATTGAATGGGAGAGCAACTGATATGGAGAACATTCAAGTTCCATTTCTTAGATATAGCAATAAATGAAGTACCGACTGTAATTTCTTTCTGAGCCTATCATCACTAAACAATTTTATATCCTGAAACCTAAATATCGTATGAGCGCACCCTAATAGTTTGTTAGTGTGACGCATGAAAAGATAGTGTTTGGTTTATAGCTGTCATACTGTATTTACTTTATGGTTGATTAACATATACACTTTTGATAGATTTTCTATTCATGTTTTTTATCTGAAAATTCTATCCTCTTGATTCCTTTGCCTTTTATTTTATATTTACACTTATAAGCTGAATGTTTGTTTTGGAATTACGGCTGAATTGATGTCGATGTTTGTTAGGTAGAGGCACAGATAACATCCTGAAAAAGCACAGGTAGGGATGGCACTTAAAATTCAAAGTCCTCGCGAACGTAATCGCGCGAGCAAAAGCTTATATGTCTTGGTATTACTAGAATATAACTTGAATTTATACTGCTTATAACCTACGAAGTAAGTCTAGGTAACACTATATGTCAGCTTTATAAGGTAGAGGAAATATAGTCTTGCAGCGGACTCTGATCTCGCGTAGGTCGTCTAAGCCGCAAGTGCACCACAGAGATCGCGTTACATAGCCGCGGAATGAAAACAATGAGACCATCAGTCTATTGAGCTGCGCGGGCGCAGGTGACGAAAGATGACAGTTATGTTAACTTTTGACAAATTCGTATCTCTTACCTACACTTGATAAATGCTTGTCTCACCTACATAAGTGTTATTTTCATTCTATAGCACACACAAGGAAGAAGAAGAATTCAAAACTAGAAGGACTCAATCTTTCGAACTTTTTATCTGAATGATGAATTAACTGTAGGTATCGAAAGGAATATGTCTAGCAGGCAGAACCATAATATTATTACATATTCATTAAAATTATCAAAACGAAGTTCCGAAGCCTAAACTTAAATGAAAAGTACCAAGATAAACAAAATAACCTAAGATATTTATGACGTAATTTAAACATCTGTAAACCACAGTTTCTCTTCAGATCTCTAAAACATTTCGCCAATGAATAGAATAATCTATTCACAAGGAACTGGGACGTGAACCATTTCAGCGCACAAATGTTCGTGATTGCGTATTATGCTAATAAATGAGCTTTATTCCGGCGTGTGAGTTAATAGTAGACATAATGCCGTGCGTGCGCTGCCTTCAAAGATTGACACGTAGGTATTTTGCGACAAAAGAAGTCCCAATTTTGGTGATTAGCGGGACTCCCTAATCAGGCCTGCGGGCGGCATTGGGTAGTTTTCAAATGTACCTCAACTTGACTATTTTCCCAAATTGTCTAGTAACCAGTAATAAATACTCGTATTCTTAAATGACGTGGTTTATCAGGACTCGAGAGAGATGAGAATATTAGATGTGCAAATTGGGTCAGTAATCTCTATAATCCGTATTATCTAAGTAATAAGATTTTATGTGTTCGATTTATAATGTGGTAAGAAATTTACATAAATATAATTAATTTTTTTTTCATTTCTCTTCACATCGATAGCAAAATTTGGTAATGTATGCTGGAAACTTGTTCTTTTGCCATTTGCATAAAATCTGAAAATTTACGCACGTATTTCGTGAGGCGAATGAAATAAATTGATGATGATAATTTATTACGTTATGAAAGAAAAATGCGCTCATTTCGCTACTATCTATACGATCTGGTTTAGTTTTCATATTTTTTCAACATTGTGGTACTGAAAATATTTACAATACAACCTGTTTTGATTTAATTTAGCATTCGATGCAGTACCAATATAACCAGGGGCAACAATTCATCATCATCAGTTAATAAGTAATTTTTTAAAGCTATTTACGTCCTTTTTTGATAGTCTAGTTTCGGCAATTCTTAAATCACAATGATATAAACATATATATCAATGCATCTTAAATTTTAACAACTTTCAACATAAATGCAACGGGTACTCGTAAATGGAAATTGTTCCGTACTTTCTCACGATAAAGTACCTATTCCTTGGGCCAGGGGTCATCACTAGCGTTTATCAGAAGAAGCCGACGATTGTGTCCGCCCACGTAAGACCACGATTTATTTGTAAGCCTGGACGTGAGGCGCCAGCAAATTCCTTCTGATGCTTACTTAGCTCCATACAGTTGGACATATTCGAAGTCCCGTGAATTAGGCCAGTTTCATACTTGCAACGCTCTGTGATAAGAGTTAAGTTGAGCGACTTTGAACTCAAGTAGGCTGCGCTGTAGTCCATTTTCACGGTTGCTTATACGTTTATGATCTTCAGGCTTATCATTTGGAGGATTTAGTTTTGGGGCGATGTTTGTTTCCCTTTTGCATTTATGCCTCTAGCTCCTTTGATATGTTATTACGCACTCGATTACAAACATGAATATAATAGCTAGAACAACAGTCCAGGCAGACATGAATACAATAGCTAGAACAACTAAACATTGATATTGGGTACAGTAAAAACAAAATAAACTCAAAATCAAACAAAAAAAATACAATAGATATCATTTGACAATAAGAAAAAAATTTTATTTTAGAAACAAAATTACATAAAATATAATTACTTAATAATTAATTATAAAATTGGCAACATGCCTCGACCTAAAGGATGTAGGTACAGTCAAATATCCACGACAAGCTTCGTCACAACAAACTTCGTGACAATAATAATTACATCGAAATGGTAAGTAAATAGGTGATTAAATTGTTAAGTGTTAAATGCAAGCTCTAAGGCATATCATAACCAGGATAACTATACTCTAAGGTATGTTTATGACTCCACATTACTCCAGAAACAGAATATTAACGATGTGTAGAACAAACAACATGATCCACAAGCTTGCGGTTTCGTCCATTGTTTCATGAATTACATTCTCTCAAGACACTCCAAAATTACAAAACTTTTGATATCTGTTTATATTTGAAATTATTAATTTGTTCTAAATACACCGATTGTGTATCAATGCCTTTTTGAAACCGTCTCGTATCTTCGAATCACTAACGATCCATTGTCCCTGATACACATCAGTATATCGGCGATCTTAGTTTATGAAACATCGATATTATGATCATAGTATTATTATGAATACTATGCACAACTATGTGGGTTCGTTGCAGGCGCCGTGTCTGATAACGGTAATACGAGATGCCTGGCTTAAGCTCATTCCCTGAGTCCACATCATCTGATCCGTATTATCGGGAGCACCCCTTGACATAAGTAGATGTAAAGCTGATTGTACTTTTTCTATATCCTATTCCAGTAGGGCAGTTTTAACTTTTTAAGGTCTGTTGTCTATTATTGTGTTAGTTATAATTATAAGTTCTTTCTTTTCTTCATTTCACCGTTGATTAACATTTCAAGGTTTTGATTAAAGTTCAAGGTTTTAAAATTGTATTTTCTGTATTATCTAATAAGGTTCCTTAAATTCGCATTTCAATGTTGTGTATAATTCGGTTAATAATATAATATATTATATTTCTCATTGATCAGTTATGGAATATTCTTTTGGGTTCTATCTACCCTAACTGTTTTTTTTCTAGAATAAAAGAGAAAAATAAAAAAGGAGAAAAGGCCGGAAATTGTGTTCGTGCCATACACTAACTTCACCATTTTCGCAGGACAAAACACTTGATAATGTAATGATAACGGACGGAAAGATATAAATGTATCAGCATACATCCAGTAGGTACTGCAAATAAATAAAAATCGGCATGCTGTAGCACTTAAAAGAAGCGTTGAAGTTTAGCATCGAGAAACGTTAGTAGGCTGTCGATTCATTTTGAGAACGCATGGCATTTCGGAACTACAGTAGTATAGTGGACGCTGCGCTGGCGCCGCTCGCCACACAAGTCGACACACATTGTAAAGTACAAGCCACAAAAGATTGTTTAAAATAAACTAGCAAGGAATATGTATAATGTAACTACACGTAAAGTGACGAAAGTCAACTAATACTGTTCAAACTTGGCGCAAAGCATATGCGGTTAAATCTGCTATAGGTACCTATAGTTTGAGCAACATAGCTACTGTAATTTGTATAAGTGGAAACTGTTTTAGCGGAGACCTTAATTAAGTATTGTAATCCAAGTTAACGCTGTATCTTTCTCTAATCGAATAAAATAAAATTGGTGGGTAGTTAATGAATGTTACGTGTTTTCTGATTTAAGTATTTTAAAATACAAAAAACGTTTTAAAATTACAATTATTTTATGAAAATGCTATTTTTAGCGCAGCGTCCACGTAACGAATGCTTCAAGAGTAAAATCGTTGCATCTGCATAAATCAACGATTTTCAGCTGTTCAATTAAAATGTTATTCTGACCTAAACTTATTTTCTGAAACAATTGAGCGTTCGCAATTTTTCATTACCCTCAAATCCATTCAAAGTTAAAATTTCGAAACGAAGAGAAAATTCCTGTCCAAATAAAAGATTACAATGTTTTATACAGAAATCCCAACAAGAAAAGAAATCGTAACAAAGACGCTAATGAAAGCGTCACGGGAATCAGTTTTAATAATAAAGCCGTCCGTCTCGATGTCGTAACAACATCAAATTCGGGCCAATGAAATGCAGCCACAAACAACAGTCGTTGTAATAAACAAACGTAAGCTTTTATTAGCTTTAGACGTAATTCCATGTTGCGGAGACATCAAATTATAAACCACGTGGAACATTACGCAACTTTGAACCTACGGGACCTGAACAAATATGTATGCTTAGGAACATGTCCAGAAAGCATTAATTTTACTACCGTCAGCGTGTCGAATGCGAAATTTATAAATCAACATCAGCCTTTCATCGCCCATCGCTGAACATAGGCCACCCCACAAAACTCTATCCTCGGCCCAATACCGTCTTCAACATAAGGGCACACGGGGCCCGTGCCCAGGGCCCCCAATCTCAGGGGGCCCCGAAGGACCGACAATTTCTCTCACACATTTATTCTCAAAACATTTTTGTTACACATTACACTTTTTTCACAAATCAGTTATCTTCTCAGAAGGTTACAAGGTAATACCTATCCTTCAAAAAATTGACTAAAGAAACCGTTACCGTAATCGTAACCAAAAAACAGCAGCATTCTTATATCATTATTGACATATTATATCATACTGTATTTGATTACTATAGGGTAATCAGATACTACAGGTGATACTTCGTAAAAAAATTATATTATAATTAGCTTTTTTTACTTTCCCAAAGGGCACCAAATTCTTGTGTGCCCAAGGGCCCCTGCCTAGTTTAAGACGGCCCTGCCTCGGCCTTCCTCATTCAGTCGCCACGAGCATGCCGAGGGTGTACCGTTCCATTCCCATACACTTTGCTTACCAATTCGTGGTCTCCATTCTAGAGCACGGACTCCCCTTCGATTGTCAGTTCTTCGGTAGAGACCAGTCCATTACCTCTTCAACTTTTTAATTTTAAGAGTTATGCCAATGTCAACCAATTTATTTCTCTGACGTCTAACTCTCCATTTTTTTTAAATGATAATCTGAAATGTTGCTTTTGCTTTCAGCAAAAATATTTAAGGTACTAAGTTCGAATCGAAGCATTCCAAGCGATGATGATAATTATATTAGAAAACTCGTACGAATATTCGAACTTCTACTACGAGTAGGTCATACCTACTCATCATCATTTCAGCCAAAGTGTTGGACATACGTCTCCAAAATGATCTGCACATCACAAGATTCTTTACAGCTGGCATGCGACATTATTTTGTCTTTAACGCATAAACCTAATTTGCCGACATCAGTGTAGAAAATCGTAGCTACCATTGCTGTAGTTATAAGTTGATGAACATTTAAACAAGCAGATCTATTTCTGTTCATATTTATTTGAACTTTTTGTAAAAATTTTAAGATATAAATGGATTACCCTGGGATTAACCAAACAAAATAATAAGAAGAGTTCGAATATTGTAATTCTGAACCCAACAATACATATAATAAAAGTTCGCGTGATATTGATCAGTCAGTCATCGAAATTTAAACTCCTTGACATCATTTTGTGACCTGGTTCAGAATTATAGCCCTTATTAAGGCTTTCCAGTTTCACACTCTCCGATTAATAAATAGTGTTCCAGCATAAAAATCTGATTACCATTTAAAATTACTAACAAGTCTAACAACAATTCGATAACGTATAGAAATAATGTTATATGCATTGAAATATTAAGCAATAAACGGTAAAGCAATGAAGTCATTATAATGAACAACACATACATTCATTTAACCATAGCAATGTTAAGGTCATTAATCATTCGCGTAATCACTTTATCCTTAATTGAGCAGCTGTCAAAGATATATGTATCCTAAAGAGACTAAAAGCGTCTTAAATCGAAGGACAAAAATAATACATATCACTTTGTTTCTGGAGAAGAACAGAAATATCTTAGGAATTGGAACAACATCTTCGTTGTATATCTCAACTAGTTAATTGTAATAGTGTGTCGAACCCCATGCGTGCGGTTGCGTTCCATTATGTCAAATAGTTTAAGAGCTGGCGTAATAAAATTAAAGTTGTCCAGGTCAACTGCATTCTGAATGACAAGATGACGGTTGTGAACGTAAACTGTTTTGGGCGAAAGCTTAGCTACCCATTACCACACGACAAGTAAACCGACGATTCTGTGGCTCTAAATATGCTCGGGCTCATGTTGCAGTTGATTGGTTTCAAAGTTTTAGAAAAGGTATGACGGCATGCAAATTTTATTTCTTTGATGAAACTGCATACTTCGTGGCCTTTTAAGAGGCCTTTATTGTAATTTTAATGTTATTCAATCTCTATAACGCTCTCGCCTTAGATATCCCAATCGTCAGCAAAATCCACGACTCCATGAGCAAATTATGAACCCAGCTAGGCCCCTCCGGCCAGCTTTTCTCTGAGAGAAACTACGGCTGGTTACCGTGTGCAATTGCAATGAACGAGGCGCATGGCAAAGTGTTCTGCGGGGTTAAAGGTATCAAGCTACGGGTTACGAACTTCGGCTAAGGAAGTTGCCGAGGCTACGCTGCGGATTTAAATGCTGGTATGGATTAGAAATATTAAGCCTATGTGCAATTGGAATGACAACAAGGCGGATGACAAAGGGGTCAACCCTACCAGGAGGTCAGGACACGGGTTACGAACTTTGGCTTTGTGCCGGGGCGGGATGGATAAGAAGTGTTCAGCTAGCTCCTGCACTATAAGTCGAACGTGAGCGTGCATCGGTCACGGTGTCGACTCCCGTCCGTAACTCGCACCTAATGTTTGCGACTCCCGAAATAAACGTGACCGACGAAGATTTCGAGAAAGGCATCAGGCGTCATGCCTATAATGTGGATGCAACATAAATACCTACGGTAGCAAGATTAAATGACCGACATTTTTCTTTGTTAAAGTCCGATTATTACGGTTCGTTTAGGGAATTAAGATGCTTAATGCTGTGACTTATGATATTAAGTCGTCTAATTTCGGGACTTTTGCACATCTTATTTGGTCTGATACACTCGTGTATTAACATCTTTATTGCACACAATAGAAATACTTTAATACACTTACCAAAGGAACTTAACTCTATATGTACATAGATGTTTGGTGATGGTGGTGGTGTTTGTGATGTTTCATGTTTGATTGTTTTGGGTTTTATTGTTTGTTTGGGTGTTTTCTGTGTTTTGGTGTCTTCTTAGCGGAAAAAAGAATATCATGTGAATTTACGAATAGTGTTAAAATAATTTCTTTTTAACAAAAAGGCTGCCAATCGTTAAATAAAAACTGAAAAAAACCTTTTAATTAACGCCTTCCACAAACGCAACAGTAACTGGCTAACAATCATTTTCATCGCCCGCATCTTTAAACAGCAAGATAGCGTGACAAAATAGAAGCACAGAATGTTGAAAGGAAGGGTGAATCAATGAATTTTATTAGATCTAGACGCAATTGCAGACAAGTAGCGGAGTACGGGCGGCGGAGCGAGTTGTTTCATTGATGCGGCGAGCCATGATGTAACCGCTATTATCAGAACCATACCAATCTTTACCTCACCGGTCATATTTAGAGTTCCGTGTCTATAAAGTAAAGGGAAATCTTATGGTAAACCTCTGCGGCACGTCTATCTGTGTACTGATCTTAAGCGGATTAATTTCTGCTCTAAGATTGAAATTTGGTAAAGGAATACGCCGTACTTGATACATATTCCAATATTATTATTTAAATATGTACATTTTCATTACACCTTCGTAAAATTTAAAAAATCTCTTAATAAGGATGACGTTATCGCAATACTTATACTTAAATAGTACGGAACCCAAGGCACGATAGTTCCACTCTCACTTTGCGGCATTTTTATTCACAAGGTCATTGTTAACATAATAACTACATAACAGATTATGTTATATCCTGTTATTGATGAAAGAGGCTGTTTATTTTTCTTCCACGTCTTGTTCTAGTTAGTGAAAACGTGCGAAATTCTGGATTGTAAACAATTATATCGCCTATGTACAATTTTACATTCCTCTCACTGAAATAAATGACGTAAACATCCGCGAATCTACGGTGCAACATTTTCCAGGTGTAGTTTGTTCTATATATTAAGTCTCGCGAATCCATCTATTTTAATACTAACGATGAAGGTAGGGTTACTCGTATGTCAAGTCTTATGACGTGGAAAGATCCTGTTAGTCTGCCAAGGTTGGTTTCTGTTCAATCGTTGAGTTTTGTATATCTTCTTCGGTAGTACCTACACAATTTTTCAATATGAGAACCGATAAAAAATTTTCATATCACCTTTTCTGTCTGCCGGTAAAATTAGTTTTTCTGTCATCACATTATCATAATTATTTTACTGAGAATTAAATCAATGGTACTATAGACGCTAGGGGGATTGTTTTTGCTACGCGCTCTATACAAACCAAGTCCGGATATATTTTCTTTGCTAACCAATTAAAGTCAATGACATTTTAAAGATCACGACACGACCTAGAAACCAATATCTGTGCTTTACATTTGTCAAATTTCGGTAAAAATATATTTCAACGAAAATCTGACAAATGTAAAACAGCAAAAACTATCGATTTCTGTTTCGTGTCTAAAAAATTTCATTGACTTTAATTGGTTAGTACCTATTGAAAATATAAACAGCCTTCGTTTGTATGGAGCACGCAGCAAAACTATCCACTTAATAGAATATCCTACGCAGTTCTTCGTAGAAAAACGTCATTGTAATGAACGGATTCGTTGAAGGAATAGATGCCAAGAGTGATGAATTGTTCCGACTTTCTGAGGGCACTATTAATCATTTGTACGACATCAACCGTAGGCCAAGCACGGTTTGTGTGGACGCAAGAAGGATCGAGATAGCCCATCCTAAAATTCAGTTCATTCCGCCAGTAAAGTTTTTTTTACTTTTCATGTACTTAAAAGGGAAGTCCATGCATTGACATTTCGCTTACCAGATCCTCATAAAATCGTATAAAAGATTTCCATTATGCTGGTGCATTATACTCGTACAGACAGAAAACTAGAAACAAAACAAACAAAAATCACGTAAAATTGTCATACTTCGAATATTGCGGAAACAAAGAGTCTACCCATCAAACTGAACTACTTTTATGGAATAGCAGATATTTTTTTGTTCCGATCGGTTTGCTCCCGCAGTAAAAGTTGTGCAGTTTGTTAGTTTAAATGAACGCTAATGATATAAATTTCACTCTGTATATTTATAGCACTGATTATTTTCAGGTTACTTTATTTTAGATAACTCAAGTTTAACATTAGTTGTCATGTCAGGGAGACTATAATTCTTTGTCACTTGCGAAAGTCTGAATGAGCACTTGAGATGGCACTCCTAATTTTAAGCATCCGTGGCTGTATGCTTGGCCCGCTGTAGTGCTATAATACAGCCAAAGTTACCACTGTTAAGATTTACTATCCGGCGTTAGTTCGGCAAATGTTCTGGTGGAACTCCCTAATTCTATTTTACCATTTACGACACCATATAAAGTGTAATGAAATGGTTTTTAGTACTACTACAGTGGACTAAAGAAGTTTGTTGTGATATACTTTGTTTTAGTGATATACAGGTGTAAAGGGTTTGTTGGTGTTTAGGGATGACTTCTATTTACCAAATAGAAGAATTTTCTTTCTGGTGCCAAGATAGTTTTCTTTTTTGTGTTTTTGTGGAAGAAAGGCTATTTTGTCAATCTATTATTAATTGATAGAAAAAGCTAAAAGTTAATCGTACTATGTTAAAATTATATCTATAAAAGTTATTTGGTTGAAACAAAATTAAGAAACATCGTAAAAAATTTATTCTTTTAAAATCAGCTGATCGGGATTAACATTTTTCAAACTTTATATCTGTCTTATATCAAAGCTAACGCTAGCGGCTATTTAAACTGTAATGCAATGTTACTTAACTAAAATTATTAATGAAGATCACAGCCTTGACCCCTCTTTTGAACCGGAGATCCATATAAGTACGTTTATGATACAAAACAGCTGTTGGCGTGCACCCAATACTTTCTAAAAGTAAAGCTACAATGTTTCCTTTAAGCCTGTCCGAAGTTGAAGAGTTTCAAGACATTATTTAAAAGTTTTATTTTCAAGAACGTGTTTTATGTTACGGTGAGATTTTCAAGAGATAATATGCACTATGAATGTCAATAATCAAAGGTTACGCGTGGTAACATCACATCACGTCTCAGAATACATCAATTAGGCTACATTATTTTAAGCTAAAGGATAAACGAGGATGTTGAATTTTAGGCAACTACGCCTTATTTTGTAAAGATGGATGCGAATTAGAACTTTATTTAAAAAATTGTTACACATTGAAAATAATAAGGTTGCTGGATGTAAGTTAGTGTTTATTGAAACTTGCTAACAAAATGTGACGGAGTTTCCTTTCCTAGGGCTGCAAATCGTGCTACTTTGTAAAAAGCTTCATTGCATAATTTACTAAACGTTTAACACCGATTTTTGGATACCTTTTGATGGTGGTCATGGTCAGAGACTTCGCTAGAACTACCTTCTTCTCAAACCTTAAATGTTTGACAGCAACACTGACTGCAATTGATAGCATAACTTAATATATTTGCTTATTATTGTCAAAATTATCCCGAATATATTACCAGTAGAAGTCTAAGTTATATCTACACAAAAGTTATGTCCAGTTATTAAGAATATCCACACTTTAAATTGAGCCTGTGATAAGAGTTATACTATAAAATTACTTATAAATGGAAATAATGGGGGACGGTTTCCAGACATCGTCGGTCCAATAGTAAACTAGCCAATCTGTCATTTTGGCATTTTAGACTTTACTATAGCAAAATTTATGTTTCATTTCGATTCAAGTGGTGGCAAAGTATCGTATGTCAATAATTGAGAAGATATTGCTATTATTCTTTTCGCCTATCTACGTGAGATAGTCATTACACATTAGACAACTAAGCAAGTATATCAGTTGTTTTTAAAGTGTGACCCGAAAGACAATTATCTAGGACCAATACACCGATTTTTATGAATATCTACGTGAAAAACTTGCTTTACAGTACCTAATTAATTTAATCTCCCCAAAATTTTAATTGAGTCTCCCCAACAGTTAGGAATTTTCAGATTGGCTAGTTTACGATTGGACCGACGACATAACGTCGCAATTGATTTAAACAAAATACCGCAACAATTTATCCCAGGGACAAGTCTAAACAAACTGACGTATTTAGCGACACGACACTTTGACGGACGAAATATTACGACGGCTCACATATAAAATATCACCTTTCCGTAAACGTGAGCGAACAATTTGTTCACTAAACTTGCTGGTGACAGTAGAAACGTGATCCTTTTGTGTTATTCAATTATATTCGTGGAATTTTTTTTTTTTTTAGAATTCGTTTCAGCAAATTTATAACTTGCCTTATCATTTTGAACAGAATAGATAAAAATACCTAAACGTAGGAAAAAACATGTAAGTATGGAAAACTTTTTTATCGGTGTTTATTTATACTATCTACGCCTGTAGCACGAGTTGTTCAGATGGGGTAGACACGAGTTTATTATCGTGGACTTATGGAATGCGACAAGATGATAATTTTTTTTTTTTAAATAAAACCATTAAATATAACGTTTTTCAAAGTCGAAGTCAAAGACTATTTCTTTGATTTCGACTTTGAATAACGTTAATCTGGGTGTAAGTGGGTTAAAACAATTGCATAACTTTAAGAGTTAAAACATCTTTTCCCAAGGAACAATTTCAACTTTTCATAGAAACATCCGATCAGCTAATTGCTATAGGTTGCTATAGCTTCCTCGAGGAAAGTTGTTCGGTATCATGAATTCATGAGTACAATTACCTTTAACTGTCTGCATTCACACTCTATTTAGGCATTCTGTGTACATTCTTATTCGTAGATTCTGTGCAATCGGTTTTTTTTAAGATTTTGCATTTGTTCGGGAATGACAAACGTGACACACACCTATACAAGGTGTTTCATAAGTAAAAATAAATATTTAAAACTCTTAAGGGGGTTGTTTAGATCGTCAAACTGAACAACTTTCTCTATGGGACCAACATCGAAATCGCGAAAAAAGAATCTGATATCCCATACATATTTTAGCTCTAGTCGATTTGTGGAACATCATAATTTTTTTTCGCGATTTCGATATTGGTCCCATAGTAAAAGTTGTTCAGTTTGATGGTCTAAACCACCCCCCTAAATGTTTATTGATAGTGATAGTGACACCCCCTTATATGTTGTGAAGGCGGCTGGAATACATAATATACAGGGTGTAAGGGAATTGCTTCAGAAAACTCAAACACCTTCTAACACCTTGTAGTTGAATGGGTACCATTGAATCACACGGTCACCATTTCGTCACCGTACCGTACAACTGATCTAAAAACTTCACTATCAATACAAAGACAAAATATGATATTAAATACATCGAAGAATCAGGTGTCGCGACAAGTACGAGCGCTATAATTAGACCGCGAGTCAGATTGCTTATGCGCATCGGCGCTGCACATTTCTTGGCCTATTTAATATTATGATGATCGAGCGAATGGCGGTTATTATTTGCATATGTTTTAAATATTTCATATTTTGTTTGTAATTATGTGGAACCAAGGTTGTGGCTCTCGTCCAAATCTAAACTTTGGCATTATTTATATTTTAATATCATTCACATTAAAATCAACTATCGTACCTATATACCTGGGTTTAATCCAAAATTAGGTAGATTTTCGAGTAGATACGAAAAGATTTGAGAAATTTGCATTCCCAAAAACATTTGTAGATATAAGGACAATTTGAAGGCGGCTGGAATACATATACAGGGTGTAAGGGAATTGCTTCAGAAAACTCAAAGGGGTGAAAGTAAATTCCTACCGCTCAAAATGTATGGAGGAACAGATTTTTTTTGAGATCTCATTGTAGGTCCCATAGTAAAAGTTGTTTATATTGATGGGTACTTTCACCCCTTTGAGTTTTCAGAAGCAATTCCCTTACACTCTGTATTCTCTAACGCCCAGATAACTAGCCTAGGTGGGGCACCTATTCGCCTTTGTTTGAGAGAGGAGGCTAGGTATCCTGCAGTGGGAATATACAAGGTGTTACAAAAATACAAATAAGGGGTGGTTTAGACCATCAAACTGAAAAACTTTCACTATGGGACCAATATCGAAATCGTGAAAAAAAAAAATATTTTCTATAGGTACTCTACAAATCGACTCGAGCTAAAATATTTATGGGATATCAGTTTTTTTTTTCGCGATTTCGACGTTGGTCCTATAGAGAAAGTTGTTCAGTTTGACGGTCTAAACCACCCCCTTAAGAGTTTGAAAAATTTATTCTTACTTATGTAACACCCTGTATAGGCTGATGATAATGGTGGCAATGAGTAGATGCTCGTGCTCGTGGGTTCCTTTTTTTCAATGAATGTTTAGCGCTATTTAAACACCACAAAGGTTCTTATTCGACACGAATAACCTTCGCATTTGTCTCTAATACCTTTGCTAAGACTTCCTTCATTTTTCAATTTAAAAGCTTATAAATGATCTCAAGTACTTAACACGTTTCAATAATGCTTGGAATATTTCAAACACCTACATGAATTGTGATACATACATAAAAAAGATAAGGAACGTGTTGTCTGTCCGTTCATGTCGTGTACTCGAAACTATTCAAAGCGTTTGTAGAGGCGACAACTTTATGGCTTATTCAATGTCCGTGTGTACTCGAATGGTATTTCTTGTACTTACAGCTATATTACCTATAGATAGCTGCGTCTATGTCTGACGTAATAAGAGAAATCTATTTAATTTTAAGTGAAAACATACATGGTGAAATAGATATAATTAGCATCCTCCATCAATCGAAGCAACAAAAATAATCTGCTGTCCCATACTCAACTGCACCCGCAGCCGCTGCCTACACGACAGGGACAGCAGATTTTTTTTGCTCCGATCGGTTTGCTCCCATAGTAAAAGTTGTTCAGTTTGATGGGTAGACTCTTAGTTTAAAAGGATGCTAATGATCTTGCTAATGATATCAATTTTACCCTGTATACAGAGTTATATTAAAAATGCTGCTGCTGCTGTTCCAAACTAAAGTGTAAAGCCTTCTCGACTCAAATGTATGAAACAACAGATTTTTAATGCGATTTCACGTTTGATCCCATAGTAAAAGTTGATCAGTTTCATGATCTTAACCACCCCTGAAAATTCAGCTAAATATTTTACTATAACCCTTTATACAGCGGGGTGTTACAAAAATACAAATAAACTTGGGGGTTGTTTAGTTAGACCATCAAACTGAACAACTTTCAGTATGGGTCCAACATCGAAATCGCGAAAAAAATATCAGATTTTCCATACTCTACAAATCTACTCGAGCTAAATGTAAAGGGACAGCAGATCTTTTTTTTTGAGATTTTGATGTTGGTCCCATTGTGAAAGTTGTTCAAGTTGATGGTCTAAAAACCCCCTTAAAAGTTTTAAATGTTTATTTTTACTTTTGTAGCACCCAATATTGACATAGGGTCCTTATTAATATGCTGACACTTTTTAGGGGATGATCAGACCGTCAAACTGAACAACTGTCTTTTTGGCACCAACATCGAAATCGCGAAAACAAAATCAGCTGTTTCATACAAAACTGGAAACCTACTTGAACCAAATGTATGGGACAGCTGATTTTTTATCGTGATTTCCATGTTGGTCCCCATAGAGAAAGTTGTTCAGTTTGATGATTTGATCATCCCCTTAAAAAAGTGTCAGCATATTAAGAAGGACCCTGAATGCATGATATTCAGAAAATTTGCTAAAAATACTTGCATGCAATATTTGTAGCAAGACTCATGAAGGATGAAAATTTAAAAGTCGTTTAGTTTGTCTGATGAAATAAAGCTTTAATACTTTAAATTTATATTTTCCACGTCAAAAACTACGTTTTTGTCAGGTTTCATATAAATCCAACCTGTCGTTTTAACGTCAAAACCATAGACATCTGAGGTCAATGGTCAAAACATATCTTAAACTCACACACATCAAAACTATACGAATTACCCAGTGCTGAGGTATCTAAGACATTTTTCTTCTAAGTTCATCAAACACTTTACAACTATCAACTTCTAACGCTTCTGTTCCTAAAACAACTATCTAACTAAACTAAGTCTTCTGTTCCTAAAAGAAACAAAGCGATTGGTTAGTCCAAGTCCCAATAGGGGAATTGTCAAGACAGGTATAATAATTGAAGCGATCTGGTATAATCATAGTGATTACAATGTGGGCCACCGGCATCCACGGGACGGCCTAATAACGATAATCGATGCCATGATGGACGATTGGAAAGCCCTGGGTAATAGGTGTTGGAAGCCAATTTAGCGAAGAAATGAATTTACATTCCTCAATGTTTTAGTTGAGTAGGGCATTGGAGCAGGCGTTAAGATTTAACTGGATGAAATGGATTTACTTTGTTTATGTTGACCGAAGCGTAGTTTGGCACGAATGCATCAAAATAATTTACTGTCATTTTATTGTGCTAGCAGGGTCCTTTCTTAATATACTGACGTTTTTTTATGGGATGATCAGAACAACCAATTTTCGCTATTAAGATGATAGCTCCATAGTGAAAGTTGATCAGTTTGATGGTCTGAAGCACCCAGTTTAATATGTTTTCACCCCGTATAATGCACTCTCTAGTCCTTACTCTATTGAATCTTATAGAACAAGAAACCGATACGATCATAATGCATCAATAATCAAGAGATCGAGGATCGGGAGAGCGCATCTTTATATCACAGTTCTAAAGAAAACATAATTACAAGCTCTTTTGAGCGAAATACCTAAAATGCACCAAGGTGTTACAAAAATACAAATAAACCTTTAAGGGAGTGGTTTAGACCATCAAACTGAACAACTTTCACTATGGGACCAATATCGAAATCGCGAAAAAAAAAATTGATGTTCCATACTCTACAAATCGACTAGATCGAAAATATGTATGGAAAAAAAATTTTTTTTCGCGATTTCGATGTTGGTCCCATATTGAAAGTTGTTCGATCAGTTTGACGGTCTAAACAACCCCCTTAAGAGTTCTAAATATTTATTGTTACTTATGAAACTCCCTGTATAAAGAAAATGGATAGGTACTTACCTAAGTTCAAGTTCAAGTAAAAGAACACGCCTTCCGTTCTTACTTCACCCGGCGCAACGATCGATTTAACTTCAGTATAACAAAACTTTTCGACTTATAATGGCTGGTGACAGGAAACTTAATTGACAAAGTTTGTTAAACCATAATGTCTTCCTTAATCTGTAATCCGTAGCGATGATTCACTTGAGGAATTTCAACAATTATTTAGTTCATCATTTTGATGCCGTTTTATTCGTAGAATAGAATTCATAGATTGTAGATTTGTTACAGAATGAATCACTTTTCGTGTAAGTACTTAATGTACCTAGGTATACTGGTATTCATCTGTGATACGCACAGAGGCTTAGTGGTCTGTGGTGATACGTAATAGCCGTATTTATTGCACCTTTAAGGTGAAATGTCATCTATCGTAAGGGCCACAACACAAAGAAGGCCCCACAGAAGGACAAATGTATAGTTCAGAGATATAAAAAATTGCTAAAGACAGCTTTGACTATCCATTTAGGTAAGTGACTGGATTCGTGCAATACTTTTTACTCTACTTCAATAAAAGAACCGTCTATGAAGCTATTGAGTGTTATGTTGTATCTGATATAATAATAGTCATGCTAAATCCCAACGCATTAAAAAATAATATTTTTCGAAAATTTGTCACATCACCTATAAGTAGTATAACGCATTAAAATTGTGTAAAACATGAGATGATTCCCTGTCCTTATTATATTAAATAATTACTGGGGCAGCAAATCAAACATGGTAATCGTAAGTGAGAAAAAAATTAATAAAATGATAAAAATATATATCGTCTGTGTCCATAAATACCTACATTGATTGATCGACGACATTTCTGAGCTCTACGGGAAAATTAATTACAAAATAACTTGTCTTGATTATTATTTTGCACCTTACATTAAGTCGATCCATTTTTCTACAATCTGAACTATAATTTGTTTCAAAAGCCGACGTATGAAGGACGACGACATCTCGACGTATCCGCCAGTAGATTTATTGTTTGCTTACATGTAAACGATATGTTCATGAAATATTACTAGCATTCTGACAACGCTTTGACCGGTCCACGTCAAATACCGCTGTCACATAGGAATTCGTGCCAACTGATTATGTACGCTAAATGTTTGTTAATAATAATTCATTTGCGCAAAATAATATAGGTTCTTACCTAGTTACCTACACATACCTACAGTTGAATATAGCATTTTTTTGGAACATACTAAAGTTAAGTAAAAATTAATTTTTAATTTGAATTATCGATTTTTCGTTATTGTTTTGGTCGGAATTTGATTGGAATAGAGTTGAAAGGATCATGCCCAAAGTTCTATGAAAGTTAGGCTGAACTTGCGTCTGGTCAAATTATCACCTAAAGATAGGACGTAATAAGCCTTATTTTAACAAGATAATCGCTAAATAATTGATGGGTAATATTAAAAAAGTCCTAAGTTAAAAAATATATAGGTTATTAAAACAAAAGCATTAATTCCATACAAAAAAATACTGTAAAAATTGCATTTTATTTTTAAACCCCCATTCCCATAGGGCCAAATATACATTTAATGGGATTCATAACTCATACCAAATATTTTTTTAAATAAATGATGATGTAGCATTGATGACGCATCTTTAGCCTTGTTTCGGGCATAATTCTTTGAACGAGAACGTTCCCCCCAGAACAATCATCGGACACAAAATATCACAACAATGTTATGTTAGTACCTAAGTCGATTTTCTTTTTTAACGAAGCTAAGTTTAAAAAAAATACCGTTTCTTAGTTTTAATTATGTCCTTTAAACGTTTAAATTTAGAATTATTATAGCAAAATTTGCATTAGCAAGAAATCAATTAAAATTCAAATTGACGCCAATATTATTACTTCCGCCTTAAATGCGTAAATCACATAATATTTCTACATACAATAAAGCCATTTGTTATTTCAAGATTAATAAGATAACGCGTTTCAATTTATAGGCTCATTGAGTATGAGTAGCGCCTCGTAAGACTTGCTGGACACAATCATTAGCCTAGTTTCTTCTGCGGCTTCGTATGTATGGCCATAATGCACACAGCAGATGTCCATAATAGGCATGAGGTATGCAAATAATCGATTGAATTCAATTTTACGGCGATAAAGCTAGTACACGATTAGCATTCTATTATTTTAATTGATTATTAGCTATGACAGTAGCATAAGGTAAGCATGAGTTAATTTGCAAATCAACACAGCGACTCTCACGATTATATTACATATAAATATTATAGAGTTCACGGAGATGTTAGTATTATGTGACAACTAATTATTTTAGCAGAAAATAACATACATTGCTAGATTTTTTTTTAGAGTTTCTGGTAGAATTCTGATAGACTTTACTAAAATCGATTTTTAAAAGGTAGCTAGATGTTTTTCTCCGTGTCCGAACTATGTCCAAAGCGATAGTGAGCCCGTCTCGGTAGTTGCCACGCCATTGCCACTGTGGAGAATTTTTTTCTACTTATGCCAAGAACATTGAGGCATGCAGATTTGTCTTATAGTATCGGATACGTCAATTTGAAATGGGAAAAACATTACCCTTCTTCTGGAGCAGTCGGAAAAAAAAAGAACAGCTATCAGTTATGTGCAAGCGCAGTCTGAAGGTCAATCCGTCTACGATGGTCGATGATACTCATTAAAAAAGTTAACCCACTACCGGATATGATACTTGGGAGAAAAATATTTACTTTCTACGTTAAAATTAAGATAAAAGACGTGTAACTGTTTTTTATCAACAAAATCGCAAAACATTCAGGAATGTTCAAATTGACATACTGACTCGTAAATTTCGAAGGAATGTGCAAACATTTTGAGCTCGGTATAAATATTCTTGACTGTAAAAATTAGTTTTTTGATAGGTGCAACTGATAATCAAATAGGTATATCTAGATTTCTGAGATTACGAAAATCTTCACTAACGAACATAGATAAAATCGTTGAAATTTGTTAGAATTAGAAAGACTTATTCAATTATAATACAGGATCTCTAAACGAGTGATCCCTTTTGGGTAGGAAGATACAAAACACCCATTTACTCCTCTATTGCTAACTCAACATTGGATAAGGAAAGGGTTCGACTGATAATGCCAGTATAATGTTAGAAAGGGACATCCCAGACGGCACACTTACCAAATCTTATTCTATTCTATTATATTCTCAAGGGATACGTGAAGGAATAATCAGTAACTGGCTGAAGCTACTAATGAAACAGATCCCGTCTTTGATGATATCGCAACTCTCGGCAAACCATCTGACACGGCGTCTCGTTATCTTGTATATCTTATGCACCGGTGACACATTACATACTTGGCTTATCTCTGCAAGATTGCGACAAGGTCGCTTCACTTGCGTTAGAAACGCAAACATAAATAGTAGATTATGCACCAAGGGGATAAAGCAGTGCTTTTCATCACGGGCGTTATATTGAATCCCGAGCGCAACGAGGGATTCTAGGGTTAACTCCTGAGCGTAGCGAGGGAGTTTAGAGTTAACTCCCGAGCGTAGCGAGGGAGTTAAGACTAGAATCCCGAGTGAAGTGAGGGGTTCAAGCTCGCCCAAGACGAAAACACGTTTATCCCCGAGGATCATACTCTACTTTTCACACCTTCCGCGAGAAAATTAAAAGCAACACTATTAGAAACAAAGTATTTTATTAGAGTTATAACAAAGTATTCGAGTTATTATTGTAGTATAGTATTTAGAATACATTATTTGTAAGTTGGCAAGTTTACCAGCAGTAACTCATCTGAAAGTTTTTCGATATCTTCGCTTTTTATATTTTAAGAGTTCATTTCCACGACAAGCGCCATTTATCCAAAAAATCAATGCCACCTCTGTAACAAATAATAGACAGGTAAGTAAGGTAGGTTTAAGTACTAAGTATAATTATCAATAATTATTGTATGTAGGTAAGTACCTATATTATAAACTTTCTTAAATTTAATTGACCACTGATCGGTAAGATATGTACCTATAATATGTTATGTATATACTACTAACATACTTTATATTATGTAGCTATTATAGGAACCTAAAATTCAATCAGTAGGTATGTAGGTAGGTACTTACTTTTATGGCAAGAAAACTGTGGTCAGGTGCTTCATTTAGAATAGTTTCTACATTTTGAGCTTTATATACTTTTGATTTCTTCGCTCGATGACCTTCCCGATTTCCTCTTTAAAAATGCCAATAATTTGAATTTGAGTATAAATAACAATAAAGTATTCATTTCTTGCTAGAAAAATCGTTCAAAATACTGTGATTTGCAAAATTTGCGCCTTTTTTCTTTTTTTGTTTTCTTTACTCGTGGTGGTCAGTTCTATTTTCGAATTAAGTTCTTTTTGGTGCAGGTCTCCATGATAAGTTTTCATACGAATTTTACTAGGAATTTTAAGTTGCGGTCGTAGTAACTATAAATAATCTGTGGATGCGGTTCCAAATTCAAATCACTTTATTGACCGGCGGGTTATAATGAAATTCAGTACAACATTATGACCCGGCGCAGCGTAGGGCTATAATGACTTGCTTTAGGTTCGATATACGTGACATATAATTGGCCATTTTCGAGCGGGTGGTGTGAAAATGTAGTTTATCTATTTTGAGACAATAACTCTGCGAAATTGTGTCATGACATGATGCATTATAATTAGGGATACCCCGATACGCCTTTTTGCCGATACGATACCGATACCGATACTCTTATTGATTTCAAAAATGAAGGTAAAATAAATAAAACACATGTCTAGTGAAGTTTTTAATTAAATAAAAAATACACAGATTGAGATAATAATATATAAAACATTGATAAGATTTTTGTTTAAAAAACAAAGTATCTTTAATTGCTGCGTAGAAAGGCGATTTCGCAAGTCTGTATGAGTAAGACCTGCGCCCGCGGCATGATCCCGCGATAAAGCACTATCGCGCCCTAGCGAGTTAGCAGGCGCGATAAAACGTTTATCGAGGCACCATGCCGCGGACGCTGGCTGCGGTGGAAAATAATGCCTCTTTTGTAATGAAATAGACGAGATAACATGCGTATTTACATTACATTTTTAAAGCGCGACATTTCGGCCATAAAAATAATTATCGCCGATGCCGATACATCGGCAAATCTAAAGTATCGCCGATGTGTATCGGTATCGGATGCATCCCTAATATAATGTAGATTGTTTCTAGGACGCTCTTAACGATTATTTTATCCCACTTTTAATGAGTTACAAAATAAAAATAAAATTTCCGACAAAGTCCAGTGTCTCTTTTACTCTAATTTACTCTGGGTCTGGATTTTGTCAGAAATTTTTATTTGATTTTCAAGACTCTTTACTGATACTCTCTCTCTCATCATCAGCCTTTATACGTCCCACTGCAGGGCCTACCCTCATGTAGGTTGTATGGACGGTAGTCCACCACGCGTGCCTAATGCGGTTTGGCATACTTCACATACACATCAGAATTTCGTCTTCAGCGTATGCAGGTTTCCTCACTAAGTTTTCCTTCACCGTTTAAGAGCAATCGGTATTACGTACATATAAGTTAGAAAAACTCATTGATACATGGCATAGTAGACACCACTCAAACATTTAATAAATTATATTATTTTTACACAAATTTGATGCACTATGGAGCCAAATCAACATTACAATTTACATACAAACGTCGTTCGTCTAAATAACTAATAGCATCTAACCAATGGTTGCTTCATTCAATAAATACAGTCATTGGAGTCCACGTCCCAAATGAAAGCTACTCTGAAGTCTTTAGGTCCAGGGCGTCGATGACCAATCAATCGCCTCGGACATTTTGATCGTTTTATAATTATAGGAAACAGTTCTTAAAAAAATATGGCAGGTTGTAATAAATGAATGTAAATGTGTAATGTGTAATAAATAAATATGGACAAGTCAATATCTTGAAATCTGCCGCATTCTCGTCCTAAGGAAACGTGTACCTAGAAACGATACAATTATGTGAAGTGGATGCTTCCAGCATAGTTATTGGTGTTTTATTGACAATCGATTTCAATTACATAGTGCAATAAAAGTTTATTGATGGAGTTTGATGTGTCAGGTTATATAGTATTGGAAAAATTTAATTATTGTAGACATAGAATGCTGAGAGACAAAGATGGTAATATCGGATAAATTAATATACTACGGACGACGTAACGTAGATATTGCTATTTCGCTACGAGATTTAGCTTAAATAGATTTAAGATGTAGCAAATACTCTTTCTAATGGCGAAATGGGCCTAAAATATATTTTATATCTTTAAAATTATACTTAAACGATTTGAACGTTTTTAATGTCGGTTCTTCTAATCATTTATTTTAACGGTGATTCTTTTCATAATTTCACATATTGTTTCTAAAGCACCTTGGCACCGTACCTCGTATAACTATATATTTATCCCGTACGAGTCTAAGCTTATTTGTCTTACCTTCAGTCAGAAGCAGGACTACTATTATGTATCCCATTCCCACGCCTGAAGGAGAGAAGCGAATGAATGTAAATTAGGTTGTTGTGTGGTCCGAATTATGCTAAAATATCCATCGTAAAAACATAAAATAATAATCTTTCATAAATAAATTATACGCATCAGTCTTGATTAAATTCATAATCATAAGCCCGTTTTCCGTGATCTACAGAAAATAAACAACTAATTTATATATTGAAAAGATTATTTGCATATGACCTAGAAGATCGGGTTACAATAGTTACGTTTGTACAAAGACAAGAATTGGTAGGTCCATTTTATATTTAAAACCAGTGATGTGCGAAATAGAAAGATTCGTTTCCTCCAAAAAATAAATATGTGCATTATAGCGTTTTCCTTGAATTGAAATATATTGAAATTAAATGAAATATTTTACTTGTTAAATTAAAAACTGCTTTGCGACTTGCCTTGTTTTTTATTTATTCGATGAATATTAATATTAGGAAAATTAAAATAAAATAAGAATTAAATTAAATTAAATTAAATTAAAAAATTATTTATTGCCTTTCTATTATATTTTACAACACAGTTCCTTATAGTAACAATCATTGAAGATATCTTAATAATTTGATGGTTTTTTTCAACAAAATTGAAGAAAGTCCAATGTTCTGCTCGACATATGTATTTTCCATCTAAGCTGATGAAATGGCAGTAAAAAAAAGGTTTATATTACACCCGCTAAGTAATATTGCTATTGGAATAAATCTTTGAACAAAATTGTGAACGTGTTCCAATACTAACTATTTATTCATTTCATTTTCGATTGCGTTAACTGTAAATTTATCGATAGTTTTATTTTCGACAACCATCCATCTCTACATAAAACAATTCCGCTTTGGATCGGATAACATCTGCATAGAAATCCGTTCTCTTGTGTAAATAAAACAAAGACGGGGACCTGTTTCAATTAAACATCGGCTGAGTTATTCTAAACTGAAGAAAAAACATTTACTTTTATTATCTTTAGGTAGTTACTTTATTGTTTACCAAAGCAGTTTCGTTATTGACGTCTCATGGTATAAAATGTCGAATATAATAATTACTCATAAGTATTATTCAAAATGGTGGAATATGTAAATCAGTTGTATACAAAAATAGTATTCCTAATCTGACCTCTTGCTCCACGTGTTCCGCATCGATGTTCGAAATATTGGTCGTGTTACGTCTAAATTAGTAGTCGCCGAGGAAATGGGTCGAGGTTGAGTTTATTAACCGACCTAGTATCTAAAGAATTACCTACCAGGTTCTCTCTATTATGTGCATATAATCCAATGTCTAGTGATGTCAGCTCAGTTGGTTCTCAGGTTTGAAGCCCGTATTAATAAATCGATCTCAAATCCTCGCACACTGCACTGCACCTACTACACTCAAAGAAATCTTTAACTAAATGTTTGTTAAATGTAAGTGAACTTTAGTGACTACCGAACTGTTTTGTAAAACATAATCAAACATTTGGTTATAAATAGCCAATTGTTTAGCTGTTACCAAATGGTTGATTATGTTTTATAAAACAGTTCGGTAGTCACTAAAGTTTGGTTGTATTTAACAAAACATTTTTTCAGTGTATAATTACTAGACCTACCCAGAATCATTACCTACTGACTAAGTTTGAGAATCAGGCGTGGTAACTATTACGCTAACCGGGTCATGAAATTGAATATAAGTTTACAAAGTGCAACAAGTACGTCGAAGAATGTAGTGGAAACCGTGTGAAGTGTTAGCACGGGTGTGTGCCATCACCATATGAAGAGTCCTAACTGCACCCGTGTCGAAACTCGCGCTACGCTTGTTTAGCACGCCACTATGTTGTGTAAGCTTTAGGCTTGATGCGCAGCGAGCCACTCGCGACAGCCATTTGTGGCAAGCATCATGTTACTGCAGTACGCTGCAGATACTGGATGGAGACAAAACTGGTGAAGAGTGAACTTGGGGAGGGAGAGTCGCGTCGAGAGATGCCTTTCTGTTTCTGTTACTGGAATTCGTCCGTCCGCTCTGGTTTATGAAGCTGACGGGCGTATATCCGTCACTAATAAAAATAATTTGTTCTGTGCTATAAATTTCTGTCGAATTCCGGATAATTCTCAAGCACATTATTTTCTATATTCCAACCAACTCTTTTCCTCAGATTTTCTCATTATTATAATAAACCTAAATAATTTTATGGCCGATGGCAATAGCTGTAGCAGACGGGACAGTCTGCCATGTGTCTACAACATTTTTGAACAAAACTTACTCGTTGTATTCTGCAGCTTGTAGATCACGTGCGACTTGAAAGACTGTCTCGTGTGCGTGTGTCCTTAAATTTGTGGAAAACTGTCACCAATTGGTGAAACTATGCTAATAACCTCAAGTCGGGAGAAAATGTGCTGGAAAACTTGACAAATTACTATTCAGCGGAACGTTTCGTCTTGAAATGATTACGTCTTGACGTAGAGACTAATTATTTGACCTTACCCCATTTGTTGTTCATTATTTATAGATCTTACGCACATGGTTTAATTTAACGTACCCTACATCTGCAATGATGAAATGCCACACAAATGATTTATGATAATAATAAATCTAAACTCTCGTGACTGGTCTTCTACAGTAGTTCAGGAGTATTTGAATGTAAAACAGAAATCCAATCGCTACCAGATTTGCCGATGTTAAATTAAGTCAGAGCTGCAATAAAAGTTGACGTACCTAGTACCCCCAGCGTTAAAGGACGAAGTTTGTTCTAAAGTCAACTTTATAACACTTGTATAAGGTGTCAAGAGTTTCTGCACTTCGCAGGCGGGCCTGAACAAAGGGTAATACATCACGAAATTGGCTTTTTGAGAACAGGTGAGGTCGCGTCAATCGCAGACGCGTTCACTTTTCTCCTCACCCACCAGCAGGCATAAATAAATCGCGAAGGCCGAACGTTGTTTTTATTTCCATGCCCACCTGGTTTTATGGGCGAGCGCATTTCAGATTGTTTTGAGCATTCTTTCATAACTAAGCTTCGGTTTAGAGAACGATCGTAAAACTCAGGTTTTATATTCGCACATTTCGGACGTTATTATATCTTTAATTTTAGAATTTTAGGTATCATTGATTTTTTTGAGTTACAGTATGCTTAGAAACTAATCTAACAAATATAAATGTCAGAAGAGCGTTGAGGTAACTAAAATTGTCTCTTGTTGGTGGTAAGATAAGGTAGAAACTCGGTTACAATAAATAATAGCCGTGGGGACATACGTGACATTTACGAGGGGTTTGGACGAGATGTCGTGTCAATTTGTGTCAGTGTTAATAAAACTTTATAATTCTGTCACCGGGAGAGCCACAGGTCCCCGACAGAGTGTCGATATAAATTTATTACGTTGTTTGTTATGCTTGACCAAGGAGTCTTTTAGAATTGGATTCAAAGTCTTTATGAACCGGTCAAAAATATTAATTATAACATATTTTTTTTTAACTGTTCTAATCCGATGGACTTCCAATTACGATTTTGTATTAATTAAACGATGAAAAAACGAATGAAAGAGGAGATTAATAATTCGAGACTATTCAACTTTTAGGGTTCCGGTTCTCAAAAGGGAAAAACGAGCTTCAATTTTCGTGAATTAAACAGATTTTCACAAATCGTTTTCAGGCAATACAGAGTGTTAGGGAAAACAGTTGCATTACTGTAAGGGGTGATTGTACCCATGATACTGAATAACTGCAACTGTAGGTTTTATTTTTTTAAATTCAAACACCATTACATATATTCTTATTTTTTTTATTCATTATTATATTCTTTATCTGTATTCAAATGTATGTTCTGTTTTGGTGTGCAATAAAGTATAATTGAATTGAATTGCATTGTCGCCGAATAAAAACAAAATCGAAACAGTTCCGAAACTTGAACGTTAATGAACACTACTATACCCAGATTATGATAACGCTGCCCGTGGCTCAAAGCGGCATGCGGCATCTCATCACCTCTAATTTAATTTGTCGGCGGGCGATAATTTGTCGATGTCCCTCCTGACACCGGCGTTTTTGTGAGAAACTCGTTAACGAACTCTCTACATCAATTATAGCCGGTGGACTGTTTGTAACCTTCTGTCGTAAGCTGCTCGTTATTCTGAATCCACGGGAAAAAATTAACAACCCTTATTTTTCTTTCAGGGTTACCTATCCATTCGTTTGTACGAAGCTTGAGAACTTTTGTAAAGCTTTACAGCTCTGAAAGTATCTTTTTGTTCAATCTAAGAATCTATGGGGGGTATTACAGAACGACACTCAAGTGTAGATCTCTCCTTGAGTATAGATAGAAAAGGATGCAAATACATACAACGTATACATGCATCCTTGTCAATCTTTACTTAAGAAGAGATCTCCACTGGAATGTCGTTCTATAATACCCCCCCTAAAGCTCTTTCACCTAGCATTCAACAATTTTCAAAATAGCAATTAATTCATGACTGATTTAATTTCCATAACATAAGATGAATTTTGCTGTTGACTGTACACTAAATTATTTTTGTGTGAGGAGTTGAGGATATTATGAATATGCTATTAAGATTATCCCTAATTTTACTTAAGAGTTTATAAGAAGACTAAAGTCAGATAATTATAATGGTTTTAACATTGTCGGATAATCCCGTTTTGATGTAAAATAGAAATGAAAATCTGAGAGGAACATGAAATATTAATCGCTAATGCAAATCCTTAACGTAATTATCACGGGTGGTTAGAAAGAAAAATATTCTTTGAAAATGGAGTATCAAATGAATAGAGCTTTTGCCGAATAATGGTTCTTATCTTGAACTAAATAAAGACTTTTCCATGATAAAATGTGAGAAGAAAAATCATAATATTATTGTATCGTTTGTACTCGTGTAACACACGGCCTCTGCTCTCTTTTTTTTATTAAATTGTTCTTCTATCATACGACTGTTTGAAATAATTTATTGTTTTTGTGATTTAATACGAGTTTTTTTATCATATAAAAACATAAAGTATTTTAAACATCACGTTTTTAGCTTTTCGTACTTAAGTAAAATCATAAGAATAGTTAATAATAGTACACTAACTATTATTAACACTCTTATGGTGTATTAGGTACACCATAAGAATAGTTAATAATAGCTAGTGCATACAAGGTGTTACAAAAATACAAATAAACCTTTAAGGGGGTGGTGTAGACCATCAAACTGAACAACTTTCACTATGGGACCAATATCGAAAACGCGAAAAAAAAAAATTATGTTCTATACTCTACAAATCGACTAGAGCTAAAATATATGTATGGGATATGAAATTATTTTTTTCGCGATTTCGATGTTGGTCCCATAGAGAAAGTTGTTCAGTTTGACGGTCTTAACAACCCCCTTAAGAGTTTCAAAAATTTATTCTTACTTATGAAACACCTTGTATACAATATAATAATAAAATTTCTCATCATTAATATTTCTCTGAATAAAAGTTAAACGCGTTAAACTCATCTCAGTACAGAAGATGAATGAATACACTTCAAATATTAAGTAACCTATTTTAGCATGCATACTATCACAGAGTTCTATAATGCTACTATATGCATATGTTAACAGTAGGTACAGTTTGTTACATAACAGTTGGTCAAACAAACACATACGGAGCTAATAATGGTTTATTGGTAAGACAGGGCCTGGTTTGTTAAATGTTTGATTTATGACCAAAGACAAATGACACGACACCGAGTTACAATATTTACGACAGTTTCGTTAAAAACAATAAACTTTACAAACATTTGGAAATTCCATACATAATTAATAATTTACCTACACAGAAATTAATGAATAAATTACTTTTGTTGGCAAACGTTTGGTATTTCTTAGTAATTTAAGTTATTTAATAATTTGTATTTTGTTTTGGTGTTAAAGACTCGTAAACATGAGTTTTATATCGTATTGTTAACAAGTGAAATACGATAATTTTATAATTATGATAATTCTAGGAGTCTAACTTTCATATCGTCGCTTGAGAGTGAAAACCTCGTAAGGATCAACTCTAGTGAAAATTTTATTTTGATTAAATAAGAAAGAAAAACTCGGTACATGCTCTCGGAAATCTGTTTTTTGGTTACGCTCTAAAATTTTGTACTTACGAGGTTTTCACTCTCAAGCGACGATATACAGTACCTAGTAAATTAAATTGAATACTTATAGTCTTTCATTCGTAAATCTTTAATTGCGTCGTATTTCTATGAAGATCTGTTAAACATTTTGTAATCTATCAAATTCGTGATTCGATATTTAGGTACTTACATCAAATAATTATAATAGTGGACAATCAACACCGTAATTGTCATACAAGCATTTAAAATAAGTACTATGCTTGCTCCTACTGGATATAGGCCAAAAAATGTCGACAATACCGATTAATAATAATATCTATTAAATAACAGATCATAATAGAACAAAACATCCAATGCAATAGTATCACATTTCAATTAAACTATAATAAAATGAAATAATAGAGAGAATCAACTGAACAATACAAACTGAATTGGATTAAGTTCATTTCTTTTTAATTACAAAGCCAGTAAGCCAGCTCAGTCGGTTGAACGAGGCGGTTAATAAAAATAATTGAATTGGTAATTTTAAAGCTTAACGAACTTGGAATACAGTGATACTACAGATACAGAGGTATGTCTGTAGATAGAAACGTCAGTTGAAGCCAAGATTAAGCCCAGAAGCCGAGTTATCTGTGATTGATTACAGTTCTACCTCTGCTTTATACAGAGTGATTATTTATTAACTACAGGATTACTGTACATTTAGGTTTCCACACATTAGGTCACGTAAAACTAGGATAATTATCATGTTAACTTTTGCATTCGTTATTAGGTACTTTCTTAGAAAATTTGGTCAGTGATACGAAAATGGCCCGTTTTCAAAAAGCGTCATTTTATGTTTTAAATTATGGTGCTAAATTTTTTTTAGGAAAGTAACTCTTGAGAGAAAGATAACTGTGGCACAATACTTATGGCTTTTTTCGCCTTGCATATTTGAACATCTGTTTCCATTTTTACAGGTGGAGTGCCACAGAGGTCCAGCTAATAGAAAATTGGTGAGTATGCTTTAAATATTACGACTTTCGGGAATCTACACAAATTCACTGACTCCTTAGTGCACCGATCGGACCTTTAGACTGGCTAGAAAAAAAAAAAAGAGTTTTATTGATTGGTAAAACAACACCCTATATCTAATACGTCTCTTCATGTACCGTACCTACGGTACAAAACATCTGATGCACACATCATGCCCTTAACTGCTAAAGTTACGTCACATTATTGATCGATGACTTTTATTATAATACCGACATAATTCAATTAATGTATGATTGATTTACGACAATGTAACAAATGGTTCTTCAAATCAACCAGCAATTAAGGTCTTTGTTTATTTTTATTAGCAATGCTCACAAAATACAAGAAAGCTGTAAGATTTAGCGAAAGTAAATACGATTTTACAATTTTGTTGTTGATTTTGTTCTCAAATAAACATAATTAATCAGATTGTAGTCGGCAGCCCCGGATTTAATTAATTGAATAATTCTGAATACGCGCAAAAGTCTTCGACGAAATAATTGAAAGTAAAACTTATTCAAGTGTTTGCACTGAAGATATTTTTCTTGTAAAAAGTATGATATTAGTAAATCGTTTTAAATAAACGACCTTACAAAAAAGAAATTAATAAGAAGATTTAAGGCGGTTTCATTCCACAAAAGTTTGACGCGTAATACGCGTAGACGGAATTAATAAAAGTAATATTTTATACTTATAATGGAAAAATTATTTAGAGATAACATGGATGCCTTCTTGGAGAGTTGGCCAGAAGTTGCACACAACAGAGAGGATTGGAGAGTAAAAGGGGAGGCCTTTGCCCAGGAGTGGGACATTGAACAGTCTACGTAAAAAAATATATTAGAGAATCTAGAGTAGCCGCGTATCAAATAAAATTTGCAATTTGTAATATAATTACGAAGACATAAAGCTTTGCATTTTTTCGTACAAAATTTCAAAGCTTTGTGCCGTCTTCGAGTATTACGCGTCAAACTTTTGCATAAAATTGACACCTCTGCAACCATCTTAAGAAGAAATTCCCAGTTTTCGTACGTACCGTGTAATAAACACCTGTCATTGTAACATCTTACCATTATAGCCGTGCAATAAGGCTACCAGACGCATCAATTATTGATAGAGACCAATAAATCAGCATCACTTCACAACCTTGAGTGGAGACTTCTCACAGACGCCGATGATTCAGAACCATTAATGCGATGATATGCCTAAAGCTACGCATAAATTTCATAATTGCAGACCTGTAGACAATGCAGGAACAAGTGAGGCCGGGACGTCATGAATAATACATACAAAAAGCGAACGATACCACCGACAGATAGGTAGTACAGTGACTAACAAAGAGGAAAAATTGCTAGCAAAAACGGTATTGAATAATCGAAGTCTTAAGCGTAAGCTTATCCATGTAAAATTAAATCCATTCTTTATAGACGATCAACCACTTTCTTTGCCGATTGTCCTACGACGTCGATATTTTTTTTTTTAAACTTCAGGGTGAGCCACTGTGCCCAGACGATGGGATTGTGGTAAAAAAAGTTTTCTTTGTTTATGGCTAAGTTATGGTAATATTTACACAGAGTACCTTGACATGATACACGGCGCGTGAAAAACTAGGCGGCAAGGTCTGCAGAAAATGTTTGTAGTTCATTTATTACTGAAGACCTTTATTTATTTGCATGCTGAATGTTATGTAAAACTGTTCTGTAAAACATATAGGTATAGGTAATCGGGGTAAATGGTAGGTAGGTAGGTAGGTAATTATATTATTAAAGTGAACAAAAGTTTGTGAGTTATGTTCTGTAATAGTTACTGAGAAATACGTAACAAAACACAGTTTTAAAACTTTTCGTGTTTGTGAGAAGCCGTATGGTTCCGGCTGGACTGTCCGAATTCTTCTCGTGGATGTCGTACGAGGTGACTAAGGAATAAAAGGTTTCTTATGTATTGTTTATGTGGGTGAAAGGCTATCCAACTCTCACCACTTGACACATCATTCCATCCTGAAACTTAAATTGCTAAATGTGAGCATGTTGCTACAACTAGATAATTAAACAGAATATTGGTTGTTGTAGCAATGTTTATGACCACTCTGAAGGGCATTACGGTCGTGAGTTTATGTATGTATTTGTTTATGACAAATTATTTAAAAGTTCGACTACAAAAATAGATAGAACACAACCTATTTGTTTAATTGTGCACGAGCATAGCCATCACGCATTTTTGCATGGTTTTCCCTGAGCTAAACCAATGTGCTGTTAAAACAAAAGTTTTGAAGTAGGACAGCCTTCATTATGGCAGGCAACAACATAAATTTTAGCTATTAATTAGAACTTTCAAGGCAACTCTAATGTTCTGCGTTTTGCTTCCAAAACTTCAGTCTATTTTACAACGACATAAGTACTTATAGCCATTATATCGGGCACTATAGTCACGAAAGCGCATGAGCCTACAAAACGACACTTAAGGGTATATTATTCGGAGCGCGCTCCATACAAACGTACTATGGTGATATTTTCAATACTAACCAATTAAAGTAAATGAAACTTTGCAGAAACAATCTAGAAATAAATTTCTATGCTTGTATGGAGTCAGATTTTCGTTAAAATGTATAGTTTTCAAGTTACAGTGCCTCAAAGATTTCCATACAAATCTTAAATTAATCCTAGCATTGAAACTGTATATTTTAACAAAAATCTGACTCTATAGAAGCATAGAAATTTATTTCTAGATTGTTTCTGCAAAATTTCATTGACTTTAATTGGTTAGTATTGAAAATATCACCATAGTACGTTTGTATGCAGCGCGCATTTTCGCTCTCGGAATAATATTCTCTTAAATCATACCATAGTAGATGGAAAGTCCAATGAAGATGATGATGATGCTCATAACTATATTCTATCAGGGGCGGATCCAGGATTTCATGGTGGGGGGGGCCCATCGGCCAACTCGGGCCACGTATTAAGATTAAAAGAAATTAAGAGAGCTCATTTCTTTACTCGGCCTCAAAATTCAGAGGTTCGTGGGGGGGGGCCATGGCCCCCTGGGCCCCCCCCCTGTATCCGCCACTGTATTCTATGTATAAGTACTCACATAAGTATAGCTCGCCCTTTGTACATGTTTTCTCAACTATGTGAATTATTATATCTGTGTATGCAATAATAATAATAATAATAATAATGAGTACAATGTATACGAAGAGTTATGTTTATCATAAGTGCGTTCACACACGATGACGCATTGACGCAGCGGCAGACGTCAGTCCGTCATTTGTGAAGCAAGGAGTTGTATGAAACCGCACGTAGAAGCACACCATACAGTTGAGTCGAGTCGACATTGCAGTTTACTATGGAACAGCAGATTTTTTATTCTTAAATCAAATTTAAAAAAATCGCGTTATTAGTATCAAGAATAATAAATATATAAACATAGATAAGTAATTATAAATATCAGCTGACGATGACGTGAGCATAATCGCGGTTCGTAGTAAATAACTGGAATACCGCAATGCACTAAAATAATGATTCACCGTCCATTCAGACTCTGTGACGAAGCTTTATTACTCTTATCACCATTATACAGGCAACCTTAAATTACCTCTTCTATACGACATCTGTTTATATTAGTTTTACATACACATAAACTCAAATCCATATTGTGCAGAAATTTCTAATGTACCTACAATTGCAATTGTAATATTTTTTTCTGTATCTACCCGTTTGGATGCCACGAATCTATACTGCATTCCAAATAAGGATCACGAGATTTTCCAATTCCTAATTAGCTTTCTGGACAATTCTGATAAGCAAATATAATTTATTTATCAGAAAGATGTACTATCCGATAAATCTTGGACGTTACTAATGTTCTAAGAATAAGTGAAAGTGTGTTTCAAATCTCTGTTTCTGTGATTAAAAATGGCCTTAAATTTTCGTTGGTATTTGGAACGGAGTATAGACATAAAAATTGCTTACATTTAGAACAAAACTATTTAAGTTCAAATGGTACCGACTACCGAATTTAATCGAGATTTTGTTTGTAACAGAATTCCACGAAAAACGTACATCTAAGTTCAAGGGCACGACGAAAACGAAATAATTAAATAGCAGAATCTAATCGGAGGAATCTTACTGAACTTAATGGCATCCAAACCAAACATTCCTGCTGTTAGTCGGCTATCGAGAAATAGTAAGTTATGGCCGTTATGTTATACAAAATAGCCGGACAGGAATATGCGTACAATGTTTAAATAGCGATGAACGTTTCGGACTCGAATTCCCGCATAATGTTATATTTGCATGCCAACGTCCATGGACCGAAGGCGATCCCAAATGGTAATAAGGGCTCTACGCGACATCACTTTTAGTAGTTTGTTACTTACAACTTATATTTCACTGAAGCTATGAGAAAAAAAACCTTTTGTCACAAATTATTTAATAGTTACTGCCGTAACAGATACTGCACTTAACCCGATTTCACGCGCTCTTTCGAATTTCGAACTTTGAGCTTCAGGAACGAAAACTAAAATGCACCTTATTTCAATGACTTAATTGAAATAAGGTGCATTTTAGATTTCGTTTCGTTCGTTCGAATTTCGAACTTTGAAGCTTCAGGAACGAAAACTAAAATGCACTTTATTTCAATGACTTAATTGAAATAAGGTGCATTTTAGATTTCGTTTCGTTAGTTCGAATTTCGAACTTTGAGCTTCAGGAACGAAAACTAAACTGCACTTTATTTCAATGACTTAATTGAAATAAGGTGCATTTTAGATTTCGTTCCTGAAGCTCAAAGTTCGAAATTCGAAAGAGCGCGTGAAATCAAGGTATTGGCTGTCACAGCCAATATCTTGCAAGATATACTCACGTCACGACTTTATCGCAGCTGTCAAACGTGAGTGACGAAGCACTGCTTCTGTCACATTTTAACTCTGTCTGAGAATAATGTGATGGTTTGAACAAAACCGACCAATTATGTGTTGTCGACAACGAATAGTATAGGGTAGTTTCATACAACTCCTTGCTTCACAAATGACGGACTGACGTATGCTGCTTCGTCAGTGAGTCATCGTGTGTGACCGCTCTTAAGGTCGTCATGAGTAGGTATGAGTTTATGTGTGATGCATCTATTTATTTATAGAAAAGTGTAAATGTATATGTTTTTTTAAAAAAACAACTCAATGCCATGCCTTTTCGTGACATCGACATATTTATTTGTACTAATTGATGGTCAAATAACACCTACACAAATCGATTTGTCACAAAATGTAGGAGGAGATTGATCTATTTATTTTTTTACGTCATGTTTTTCTTTATTAGTTTCTCAGGGATAAAGTTTACTAATCGGCATAAAAAAAGTGTTTGAAATTTTTTGCACCGTTTTTCGTCTGTTAAAAAAATATCTCACTTATTGTCAAGGGGTTTTAGGCATTCGATACGATAACGATGAGCTACTGGACATTTTATAGCTTTTCCCACTAATAATTGTCGTATCGATATCACCTGCCATTGCCACAGATTTATTCCGTGAAGTGTGATTTATCCCATTGTAAAAGTTGTTCAGTTTGATGGTCTGAACCACTCCTGAATGTTTCAGAACGGTAAAAAATCATCCAGAATACGTTTTACTGCAGAGAACGCGGGTCTCCCGAATAAGGACGAGAGGAGTGGGTTACCCATGGTAATTTGTTAGAGGTAAGATAGTGGTCAACTTACAGGATATTTACTACCAGCCCTCGGCCTATGAATATCAATATATTATGTATTAATAAAAGATTAAATCATAACTTTACGATCAGTAAAATAATACAAATGCCATCTTAAATCTGTTGAATAATATGCACATTATCCATGTCTTGCAGGGAATGATCTCATTCTAGTCCTACGTAATTTTGTTTGCTTACCTAATAAATTGTTTAACCACGAATAAACTATCGCCATCGTCACGAGACAGGACTGTACCTACTACATCGTTAATAACAACAACATTGACTATTAAGGAAAAACTCTATTTCCCTAACCGTATGAAAATATAGAGACAAACATTATATGTAACGGTATATAAGTATATAACATGCTAGTAACATTGTGCTTCAGCTACAATAAATTAAATTAAAAACTACAATTTTATAAAGACACTAGTGTTTTCCCGCGACTTCGTCCGCACAAATTATATACCAGATTTTAAGTCAGATCATAAGCTATCAAACAAAAAAAGTTTCATCAAAATCGGTTCAGTAGTTTTTGCGTGATGCGCGAACAAACAAACAAAGTGGTCAATAGATGGCGCTGCACGTCATTTCACGTCACGTCAATCGCGCTATCGAGTGTTATTTGAGTTTATATGAAGTGAACCGCTACTTTTTATTCCTCACGATTTTTACGGTTTTATAATAGTTAAGATTGGGAGCAGTGTCCGAGTTGAACATTTACATTTTTTTTTAGTTTTTCATAATTTGTCAATCAAGTTGTTTCCATCATGAATGATGATCATAATGATGTTCATTTTATTCAATTTCATAACAATCATTTTCACAAGCTACAGAAATAAAACTGAAGAACTGCACTGAAAGAACTGTATTGCTTTTTACATAACTTGATTTTTTTGGCAAAGTTGATGTTAATAAATTCACGAAAAATACGATAAAATGCGCTCCAAAATAGATAAAAAATATATTGTGTGAAAAAAAATCACGAAAATACGGATTCACAAAATAGCTTTTAGATTTTATATTCATTTCTTACCACCTTGATTATATAAATAAATTAATAGGCACATTAATATTGTACTTAATATGCAGGTCATAAACATGTTAATTATAATATTTATAGGGAAAATGCATCGTAATGGTTCGCCGCGAAAGTTAGCCTTGAATCTTTAGTGCAGTGCAGCAGACGAGATTAACGGTGCGCCGGCGCAGCTTTCCCCGGTAAATATGTAGAAGACAATTTCGTTTACTTTCGTACCGTCTCGGCAAACTTAGCTCCGAAACATTAAGGGTATATTATTCGGAGCGCGCTCCATACAAACGTACTATGGTGATATTTTCAATACTAACCAATTAAAGTCAATGAAATTTTGCAGAAACAATCTAGAAACAAATTTCTATGCTTGTATGGAGTCAGATTTTCGTTAAAATGTATAGTTTTCAAGTTACAGTGCCTCAAAGATTTCCATACAAATCTTAAATTAATCCTAGCATTGAAACTGTATATTTTAACGAAAATCTGACTCTATAGAAGCATAGAGATTTGTTTCTAGATTATTTCTGCAAAATTTCATTGACTTTAATTGGTTAGTATTGAAAATATCACCATAGTACGTTTGTATGCAGCGCGCATTTTCGCTCTCGGAATAATATTCTCTTAAGTACCAAGAATATCCTCAATGCAATAGAAATACTGGGTACGTGATATACCTACATCTACATCCTTGTTTTGGCGACCTGTAATGTTTTATTATTCTCTAAGATCAGTCATTGAACTATGAGCAGATTTTTTTTGTTGATTTGTTGTTTTATTTGTTTTGTTTTTTTTTGTTTCTTTTGGGAAAGCTTTTTTGTTTTTTTAGTGGAGTGAGGACAGCACCTCTGCTTTCAGCTATAACATTTTGTACTTTCCTATAATTTTCCTCATAGGATTAAAATGGCAAATTATTTATATATGTGACAGGGGTTTGATACCAATAATTCTATGAAATAATTTCATGCATGCACTGATTGATAATTACTAATAAAATCACATGGGTGTCATACGGGGATAACTAAAAATTTCAATGAAGTTGATTAATAATGAAACTTTTCAGTTAAAGAGTAGGTACTGAAAAGTAACAAGAACAATTACAATTAATAATAATGTGTCATGCTGCTGTGGTTAGTAAGCGATATTTTTAGAACATTCTATTCATAATATTGTTATTGATTTGTTAGAAGTACTTCACCTTGATTTAGAATTATTTAAATCCGTTATATTAAATGTAGTATAATAAATGGATCAGTCATATTGAAAAGTAGAGTAGTTAATATTTTAATTAGGCGTATATAGAGCACGTATCTACGCAGTTCCTAAATGACCGGTGTGTTACACAACGACGATATCCGGACATTCTGAGTTAAAAGATATATATGATCTAAATGAAACCGCCCGCTAATTTCAATCTACAATGCACTGAAATAAATATGAAAACACCTTTTTTCAAATCCTGCAAAGTCGAATAAGTAGGTACCTATCTTATAAATAATATAAGACAATCTCCACAAAGTGACCTGACCAAGCGGACATTTTCTCAGAACAACAAGCTGTTCTTAGCTAAACACGATATCGATTACACTAAAGTGTCAGATAAAAGAAAAACATTCGAGACATTTACACCGATTCTAGGTTCGTGATTGTACAGCGAAATTGGTGAGAAGATTTATAACGTGCCGCCGGTGTAGGTCTCGTCACATAAATCGATGTAATGGTCCGATTGGACCGATAGGGCCTTATCGACTGGCGACTATCGGTGTTCCATGTAGGTACGGTTGTGAAAGCTAGTAGAACTTGAAAGAATGTGGAAAAAGAATGACATTGATTGATTTTGATCGGTTCATAACAATACTTGCGTGTTTCTATTAGCCTTTTGATAAATCTAAACAAATGTACCGGTCAGGGCCGGATTAAGACCCATGTAGGGCCTTGGCAATCAAACAGTTTGGTATATAAAACACAATGACAAAAATTAAGTCTCGGGCTGGGACTTGAACCCGCACTCCCGTATTTTGGATAACGTATTTCCCCGGATTGGAAGAGTGCTGGTTCAAGTCCCGCCCAAGACTTAATTTTTCAATCTTTAATTCGAAATAGCACAACATGACTGTAACATGACAGATCATTAAGAATATGTCCGAGTCACGTTGCAGGGTTTGCCCTGAACACTTGTCTCTCACGTGGTGTTCGCACGGTTGGCGTTTCAGCCTGCCGCGAGGCTCCACAATCCTTCTCAGTTGTTCTTACTCAAAAATAATCCTCGAGATTGGATAGACACTCCCTCAAACCACTTGACATTGGCGGAAATGCGGTGCTAACGCACAAGGAAGAAGTCCATTAATTAAAAATAATAATGGCTGAAACATGTTAATAATCAATAATATTTAACAATGACAAGAGTAAAAAAACATCCAAAACAGATTTTAGTCATCCCTCGAACTCGTTGGATTTCATTGTTTAGTGTTGTGAGGGTTTACAGGAAGAGTGATGGTTTTGAGTGTATCTATGTTTGATATTAAACAGAGTGAACACTGACGCATGAATAGGAATATTGATAAAATTGCGCCGACCCCAAATATTTGGATGTTTAAAATTCGGGAGATATTCTGATTTATGATGACATGTGTAAGTGCTTTACTTGTTTTTTCTATAATATTATGAGTATAATAAAGTGTTAAACTTAGTCCCTAATGAATGGTTAAGGCACCACTATCGATTTTTATTAATTACTTTAATAATACTACTACTTTTTATTTACTTTTTTTATATTTAATTTTTATTAAAAACTTATTAAAATAAATAAATTATTAAAATCAGACTACCTCACGAATGAAAGTGAGCGAATAATAAATAAATTATCTATGCAGAAAAACAGCCCCTTTCTGAACTATCGGGATCTAAGGTCTCTAGAGTTCCGGGGTCCACAACAGTTGTTGTTGTTGCAGCTTCTCCGAATAATCCGGCACTGGAGCCAATGAATGCGCTTATCATGCCATAAGTTGCGCAGGCTATGGTATGAAAGTGGCATACGTGGGCGGTCAAGTTCGCCAGTAATCTGTTGTTAGACCCCGGGGTCAATGGTTCACTGACGCCTAGGAAATATAAGTAACAATAGAACAGCCTAGCCAGTGTGAGTCACCATATAGCATAGCATTTTGCTCACAACAGTATTCCCCAAAGAGGTTATCAAATTGGTATACGTTTTTAACAATATTGACGTATTTTTAAATGGATGATCAGGAGTGAGATTTTTGAAACTCATTCACTGAGCTCAGAAGTTGAAAATGTCAAAATTACTATGGAGCTATGCATCTTTATACTGCTGATTTGACTTTAAAAAATTGACATTTTCAACTGCTGGCTGAGCTCAGTGAATGAGTTTCTAAAATCGAACTACAAAAATTCAAAATTCAAAATCATTTATTCAATATAGGAGCCTGAAGCACACTTATTAAACGTCAATTCTTTTTTAAGCTACCACCGCGTCGGAACGTGTTGTCGCTGTAGAGAAGATGTGGCCAGAAACTCTACAGCATAACACGACTTACGGCGGCCCGACAGCACAGTCTGTAGTGAACCTGCCTGCTGTGCCAAGGGTCGCGGGTTCGAATCCCGTAAGGGGCAAATATTTGTATGACGAATATGAATATTTGTACCCGAGTCATGGATGTTTGTATCTATATATGTATTCTATATCGTTGTCTAGTTATCATAATACAAGTCCAGGCTAGATTCTGGAACTTTAAATGTGACTAGTTAATTTGTGTGACAATGTCCAAGATATTTATTATATTTATTATTATTATTACTCCAGACAATCGAACTAGATCCATCGATAGGACTAACGTCGAAATCGCGAAAAAACCTAGTTTTATACAAAACTGCAATGCTACTCGACCCAACTGTATGGGACAGCTGATGCCTTTTTGCAATTGCGATTTTGGTCCTATAGAGAAAGTTGTTCAGTTTCATGGTCTGATCATCCTCTTAATAAACTGTCCGTTTTGTTTGGACCCTGTATTTAAATATACCTACCTACCAAACATTCACATTTCACTAGCAGTACCCAAACTCTACCCAATGTGATGAGATGGAGATCCCGTCACTACTTTTTAAAGGACTGCCGTGGTCTAATGGTACGAGCATTGGGCTCTTGACACGGAGGTCGTGGGTTCGATTCCCACGGGGGGCACCTAGTGAAATGTCACTTTGTGCGTTTTTCCCCAGTTGGTTAGGACATTGCAGGCTGAGTCACCTGATTGTCTGAAAATAAAGATGGTTCCGTGCTTCGGATGGCACGTTAAGCTGTTGGTCCCGGCTACTATCTCTGGTGGTAGTAGTCGTTACATAAAAACCACGTCAGAAGCTGTAAGGCGGTTTGAATAAACTCTGACACCACGGCTTGCAGCCCACTCGATAAGAAGAAGAAAGGACGGATAGTACATAACACACGTTGATGTGTGAATACAACAAGTGAAGCATGTAGGGTTTCCTCATAATGTTTTCCTCGAAAACCGTACAAATCTTCCATAGGTTCCTAAACTATCTCGTACGAGTTGTTCCCTCTAGAGGTAGACCACATGGTGTGAGTCACCGAGGATATTATAATTGTTTTTAAGGCAACAGGTTGTTTATGCTCACTTCTCGGTAATTGGGTGTGTGGTATGCGGTTGAGTTTAGACTTAGTGTAGGTAAAATTAGTCGCGGTTATAAAATTGAGCCGCATAGGAGTTCCATAAGTCGAGTGAAATTCGTACGTCGTGATAGACGATATTTTGTTCGGACAATTTTATTTTATTAAAAATAAATAAGTGGTTTATTAATTATTAGAGAGAGAGTGCACACATTTTCAATGCGAAGATTTCACGTCATCAAGTGTAATAATTAATTCATGTTTTATTTTTAAACGCTTTTTGTGTACGGACGTAAGCGCGCGCATCGTTGCATCTTGCAGTTGCGCGCGCGCATGAGACGAGCATTTGTCGACGAGCGACCCACATCAGAACGTGAGTTGGCCACAGACCAAAAAACACTCGTAATTTCGACGTGCAGTTTGTATTTCTCGTTGCAATTTATGCACAAATTCACGGTTAAATTTGTCGGTTAGGTACCTACTTCGTTCAAGGTGAAACTCGGATAGAAAACGATAAACACTTTAAGTTTTCGTGTGTTTTCGTGGAAATTAAACGCAGGAACCAGGAGTTTCAGCGCAACATTTACATAAAAATATGTACATTTCAAGATACGTGACAAACACAAAATTTCCTGCTTATCTGACCGCTTAATTTTTTTAAAATAATTAAAAGAAATTTTAAACGAATTCGCTGTAGCCTAAATAATTAATTTCATCATAGTAATCAAAGAAGTAAACGATGGACTCGCCTCGTACCGTGATGAATATTTCTCGCTTTTTAATAGTTTATAGCCATTGTGTGTAAAATAAAGTTAAGTAGTAATCAACCGTCCTTGCATACTATAGGTACAGTAATGTTTTCATGGAAAACATCCACCATAATTTACCTAAATCACGTAGGTGTATAAGTACTTGTTTTTTAAAATAAACAAAAAGAAAAACAGTGAAACCCCGTTCTTCACATTATTTATTGAGCCATTTGTCTCCATTTCGTGTACCATTTGTGTATAAAAGCTTCCATTTGTAAAAAAAATATTTAAATGACTTCATATTAGGTACTTTCGTTTTTTTTCAACAAGATTTTAAAACGTAACTTCATTTGGCAATCATTCAATGTGAAAGGAAACTGAACAATGTTGTTATTGGGGTTCCCTTCCGAAAATAATAGCCAGTGAAAAAAACCCAATAAAAGCTCATTTTCCTTCTTTTTTATACCATTTTAATACTGGAAAAGCTTTTACTTTTTCCCCTTTTATAACCCATGAACATTGCTAACTCACATTGTTTTTGCAAAAGTACGGACCCCTTGAATCGGAATCGTGACACACTCTTATCTTTTTTTTAATCAGCTGACTTCTTGCGTCATTGGTTTAACTTTAATCCTCTGTCTGTGTATTATTTTAACTGGTTGTCCGTAACGTGTGTTTGTTGTGCAAACTGACTGGCGCCAATGCTTGGTTTGCACTTCACATGCGCAGACGCAGTTTCGATCCTACACTTGAACTAATCGTGTGACCCTTTTGTTAGTTCATGATAGTGTGACGTGTTATCTTCATTTAAATTAAAGCTATCGCCAACAATATTTTAGGGGAAAATCTGTAACTTAGTGAGTGACAATACAGGGTGCAAGGAAAAGTATCATTAACCTTTTTTAAACTACATACTTTACCCATCAAACTGAACAACTTTTACTATGGGAGCAAAGCTGTCAGAACAAAATAAAATCTGCTGTTCCATACTAAACTGCCATGCCACAAACGTATGGAACAGCTGATGGGTAGAGTATGTGGTTTAACGGTTAGTGATACTTTTCCTTACACCCTGTGTATAATAAATTCAGCATTGTATTCCTGGATGGCCACGGACTTTTTACGACGAATTATTTAACCCATAACCCCCCCCCCCCCCTTTTTTATGTACCTACCAAATGTTACTTTGAACAAAACCAAATGGAACTCGAATCTCTCAATATGTTCGAAGTAGAGAAATTAGAACAATACAATTTAGGTCAAACTGGTTAAAAGAAACCAATTAAGCTAAAAAAACGAAACTCACTTTCCGACTTACAAGTCTTATTTCACTTGTAAACGCAGTCGGATAAGATCGAGAAATAAAAGAGTAATATAGGCTCACACCTACACAGCAATTACAGTCCGACCACTTATCAGGTAAACATGCGTAATTCGAATAAAAACAGGCACTATTCCATGTTGTCAGTAGTCTGAACACTGTGTTTACAATCAAGATGTGTTTCTGATTGTAGGCGAGGTGATAATGACCATGAAGATTATAGATGCGTGGGCAAATTTGAGTACACAACTCTAACAAGCTGTTATTTGTTACGGCTTCAAAGGAAAGAAAGCTACTAGTTCAATAAAGGATGTTTTGGGATTGCAGATGTGTTTTAGGTCACTATTCAAGCTCCATCCCACTTCTGATATCATGGGGTTATCAACTAACTACCAAGATATCAGAAGTGGGATGGAGCTAATTCTCTGATCTTCTTCTTCTTCCTTCCCCTCCTTTTACTTGGGATCGGCGCAATATGTAGTCTTCCTCCATTCATCTCTTTTATCCGATATTGCAGCGTTCACTCATTTTCTACACATTTCACCCTTCACACAATTCATCCATCTTTTTTTTGGTCGTTCCCTCTTCATGCAGCCATCCACATCACATCATCTCTCCGCATCACATGCTCATACCACGATAATCTATTACTGCGCAGTTTATCGGTTATTGGCGCTACGTTCGAGATAAATCGAGACAAAATTTAGGAAGGCAACCAACATCAGTCAGCTGTCGATGTCGACATATATAAATAAGTACACTACTATATAGGTTACTTACTACTATAGGTAGGTATACTATTTTAAGTTCAATACCTATACTCAAAGCCTATACTCTTATATTTTAATTACAGCATCAGCTTTTGGTAGCTTTTATTACCAATACCATCGATACTATTCAGTTTCATCACATCGCAGGTCTTGTAAATAACTTTCATTTGTACGACAATAATGAAAGCAAGCTTGTCAAGTACCAGTTTCCATCCTAGCCTAGACCCGTGTGGGCCGAGCTAAGTTCACTGCAAACTACTATTCAAGGCTTAATGTTAATTTTAAATAACATTTGTGTTGAAATAACACCTCGGTGTTTACGAAGAAATCGCGGGTAAATAAATGAGTTTTGTTGGGGAGAACGATTCGATGTCAAAAGTACGGAAAATTTTAATTTCTTTCTGGACGAAGAATCTTTTGACAATTTTGCTTAGAATCTTTGAGAGCCTTTCATAATATTTGAAGTGTGCCGCCTATCTTTTAATTTCAAGTAAAAAAAGGTTCATTATGGCGTATTTATAATTTACCTATATCAAGTTTACTTACTTTCTTTTTATCACCACTCGATACCGCATCGCATTCTATCCAGCACGGCTAGCATGCCACCCACAAAGCGACAAAACGAAAAAAACGCCATGTGTGCTCTTATTTGCATATACGTAAAATGCAAATAAGCGTTGCATATATTCTCGATTTTTATCGTTTTCTCATGGGTGAAATGCTAGGCCAATAATAACCAATTACTTAATTGGTTAATAAGTGAGTTAATAAATCTAATTTCAAACAACACACTTTTAGGTGGTAGTTGTAGCAAAGTTCGTAGACCATCCAAACTCAGAAATACGTTGTGTTTATGTTCTTATTTCGACTTACAAAAATAATAACAAAATGAATTTGCAAAATAACACACGTTTACCAAAAGTTGAAACATTTAAATAACGATCATTCATCCTTTAAAAATAAGCTGAGTGAGTTGGTTTTCAACAAGATCGCAAAGATATTTTTTGCATCTCAACAAACACTTCAAGCCCGAAATTCAACGCTTTATTTTATAGTCGTTAACATTTCATCGCATGCATTTTTGCATTTCTCATTCATCATTCGTAAAAATAAATATGTATAATGCACCTCAGGCTGTGCCGGCGCATGCCCGCTCTCTCTGCAAACACTTAAAAGTTATGTCGCTTATTCTACATAAAAAGAAATGTGAATAAAATCACTTAAGAGGGAATCGTTCGTGACCATATTAAAGTGTTCTGCATAATACAAAATGAATGCAGAACTTGTACACCGTTAATATAAAAGCATTAACAATATTAACATTAGACATCGTTTTTATTACCTATAGCAAAATATTCACAAATTTTTTACGCGTCGATTCAGATTCATTTATTTATCAAAAACAGAGTTCGATAACATTTAAAATCCAATTACTTTTTGATCATTAGGCGTAACAATTTACGTACTTATGTATTTTTGAACATGTAAAAATTAAAACTTTGTTCCTTCAATTTCCGAAAAGTTGCATATCAAGCTTTGATCAGTTATCGTTTAAATGGTGATTCTTTAAATAAGTGTCAGGTTTGCATACATTTTTTTAATGGATTAAATAATAGTTGTTGATCAAAAATTTTGTTGGCAAGTATTTTTCAAAAAGTAAAAAAAGCCCTGTCCACTCACATATCCGAGAAAAGTCTAACATTATTTAATATTTTATCTTCTAGTCTAGACACTATAGGTTCTATAATAAAGTCTCTTACACACGACATAAACCATTAACCAGTTCATTCAGATAATCGACCAGATTGTAACATGAATAAACGTATCAGCTTTCATACTTCAATGTTATCTTTATTAGGTATTTTTATTATAATAGGCAAAAAGTCACCGAGTTAGTCACTGACATTCAGTTCTTCGACTAAATAACAACATTTTATCGGTTAATCTAAATTGGATGGAATTGCTATGCTATTGAAAACGTAATTGTTAATCATAAGCTTAGGCATGCGTTCATAACCTAAGGTACATAATAAATAACACACAATTTACATAGTATATGTATAATCAGGACCGTATTCACTTTCAGGATGGTAAGAAACTTTTACAGCAACATTTTAAAAAATCCTTTTAAAGCCGTACTGCTGTAGAAAGGTTCACAATTAGCGTATAGGTAAATATTTTAGGATGAAAATATACGTCAATTATTGGTTATAACCTACACCAAGAATCTTTATCCTTATAAGCTCATACATTTTTCTTTTAGCTATCCTATATAAGTATTATTGGGGAAGTCGGTAGCCAAAGTAATTAGTCCGGCAAAAATCTTGAATAAAGCTATCTACGTTGTTAAACCTGTGTAAATAAGAGAAAAACCTTACGAAGAATTCCAAGACGCGGAGAACTAATGAATGAGCATGCCAGTGCGGCAGGAAGCTAGTTTTTATTCGAATTGATGAGATGAATGTCACTTTTTGTTCGTTGTTTGTCGCATAGTAAAGAAATTAATGGATGATAATAAAGACATCATGAAATCAGCGATGGAAAACCTTTGGCATGCTTGTCTATAACGACAAAAATGTATATTTTTGGCATGATGTGATCAATTTTAATGAATTATATGTACCTACTTTGAACAAAAAATACGATTTGAGTGTCATTTATCGAGCTTGCTTTAACCGTTGTACCATATTAATGTCTACCAAACGAAACAAAAACAATAATGCGCAATAGTATACAAGGTGAAATTGATATCATCATATATAGTGGTGCAAGGAAAGAGACTCCCCGAGTGACGAAACCAGAGTTCGTCCGGCGCACCCAGGGCAGTCAGCTTCGATACGACCATTGCTATAACTGGCTAATCTTTATACTACACTGAGTAGAGTAAAGATCATAAGTAATTAGACATGCAATATAGCTCATACTGACACGAAAGAAGAAGAAGTACCTATATAGATTACTAGCGACCCACCCTGGCTTTGCATGGGTGCAATGCACATTAAACCTTTCTATTAAAAAAAACCGCATCAAAATCCGTTGCGTAGTTTTAAAGATCTAAGCCTACATAGGGACAGACAGCGGGAAGCGACTTTGTTTATAATAATTTTAAAATATTACTGACAGAACTTAAGGGTATATTATTTACCGTTGGCGCGCTCCATACAAACGTACTATGGTGATATTTTCAATACTAACCAATTAAAGTCAATTAAATTTTGCAGAAACAATCTAGAAACAAATCTCTATGCTTGTATGGAGTCAGATTTTCGTTAAAATGTATAGTTTTAAAGTTACAGTGCCTCAAAGATTTCCATACAAATCTTAAATTAATCCTAGAATTAAAACTTTATTAGTATATTTTAACGAAAATCTGACTTTATACAAGCATAGAGATTCGTTTCTAGATGGTTTCTGAAAAATTTCATTGACTTTAATTGGTTAATATAAGAAATATCACCATAGTACGTTTGTATGCAGCGCGCATTTGCGCTCTCGGAATAAAATTCTCTTAATAAAAAAGATTGCTATCCCTGAAATTATTTTCATAGATATCAATGAAAGGATTAATGAAATTCGTTTTATAGGAGACTCATTAGTTCTTTAAAAAAATATGACCATGAATGAACTTGGCGATATAAAAAGTAAAGTAAGTTATAGCCTGTAGAATCCCACTGCAGGGCAAAGGCCTCCTCTCACGAATAATGGTGAGAGGGAGTGGGTCATACTCCAACACGCGGCGGGCCCAGAGTGTGTTGGTGGAGGCAAGTTAGTGGTAAACTTGCTGGTGATATAATATATCAAATAAAATTATTATACATGAACATACGCGATACATAATGGATGAAACCTCGTCAGCTGATTCAAATCCACCCCGCATAAACATTTTCAGTCCTTTTTGGCTGAGCTTCAATTTATTAGGGAGATTTATTCATACTTTTTCCATTGTTCCCTTTTTTTGGTTCATTTGTTTTTATTATAGAATTTGCGATTGTACACAATTTACTGTAAAACGTAGCTATTTGGAATAGTCTGGGGCAATTGTGAACGACAAAAAGAATGTTACACAAAAAATTTTTACAGTTCATTATTTGTCTTTCCGAGGTATTTCAGGTTTCAAAACTGGGACATTCGATACGACAGTGGTCCAACAGAAAGTGAACCCTTATCTAATGAGCTAATGAGATCGAGACAATTTTACGGAATCATGTTTTCCTTCTACACAGCCTAAGTCCTTAAACATATTATATAATATCTGAAAACTGAAATACGTCACCCTGGTATTTCACGATTTATGCTAATCAGAAAGTGGCCCAAATTCCCAAGTTAGCCCCCTTAATTTAACATCGTTTAACATAACACTACGATTACAAATCTCTATTTTACGTTATATTTATATACCTACAATCTTAGATCAAAATAAAATGAATGGATAGGCCTTACGCGAACATTTCAAACCAGAAAAATGAGGCAAAACAAAAGAAAGGTTTACTTCAAATTTGTATGCAAGTGCCCTAGATTTGACAGATAATGGCGCTAGTTTGTATGGACCAAGTGCACCAGTAGTTTGCTTCAACTTACCGCGCTTTAGGCCTATCCATTAATTTTATTTTGATCTAAGCCTACAATAGATTCATCGAAATATAACATTACATTATGATCAATCGATCGCTGATCGTAAATCATGTTCATAACCATACAATGATTTAAATGAATCAGCCAGATTATTATCTATCAATAAATTGATGAATAGATCACACTATTTCACAGATTGATTGATTTGTTTACTAGCATAATTGAAGTGTCACGAGCTAAGTAAAGGATTGACAGATTGACAGATAAATTTATGCCGTATGTCGGTTTTCCAGCGGCGACTACATAGTCAAAGGCAATAGTTAGTTACTGAATTAATTGATAATGAACCGCAATTGATGGGTTTTTGCTGCTCGTTTGTCGTGTAATACAAACAAGAAATACATAAGATAGATTTTCATAACAGAATCAAAACTGAACGATAAAAACATTAACAAAAAGTGTGACTGGCTTCTGGGTCACTAGGTATTTACCAAAAAGGTTCTGATCATTGTAGAGCAAAGGTTTCTTGAATAAAGCCCGATTTACACTTCTACAAGTACCAGTAGCGAGCTAACTCACGAGAACCACCGTTTGGATGAGCGACGGTTGGGTTTTGGAGTTTAAAATTTTGCTGAAAAAAGGGGAAGGGAAGGGTGAGAAAGTGACTGAAGACCCTGACGTTGGGGGGGTGGAAGCACCACCCCTCAATAAGTTACGGGTGGGGCGGGCCGTACCGCCTGGAAGCCTGGTGGACCTGGTCTCCGGGGTCAATCTGCCGCCAAGCGAGCCGCAGGCCGAGCGGGTGGTTGCAGAGTTGTCGATTTCATACAAAACTTTGTCGTAGATGGTATATATAAAAGTAATGTTTTATATTATGGAAAAATAGCTTAGAAATTCTAGATTGCGCGTCTTAAATAACATTTACAATTTATAATATAATGACGAAGATATATAAGGCTTTGTAATTTTTTATGAATAATTTCGAAGCTTGATATCTTGTGTTCTACGACAAAGTTTTGTATGAAATTGACAACTCAGCAACCACCTTAACTCTCCATACTCGTAAGTTAAGCTGCTACTGTACTTGTGGAAGTGTACATCGGCCTTTATAAAGGTGAACGTGTCTGTATTATATTCAACCAAGCCGGCCCAGTGCATGTTGAAGACAAATATTAACGCCAGAGTATTTTCAAGTCGCTAAGAATGCCGCCAGAAGTCCACTAACTTACCTCCATTGACCTATAACTATCGTTATGTTAACTCCTTTTGCATCCTCGTAAAAGAGAGGAAGCCATTGCCCTGCAGTAATACTCTACGGGCTATAACTGCAATGTCTATTGAACAGTTACAGCTTAGCAAACACTAAAAAGGTTTTAAAGATATCAGTATTTTGACTTTCTACAGTCAATATATTTACGAAAATATTTTATACGTTCGCAAAAATTTGTCTCTCTTTCCCAAAAACAGTGACGTTCATAACTACAATACAAGAAATAAAAATAAATTAGTGTTCCCACATTTTCGACTCAGTAAGGTCAACACATCTTTCATGGGGCACTGTATACGCTATTATAATAAGATACCAGAGGATATTCTAAACTTGCCAGACAAAAAGTTTAAATCCCATGTTAAACAAGTCCTCTGTAAAAAAGGTTACTATAAACTCGATGATTATTTGAATGACCAAAATGTCTGGTCTTGACAATGTTACACTATGTAATTCAATATTTGTACTTTGTATATTATGTTTTGTTTAAAAGAAGTGTGTTGTAGAGTTTCTGGCCGCATCTTCTCTACAACGGAACACCTTCCGAAGCGGTGGTAGAATCAAAAATGACGTCAGAAAGTTATCTATGTGATATTATTTTGAATAAAAATTTTGACTTGACTTGGACTTGACTAAAATACAAATAAATACACTGTGTAATCATAAGCCTAGATCAAAGAATACCTATTCAAACCATGTACGTCCGTTAATAGGTTTATAAGAATTGTTATGTACCTACTTAGATGTTTATTGCAGCCTTGCATTGTTTCTCTTAAATAAATATATATTAACCACATCCTAACCAAACCCACACCTTAGGAACTTGTTTAATATTGTGTTTACGTTCGGTAGACCGCAATTCGGACCGTCTCTACTGAAAGCCACATAATACGAAACATAAATTAGAGGTTCCTTTCCTTTTGTAGCGTCACAATCCCAATGCTTTGGGATACGGGACTGATCCGAATGTTTCCTTACTGATTCTATGTAACTTTAGTTAGATAACCTAAAAGATGAAGGTGAGAAGGGACCTATTTTGAAGAAAGCTTCATTATGCTAGAGTACGCGGGATTATCTAATACTCCACTCACCCCGATCTCACATGACATTATTATAGAAATAACGCAGAATCCTGGAATATTACGACCCAAAACTCCGGGCATATTCTTAGATTTATGAACACCTAGCGACCTGCTCCTCTTCGCGCGGGTGGGATTTATAATATAAGTAAATATACAGGGTGTTAGGGTAAACAGATACATTACTATAAGGTGTGATTGCATCCATGATACTAAACAACTTTCTCTAAGACACATATAGGATTTTCGCAAAAAAAAAATTGGAATTTCTATACTAAATGCAATCAGCTGACCGTGTATGAAAAGTCGGAAAAAAAAATCGAATTTCCTATAGATTTCTTATGGAAATTTGATCAGTATCATGGGTTCAATCACCCCTTAGAGTTATGCAACTGTTTACCCTAACACCACGTATTTCATAAACCTCCCGGAAGAAATTTTCTAAATGGCAGACAAAATCCGATACGTAGTTAAGAAGAAGTAAAGCGGAGAAAAAGAAATTATTAGGACAGATTCAGATAACGATTTTGTTTGAGAAGACATAGAGGTTAAGAGATATACCTTGTTTCTGCTAAATCTGTTAGCATCGTCTACAATACTTGTCACAGTAGTTGGATTTGGAGAAATATATTTAAAGTAAAGCGCTTCGTAAAAGAAACTATTTACGTAAATATCATGTTTTCGGCCCAGTAAGGGAAGCACATTTACAATCGTAAACGTAAACGAATCTATGCGACTTGTATACGACTTTTATTTGTCAATAAACTGGAACTAGTTTCCTAAAAGGAACTAACGTTTTCATATAAACAGTATATTGAAAATTATGAGCTTAGATTTCGTTCAAGACAATTTATGAGGTAAATAACCCTCACAAGCAAATTATAAATTATCTCTAGGTTCAAATAAGGGGCTACATGACCTCTATAATGGGTAAAACAATGATATAACAATAACATTACACCCATTGGACAAATCGAAATTCGAAACTAAGCCCTTTTAGTTTACAGTCAGACGTGGTAAAAACCGTGGTACCATGCAACAGTGTCGGTATGAAGATATCTTTACTAAAATAAGTGTCGATGAGCAGGTACAACATGTTTATTATACCATGATTCTTGGCGTTAATTACGATTTTATAAGGGCATAATAAGAGCATATTTAAATTAATGGTTTACGTTGCGATAAGCAGTTTTTATTCGGCTTATTTTGGACATCAGAAAGGTATTTCTTACGTAGAAGACGTGACTTCAATAAACCGCTATATACCTACTATAAAGCTTTTATACAGCTATGTGTTTTCTTGTCAGCATCCGTGAAGGGACGTGTTCCAATTAACTTGGACAAAGTCGTTGCTATGGCAGCTTCACCTGTCAATAACACTACTTGTGTCGTCTCATCTGCCGTATGCCGCATTTTATTTACGTTTTTGTGCCACCTCGAGGCAAAAAAGTTTCGTAAAAACATCAGGTAATTCAAGTTGACCAGTGATATCATAAATGTCAAGTTATAAAAGGTACATGACATCAGGACTCAATAATCATTAACATTGTCATTATTTTTAATGCGATGTTAATAACTTAAGTATGTATTAACGTAGGAGCTACAACTGCAGCTGAATTTCCCCAAAAAGTGTTTTTTTACTACTAATAGAGATGATAAATTGATAAACTTCGATTCATTTGGTAATTTCCGTTTGGTAGTACCGAATTCATAATTATAGTAGGTAATACGAACCGACAAATTATTTAGGGAGGCACTGGTCACTATCGACCAAGATTGATAGTACAAAGAACCCTACTTACAGGGCGTGATATGATGATAGGGTAGAGAAAGTAATAATGTACTTTTGTACATATCGTATATAGGTACATCAAAAAACATTTTTAAATGTATTGATGATTAATACAAAAACAAACAGATGCAGATGTACAGGATGTATTTATTGACGAAACGTTTTGTGGATCTGAGTGATTTATTTTCTTTGACGAAGCCTGTTGTGGATGTGAGTGATGTATATTAGTTTTGACGAAGCCTGTTGTGGATTTAAGTGATGTATTGTCTTTGACGAAGCCTGTCGTGGATACGCACTTTGTCTTTCTTATATAAATAAATGACATTAAATTAAAACAAACTAATTAATAAGGCAAGTCTACAACGATGTCGTATTAATCAATGCATGCCTATTATCATATTATGTCAGAGTTTGTTGCAGTCGGCTCATGGATTTTTTATAAAGAGCCATAAAACAAGGTAAACAATGTAAACGTCGTCTCAGGTTGGCGGTGAACCCAAACAAACGATGCATTGTTGCACCCAGCGACCCGTTTAGGACGGAACTGCCGCGATCATGGGAATGCACCCATAAAATTCATTGTGTTATTTTTGACCGAAAATCTGTAATGAGATCAGCGTATACAATGTGTTAACAAAAACCCAAAATCAGATAATGGTTTGTGTAAAATTTTAAAACCAATCAAGTGTAAGTATGTAGTTTAAAAATACTTTTGGGTTTTGTTTTTCATCGGAAAGTTGGTAGTTGTATTAATGTTCTGAATATCTTGAAATAATTATGTATTAAAACAAAAACGATGAGGAGAAATTCGAAAAATAATAATAGGTAATGTCAAAAATTGGTACTGGTGGTGGTGTTAGTGAGTGAGGTAGTTTCATGTTAAATTATGGTCAGTTATTGATTTCATACGTTTACATACAGTTTTAAGATCTTTGCCTGCATTGGTGAACTCATTGTTGTATAAGTGTTATACAGGATAACCTTATACGACGATGAGGTATTTGACTAAAACGTTGTAAAGACACCGTTTTTAAATAAAAAAGTTCCTAATAAAAATAGCCACATCTTAAATATTTTTCCAATTAGGTATCATACTCTCAATTTAGAAGACAGTCTCGTTAGTTTTCATCGCCAAAGTCATTGGTTGTCACTAATGTTCAATAACACCCTGTATAACCTGACCATAGTACAAAGGTATAGCTCGCATGAGTACAAAAGGCGCGTGCTTTATACGAATTTGCGGTGTCGAGTAGAGTTTGCGGAGAGCTTTGCGGCTTTGTTCGCTGTTTCGCGTGAGTGTGTACCCGCCTTTTGTTACAAATTGCTACAAAGGTCGCATAAAGAAAAAGTCGACAATAATTGTTAGCTTTTAGTAAAATTATTAGTTACTAACATAACGTTTCTCTGTGATTTATTACGCTATAAAATGTAATCAGTGTTTTATAACATTTTTACATAGTAGTAATTCATAATCTGATTTATATAATAATAAATGTTGCGACCGTGTAATATTTTCAAGGCGAAAATGCCAGTTTATGATTAGGTTGTCATTTTAAAGAGGCAATCAACAATAAATTATGTGCGTGGGAAATGTTGTGTGCTTCAAAAAAACTTGTAGAGGTTACACAACCAATAAACGTCCGTAGTTTTTTATTTTGTAATAAAAATAAATACTTAGGCATATTTGAAATGCTTTTTATTGGACAAACGAAAATGGTTTCAACAAGATTCCGTGTTACAATTCCGTAGATTCATTGTTCAGTTTATAGATCCAATTATTTATTAAGTCCCGTAAATAAAGCCATTTTGATACTTCTTATAAAGACTTAAGAGTCTTATCAGGGAGCTTTCTGTGTGGAATCAATAGTAACAAACTCTCTGATAGCTACATGGGCATGGTCGTCCACTTCCTACGCTTTCCCGCCCTAATAGTAGGCTTATTGTTTTCTAACTGAGAATAGCATAGTACTTACACACTTACACTCAGTAAAGAAAGTTGAATAATATTTATCAACTTAGTACAGTCAAGAGCACGTAAGCTAGACACCTTGGACTTCGTACTGTTCTTATGGCGTTCGTATTCAGAAACAATATCGCTCTTCGATTGTCAAAGTTGATGTGCTCTTGACTGTACCTAGTAACACAGAGTACTATGTAAATTATTTGCAATAATAAAGTAATTTATGTGCACCTGTACTATACAACGTGTTAATGAATAAGCGCAAAACCTCATACACTCCAACTGATTTATAACAAAATAATTCGATTGAAACAATAATTTCATTGTTTTGAGTATTAAAATTTAAAGGTTATTCGCATTTCAAGTTTTTAGGCAAACATTATCAATCAATCAATTATCAATTATACTTTATTGCACACCAAAACAGAACAAACATTATTTGTTATCATTTCAGCAATGAATGAAAGCGGTAACTGTTTTGGTAGTAAGTAGGGTGAGTGTGCCCGTGCGGTGGGTTGAGATCAAGTTCAGTAAATCTTAAATAGTACAACGAAATTATTTAATATTTTGAAAAAAATTACCTTGTTGAAACTATGATAATTCGATTCTGCTTTAGATTCTAAACAAACTACTTTCTAGTTTTGCGTTAATTCGTTAACACGTTGTATAATAAGTTGCCTGACGTATCTATTCTGTGTCGGAAGCATAATAAGGAATAGCGTGAGTATGCAACAGAAACCAAAGCTAAAGCTCTCTAAGTATTTTCAACTCTGCTTGTTACAACTTTTTCCAATATTTTCTACGGCTGCATTTTTCACTTGTGCACTGAAAATATTGCAGTCCATATTTCACTAATAAATTTCATTTTCACGTAGCGTACGTTGTAACAAAATAAAATAAAAATGTTCGAGTCAGAATGCTGAATTTTGATAGTCCAATGTAACATAGCCGCAGAAATGTAAAACGGTTAAAAATGGACGTGGATTTTATGAATACAATACAATTTTTTACTATAATAAAGGTTGCATGTACACTTACTGCCTTTTTGTAGACATACATAGACTTCGTTACTACCATTTTCCCTTTAGGGGTGTGGTTTAAACTTTGCTATGATTGGTTACTAATAAGCAGCCATTGTAGTGGATTTGAGATTAAAGCCTTTCGTGGCGTTACAAAGTTTCTTCTTTCCTATTTTTATAGCTTGAGCTTTAGATTGACCCGTGGTTTACTAGATGATTATTTTGAAGTAGTCATCTAATCTTCCCTTCCCTTATATCACAAAAAGCCCCTTTTTATGGAGCATTGAAGCCAAAGAAAACATACGTGACAAATTTCAGGTTCGTAAGCTTTATAATTCTGAGTTAGTTCTTTATAATTTAGTCTGTCAGTGAGTGATATTTTGTGTTCAAAGGTTACTCAGGCTGTACATACGTACGATACTTTAAAGCAATATTGTAGTTTTCATCATTTTATGGTAAGCATTGTTAAACAGAAAATTGTTAGTTGTAGCAATATTTCTGACCACCCCGAAAGGGATCACGGTTGTGTATGTATTTTTATATGCATGTCTATTATTAATGATTTCACCGACGCGGCGATTTATTATCTTTGTACACGTTCGTTCAACAAAACTCAAGGCGATAAACATTTTACTAAAATGTTTTTGTTCAAAACCGGGTTAGATGTGTCCGAACGAATCGCTTTGAATACTTAAACGAAGAACGTGAGGATTATCGCCAACCCTCACAAAAGCGTAGCTATTTCTATTCACAGGTTTAAGATTATGTTGACAGGATTTTTTATTTTACTCATGAATTGCTTTGTCGGAAACTTTTGATAAATTCTCCTCTTTTTACCCGACTATCGTAAAAGGGGGTTATGTTTATAGCGACTGCTCTCAAATATTTTGACTACGGGTACTGCTGATTGTAAAAGCATAAAGATACGAGGATGCTTACAAGTACAACTCAACAATTGGGTAACTAAGGTGTTTAAAGATTATTATAAAACTGAATAGTTATATAGTCGACCAAAAGGATAACAGCTAGTTTTAGATATTATTGGGAAAATACCGCTTATTCAGGGTCTTTTTTAGGGTTACGTACCCAAAGGGTGAAAACAGGACCCTATAACTAAGCCTACGTTGTCCGTCCGTTCTATTTCTTGGCCGACGAGGTGGTGGAGAGACTAATAAAGATCGGATATTTAAAAAAAATATGTCCTAGTCTTTAGTGGTTTTATGGTGACCTTTAAGTTTTGTGTACCTTTCCTTATGGTTATTAAGTAAAGAAATAAAAAATTATAAAAAAATGAAATTAAAATAAATAAAAAATTTAAAAATAAAATTATTTAATATTTTAAAGTATTTAAGTGTTTGACGACGCATGTTTGCTGAAGCATTTAAAATATTCAGATGTAGGTACTAGGAAAGCAGACGTGTACAAGAGGTCGACCTTCCATAAGAGCTGTACCTAATGACCTCTTACGATACTTCTAAATACTTCGATAGGTATGTATAGAATAGAGAGTTTTTTTCAAGTAACCTCTTTTTTTAAAGTCGTCTATTAACCAGAGCGTCTTATAAGTATCTCCAATTATTTTAATAGCATCCTGTATACAAAGTAGTAAACACGAGCTACCTTATGGTTATTGCTTTGTAAAGTTATAAGAATACTGTTACAACTTATACAACCTTATACAATAACTTACAATGTCTGAAACTGAACTTAAAATCTAGGTAAAGATAAGGTTAAGTTTTATTGAGGTCACATCTTGTGGCCGGCTGGCTAACCTAATAAATTATACGTAGCATGTTACCAACAGGCGCTGGTGGTGTACGATAGAAATTGATGTTCTACCAACTTAATTAATTGAAGCGGGTTGCGCATGATTTTAAATTTTATTACATTCTAGATTTCTAGCATTGTATGCTCATGACTTATTTATACTACATAGAGTAAGTAAGTAAGTTATAGCCTATAGAATCCCACTGCAGGGCAAAGGCCTCCTCTCACGAATAAGGGTGAGAGGGAGTGGGCCATACTCCACCACGCGGGCCCAGTGCGTGTTGGTGCAGGCAAGTTAGTGGTCACCTTGCTGTCAGAGAATTTTTAAGCCGCCAATAGGCCTCTGACCTGGCTTAACGAATCAACGCCATCTGACGGAACTATCCGAGACCAACTGCTTAACGTGCCTTTCGAAGCACGGAAACGCTCGAGATGAAATACCACTAAACGGTCACCCATCCAAAGACTGACCGGACCTGACGTTGCTTAACTTCGGTGATCGTTTCCAATACCGAAGCTCCACTACGCCAACGAGCGTTCCACTACCACAAAGAGTAGTCAGGGGTATTCTAAAAACCATATCATTCAAAACGTTCACTAACTCCTCCTATATTCTTTGATTAATTCATAGCGGGTTCTAAGACATCGACAGACAGATTAGAGTCATCCTCTGGGCTTGCTGGACTTCTATAGTGTTGTGAATGGTCGCCGCTGTTGATCCTGGTTCACTGAGTTACAGCGGTGGGAATATGTGTGGTGGGCCTAGCAGTAGGTAGCCATTAGGTAGCAGTAGGTAATAGCCACTGTCTCTATCTGAGCTCGATATACGCCTCGAAATTGAAGCATGTGGTTTCCTTACCATGTTTTTTAATTCAATTGTACATTCTATGGGTGAAAAGAAACATAATGCTGGTAACAACCGTCTTTCTTCGAAACATAAACAGGCTCATGAATGTTTGGAAAACAAAAGATGAGCGACCATTTTGTAACAAAATTAGGCCTAATTATCGAATTAGGGCCTTCAATTACGCTTATTAGAGCCAGTTCTTTTGCATTTTTTATTGTTTTCGGCATAATGATTAAAGGCTGGTACGCGGTTGCATTATTTTTGGAATTCAAAAAACGTTGATGCTGACATAAAATTTATGATATGACGACGACCAACACGAGAAAAACTGGCCAGTGCTTTCAAACCACATATTCTGTAACTTAATATTATATAATTTTACTCTTCACATATTATATTTTGTGACTAAAACAAATATCAACTTTTCCGAGCTTTCGACATGCATAAAATTATGTTTTTGTTCATTTGTCTCAAAGCCTATAGGCGCCCTTTCTCTATCATAAGAAGGATGCCCAAAATGAGAAAGACATTCAAATTAGTCAAATTAATAGTAAAATTTTATTAATGTTGGTCAGCTAGATAGTAAAAATGTACATTACTTTCTAAGAGCTGATCCCAAAAATATGTAGATACCTAGTCGATCTACGCCCCTATATGAAATAGCCATATAGTTACTAGATGTTCAGTTTCATGTAAAGTTTTTTATATGTCATCTAAGGGAATAGCAGAATACTTTCGAAGTCGATATCAACTGATGTTAGGTACATTTATGTAGTAAAAGTTAAAGCTTTACTGTACGAACCACATAAAAGTGAGCTGATAAAGTCAGTATCTTTTATTTTATTATGTTCTATGGCTAGTGCAACCAAATGACGGACATTATGCGAACGTTCGCAATTGCAATAAAATTACGATCTTTATCGACCAATATTCGGTCCTAATTTTGAAACGGTTATTCAAATATCTGGGTCATCAGCTGCCCTTTTTTATTTGGCATACTGTGGACCAATAAATCATAAACAATTGCTTAAAGTCCTTAACTGCAATTGGAGACATCGTATCTTTGATCGCGAATGTCTTTATAACGATTGTGTTAATTCTTTGCGCATTTGATCGTAAATTCTTGTTATTTATGTGTCGTTTAATTGTTTGTGATTGTCGTTTATGTGTCATATTGCATATTGGACATGTTTTCGCATATTTTAAGGGATGGTTTCAAAAACACCAGTTTTCTATGCGGGCGGTCTAAAACATCAGATTTGACATTTTGTAGTAATAGTCCTTTACTTTGATAATCTAACATAAAATTTGAGCGGCGTTAAGCACTCACATAACACATGAACTTGCTAATTTTGCTGCCGGATCTCATATTAAATATTCTTTCTATTAAGGTGGTTTCAGAGAAGTCAATTTCATATAAAACTTTGACCGTCGTCGTTTTTTTTACCGCCTACGCGTGTTCTGCGTCCTAGATTTTTATGGACTGAAACCACCATAACCAACTTGCTAGAAATAGGTAGACAGATGTTTTGCATCTTTTCACAAGAAGAGGTATAGGTTAGGTACCTACATTATAGTCGCTTGCGAAGTTTTACGCCGTATGATTCCTAACATCGCGGTTAAAATGATAACGTTTATACCAACGACCCCATAAGGTACCTTTTCAGGTGGAATGAAACGATTTATCTACAACCGTATTACGTATTACTTATTCAGTGACTGAATACCGAAGCGTACATTCAAAAAGTTTCACCTAAACCTGAGACGAGAGCTCTTTGCGGTAACAGTGGTTGTCTCTGTTGGGATGAGATGAAATTGTTAACTAATTGCTTACCTCAAGGGCTTAAACCTACAGCCCTACCACAGAACCAGCATGTATTACGTATCTTGTATAGACCAAGCGAAGCGAACTAACACTATATTGTAAGTCCATTGTAATTGACCAGATTTCATACTACAGGATATAATTAATAGTTTAGGAAAATAAATTGTACAAAAGGTAACAGAATTTATTTTTTGCGAGACCGATATTATTCCGATATATATCGGCACAAAAACCTATATAGTAAAGATCTATATAAAAGTAAATACATATATAGGGTCCAACTTAATATGCTGACTTTTTTTAAGGGGATGTTCAGACCATCAAACTGAACAACTTTCTCTATGGGACCAATATCGAAATCGCGAAAAAAAAATCCGCTCATCCATACAAAACTGCAAACCTACTCGAGCCAAATGTATAGGACAGCTGATTTTTTTTTCGCGATTTCGATATTGGTCCCATAGAGAAAGTTTTTCAGTTTGATGGTCTGAACATTCCCTTAAAAAAGTGTCAGCATATTAAGAAGGACCCTGTATACATACATAGGCTGTTAAACACATTCCTTCCTTTGCGTCGCGCAGTCGGGTAATAATAAACTATGTAGAGCTATAGTAAAAAAACTGTAATGGGCTGTTTAATTTTTTGAGTGAAATCACACCTGTTTAACTCCATAGTCCCAATAATTAAATATTTTGGGTAGGTAGTTGTTTAATTAAGTAGAGGGGGTTAATTTGTCTTGTGGCTTATTTATTTATATTTGTGTACAATAAATAATCTAATCGAACCTTATGAAGAATAAGGTTAGATTAGATTATTTATTGTACACAAAACAACATAATTATCAAAAATTACAATATATCGTGATGTACAAAGGCGAGCTAAACTCTAAAAGAGTTTACTTCCAGCAAACCGTTGAGTGAGAGTAGAATTATTTTTATTATACTGCCCTTTGTTTAATTTTTTGTATTTTAAAGCTTAACTTGACATCTGTATATTTGACGTACGATATTGTAGAAAAAAACGAATCGTAACAGCAGTCATTATTCTTTACAGATATTTGTACAGAAGCTAGAATGTTGACGAGGTGGCTGGCCCTGGCGCTGGTGGCTGCGAGCTGGCGCGCCGCTGACGCCTGCACGTGTCAAATGCAACATCCACAGACACACTTTTGTAACAGTGACTTTGGTAAGTGCACACTTTGGTTTACTTTGACTTTGATTATAATAAAAGTTAATTGAGCAAAATGGCCAGCGAATTAAAACCTGGATGTGACTAACAGGACCGTGAAGGATGGCATATCGGTGAGGCAGTGTACACAAGGTGCAAGGCAAACAGAATGTGGTGTTTTGCGGACATTGTGTTTTGCGAATATGATATGCAGAGATGGAGCAGGTGAAAGTACCTGTGGATATCCCCACAGTATCCATCAATATGAAAAACTTTTACTACCTATATATGGGACCACCTGTGAGAATTCAAAGAAAAATCTGCTATCTCATACTAAAATTAAATACAAACGGCGTAAACTTTATGGAACAGTAGATTATTTTTTTAAGTTGCCATAGTTGGTTAAGTCCAGTCAGTAACCAATATTCGTGTTCCGAACTTATTTTATCTTTTATTATATTCCAGTGATCGTGGGGAGAGTACAAAAAATGTTCAGAGGAAATGAGTTCTACGACGCATATAAAGTGAAGATCCGAAACATTTTCAAAGTAAGCACGTTTTAATAATAACTTTGTTCCAGTTTCCAATCGGTAGTAAAGTTATGTTTATTTAAGTATCTTCCATATGGTACAGTCAGCATCAAAAGTATCTAAGCATGTTAAGTGTTCATATATATCTGGTCAACTTTACGATAGCAAACCTTATTTCAACTCACAAAGAAATCAAATTAATTTATCTGTCATGTTATTATTTGTTAAGTTAAAAACAAATGGTATCAAGTAGGAAATAGGGTTTATTTTCGTGTAATTGTTCAGATGTTTTTGAACACCGGAGATGCTTAGATACCATTGATGCTGACTGTAACTTGCTCAGAAAAAAAAAACAAGTACTTAATTTACTCCTGATAGACCTCCCCGAAAGGGATTATGATCGTGAATTTATATATGTTTGTATGTTGAGGCTAAAGAGGATAGCATTCGAAGCTGGCTCCATACAAACGACTGTTTCTGAAAAAAAATCATTGACATTAATTGGTTAATATTGAAAATATAACCAGACTTCGTTTGTATGGAGCGCGCCACGAATTATATCCCCTTACGTATCTTTTTGACTTTTTGATATTATCTAGCATGATACCATGAAACCCTACAATGTAAATTTGAACGTTTTTACAACTTCACTGCTAGAAATGTTTTTTTTTAATCTTATTTCATAAACAATCACTTGATTCCAGGCAACTCAAAAAGCGGCTGTTGCGTTAAAATCGGGTCGAATATTAACGCCCTCTCAAGAATCATTATGCGGAGTCAATCTACAACCCAGGGAGACCTACGTCATTACAGGTATGGAGCTGTCAACGACAGATATCACTATGGTTGCTGAATTGCTGATAAAAAGGGAATAATAATAAGATTGATTTTCTAAAGCTGATCAATCAATAATTAGGTCACCACAGCGTGACTATTTTGAGTACTTACCTTATAGCCTTTGACTACTTATATGTGGACTAGTTAACGTGTATGATTGTACTAACAAACATTTCTGCCACTTTTTGCGGGGGAAGAGGTAACATGAAATCCGCAACTCTGGATTTTATTCAAAAAATCATGAAAAGTAGTCTCGTGTGAACCCCAAACGTTCTAAGTTCGAAATTATTGTTTCGAAATTATGGGCTGTCTCATTTAGTGATAAGGTATAAAATTGAATGTAAATGCACAAGATTAATTGTTCTTATACCGTGGCAGAGGGGAAATGCTACCGCAAGGCTTGCCTTATAATAAATAGTAAAAGCCTATAGCAAAACATTTACACAATGTGCAAGCAAGAATTATTAGTTCAAAATTTGATTTACAGTGTAATTTTATAAAATTGATTTAAAAAATAGAGCATTTGACCGATTATGCTGAAGAAGAAATTAGGATGCGTGAAGTTAAGAAAGAATCTGAAGTCTGTACAATGCATGAGGTTGCGTGGTGTACTAACGCCTACTTATACATTACAACCTCACCATAGGTACACCTGTACCTGCAGTGAGAACGATAGAGTCTGATGATGTAAAAATTTTATCAAAACATCAATTTTTTTAATCACTTATCTCTGACCCTAAATCACGGTTGTGCTGAAAAATCACAGTTGTCTAATTTTACTTACACGAAGATTAAAGAAAAACCGTCCAACCTATTTTGAGCCGATTAAGTATGCATGAGCTAAACCTGGATGGGTATTTGAGAATTTTTACTCCCATTTTGAACCTTAAAAGAGTTAGTTTACTCTAGAGTGGCATTATACCCTTTTGAGGCCAGTCCCTCATAAAGACTGCTTTCAGGATGTAATTAAAAATGAAACTTTTCAGGCAGCGTGGTCCACCTGCAGGCACATACGTACCTATGTACGTACATCAATAAATGGAGAGAGGTGACACCGCGACAACGAAAAGGGTTCCGGCTACTTTATAAGCAGGGTTGCACATGCAAGGTTGGTTAACTTACTCTAAGTCTAAGCTATGACATTGTGAAAAGAGAGTAAACTCGAAAGCTCTTAAGAGCCTACCGAGCCTATTGTGCTGCCCTCAATCATATTTTTTTTATTTCTTAACAATTAAAGAAGATTTCCAAAAAACAAGAATGTCACATTGTAGTCGTGATTGACTTTCAATTTATCGAAACATTACGGATTATTATGTTTTAAGCTTATTATTATCTTTAAAACCGCCAAAACTGGCAACTTTTGGCGGTTTTAACGATTATAACTACAAACATTATAAAAACAAATACGCAGTGACCCTATAAATTGAAAATCAGCAATGACTACAATGTGACATTCTTTTTTTATGGAAATATTGTTTAGTTGTTAAGAAATACAAAAAATACGATTGGGGGCAGCACAATAGGCTCAGTGCAGCCTTAATCACAAAGCTCGATCAGCAATAGGTATCAAATGTAAATCGTGTTGTTAGGCAGTTCTTGGCTATTCTGTTTATCAACATTTATTAAATATAAATATCTTGGACATAATCTTGAATTAATTACAGACAATAATGGATATGATATGGAGGAGGCTTATGCCCTGCAGTGGGTAGATACAGGCTGAAAAATAACGATGATGAATGGATATGATAATCACAAAAACTAAATTCACCATTTAATCTTTAATCGGTTTTGAAGCCGGAACAGGGTAATTCAGACCATCAAACTGAACCACTTTTACATCAATCGCAAAAACAAAACAGCTGTTTCATACTCTTTGTCGAGAAGCTATTGACATTTTATATTGAAGCCGATTTTTTCGCGATTTGCATATTGGCTCCATAGTGGAATTTGTTCAGTTTGATGGTCCGAAGCACCCTGTTTGGGCTTCAAAACGACCCCGATATCTCGGTGTATTACTTAGATTTCCCAATCAGTCATAATGTTACCGATCTTGTAGGACATGTAGGATATAACCGGACACTTACACAATACAGTTTTTGAGAGTTACGCGGTACACAATAGCCCTATTATTCTCAATTTAATAAATAAGGCTATTGTCAGGGTACGTGGAGAGAAAGATCTATTGAATTGAATTAGAAAAGCAAATAGCGTTTGAAGCATTACTACATATTATAGGAAAACATGTTTTCTTATATATAAATCCAGTGAGACCTATTGAAAACGTTCTTCAATATCAAAGACATATTTTATTATTTATGCCTATAATAAACAACAAATGTGGATCACTTACGATATATTGTGGTGGCGTTGGAGTTATAAGGGACAAAGGGGGTGTTTCGAATTTGAAATATAAGTCAGGGTGACAAACCGCGACTTTCCGAGAAATAATCCCAATGCAATGCATTATTGTTGGATATTTCGCAGACCCAATCTCTGCCAACATATTCATTAACCTGAACGCAAACCGGAAATACATTCCTTATGGAACTAACATCGAAATTTAGCAAACAAAAATCGGCTGTTCCATAAAAATAAAACTGCAATTCTATTCGACCCAAATGTATGGGATAAAGAAATCTGTTGGATTTCTTTTCGGGATTTCGATGTTGGTCCCATAGAGAAAGTAGTGGCAGTTTGATGGTTTATAATTTAATTTGAAAACATGAAAACCCGAATATGCGTCCAGAACAATTGAAATTGTATAACGATAAGCAGTAGGCAATTAATTTGTCCAGATATGGGAAAAAATATCTGCATCTTGTAATAAGTATGACGCACTAAACCCCCAATACTTCCTGCGCAGCCATCAGCTTGCCTCTAAGTGTAGGGACACACCTGCGGAACGTTCTGCGTCGAACATTCGGTTGAATACGCAACACTTTTCCCTATACCCCGACGACACACCAGCACTGGTACGCGCCATTACGCGCCGTTTTTCCTATTCGCGTATAAGCGTATTCAACCGAACCTTCGGCGCGGAACGTTCCGCAGGTGTGTCCCTACACTTATGTTGATTGGCTAATCTCTTCACTACGATCACAAGTCGAATTGAAAAAAAAACTCTTCTTTCGGACTATTAATATAATTATAATTTATCTTGTCTTTTTCCAGGTCCACGTGACTGGTCGCCGTACAAAGTCGCCTAACACGTGCGTGACAAAGTACAACGAGTGCTACGAGCGACACGGCATCTGCCTGCACGACAGAGAGAGAAAATGTCGGTGGACCAGGTAATTAGCCTATCTTTCGAACAATCTTTTATATGGGTCAAGGGAACCATAATTATATAGGCAGTCACCTACTAGGTAACTAGTATAGAAAAGGAAGTGCCGACAGAGATTTTCGGACTCCATACAGGGTCCTTCTTAATAATGCTGACACTTTTTTAAGGGGATATAATTCGGAGCGCGCTCCATACAAACGTACTATGGTGATATTTTCTATACTAACCAATTAAAGTCAATGAAATTTTGCAGAAGCAATCTATAAACAAATTTCTATGCTTGTATAGAGTCAGATTTTCGTTAAAATGTATAGTTTTAAAGTTACAGTGCCTCAAAGATTTCCATACAAATCTTAAATTAATCCTAGCATTGAAACTGTATATTTTAACGAAAATCTGACTCCATAGAAGCATAGAGATTAATTTCTAGATTGTTTCTTAAAAATTTCGGTTAGTATTGAAAATATCACCATAGTACGTTTGTATGCAGCGCGCATTTTCGCTATGCTGACACTTTTTATGGGGATGAGGCTGTGTGGTCGCTCTGGGATGAGGCCATCAAACTGCCTCACTGAAAAAAAATCAGCTGTCTCATACATTTGGCTCAAGTATTATGTTTGCAATTTAGTATAGAACGGCAGATGTTTTTCCCAATTTTGATGGTGTTGCCTTAGAAGAAGTAGTTCAGTTTGATGGTCTGTTCATCCCCTCAAAAAAAATTGTCAGCATATTAACAGGACCCTATATAAAGTTTGAATTTTCAAAGAACTACATCAACTATGCGTACATGTTCTCTGAAAATCCTTGGCGGTAATTTCACACATATTGGATTAGACAATAACAAGGCCAAACGTTAAATCATTGTTTGACTTTGATGAGTAAAGACAATGTTATGAAACTAATGAACGTAACCAAATACAATCCTCTTGGCGCCAGGCACGACAGGCAATATTTTTTTTAAATTCAAATTCCTTTTTTCATTCGTCTTAGGTAGTAATTATAGAATTCTATTATCTTAGAATCATTACGATTACATGCAAACACTAGAAAACTTGTACTGTATTTAACTAAAACGTCAACGTATCGCGTCAACAATATTTAGTTTTCGTATGAAACCACTCGGTATTTGCACTTTTATTATGCTTCATAATTATCTGTAATAATACCTTTCCAAGAAACAATGCCGCTCTGATTAAATGAACATGAAGCCATTTGAACATACCTATAAATGTGGAATTTTTATAGTGATTCCACCACTACTACGACTAAATGTTAATAAACCCAAAGATCAATTAAGCTAACTAGTAACTATACCATGGCACTGCGAGTAAACAATGGAGCTACTCGTAACGGTGAAACCATACAGTAGAAGCGCTATTCTAAAGGTCACATAAAATTGTTGCATTCGCATTTTGTAAAAAAAACAGCTTAGTAATCTTCAAAAGGTTGGATAAGAGAATATTATTCCGAGAGCGAAAATGCGCGCTGCATACAAACGTACTATGGTGATATTTTCAATACTAACCAATTAAAGTCAATGAAATTTTGCAGAAACAATCTCATTGGTTAGTATTGAAAATATCACCATAGTACGTTTGTATGGAGCGCGCTCCGAGACCATTTAAGTCAGAGCGGAAACTTGAGCCGTTGCTTGAGCCAACTTCGAAATAGCGAAAAAGATTAGGTACCTAGCTGTAAGTTTTACATTCATTGGATAACGTTGTATAAACTTACCTCAAAGCCGATTGTCATAAAACCCAAATGAATCCGCTTTGAGACGACAAGACGATTGTATTTCAAATAACAATAAATGTTCGGCAAAACGAGTCTAACGCCTACGCTTTCATTATTTATTGGAAATATTAGATGAAACAGATTTCATGTACTTTATCGTGAACATAAGTCCTTTGATATTATCCCATCGATACCATATTGTTTGATCTTTATCAATCAGTCGTATAAAGGTTTTAGATATAAGAATTCTACAAGAAAAAAAGCTTCATGCAAGCTCGCGGCGGCCAGTCGGTACACCCATAGATAAGCTACTATTAGGTACACCTCTTTATGTGTAGCGATGTTTCTGCCAAATTGCCGCTCATTCTCGTACGTGAACGTTAAGACGCTCCCCATAGGTAAACGCAGGGCCGGGCAATATTTTGTTGGTTTTTAGAAGCTACTCGTATCTTCTCCTCATTTGAAAGGCATACAAATTAAAAAAAAATTTAGCAACGATCTTCAACATCTCGGGTTTATTTGCTATTAAAGTACGTTTATTCTTTTTCTATAAAATACATAATATGAAACCAGTATTCAAAGAAAAGTCTAAATTTTGAAAAAATCTGTATTATGTGCATCTACTCTTCACTTTTACTTGCGACGCTGACCACTGTGTAGACAATATTAAGATCTATAAGTTAAGTTAATTAGATATTTGTTAAATTTGGTGCGAATTCTAATGTTTTTCGAATTTGATTTCCTTGGATTATAAGGCACCACAGTGACATAATGAAAGGCAACCCAGTCAAAAATAGGTATACCTACCTATTAAAATGGCGTAGTTTAGTAGAGGTGAGGCGGCTCGGAAAGTTTCAATGTCGTTCGGTCAGGGAGACCTCTTAACGTATTGCCATACGCTGCGCATGTAGGAGTATACCGGCCGTGAGCTTTCATGAAGCTGTTTTTCTGGTTGGGTATCTATTCGGTGCTTAAACTGTGGCTTGAATTGCAAATTCTACGCTGCGAGGTTTATATGGACAAATCTGCCAGTGTAGAATCAGCAATTCAGATCCATTGTGTATCTTTGTTATTTGAGGTACCCGTATCTGCAAACTTAATGAGTTTCGCATAGTAAACAGGACAGCGGTGGACGTGACTGGTTGATGATGATCGGAAACTTGGCAATCAGCAGCCAAAGTTCATGCCATCAACTCGACAGAGGAAGAACTAAGTAGTTACTAGTGTCGACGGAGTGCAATACTATCGAAGTTCTGCATAACAATACTATCGATAGTATCGAGTTGGACTACCTAACCGATGGCCGAAGAGTTCTCTAGTGGTCTATAGCGAGGCTCACAAGGTGGACCGACAATACCGTCTTCACCATAAGGGCACACGGGGCCCGTGCCCAGGGCCCTCATTCTCAGGGGGCCTCGAACGACCGACAATTTCTCTCACACATTTATTCTCAAAACATTTTTGTCGGGCACATTAAATTTTTTTCACAAATCAGTAATCTTATCAGAAGGTATCCTTCATCTACATATCCTTAAAAAAAATGACTTTAAGGATATAATAAAAGATTTTGCTCAACAGAAATCCCGAAAGAAACCGTTATCGTAATCTTAACCAAAAAACCATCAGCATTCTAATATCATTAATGACATATTATATGTAATGTATAAAAAATGTTATTATAATTAGCTTTTTTTACTTTCCAAAAGGGCCCCAAATTCTTGTGTGCCTAAGGGCCCCAGCCTAGTTTAAGACGGCCATGTGGACCGACGACCTGGTGAAGGCGGCGGGGACCCGTTGGATGAGATCAGCGTAGGACCGGTCGTATTGGCGATCTTTGAGGGAGTTTTATGTCCAGCAGCGGACGTCTATCGGCTGATATGATGATAATGATGATTGTTAATCAGAACTCCGATACCTAAGTATCGATAGTATTGTTCTACATCGATAGTATTTTACTACGTCAATAGTATTGCCCATCGATAGTGTGGTGTGGTGTAGTTTTTAGACGAAAACTTTTGATTGTAAAACTGTCGATAGTTTGGCAACACTAGTAGTTACTTAATTGAGCCACTGGCTATCGGAGTGCGGTCGTAGTCACTTAAAGTTTTATAGTCTAGTTAAATACTAAAGTTTAGTTATTGTTCCAGGGCTCCAGCTCTCACGAGGTGCCTGCAAGGCGAACACTTCAACAACACCATGACTTGATTATAAAACGACTCGACACAAAGTTATACACTTATCGTACCTACCATTTTGTATATCTCGACTCAAGGAACATTACAAAGGTTAATTCATCACTAAATCATTCAAGGCAACTATGAGGTTTAAATCATTCTAACAAACATTTTACCTAGCTTGAGTTTATTAGTAGATAGGATAATGTGTATTTAATACGTCAAAACAATTAAATGTTAGCTTGACGATGATTAGGGCCTGTTTCTATTCTATTTTTATTAAATGGCGTTTCCTTGTTAGATTTCGCCAGTGTCAAGTAGTTTGAGGGAGTGTCTATCCAATCTCGAGGAAGAACAACTGAGAAGGATTTTGGAGCCTCGTGGCAGGCTGAGACGCGAACCGCACGAACACCACGCGAGAGACAAGTGTTCGAGGCAAACCCTGTAACGTGACTCAGGGCCTGTTTCAGTACTTCTAGATAAGTTATTAATAGCTTATCTAACATATCGTTTGACATATTTTGTATGCACTATATGTCATTAGTCATTACTCATAAGCTATCAAGAACTTATACAGAAGTGGTGAAACAGGCTCTCAGCGTTGTTCAAAATGTCAAAGAAAGCTTGACGCATTTGACACGATATTGAAATGCTAATAAACTCGTGCTTAGGCCAAAATACGCATGACTATTATAGCTATTTGATTAATAGCTTTTTAGAATGTCATTATAACGACGAATTTAGATCCATCAACGTTTTATTTAATTGTTATTTGTAATATCCTTTGGACGATCCTAAAATTGTTGTTTTGTCATTGACAAAAGTAATTTTACGTTATTTTTATATTATTTATTTTTAAGTTAAACATTTTTGTAAATTAACAAACTATAGTGATAATATTATTACGTTAGTTTAAAAATAAAGAAAATTAAACATTACATTAACGACTGTTTTTATTTTTAAAACGCCTGTTCTAGAAGTTGTAGCAATTTCACATTAACGCCGTTATTTCCCCGCCTTGTAGTATTATAATGGCAATTATAATTTACACTGAAGCTAATCAATCATAAACATAATAATGGTGATGGTTGACCTATGACCCACGATTACATTAAAAGTCACGCTACAACTTGTAAGGCCTAACTCCTATTATTTATTCCATTTCTGAGTCAAATACTTGGCAAATGAAGGAATGTATATTAAAAAATGATTCCGAAAAAAGAACGCGAATTGGAAAACTTACGGTACGTAGGTAAATGTTTATTTTCTAGAAGAAACCTTTCCACGCCTTCAAATATTCACCTCTTACGAATTGCTTTGCTCTAGTTTGAGTTAAACTCGATTTCGAAAGTTTACAAACGAATGCTTCTGGTAAGGACCGGCAAGCCGTGCTCAAACAAATCAACAGTGCGATTTTTGAATCTCATTTGGTGAGCTCAGCAGTTGAAAATGTCAAAATTACTATGGAGATACGCATCTTTCTACTGCGGATTTGACTCTCAAAAATCTCTCTCCCGTAGTATGATTTTTAAAAGTCAAATCAGCAGTAAAAAGATGCGTAACTCCATAGTAATTTTGACATTTTCAAATGCTGAGCTCACCGAATGAGATTCAAAAATCGCACTCCTGGATCTATAATCACATGAATTACAATGGAGGAAGGAATTTCTCTTCCTATTTATTTCAGACGCCCTCGACGACCGTTTAAAACCCAGCCAATCATGGCGTTTCATCAAAGTTACTTAACTTTTAGTATCTTTTAGTTAATGCCACAATCTACAATGTTCAATGAACTTCAATGGCTGTTGATGTCAAAATAATCGGAGTAAACATCGTTACTGCTATACCTATAGGATGCATTTTGTCTCGCGCGCTTGCGCACGTCTGTCTTGCACGCCTAAGTTTTACCCTGTATTACCTTATTGCCTCTTTTATGACGCTCGAAAATCTTACTTTCAGTACTCTCTAAACTTATAAATCTACCACTTACCATGTCAGTGTGGTTGTGGTAAAAGGTCTGTTCTATCAGGGGGAAGTTCTCCCTGCCAAGACGTCGCTGTAACTGCAAGAGGTGTCCGAACACCCATGGTCGGTCCTAGACAAGGGAATATAAGTTTTAGTGTACCTAAAAGATGCAACACATCACATCATCGTTAAAAGATGTCGCATTATAAAGTTCGTCCAAGTTTTTCGAACATTCAGAAGCCTCTTTCGTCAGGTCAACAAGTTCCTTAATGTTCCCATAATACTTTATGAGTGGGCACTTAATGGTTTACTTATCTAATTTATCCTCATTAAACTTCACGTCACGTCTATGTATAAAACCCTGGAACGTTTCGTCTCAAATTGTTCACATTGTTGGTATGACATGAGAAACATCAGAAATACTTAGTCCAATCTACAGTCTACAGCCCGTAAAATAATAGGTACCAAGTGGTCGCGCGCTATCAAAAATGTGTCTTATATTAGGCAGATATTTCTTTAACAATCCAAAAAGTCAGAGGGTAATCTAAATTTCACAAAACCTACCTAAAATAGTTTACTTTTGAGAACGCGAAAGAAGAGCTGAAAAATAAGAACGTACGACCGGATTTTTGAATTCTGAAAGAAAGTCTAAAATAAAACGATCAAATGTTAACCTGGAAGTGGTAGATGGAGTTAAGGCTGTTGATAGAAGGCACCCCTCCGAACTTGAGACCGAGCAGTATGGAGCGGAAGTCTGCGCCCGCGTCCCGCACATTCTGCCTCACTAGCACGAACTCTGGCCTGTATAGAAAAAGGTAAGTAGGTACGTAGGTCGTTTTTTTATTAAATCTAGGGATAGAACAGTTGGAAAGGGGAATTGAAATGTTTATCCAGTGATTAGATTTCATATTTGCGCGGATGCGCGATCAAGCGCGGTCTTGCAGTCGGATGCGCGTGCTTGCTTGCGGATGCGTGAGAATGCACGTGGATTCTAGCGTCTTTGTCGATGCGGCCGGTTGCTGGAACAAGTGCATCCTCATCCTCTGTGCTGATGATCACCGATGCCCGTGAATCGTACTTAAGAGAAAACTTATCGTTCTAGGAGAAAACAAACATAAAACGAAGCACGTACTTGAAGCAGCGTGTAACTTTTGTTCCGCTTCGGTATACAGCCATGGACACGTTGGCTCCATCTGAATTAGCAGTCACCGTCAGCTCCTACGAACAAAGACTTTCATTCAATATTTAATTAGATTAAAAATCCTTCTGCATCTATCTGGATACATCAGACTTCGCCGCAGGTAGCATAATGATGATACTATACATAATCTGCAAGTAGAACGTGCATCATCATCTAACGTCATTACATTAAACGTGTCTGGTCGCTTGTAGTGGTTTTACACTACGGTGACCAACAACTGTATGCGCCAAGGTAAAAAGGATGTTGCAGCCGCTTACGAGATTCGTCTCTTTTTTAAGACTCCCACGTTTCACGTCTATGAAGTACAAATTGGTAAACGCGAACATTTTTTAGTGATACATATTAGGTACATTCACAGGGTGCATAGCATGTGTGTGGATTCTAACATATAGTATGTATTAAAAGCAAATAAAAATGAATCTGAAAACGGAAGCTTCGTAGAATCGGAATAATAAATATTGAGATCTAAAAGGTCAGGTCAAATCCTCAATAAAGGACTAGCATCACGTATGAACAGATTTATATTTATGTCTCTCGCCTGATTTATATAGCAAACTTAGATTAAACCAAAAAAAGAATATGCCCGTTGCCCGTGTGGGAACTTTACACACTTAAGTGCCCCATCTTCATCAATGCGACAATTAAAGGATGTCCATTGAACGCGAGTCTAATCGACATACTTCGTACTTTGTTGGTATGCCCTTTGGACGCGAGTATTGGACATACTTTGTTTGTTGGGATCACTATTACTTTTGTATATTTGTATAGTATCTTCCATTTGTATAATCTCACACACAAACACATGCACACGCATCGTTTGCATGACATGGCATCAACAAACTCAAACTTTTTGTCGTTATGAGCTCGTGCTGATAATTAACTAATATATTCAAGCCTAACCACCAACTGTCCTAATATAATTTTAATCACGTTCATTCTGTGTGCGATTAGTTCGACACGTTTTGGTTTAAGCAAGAACATAATATTATACGTCTCACCTTCCTGTTTTGCGTTCTATCTAAGTATCAAGTGAAGTTTTTGCTAACTCTGTTAAATTTTGTGCTGTCTAGCTTGAGATGCGATTAAAATAAACAAGTCTAGTAAATATACGGAAGCTTTGATACTGAAAAGATACCTATAACACTGTATAAGAAAGATCCTATAGCTTGTATTAACTGCCACAGTTCCAGACACAATATAAAATCAATTGTTTCATCTCGCGTAGATCTAAGATCCGGCAGTTCAAAGGCTTAGGCTTTCGGGATGCATCCGTACCTACATCCACTCCGTTGGATTGTTTGCTTGCTTACGGCGAATTGCTCTTGGTGCAGCACTCGTCTATATATGCACAGCGCATGATTCATTTTATTAACTTGCTAGCCCATTTCGCCAAGACATTATTGAAGCTATAATTTAGGTGTAAAACTTTAAGCACCTTCACCGTTGGAACCCGAGCTATAAAGTTTTTGTCGCAGCTCACAAAATGGATCCTAAACCGCGTTTTTACTTCATTCCTTTTCACTGAGTAGTCACTGACATAAAATAATTCTAGTTTTAGCTAGACTATTCCACCACAGATGATGAAGGGTGGGTTTTAATACGTCACCGTCATCGCCATCTCAGCCGAAAGACTTCCACTGCTGGACATACGGTGGTCCAAACGGAGACGTCCACAATTTTTTTTTAGATTCCTCACACCTAGGTGTATCCGAAAATGTATACCCCATGTATGTTCCGCGATTTTTTGTAGTAAGTACTTATAGAAGTTAAATTTTTTTGAACGAATATTTGAGAACATGAGACAAATATCATCAAAAACATTTAAATAAACTGAAATTGACCGACCAATAAGTAAATCATTTTAAGACAACACAAAAGTACCGCGAGTTAGTCACTATCAAAAATGATTTACTGGTCGTTCAATTTCAGTTTTATTTCAATGTTTTTGATGATATTTGACTAATGTTAGTCATAAAAGAATAAAAAATATCTCTAACTGCATATATTATATCGAGATCTGCAATTCCTCACAAAACTGCAGTAACTCAAACTATACGATAGCTGTTTTTTTTTTTAATTGACTCCATAGTGAAAGTTGTTCAATTTGATGGTCTAAACTAAACCATTCCTTTAAATATTACTACCAACTTCTGTACCCGTATTTCTGTGCCCGGGAAGAAACGGGATGATTCGACTTCTATAACAATAACTAAACAATAACAATTGTAAGACATAATGAATACATAATAACGTAGTAAATTCGTACTGCGCGGGTCGAACGTAAAGAAGATTGTAATTTTAAAGCACCATAACATTTTCAAGATATTTAATCTATAATATTAGTAAATACACATAAACTCCTACCAAACTATTCATCGTCATCATCAGCCTATCATCGTCCACTGCTGAACATAGGCCTCTCCCAAGGCGCGCCATAAAACTCTGTCCTCTGCCTTCCTCAATCCAGGCGCTCCCCGCAGCCAACCAAACCAAGACCAAACGATTAGCAATACGACTTAGATAAACGAGGGAATCGCTACTAAGTATGTTTTCATCACTCCGACACTCTGTTTTAATCTACATAATTGATCCAATTGCGCGCGCATCTTATTAACTTTCAATGATTCCTGCTCCTACGTAATTTCTTACTGCCTACTGTACTTAGCAGTGACATTGTATAAATAGAGTCTTAACGCCTGCTACTTTGATATTTATGAAGAGTAATGTAGTTCGTAGTCCAGCAGCGGAAGTCCATCGGCTAAGAGGATGAGATGATGAATGTAGTAATTAGACGACTTATTCTATTATTCAGGGTATATGTCAAGACACCTGAGATACTCTAAAAGGTGATTTTACCTCCTCAGATACTAACTTTTTCAAAAACGTGAAGGAAATACGCGATTTTTCTTATCTTTTCATACCTTCAAACTTTCCGATCTGATCGCCTGTGTGCATTTAGTAGGTTACATATGCCAGCTTCCTACGAGTAAGGTATGACATAAAACTTTTTTTGCTTATTTCTCCTAGGTTAGAGTAGTTAGAGTATTGCTGCAGTCTAACTTACACCCAGTATCTTGACGAAAGACCAGGATTGCGATTTTTGAAAGTCACCGGCTGAGTAAAATTACCGATATTCACCGACTTCCCAAAGTTCGCATTTTTTATTCTTAACGGTGACTAAATTATCATACCCATGAGTTCAATACAATTGCCCCTTCCCACTCGTATTAAATTCATGGGTATGAGAAGGCTTTTGTATGGCATTTAAAAACCGTTCAAGATCATCGGTGACATTAAAAAATCGCACCCCTGTTACCTGTTGCAAGATGAAACGTGGTGACTGGTGACGAATCAATATACTTAGGTATCACCATATAACTAATAAATTATTCTTACGACGACACTCGAATTTATATTGTAATAGTCAATATGACGTGTTATGTTGTAGAGTTTCTGACCGCATCTTCTCTACGACAACAGGTCTACGCGGTGGTAGCTTCAAAAAAGCTCCTATATTGAATATAAATTATTTTGACTTTGACTTTGTCATCAAGTAAACTTGCAAAAGCTCTTACCCTAAACTCAGCCTGCTCCACACGAATGTCCCACTCTCCTGGCAGCCTTCGTCCCCGGAAGTACTTGGACCAGTCGGTATTCTGGTCGTCTACCACCAGCAGGGTCACGCATCGGTCCCGGTTGTACCCACGGCCGACTGAAGCCACTGATGTTACGCTGCCTGTAAATAGTACGTTGGGTTAATAATGCGCCTCAAAGTCAACTACGTGGTAACAAAAAAGGAATGTTATAATTTACTACGAACCATATAAATAACTAGTTGAATTTTAACATAAAGAATAGTTCTACCATCCTATTATAAATTCCACCATTCTTGGATCTTGGATGTATTTAACAAAAATCATTTTTTTATGTTGATTTTTTTCCATAATCTCCATATCTTCATATCTTCCGCCGAAGTCCATCCATTGCATAATACCTACACAGGGTGTAAACTTAAATGCATTACAAATAGGGGATGCTTCAGACCAATAAACTGAACAACTTTCACTACGGGACCATGCAAACATGGAAATAGCAAACAAATGTGTACACCGTCTCCTCCTGTTTATAAAGGGTGAAATTGATATCATTCCTTTCCTTTTAAACTAAGAGTCTACCCATCAAACTAAACAACTTTTACTAGTATGGGAGTAAAAAAAGAAGCTTAGAATGGAACAGCAAATTTTTTTTTGCTCCGGTCTTTTTGCTCCCATAGTAACAGTTGTTCGGTTTGATGGGTAGACTCTTAGTTTAAAAGGATGCTAATGATATCGATTTCACCCTGTATAAGAGCTATGATTTTTTTGTGTGGAATGGAATAAATATAACCATTTAGGAACTCCCAGTCACTTTCTGGCAACTGGTCTAGAATTCTCAATGTCTTTTTTGGCACTGTCTCAGACAATCAGTGAACGCTTTCCTCTATCATCGCACCGCAGCTCGTTGCTGAATGTATTTTACGCGTAGAAATGAGCATATTCGAAGTCTATAGAGTAGGAGGTCTCCCTCATATTTCCCGAACGGCAATTTTCGTGAACGTGAACCTTTTTTGTTACGTTATTCCCTCATTCGATGTATATTTATAGGGAGTAGAGTTTCCCGGGGAATTGCGTTATGAAGATGGAAAAAAGATCAAAGAAAATAAACTGGGGTCGTCTTTGGAACCATACGAACAAACGTAGGGTAAGGAGTCTACTCAGGTAGAAGACATAAATAACATTATGTGCACCTTCCATTCATAATCGGAATCGTTAATGGCATAGCCAATACGAACACACTATCCTGGAATCGGATTAGAATCAGCATTGCTTCGATGAGGCGCGAGTTTCGCTGAAGAGGAACACTAAATAAAGCGATGTAAGCCGAACCGAATCCCATTTCGAAACGTGTTTCAGGGCTCTTAGTCGTTCAGTAACCGATTGTGTACCTACAAACAGTTTGGTGGCTTTGCATTCATTTGTTGACACCTTGTTTTGCGTAATTCGTTCTCGGAATACGTTTAGCAGAACATCGGCGAATTTCGGTGGAATCAAACCTTGGTACACAATGTGAGTTATTTTATTGAGGCCGCGCCCGCGCACCACACTAGGTCAAAAACACAGAATAGATTATCCTCTATTAAAATAAAGATTATTCACCGAACTTCAGCCGCGTAATGTGTGTAGAAAAGTGGTGGAAAGTGGTGTGTGGAAAAGTATCATTAACCTTTAAACCACATACTCTACCCATCAAACTGAACAACTTTTACTATATGAGGCCTGAACATATTGTGTGAATCCTGCCTTTAAATATTGCCATAATAGTCCATCAACACTCGATACAGGGTGTAAGGAAAAGTATCATTAACATTTAAACCACATACTCTACCCATCAAACTGAACAACTTTTACTATAGGAGCAAAACGATCAGAGCAAAAAAAAGTCAGCTTTCCAGTACTAAACTGCAATACCCACTCGACGCAATTGTATGGGACAGCTGATTTATTTTTAGCTCTGATCGTTTTGCTCCCATAATAAAAGTTGTTCAGTTTGATGGGTAGAGTCTGTGGTTTAAAGGTTAATGATACTTTTCCTTACATCCTGTATAGAGTGTGGATGGACTATTATGGCAATAGTTAAAGGCAGGATTCACACAATATGTTCAGGCCTTCCTTGTTTACCTAATTAATACTACCCGGTATCTCATAATTATACAGGGTGTTTCATAAGTAACAATTAATTTTTAAAACTCTTAAGGGGGTTGTTTAGACCGTCAAACTGAACAACTTTGTCTATGGGACCAACATCGAAATCGCGAAAAAAATAATTGTATATCCCATACAATATTTTAGCTCTAGTCGATTTGTAGAGTACCTATAGAACATAATTATTTTTTTCGCCATTTCGATATTGGTCCCATAGTGAAAGTTGTTCAGTTTGATGGTCTAGACCACCCCCTTAAAGGTTTATTTGTATTTTTGTAACACCTTGTATGAGACCCCACTGATGTGCAGCAATCATCTGGGCAGTCTTGTCACCAGATGAGACACTCTCCCTATAAAAGTCCGCAAATTCTTGGAAACGCAGGCGCAGGAGTTGATAAGAACTGTAAAAGGTTAGCGATGGTCGAAGTAATACAGGTTCAGTCTTTTAAATCCCCAATTATAATAACTTACCTAATAAGTTGGCTCCTTGGTCCCTGGCAGCGCCAGTAAGCGACTGGACGCGCTGCAGCAAGGACTCGCGGGACTTGGCGGGCGACGACGGTGCCGAGGTCCCGCGGGAGCCCCCTCGCAGGTTCAGCGACAGGTCTCCTCCGGCCGCGGCTGCCGCGCTCGGCGCCGGCGGTGGCCCAGAAGCGCTGCCGATGCTGCCGCCGGTCGCTGGGCGATGACACACAGTATGTTATTGTGTAACTTTCTGATCATCAATCGATATTTATAATAACTGTTCTACACGATTCTTATGTGATACCTATCCTAATCATATATTTTCTTCATCATACAAAGACTCTATAAATAGACTGAAAGCTTAAAGCATCGTGCATGCTTTAAGGCTGAAAGTTTTACAAACTGTAAACTTTTTAAACACCTAGAACTGCCAAAAAGATTATTTTCGATTCGATCGATCATCGGTATGTGCTCGGTGTGCATTAACCCCGCGGAACCATATTAGATTTTTGGGTATCATATTTTGACAATTTAAGATAAATCACAAATTCCGCATAGAAAATAACCATATCTTGGTATAAATCAAATAGTATTATGATGAATTGTGTAATGAAGGAATAAAAAAGAATCTTTGTAATACCAGTAAGTAACTCTAAGTCGTATATGGAGAAGTAATAGAGGTCGGACGTGTTTTGTCCTATTCACTCAATAAGAGACGTATAATATAGCAAATTGACTCTAGTTAAAAAAGGATATCGCTACCTTATTGCGGTCCTTATCGACGTAACCATTTTTTTGTATTACGGCCACCTGACTCAGAAATGTCACTTCATAGGTATAATTTGTATTGGATTTTACGACTATCGCTATCTCATACGCGGTTACACTTATATTTTGTCAATAGGTTACTTATCATAAAGAACCGAATAAAATTCCAGAAAAGTTTTAGACGAACCTAATACAGCTAGCCAGCCTAGCATTTATAGCAGGTGAGGTCGAGATTTGTGCCATCAAACCTTCCATCTTCTAGATTTTATCTTATATGTAAGACGTAAGTCACCTACCTATACTCCGTTCTGGAATTAGAGCGACAAAATGTAAACAAAGAAACATCACTGTCAAAGTGACATTACGTGGTCAGAAACCTTTGATAGGTAGGTACATTTTTTAAGAATATAATTATGTCGGCACGGGATTTAAGAAATTTAGTTGTCATTAAATATTTATTGTCTATCTATAAATAATAAAAACAATCGTGACAATTTGAATGAAATTTTTAAATTATATTATGTAGCCCGCTACTCTGTCTATGTGGGCTTTTTGTGCTATGCGTAGCATCCGCGCATTGAGTACGGACTCAGAAGAAGGCATTAAACAATCAAGAGACGCGTTTACGTTAATGTAATAAATAAATAAATAATAAATATCTTGGACAGTGTCACACAAATTATCTAGTCACATTTAAAGTGTACAATAAGAAATATTTTTCTTTAAGAACTTTGCTAAAACGAACCAAAGGTTTAAAATATCTGAATGTTGCCAGACCACGAAATAGAATATTACAGTCACGCTTTCTTCTAATCTAAAATAAATTACAACTTGCGTATTTTTTGATTATTTTCCATACAAAATTAACATATCATTTGTTGTAATCCTTTGCAAGTAGAATAGATAATTTACTGTTATTCATTCCAGAGATAAGTTTTCTACCGTCTCGAGATGGTATTTTCTACACTGGTATCACTGTTGTTTACATTTTGTCGCTCTAATTCCTGAATGGAGTGTAGCTATTGATCTTGCAGCCCATTTACAGCGTGTGACAAGACTGAAGATATTGTCGTGAAAGTAAAGTGTTAAAAGAAAAAGGTTTAAGCTTTTCCGAATATTTGCGAGAGGAGATTACTTTAGCAAAGAATTAACATTCTTACGGCCTATTTTTCACGTTAAGCTTCTTTTTTTCGGGAGATTGTTCCAGTAGGAAAAATACACGAGGGCAAAGTTTAGCTTCGAATAAGGTTAATACGGGGAACACGGGTAATTAATCAATGCTGTCGTTTCGAAAATGAGGTCACATCTACATGTCTTTTAATGGAACAAAGAAGGACTTTTCCTTCTATTTATTACCGGTATTGGTATTTAGGCAAATAACTGTGTATGTCAGCAATTTCATTATTCGTGAACATCCATGCATTTAATTAAACACAATTCATTGATGAAAAAATAGGACCTTACAATTTGTCGCAAGGAACTACTATTCTCCTCTTTGACACAGATTAAGCACCAAATATGGGTGTGATACTGCTCAATATTTAAATGTCGGTGTAGATCCTGCCTAACGACGGTAATTTTGAGTAAGTAATAAAATATGCTTACCCTGGGAGGTCGGCCTCTGGTTCTGCGGTTTCGGCTGGCTGGTGGTAGCTGGCTGGCCGGTGTAGGGGTCCACCTCGCCCTCATCACACTCGGACTGCAGGTCTCCCGAGCTGAATCTGCGCAACGCCTCCGCTGAGCTACTCGCCACGCCACGCCACGCCACGCAGGACACAGGGACACGTTGAGGAAGGACGCACACACATGTAGCTACTCATTGTTTACTCTAACTGTAGTGTTCTGCCGATTGCTGTTTTACTATAGAACATGTTACCAATCGTACACGGAAGCTAATTATTCAAGTGTTTTAACCTGTTTCTCTGAGCTGTATTTTCAGTGGTGTGTTAATTGATTTTGGGGCGACAACATCGAAAACGACAACGAAATTACATTGACGGAGTAAGTTAGCGCCATGCATTGGCAAATGTATGCCTATTTGTTTTCTCATTCAAGCACGATACAGGACGGTGTTCAACATCGTATATAGGGTCCAACTTAATAAGCTGAAACTTTTTTAAGAGGATGATCAGACCGTCAAATTGAACAACTTTCTCTATGGGACCAACATACAAAACTGCAAACCTACTCGAGTCAAATGTATGGGACAGCAGATTTTTTTTTTCGCGATTTCGATGTTGGTCCCATAGAGAAAGTTGTTCAGTTTGATAGTCTGAATATCCCCTTTAAAAGTGTCAGCCTATTAAGAAGGACCCTGTATATACCGGCCACGAAATGTATATCAAACCTAATTAATAACAACGTTTAAACACGTTATAACGTTATAATGATGAAACGTCTTGACCTTGGTTTGATGTACAACGTACGGTAATGAATACAACCCTTATGATTCAAAAATAAAACTGCCATGAGCAGCGCGGCGTGGTCAAATTATAATATTGAGCTGATGAGTGCTACACGGTATGTGAACAAGGGTCAGGGGAAGGGGTCGAGTGCGGACAAGGGTGGAAGCAGCGCGGTGAAGCGGGTTTGGCCTTTTACGTTTTTTTTTTCGTTATTAGATTCTTATCCGAAAGGTCGGATATTTTTAAAACACCAAAAATTTTACACTTGAGTTGTGGACATTGAAACATTAAGAATTTAAATAATAATGCACAGATGCATATCAAGTAGGTAAATAATTAATTTCATATAAACATTCAAGAAAATAAAAGGCGGGATATCTAACTAACAGCCAAAAAAAATTAGAGTATCTCTTTGTGGAGATTATACATAATCACCATATTTTATTAATTAAGTGAAAACAAAAACTATCTACATACAATATAAATTTGTGAGTAGGTGTTTGATTTCAATGGATTCTACCAAGAAATAAACATTCACATAAGCGATACAGTCTATTATAGTTATAAACAACGGATAAAAAATAAAATTAAGTCCTTAAACTTTATAAACATGCTTATTCAAGCCATTATCTTTGATATTTAACCAGCAACTATACTAAAACTACACGAACCTTCGTTTCAAGTAATTGACATTGGAGGTGAAGGAGGTTCTGAAGCTTGAGAAAGACAGGGTTGCAGTGGTCGCGGCCTGCGGGCCACAGATCCCCGGACACCCCGCACGCTCTATTTTGACGTCCCCTGTTTATACGAGTCACGTTTCATATAAAATTCGTTGCGTGTTAACTCCCGAGAGAGTACAGTATAATTTTTTTAGACACAGTTTCAGAATATTTTTTAGGACACAGACCAAAAGTTCAAGTATACCTACGAATGGGGCGTAAAGGTAAGGGCATATTAGGGCGGGTCGCATCGGAGCAGAGCGGGCCGCATCGCAGCAGAAAATGCGTACTTCGCACACTAAAGCGGGCCGGGTCTCAACGCAACGCATTGACGGATTTTTAGTTTCACGCAGTACTGGCAGACATTGTACAACGTTCCGTTTGGTAGAGCACACTACGACGCGACGGACCGCATCGTACAGACGGTAAACCGACCCAAAGTTCATACAAATTGTATAGAAGCGACTTTCGTGGATTTTTGCGCCCGGGCCTGCCCTGATGCAGGTCGCCCTAATATGCGCTTATCTTAACGGGTAATCAGCAAGCTTTTAACGCTGATTATCAAATCTCTTAACCACTATAGATAGTAACACTCATTGACATGCCATCGACTCGACAAAAGATAAGAGAAAATAAAATTATTAGTCAGAGATCAAAAAATGTCTATGTACCTTTAGGTAGTAGGCCAGGTGAGTAAAATGTAACCTCAAATATTGAACTACTGTTTTACTTTCAGAAAGTGTGTAAAGTTTGGAAGTCAGCGTATTTCAAGCCACTGATTTTAGTTATTACCAATTATTATTATTATAATTCACAGTCAGAGCTGTAACTACAAATATTAATGTTTGTATCAACATTTAAAAAACTAAGCGGTGGTGCCGCGGGCGTGACGTACTCCGTACAATTTTAATGAAACATATCGTGGAGCAAGTTGTGTTCGCAATAAACAATAATATTGTTCCCAATTCCCAAGTCTAGTAAACAATTATTAATGTTGGAAACGTTTCCGTCCAGTAGGTAGGTAACTACCTACTGGACGGGACAGGTCACAGGATGTCTACAATATTGACGACATATAGAAAAAGTACAAGGCTGTTTGCTTATTTGCATCTGACTCACACACCTCACGCATGAATAATATTTTCCAACTTTTTTTTTAACCATATTTTTGAACTCTGTATTGAAAATTGATTGATGATTGATGATATTTTTTTCGACTGATCAAAAGATTTTTCACGATTTTTACTTTTTGCAAAACTTCTTTACGCACGCTTATCTTGGGGAGTCGGCTGGTGAATGCGTGACGAGAGCGTTACGAAAGGTGTGCAGCGAATCGAACGGAAGTTTTACTTCAGTCGGGTGGTCGAAAGCACACTCGTTTTTTTTATTATTATTATTATTTCATCTTACGATGTATGCTAATACTACTCATGACACACTTCATGACATCATTCATAGTTGACGAAAAATTTCGTTACTACATAAATATAGAATATTATGTTTATTATTACTTTTTTTGCTACTGAAGAGCCCTTTCAGAATAAATGAAGGTTTCGAAAGGTCACTACGAAATAGACTTTTCAAATCTTGACCTTACCCTTTCTCTTGTAAGTGATTATTAATTGAACCCTCGTCTCGTCTTGTTATTTCTACGTCAGAATTTATACAACGTAACTCATAGTTCTACAGCCCGTGTCCAATTTATTTCACGTTTTGTTTTATACAGGGTCAAACATAAATGTGTTATATTTGACCGTGTATATACAAACTAAATCACCCCATTTAGACCATTAAACTAAACAACTTTTAAAATGGGACGAATATAGAAATAGTAATAAAAAATTTGCTGTTCTGGCGTAGAAAATGATGTAGAAAATGGCAGTAGCTTAGATACTCGACCCAAATGTATGGGGGTGAAAAGTTTATTATTTCCGATATTTCAATGCTGGTCCCATATTGAAAGTTACTCAGTTTGATGGTCTGATGCACCCTCAAAGGACTGATGCATTTAAGTTTACAACTTGTACCTTTATATGGTTGGTATATAAAGTAACAATAAGATCATTATACGAGTATGTAAGCAATTCTGTATGAATGTCTTTAAATAAACCAATAAACTTGAACAACAACAACAAAGAATTGAGTATGACAACAACAACAAAGAATTGAGTATGACCAACAATTTAGATGTCCACTATTAACGTCAAATAAATGCATCTTGGTGAGTAAATCTATAAAATAAGCAGACATGGGCTGACTTACTATAAATATTTCTATGTTATTTAATAAGCCCTTTATTACCGTTCGTATTTCTAATAAACGTAAGTCAACAGCTTTATTAAATTTAATAACGGTACGAACTTACCTCGGGAAATCTACTGGCAAGTATGCTAGCAGCTGTTTCTGTATGTGCCGTAAATGATGCGGGTTGTAGAAGGGGTAGGGTGGAGGTACCTGTTGATAAATAAACAAAAAACGTTTACTAACAGTTACGTTCAAGGAAAGAGGCCCGAATGAAGAAACCTAAAGTTTGTCTGGCGCACCCTGGGTAGTCAACTTCTATACGACTATTGCTGGCGTGCTAATCTTTACATTATGGCATGTGCTATTTTTATGTGATCCTAAGAAGCTTGAAAGTAGCATGTTTACTGAAGTAACGTCAACGTATTGAATGCGACATTTATCAACAGTTTCAAGGTAGGTATATGTGAAATGGGAACGAAGCAACCATGTTCTCGGTTCTTCTCTATTATTAAACTGAACAATTTTTTAAACACTTTAGTATGGAATTGCTGAGTTTTTTAGTTGTTGCTATTTCAGGTTTCCTCCCGTAAAAATAAATTTTCAGTTCGATGATCTGATCCGAACCCTGAAAATTTTGAAATAAAACGTTGAATATCACAGAGTACCTAAATGTCAAACTCCAAACAAAATCTATCTTTATTATTTTGTACCTATACGCTTATTGTTCGCGTCCTATTGTTATTTTTGTATGTTTATAACACATTTGCTCGTAAATGGTCTCTTATTTGACCAATTTCACTAACGTAATGTATCTCATTACGACCTAGTGCGGTAATGTAAAGTAAAACGGACGGTTGCGTCTAAAACGAACGGTACTTTTTTAAATCTTAGCAAAGAGTTTTTATGTCAGAAAAGTGGTCAACATTTTATGAATAAAATTAACTTTGGGAGATAAAATATAATAAAGTAAACATTTAATTCTTTAATTTAATTAATTTTGACAATAAATTACACCCATTTATGTGAAACCAAAACAAACAATATTAATTTACTTTATTAGTAATACTGGATGTTTTTGTGCCTTTGCCTTTTTTCTTTTTTCTTAAAATAAGAAAAAAGAAAGCGCTAATGCGCGCGCATCGCTAATTTGTGAAGTTCTCTTATTAGTTTGTGTTTGTTTTGTGAACAAGTAAAAATTATTCCGCACGCTTTTTAATCGCTATTTTTTGTTACGTTTTTTTGTTTTGATTTGAAAATGACGTTAGTAGTGATGAATTTATTAATTCGACGCCGCCAGAAGTCTCAGAGGCAGCGGAAAAGGTTAGTCTAATTTATTAGTTTATGAATGTCCGAGTTTTATTTATTTCCTTGTTTCCTCGCAAATATGTTATAAAACGTCGTATGACACACGTTCGGTTTGATAATTACAGCCTAGGCTATCTTGTAGACCTCGCCTACGGCTCGGTCTAGCAATAACGCCTCGGCTGTAATTATCAACTTACCGAACTTGTATCATAATGTACTATTTCAATGTGCAACTAAATAATATTGTGTAGGACATTTTTGTGGTTTCAGGTTTTCAAATGTTATTATTCTCTGTAGTAAGCTACAAAGAATGAGCCGAATATTGACAGATATTTCTTAACGCGCCTGTAAATATGAAATATCACAAACATCTTTTGAACATTGGTGTTACTAACAGTCCTCTGTGCAGGGTGTGCATGGAGGTTGAAGAAACGGCTGTGCACGTACTGCTAGAATGCAACGGGCTGGCACACTATCGGGCACAACACCTCGGATCACCGGGGTCTCTTCCAGAAGTATTCGACGGCATTAACAAGCTGGTGGGCTTCCTGGAGGAGTAATCATTCCCACCTCACGCAAAATAGGCGCCTAATTCATCGAGTTGCGGAAAATGAGCCCGCTCAACCAATTATACACAAGACAAGGCGTTAGAGCTATCTGAAAGTTATGAGTTTTGTATAAGAGGCGAGAAGAATCGGGGAAGCCGTGGTGGTCCAGTGGCGAGTAACCTTGCCTGCCGTGTGGGAGGCGATGGTTCGATCCCCGTCCAGGCCGACTCGTACCAATGAGTTTTTCGGAATTTTGTACGATTTGTAACACCACTGGCTTTTCGGTGAAGGAAAACATCGTAAGGAAACCTGCATGCTTCAATTTCGAGGCATGTATTGTACCGACTGTCCATTATAAGTGGCGACGGGCTCACCCCCCGTCACACTGGAAAGAGTTTCGGTACTACTGGTGAAACGTGGATGTTCTGAGGTTTCAGAATATCTCTGACTACCTCGGGGAATATAGTCGTGAGTATATGCTTATGCTATGAAGATTCAGGGAAAAACGCGTAACTCGGATTTTTCACAGAACGTTAAACGCTTAAAAGCTTAGATGAACTTTTAAAAGGAAAACAACTCCTCGGCGATTGACTGATTATTAGAAACTTGATCTTGTATTCTTGATCTGAAACTAAAAAAAGGGAAGGTGCTGCTCTTTATGTTATTTCGTTTAAGTATTCATCATTATCATATCAGCCGATAAACGTCCACTGCTGGACATAGGCCTCCCCAAAAATGGGGGGATTTGCCATAATCGCCACGCTTGGCAAATCGGGTTGGCAATAGTAGTTGGATTGAATGTGTGTACTCAGAGGATGCTGCTGCCCATCCTCCGGTAGATCCCTTAGTCGCCTTTTACGACACCCACGGGAGGAAATGGGATGGTGCTACTCCCGACACCACACGGACTTTTAAGTATTACAGAAGTTTATTCGGAACAGTTTATAAATCAGATATTAGTTTGAAGGGAAGACTACCATGTGAGACTGATTCTTATTTCAATTGAACTTGAGAAGATTCGAGGAAAAGGCAGATCTCGGATTAAATTTTACGAGTACCTATATTTGGGCTCAGAACTTTATGTTTTAAACATAGATTAACTTTTAAAAGGAAAACAACTCCTCCTCTAGAAACTTGATCTGTTTTTGGCGTCGATAAAACAAAAAAGGGAAGTGCGCTTTATGTTATCGTGTTTATTCGGAACAGTTCAAGAAGACTACCGTGTGGTGTGAGAGTCTTAGATCAAATTAAAATGAATGGATAGACCACATAACAGAGCTATTGATCCATACAAACTAGCACAAATTGTCTGTCATCTCGGTACAAATTGGATGTATCCCATTCATTTGTTTTGCCTCATTTTTCTGGTTTGAAAATTAATTTAGTTTGATCTAAGGTGAAATGGAGACTATTTTTTATTTCAATTGAACAGGAATCAAGATTAAGTTAATTTGCATTACAAAGAAAGTAAATTATGGACTGAAGGATGCGTCAACAAGGAAATGGCATCGGTCTCCATTCAACAATGAAATTAGTACTGCACTACGCAGGCTCAAGACAAATGGAGTGCAAACAGAGCGCTATCAGAGACCAACAGCTGTGTTGTGTAACTAGCCTTCTGAAGCATAAAGGAGCTTTAAATGAAACTAGTGTTTTCCCGCGACTTCGTCCGCACAAATAATATATATACCAGATTTTAAGTCAGATCATAAGCTATCAAACAAAAATAGTTTAATCAAAATCGGTTCAGTAGTTTTTGCGTGATGCGCGAACAAACAAACAAACAAACTTGTCAATAGATGGCGCTACACGTCATTTATCGGCTCTCGAGTATTATTTGAGTATATCTGTGTTTGAGTTTATATGAAGTGAATCGCTACTTTTTTATTCCTCATGACACGGTTTTATAATAGTTAAGGGGCTATCTCCTGGTGTTACCATGAAATTGGGTAACTTTGTAACCATTTTATTCATTAACTATGGCACGTTTTGAGCTGAAAAATAAACTGAACCATCTACACGATATGAAAAATGATGTGGTTTTTCTATAAATCGATTTTAATAAATAAAACCTAAGAATAAGGAATCTAAAGTCACCCCTTTTTTTTCCAGTTATAACCATTTTACTCTTAAATTTTTAATCGGAAGTAAATGAAAATTTACAATATTGTTCACAACACAATTTCGAATGATACCTATGGTTTTCTTACTTTTTCGAAATTAATAAAAAATCATAGTATTTTTCAAAGAAAATGACTAAATTCTGACCGGAGCCACGGGCTCGTTCGCATCGATTAGTATGGAGAGTCGTACGTGGTCCCGGGATGATACGCCTTAAGATACTACTTCCATCACTCATCCAAAAACGGATAACCTTGCTTAAATTGAATGATCGTAATGATCACTTTTAGACAAAATAAAGTAAATTGACTCCTCACGTAGGGCCTAGAGTGCTATTTTTGAAAATCAAGCATCCTAATTTGTCACAGACGAATACCTAATACATTCATTTTATTCCACATAGTTTGGCATCACTTTCGTACATTGAGTTATTTACGCTAGTAATACTAGTTCAATGATTTCGTATAAGAATCTACATGTGTGACTTTAAAAAAAAATAGCACTTCTGTGCGAGAAACCAGTAGGCCTAACATGACTTTATACTGTAGTATAATACAGTAGTTTATTGAATTTCGTACTGCGCCGCGCTCCTTGTGGTTACGTTCTAATTCTGCCATACAAAATGTGCGACGTAACTACAGCAGTAAAGTACAGTGAAAACTCACGGTAGGCCTAAACATTTATTTATCACATAATTACAATGATAGAAACATATTTTCACCAAATCTCATAACCGTTGCTGTTGCTGAAACTTTTCGTGTAATAAGATTAGATTTATATAATACTAGAGTTTTCCCGCGACTTCGTCCGCACAAATTATATACCAGATTTTAAGTCAGATCATAAGCTATCAAACAAAAAAAGTTTCATCAAAATCGGTTCAGTAGTTTTTGCGTGATGCGCGAACAAACAAACAAACAAACAAAGAAACAAATAAACAAACAAACAAACACACAAACAAACAGACAAACAGACAGACAAAATTTCTAAAAAAGTGTGATTTCGAGTCAGGGATACCTAAAAACCATATCGTAATCTTTTTTTTGTAAATACCTTCAATGTACAGACACACTTCAGTTACAGTTTTATAATAGTTTAGATATCTTCGATTAATCTTTCTCTGTGAATTCTGTGATCTATCACCAAGGCACAATCTACATCATGGCCACATCAAAACATGTGTGTCACTGTGCCACAACTTAGCTATCATTTCTTTTCTTGAGCTCTTTGCTTTTCAGTCTCCTGTATCTGCTGAAGTACTTTTCCAAAAGGTTTTAAAAAGATTACCTACAATTTGTACTTTCATTTTACAAAGATAAGTAGGCTGGGAGTGGGACGGACGGACGGACCGTGTAATTTGGGTGGAAACTTTACTGTACGTGACAGTTTTTGCAAATAAATAATATTAAAGGTGACGCTGAAAGGCGCGCGGGCTGGAAGCAAATGAGGGTTTTTGAATTATTTGTTTAAAATTAAAATCTTTTCGTTCATTTTTATGAATCTTGCACATTTTTGGAAGGCTGTAAGGAAAGATCCTTTCTTTAAAGCTGTATGTAATTTATGTAGAGAAGATGCGGCCAGAAATTTTACTTTCAAAAGTAAGTCCAACTGAACAAATAAATTAGCAATTTAAACTTTAACAATAGTTATACCTAAGTCAGAGCAACAGGCTTCGTCAAAACCTTAGATAAACAGTTACACATGCTTTGTCGACTTACCAAACTAAAGTTAGCTTTATGATGTTCTGTTTGAATGGAGTTCTTAACTTTCTTATATTAATTCAGTTTTTAGATGGTTTAAGGCTACGAAGCCAGGTCAGAGGCCCATTGGCGGCTTGAAAATTCTCTGACAGCAAGGTGACCACTAACTTGCCTCCACCAACACGCACTGGGCCCGCGTGGTGGAGTATGGCCCACTCCCTCTCACCCTTATTCGTGAGAGGAGGCCTTTGCCCTGCAGTGGGATTCTACAGGCTATAACTAAAAAAAAAAAAAACTAACTAAAGGCTACGAATAAGAATAACTTGTAAATAACTCTAAACAAAATCAAAATAACTTTTGGCACCCAATGAAAAATTACATTTTGTATGAGTTTTGCCGGCTAGGTACAGTTTTTAAAGAACAAAATTTAGAACACGGTATACTTTTTTTGGTGCCAATTTTTGAGCTTCATTTACACCATATTATAGGTATTACACTTCGATACATTCTTATTCGTAGGTTTTAGGTAATTAAGGGTCCCGTACCCCCGTTCCGTATCTGAGTAGTCCTAAACAAATAATAACCACAATAAAGAGCCCATTTCATGTGTAATGTTACCATAATATCATAATTATATTTGTTTAGGAACGTGGAATAATCCTGTTGATTTTGATGTTAATCGCTATTTAGTGATAAGGCTATTGTTGGTCTTCCTTACATATCACATACCCCAAAGAATTGCTAAGCTTAAGTGGCAGTTGGCGAGCCACATTGCTCGCAGAACTGATGGCCGATGGGGCCAAAGGGTTCTCGAGTGGCGACCGCGTACCGGAAAACGCAGCAAAGGTAGGTAGGTGGATCGACAACCTGGTGAAGGCGGCGGAAACCAAAGACTTCTATTATAATAGAAGTCTTTTGCGGAAACCCGTTGGATGAGGGCAGCGCAGGACTGGTCGCTGTGGCGATCCTTGGGGGAGGCCTATGTCCAAACAGTGGACATCCATCGTCTGGGATGATAACGACGAATGCAAGGCACGTTACACAGTTCCGTTATTGGCAAAACGGAACACTTATGGAATCACCTCAGTCCGTCTACGTCTCAGTAACATACGCGTTTTTCTCAGAGTCTGTTAGACAGCGAAAACCTGGCTTAGTTATTCTTAATTTTGACGTTTCTTCTCAATGATATTTATGTACTAGTCTGAAAAGCGGGTTCAGCAGAGTATTTTGACCTTTCTTAAACTGACACCCAAAATGTGACTTAAAGGCAAGACAAAAGGCATTATATGCCTTTCGTATGACCTAAAAACTGAGGTCTTAAACTTACAATGTTATTGTGAATAGCTGACGGGTGGCAAGCGCTTACTCATACGAGTGCATTGTCAACTTGCAAGTTTTCTGCAACGAATGCAAGGCACGTTTCACAGTAATGACATTACGAGCGGAACCCTCCATGTTCCTGTATTATCACACTTTTCTTTTTCAGCTTCTGGATTGTGTCTTTAGTGGTTGCATTTTGCAGACAATGTCATTGTCAAAAGTATCACTCATACCTGTTTGTTTCTCATTCTTTTCACGACTAAACGAACTTCAGTTCCATATAATAAACGTATATGTCGATTCCTATTTAGCTTCGGTAGTATAGCTACGAATAAATTAGCCTACTAGCCTTATTCTCATTAATCATTATAAAAATACAGTACATAGACTTCTATTAAGAAAGATTGGAAATATGTTGAACATTACTAAAGCTGTTCTTAGTATACAGTATGTAAAAAAACCCTGTTGGAGCCTTTAGGGGGTGCGTCAAACCATCAAACTGAACAACTTTCACTATGGAGCAAACATTGTAGAGTGTCTCTACAAAGTAACAACTGACGCGCACGGACCTGAAAACAGACGGACCAAACGTGAACGTGTTTCGTCTAACCAAGAGTGAAGCACCCATTTTTATTTGTGTGCGTGCTGACGAATTGTCACGCGGTACATAATGGTGGTGGGTTGTAGGACCTGCGCCTAGAGCTAGTGCATCTGTGTGAGTGTAGGTCCATGGTAGAATAAACGAAAAAGAAGAACCTTGCAAAGCTTTGCATGCTTCACATCTTCTTAGTGTCAAATTACGTCCGTCTTTTTTTCAGGTCCGTGCTAACGCGATGATAGAATTATAAAAAATTACGTCAAAACCTAATATCGAATATGATATTACTTTAAATAAAAAAAATCTGATTTGAGAAGGAGTAAAGTTTGTTTCTGTATGATTCCAAATAGCCTTGTTATTTTATTCCATAAAGTACTGCTAAGAGAATTCAAAGAAATGCGTCAAATAGTCTTCAGTTAGATTAGAATGAACAAATTAACAGAACAAGGACAGTACAGTGCAAATTCGCAATGCATACGGTGATGTAACGATAGCAAACTAAGTGCTTCCCCTGCAGTATGTCTACCGAATGTTCTACAAAAAGTGAAATAAATGCTCTACTAACACCGTACGGAAAACTTGATATCAGATCGAAAGTGACGTCACAGTTTTTTTTCTTTTAACCCTCTGCAATTTCTGAAACAAAACCTTAAAGCAAGCGTGACAAAGCGTGTATTTGAATAGAACAAGTCATCGTTCAGTCGTAATCTCCAATGTCACGGAGTCACGTTCCATGTTAACTCATACTAGGCCTCCTCGGGCCCTGGCTGTACGCCAACAAACAACCAAACCTACAGTGTTACCACGTTACACACTTGGTCCAATTTTACCCACAAGTATGATAGAAAGCTGACGTTTACGAAGAAAAAATTATGGTTTGGGGTCTCTTACTGTATGATCTTGATGAAGAATGGGTACTTTAAGGATGAAAAGTGGAGACGACGGGCTCACTATCACACTGGACAGTTTGGTCTTTGCTAGTGTCAAATATAATTGAAGAACTATTTTAGAATATGTCTGACTCGGGGAACATACTGGGTGATAAAAAAATCTTTAGCTAAATCTTCAGGGGTGGTTCAGGCGATCAAACTGAACTACTCTGGGAGTAAACCTGAAATAGCAAAAACTAATCATCGGTTATAGTTTCGGTACAACTGGTGAAACGTGGATATTCTGAGGTTTCATAATATCTCTGACTACCCCCTCCGGGAATATAGTCGTGAGCATATGCTTGCTCATCTGTTCCATACTAACCTGTAATACCTACTCGAGGGAAATTTATAGCTGGGTAGGTACAGCTGATTGTTTTTTGATATTTCGGGCTTGTTTCTTTAGTAAAAGTTGTTCAGTTTGATCAACTGAACCACCCCTGAAAATGTAGCTAATGATTTTTATTGGCGCCCAGTAATCAAAAAAATTTAATAGCAATAATATATTGTCAATATTTCAAATCAGCCTTAATGCCGTTTTTGTTATCTTTTACCAAAAACTAGGTAGTTTCCCCGTACACTGGCAACACTAAATCCCGCCGACCGTTACGCAACCACCCCTGGGGTGTCGTAGCCATTACTGGGCCATTGACTTCCATTTTGGCGGTTCTACTTTCCCTTAAATTTTAAATAATTGCTGTTTCTGCTCTGCTACCATTATTGTCTGTCGGACTTGATTCTTGTCGGATTCTTTTTCAGTTAAATAAAAGTTTCAAAAATAAATAAAAAATAAGAGACAAAAACTTTTTTCAGCACAGTTAAACGAATAAACGAATTTTAAAAAGCCGATAAAGGACGATTTTTTTCAATAGGTAAACCGTAAACCTATCGTTTGTTCATTTCAGGTAACCGCTGTTGATGATCTGTTTCGATAGGGAATATAAGTAGTGGACTATCGTTGTAATATCAATCAAGATCTTATGTCATAAATTCGATTAAATAAATCAATCAATCAAATCATGTTGATTGAAGATTAATTAGGTACTTACCTCGATTTTAGAAAATCTTTTTTTTTTATTTATTTAGTAAATATCGCATTCTCTACAATCTAATATTCTAAGGCCTATAATGTATCGTACATTATAGGCCTTAGAATAGATTATCGAAAGTAATAGGTATTTCCATCAAGGTTGAATATGATTTTCAATCGGTTGAGGATAAACTTCACGATTCTTAAGTCGTCCTATTTTTCTGTACAAACTTATAAATATAATCAAGATTTTGCTTTAAAAAAGTTTCTCGTATTCGCAAAAGTTGTTTCTGGTTTATTTAACCAACTTCCACGACAAGTCCACATATATCTGAATAATTTAAGTGTTATAAAGAAAATATCTGCACTGCGTGAGAATATGGAGGTAATGAAATGGAAAAGTTAAGAAGAAAGGCCCTGGGGCAGAATTTTATGAGTTGGTACTGTGTGAAACTATATTAAACCTTGAAAAAATAAATGGAAAAAAATCTGTGGACCCATTGCAGTTTTGTATGAGCTGTTTTTTTTTGTAATTACGAAGTTGGCCTCGTAGTGAAACATGTTCAGTATGATGGTCTGATCACCCCCTCAAAAAACCGTCAGTAAATTAGGAAGGACCCTGATTATAACACATTTAAGATTTCACCCTGTATAATACATAGACTCATGGCATGGGGTCAGGGATAGTCAGTCGAAACTAGCTGAGTCACAAATTATTACCTTCTTCGACAAACACCAGCGCAAGTACTCCTGGCTGATGGCCAACTCACTCTGTGACGTCATTACAAACTATACCCGGCTAAAGATCGATCGCTCAAGTAAGTAAACGATGGCTGGTATATTAGCAAATGAGCAGAAGATGTTTTAAGTATGTTCCGCAACCCAAAGATATGCACTGACTGAATGAACTTGAAATATCACAATGGATGGTTTTTCCGGCATTGAAATCTGAACAACATTAATTGATAGATAGATATTACTGTGTACTTGTAAATAATCTGTGTGACAACGCCAACGTACTTTGCTTTTTACTACTGTCACAATCTTTTGTATTGTTATAATCGGTAGTAATTATAGTTCTTTGTGCCTTAGTTTTGGTATTAAATATCTTTTACAATATATTTCATATAAACTTAATAAACAACCGTATCCTAACTTCCATTACCGCCATGGGATTGGTGGTCAAAGATAAAAAAAGTCAAAAGGTCAAATATTCCCTTATCACTAAAAGGTTATGAACCTCTGATCTATTCCCAATGAAGTCCCAAAGGTCTAGCCCGGTCTTGTGTTATGATGACATAATACAACATTAAGGGCCTGTTTCACCACTTCTGGGTAAGTTCTTGTTAGCTTATCCGACAGATAGTTTGACATATTTTGTATGAAATTAGGTCAAAATATCTGTCGGATAAGCTAACAAGAACTTATTCAGAAGTGGTGAAACAGGCCATTAGTACATTGATATCGTTATAATTGAAATTGATACATGACTTGGATAAACTATTCGTATTCAGCATAAAAATACATATGTGCCTCTATACGATGTTGACTACTAACTGAGTTATCTATCGGGAGACTTGTACACAGTAGACTTTACACAAACTTTTCAGAACATTGTCACCGCCCTCTTGACTGTAATGTTGTAAGCTGCGGTCTCGCTCGCACTGGTACTTTAATTTAACGATCCGAACCCGATGGACCATGTTTTCTCAGATTCAGATCGAATGCAGAGCACAAGCGCTCTAACATGCCTGAAAATCTAATCCGGTTTGAGCTTCATTGTTTCGGAAATTGTTGGATGGCAGTCAAGGGATAAACGGAATCGCATCCGATTAACCGAAATGTAGGTACGTATTCTATGATATGAAGAGATCCGCAGAGGAACTAGAGTATAGTTGATATAGCCCAAAGAATTGCTAAACTATAGTGGCAATGACACATTGCTCACAGAACCGATGGCTAATGGGGCCGAAGAGTTTATGACCGCGTACCAGAAAGCAGCGCCCCCAACAATGTGGACCGACGATCTGGTGAAAGCCGTGGGAACCCGTTAGATGAGGGTAGCACAGAACCAGTCTTTGTGGCGATCCTTGGGGGTGGCCTATGCCCAGCAGTAGACATCCATCGGCTGAGATAATCATGATGAATGAGGTGTGATTTTTTCTTCTTTAGAGTGGTAATCGAATGCTAATCAAAAATACTGCAGCTGATACATGTGCTATTACAAATTTTGTATGTTTTGTGCAATAAACAGATTTTGATTAATCAGGTAACATCTAATGCAAACTCTTGCAGGGTCAGGAGTCACGCTTACAAAGCGGATGCTAAATCCGGCACTAACCCTTGGACCCCCAAGTCAGTCATATTTCAATAAACTGCAGCTCTTTTATTTTATTTTATCTAAGACCAACACACAATTCGTTGAAAACGTGTAGACAAATAGACACGAAAACAAATCATCCATGAAAGCGCTGAACAATTTCCGCCCTAGTCCTCGAAATTTCCGTTTAACTTTGTGTTGAATAATAGAATGTTTGCGTGTATCCAGTGTCATTCATCATTAGTTGAGGAGCCGTGGGAATCAGAGCCCTTTACCTCAAAAGCTTACATAATCTACTGCACTGCATATTTAGTAGCAAGCCGAGAAGGGATAAGGGTATGTTATTCGTATTTACAGAATGTATAGTTTGCAAGCCACTGAATTGTAGTTGTTTATGTCAAGTGAACCTATCAGATTACAAAACTGACAAATGGTCATATCCAAGGCGAATACATTGACACGGTATTTCCCGTAGAAGAACGTGTTACCTCAACACTTTCATCTGATGTAAAATACTCTGAAATCTAGTTATAAAAACTACTAACATGAACCACAGTCTGCATTTCAAAAACGGTAAATAGCACAAAACCAAGATCTCACAATTCTGCTCGACTTATTACAATACAGGGTGAAATTGATATCATTGGCATTCTTTTAAACTAAGAGTCTACCCATCAAATTGAACAACTTTTAATACGGAAGCAAACCGATCGCAGCTAAAAAAAAAAGCTGCTGTTGCATACATTTTAATAGAGTAGGCACATAGAGAAATTACACGCTATGAGTAGGCACCGCAGTTTAGTATGGAACAGCGGATTTTTTTGCTACGATCGGCGTTTGACAGGTAGACTCTTAGTTCATAAAGATGCCAATGATATCAATTTCACCCTGTATAGTCTCATAAAGTTCTCCTCTCAAGATGTCTATTTACATAAAAACGGCTAGATCAAAAAAAAAAAAGAAAACGTATTTCATTAATAACATTTCTGTTTAAATTCGCTCTCAGATAGAGAACTAAGGGTAGCAACTAGTAACCAATAATCGATGTTGGTAAAACCCTGTGGTAAAACGACTACAAAATTAATTAAAGCGCTAAATATCTCGTGAGAGACACGAGTAGACGAGTCGGGAACTGATCCAAACTAATAAAACGTTTGAAACGCTCTGTAATTGCCCACTAAACTTGGCCGATCGACAATATAGCCTGCAGGCTGGATCCTTTGGCTGCCGTGCCATTCTGTCTATGTGTTTTTACGGAATGATATTCTAGGGCTATACGTCGCACTCTTAATCGAATACTGACCTAACTGAAAATTTTGGTTTTTTGAGTTATGATAGCGGAACGACCTAAAAGAGCATGCTTTATAACCTAGACCCCAAAAAAAACCTATTTCGTATAATAAATGGGGTCAAAAATTAGTTGGGTCTTTATTCTTCCAGCGCTACGTGCGCCCTTTTTTAGCCGAACAATGACCGATTTAGTATTGCGTCAACTAGAACCGATTGGGTCTGTGTCGAATAACGACTGATTTGGAGATAAGTCCATATTCGACCAAATATTTAAAAAAACTTAAGAAAATAATTTAAGCAATAACGACCGAATTTGATTAAGGTCATTATTTGACTAAAAGTTCAAACTGTTTGATTGACTTATTACGAAATAGGTCAGTATACTACAAAAAAAATTGTCGGTTCACGTGACCGTTTTCAAAATGAGTCTTTATTCTTTCAAAGGATTCAAAATTAAGTTGTCTAGTTTCCAAATCAGTCATTATTTTATAAAATTTTCTTGATTTTTTGCGGCTGATTTTGAATTAAGCCTTTGTTTTATAAAAATAAATTGAAACAGCGCGTTACATCTAAGAATAGGTCTCTCTACTACTAAAAACATCTGAAGTTTGGTTGGCTTAAAACCGAAACAAAATGGAAAAATTTACTCATGTTGCTGTAAATTATCATGTAACCTCCTGTGAACGATTGAGAATCATTGTTTTATATAATTTCACTAAACGAAAGATACAATAGTACAAACTTATTCTTAAGATCTTAGCAAAATAAATTCTACTTAAAATATATTCTTAGCTAAGTACTAATAGTGGCAAATCGTACATAATTGAGGTCAAGCGAAAGCAAAGCAGACAGCGGAAGCAGCGTCAGGTATAAGAATATGCAGATACGCTAGATGAAAACGTATAGCATACGTTATGGGAAGAAGTAGCAGCTACTCCTCTACTATGTTGAAATTAAAATCTCGACCACCTTCGAAGCGGCTTTAAAATGTCAAAATGACTATAGTGTGCTTGCATTAAGTAACTGTAGCATAAAATGTCTACGATATCCACATAAGAGCTCATGAACGCCAGCAACAAAGTTGTGGAGGTCACTGTGATTTAAGTGAATCAATAAATCAACACAGGCTTCTCAAGTAGGTACAAAATTTTGGAATCTTAATCTATAGATGATTTTTAACAGACTTCAAAAAAGGAGGATGTTTGTCTTTATATATTTTTACAAAGAGCATTGCATTTAATGTTTGTCAAAAGTAAGGGTAAGGAAGTAAGCATTTTTGTATCAGCAATATTAAAAAATATATAAAATAATTTTATGTGATTGAGAATAGAAAGTTATCAGAAGTTGTGTGACTGATCCGTGTTTGACAGTTCACTTTATTAGCTTCTCATACAAATTAATCTCATCAGTTTTTGAGTTAACTCACATAACATTTCTCAGACTTTGCACTCAGCTTGTATATGTGTAACAGCTATTTTACTAGTATGGGCCCAAGACTACATTATCTTTGTAAATCTTGTAATATAACAACATGGTTGACGGCGCATGGTTAGTAAATAGATTGCAGTTATTAGATAGATTGCGAAAGGGAGTTGGCCGATCCAAAGATAATCTGCTGAGATGGGACATATTGCCAGCGGTTGCGTCTAGATGTGGTCAGGTGCAAACCTCTCGATATCTATCGCAGTGTAGCCTGTGCTCTGTGTATTGCTCCCTTCAGGACCTAATAGAGGCTTCCCCTCGAGGAATAGAGGTGGCCAAGTATTGGAAGGACAAGGTGTTACCTTCACACGAGAAAGAATATAAATATGGTTGACATTTACAAGTTATGACTAACTCACAAGACGTCAACTTTGGTTCAGGAATGAAAACGTCATGGAAAGAGGATGCAAAAGCTTATCGATATCCGAGATATTTCCTTATTCCACTCCTATTTTTATTTCCTGCATAAAAAAAAAAAGTTATAGCCTATAGAATCCCACTGCAAGGCAAAGGCCTCCTCTCACGAATCAGGGTGAGAGGGAGTGGGCCATACTCCACCTCGCGAGCCCAGTACGTGTTGGTGGAGGCAATTTAGGGGTCAACTTGATGATTTTTACTAGTTTTATCTGTGACACGGTTAATGTTAAACAATAGCCATGATCTACATGTGCTCGGATTGTTATCGTACTCGCTGGCAGTGTATAGCGACTCATGTTATTTCAATCCGATAATTTGATACAGTCTTCTGATCAACATGTTTGAACGCGTACGCACGTATGCATTTTCATTGTATTATGTTAAATCTACTAACTCGATATTTTAAATAATATTTCAAAAAAGCATGGGGCGAAACATGTAGTAAAATTTTGCTGTACATAATGGACATAATATTATTGTGTTGTCATACCTATTCCCCTGGTAATTTTTTATTAGTAATTTCTTAACTGTAAATACTTTTAATGAACAAAGCTGTGGAAGAATTATTCCTAAGTTGGTGGCTGATGGGGCTCGAGTGACGATCAAGTACCGGAAAGCGCAGCAGGGGTAGGATCTTCACAAGGTGGACCGACGACCTGGTGAAGGTAGCGTGAACCTATTGGATTAGGGCAGCGCAGGGCCGGTCGATGAGGTGATGCTCTGGGAAGGCCTATATTCAGCAGAGGACTTTTATGGGCTAAAGTGATGATGATGACAAAAACCAAGTTTTTCCGTGTTTTATAGTGAATAAAATCATGTAGTTGACAAAGTAGGTATTGCTTATATTCATAATTAGAAATGTACACTTACACTCTTATTGGAGGCTCTATACTACTGAGACCAAATAACGAGTACTAAAGTAAAGTTAAGAGTTGCAGAAAACTTAAATATACTACGTATATTTAAAGCACCTTTTGTACCATTCGTTAAAAACACAAACACAATCATATTCTTAATATGATAATTCCTATTCTATAACTAGATTTTAACTCGTATCAAAATACTGTACAATAAATTAGTGTGTAGTATGTAAGCCTCAAATACAATGGATTAATTTGTTTAAGATTCGTTTGATTATTTTAAGATTTTTGACACCTATTGTGTAAAATATTGTATTTTTTTACAAATCTAATTACATTTCCATTACTTTTATATCATTTTTTTCATTTTTTTAAAAATTATGTAGCCAAACCGTGTGTTTTAAGTCACTCATTTTCAACGAGAATTTGATCGTAAAACGACATAACTTCTAATAGGTCAATGAATATAAACTTTTTTTTTTAAAATAAAGTTTTATTTTTAGTTAGGTCAACGTTTTTTTTAACTTTTTTGTCAATCATAGGCTCATCTCTGAAGGGTGTAATTTATGTGTATTATTTAGGGAAATATAAATATATATCAAATTTGTAATAGTATTTCTTTAAAGTACGTATTCCCAGGATTCTGCAGTAGGTTTTACTTTTTGGCTACGACACTCACTTAAGATTTTACAGCTGTTTAAAAAAAAATGTTGACTGACGAAAATACATTTTTGTCGATTCCCAAAAAAATTAAAATATGGATTAGGTCAGTATTCGATTAAGAGTGCGACGTATAAGGATACTTTATACAAACATCCGTATGCAGCAGTAAAATTTAATGTGTTACTATTTCAATTCGATAAAAATGCTCACAAAGAAGATGGCCCTGATTGATCTTAATAGATCATCAATGCCGAGACTGGAGTAGAAGCAGTCACCATGACTGAAATCGGTTTGGAAAACCGAATCATCATCATACAATTTTCGCTTTTTTTATGTGATTTGCAATCAAAATCACAATATCAAACAAACACGACACATAAAACAAAAACTTAAACAAATACTTTTCTAGTTATCAGGAGATCAGTGCTTTAATGTTCTTCGCCTTTGATTATTCGATGCTAAATATCGAAGTACTTAAAACGAATGTCTTACTAACTTTCAAGCATTCAATGCTCAAGAAAATCTTTAACAATTTGCGACTTAGCACAAGATTGTTGAGTATTCAAGGCAGTTTTCAAGTCTGTTAAGTTTTAAAGTTTTCCAACTTTAGGTTCTGGTGGTTTTAAAAGGCCTCCACGGATCAAACTCTTAATGTGGATGAAAGTGCAAAAACGTGTTTATATGACGAGTAATTTTGCAGACATTGTTTATTATTTATGAATAAATTATGTCCGAAATAAATGAAATGTTTACAATCACACATAGCGTAACCCGAAACAATTGAAAGTGATCTTAATTATTTCTGTCTCATTTAAAATTTGTCATTTTTATGTTCAAAAGAAATCCAGCCACTAATCTAAATTTCTAGATGTGTAAAATAACTGACCGGGTGTTTAACACAGAACTGTGCTTCAAAACTAGTTTAGCGGACCCAAGCCTCAAAACAGCACAGTTGAAGTGGGACTGCACATGACATAATATCTGCTACATGCATCCAGAGAAGTGGATCAAGATGGCTACAGAATGAGTTCCTTCCACAAGTTAAATAGCGACGTCGGGGAAGGCCCAGCAAATGATGGACTTGATTGCGAGTGTCTTGGATGCCTTAATTAAGATCTATAGGATTGGAAGAGGAGAGGAGAGGCCTTAGCCCAGCAGTGGACCTTGAACCATAAACAAAAATTACTTACATTTGAATATAGACTACAGGATAAATTTAATAGTAGTTTTACCATTTGACCTCAGTCTCACCTAATGAATGGCAAGTGGTGACGAGGCCGAAGGTGGAACCCACCTACCCAGAAATGCCTAATTTATCTTTTAGACCCTCCTGAATTCTTTTGCCCCTTCGAAATACGCAAACCATTCTCAAGCTAAATATTACTGCCGCAGGAGTTATTTTAAGTTTTAATCTAAATTAACATCTTGTAAAGACGATAAAAGAATAGAACCAACTTGGAAAACCCTTCCTTTCCATTATCGACAAATTCGAAAACGATCATGAAATTCAAATCCACTCAATATTCATGCTTATCTACCTAGAACTGTAACTCGTAAACTAGGGTTAATTCCCAACGGGATAATATAATAATATGGTAGGAATAATGTAACATTGCTATAATGAAACTCACTCGCTTCTCTGACTCCAGCTTTATATTATTTGGTACGTTATTGAACAAATGAACCCAAAGCCTGTCTCTGTTTGTAACTACATAATCGAGCTTATAAAACGGCAATAAACTATTTTCTATAACTAAAAATTCAACTATTTTCGAGGAGATACCTAAAATTATTCAAGTCCAGGGGTTACCGACCTCGCCTTAGGGCCGGGCGTTGCCAATGCTGGTACTATCATAGATCATAGCTAGGTAGACATTGGAGTCGAATCTGTACTTCCGTTTTGAATGAAACAGCAGATTTTCTTATTTTAATTCGATGTTGTTTTGTTGATGTTGGTTCCATAGGGAAAGTTGGTCAGTTTGATAGTCTTTAGTCACCCCATTAAATATTACTAAGGTGTTTTGTTACACTCTGTATGTGCATGTATGCGTTGTTTATTTATGTAATACAAAGCATATGCGTGAGTCAGACATACAATACCATAATTCCGAACACTCACATTTGCCCAAACTCAGTCGCGCACCCGTGTCTCCAATTGTAACCCGTCAAGCCTTTATATACCAGAAACAATACATAAACAATTATCAGACACACACTTTCCACTGGGGTCTGGCTAGAAATGGGTATATACCTCGATATTGAAGCATGTTCTGTAAGGCTAGGATCGGTCTGGGATACTCTGATACAACTTCGTACAACTTTTGGACCGATCGATCTTAACAATGAAGAACTGAAGTTAAGAGGACGAACTTCCCCTTTTTAGTTAGAGGACCAAACTGTATTCCAGCTTCTTTTTCGCCAACACACCTACAAGAAGGATTAGATTTCCATAACCTTTTTAATGCCAAGAAAATTGTTATCCTTAATCTTTTTCGAGGAAAAGGGATCGCTACAAATGTTATTCCTTACTGAATAAATTTCAGCAAAATACATTCTTGTATACCCTCCGGGTATAAAATTGGGTTCTATAATGCTTGTACGGTTATAGTATCGCTATAGAGTATAGCTCGTATAGTATGTATCTTTGGCAAATAATAGTTTAACATTCAGGCAACTTTCTTGAGTGGCTTGCGAGATCATTATACTTAGTGTAAATCACCATTAACTTTTTTAAGGCAAAGTAAAGGCCAATTCGCTATTTCAAGAAAATTTTTACGATTAAAATTGCGAACAAAGATTATTAAAAAACTCATTGACATGATCGATGCAATTTTACTAAATAAAAAATAAAAATTTATCAAGAAATTATGTAGAGCACGATTATGTAAATTTTTACTACATATTAGATTAGAAACATAAGAACATCATGAAATAAGTACGTTTTTACTAAAAAGGCTTCGTAAAAAGGCACTAAAATAACTAAACCGCGAATAGACTGTAGTCTTATCTGGGAATTAACTTATGTTTATTTGTTTGTTTCATAATAAAGTACTTAGGGGAAAGGTGTACAAGATGATCCCCTTAAGGGAAAATGCTCGTAGTTTAAAAAATATTCGGTTTAATTCTGAAGTTTAAGCGATTAATGATAGCAAGTTTATCTGTCTACCTGTTATCATACTCAAAATGTTGAATTTAGTAATATTTCATTATTATATTTAAATTTTTCTAAAACCCTACGAAAGGATCATCTTGGACACCCCGGTGTCCAAGATGATCCCTAGGGTATGGGCAAGATGATCATGCCCCTTTTTAAGGAAAATTATATGTTTTTGTGGAATTAAATTTTATCTCAAAGAACTAGTCTCAAGCTGAGCCAGCCTTCTTAATACTCACAAAATAAGTAATAACAACTATTATTATAATAAAATCAATCGTATAGTGTATAATTTTAGCAAGATTCTAAAATACCGTACTTAATCTCATACACCCGAGAACAGGATCATCTTGCCCCAATTTCAACTTTTTTAGTCTTTGTTCGATAACATAATTTTTATGCTTTCTGTTGTTGCCATACCATTCAAAATACTAAATAGGGGCATTATATAAAGCCACTTACACAACAATCTTTGTAATTGACTGCTTAGATCAAAAGTTACCTAAGCTTAAAATCAACCCTACCTTAGATCAAAGTCACAAAATTTATGTTTTTTTCCATAAAAATTTACTCGTCTGTCACATCGCCATGACGAATTCACTGATGCGAGGGGGTATCGGGGGCTACGTTTTACCAAACAAAACAACCAGATAGGGTTTATAGTTTCGCTGCAATTGAGAGGGATCATCTTACCTCAAGGGATCATCTCGTACACCTTTCCCCTACTTATTATTATTATTTTGTGATTATAAATAGAAAGAAAATAAATTGTTTACTCTAATCTAAAGAGAGATAGATATAGTAAATACTTACGTAATCATTATAATAACTCATAAGAAATTAAAAAGTTCGAGATGATCTAATCACAATCCTGAAACCAAGTCGCAAAATAATTGCACCTACTTTCAACACCTCGGTACCAATGAAAATGTAGGTAGGTAGGTAGGTATCTCAATACCTAACCATTAATTACAGTAGGTACTCTGTGCCCAGACAGTGTAAAATATTAAAACAATCTGACCAGTAGTGATTCAAAATGTACTATGATTTACCTAGTGTTAGCTAGTTCAGCTAATCACGTAAAAGTGACGATAAATAAGAACATGCACTTTTGAGTAAAACGTAAAAAACGTACTGCCTAAAATGCTTCGGTTCAGTATAGTTACACAGGAACAGTTAATCAAAGCTCAAACAATGTAACATTAAAAACTTAAAAAGTTTAACACCTTTAAGCAAATCCGGGCGGAGGTCATTTCACCCGCCCTACATAACTACTGTAAATTTACCCCCATACATTATTTTCACCATTTCACACCGCATGCTCATGGTTTTTATGAATGAACACAAACCACTTCTTACTACGTACTGTTAGTAACATTTATATACAAAATTATAGTAGGAATATAAGGATAATACTCACAAGTGATTTGGTTAATTCCGTTAATAGTAAGATATCTTTCGGGGCACAGGTAGCGCGATAAGGGATGTATGAAAATGGGCAGTTAGAGGGGTGCCTACTGAAACACTGATAGAAAAACCGGAGGGCAGCGCATGCCGGATGCGATATTGATTTTGGGCGGCAACGTGAAAAGCTACCGTAGCGCCATCTATGCTAATTATGTGTGAACTAAATGTTTAGATATGTAGCCGGTAGGTGGCGCAGTTGTATCGTCTTTAGAAGCAAACTCAATTTAAAAGTTTATCCTGCCATTGTAATGTGCTTCTTTGGTTGTTTCTTTTTCTTTGTTAATCTTTGAAAGAAAAGCGGAATCTTGTTGAAAAAACCGGCCAAGTGCGTGTCGGGCCACGCGCAGTGTAGGGTTCCGTAGTTGCCCGTCACAATATAAACGGACTTAGAAGAGGGTTTTTTGTTTTATACTAAGGAAGAGGGAGGAACATTTTTTTTCAAGGTTTTATTTCACCACTTCGTTGGCGTAATTAATATGTATACTCATGCTAAATTACTCGTACAGATTTCTCTCTCACATCTCTGAGCTAAGCCGCGGACAGACGGACAGACGGACATGGCGAAATTGTAAGGGTTCCTTGTTGACTCTTATTTTGATTGTTCGTTGATTTGTTGATCTCTTGGAAACCTATACCGTATTCCAAATAAGGACGAAAAGATATTCCGATTCCTGTATAGCTTTCTGGCCAATTCTGATTAGCGAATATGATTTATTTATGAGAAAGATATACTATCCAAAGTATCTTGGACGTTCCTAAAGCTGTTCTAAGAAAAAGTGAGAGGAAGTGTTTCAAATCTCCGTTTCTGTAATTCAAAATGGCCTAAATTTTCGTTGCTATTTGGAATGGAGTATAAAGATATGAAACTTCTTTTTTACATATGCGTAATTTGTAACAACAGTTTTTACATCAGTAAGCTTCGATTTCGACGAGTCCAAAAAAACGTAGCGGCCGGCTCTCTATGGATATCTCTCCCTCTCTAATAAGTAATATAATTAAAATTCTTGAATAAATAGGTACGCTATTTGGAATACCTCCTTAGGTAATATATTCTTGAGCATAGATATATCCTAACAAGAAGAAAAATAAAGACTAAGGGACTGTTTCAACCGTAGAAAGAGAAGGAACGAAAAATACTTCGCCTATGGTTTCAATACTTCTGGATAAGTTCTTGTTAGCTCATTTGACAGATCGTTTGAGATATTTCGTAATGGTAGATATGTCAAATTACCTGTCAAATTAGCAATATGAACTTATCCAAAAGTGGTGAAACAGGCCCTTAATCTAGCAAAATATGTAGGTCATACGACATAGACAAGGTACATTTTACATCAATAAGTAATAATATTATTGCTTAGAAGCAGATATCAGATACAATATTAAAAGAAAACCGAACAGACGCGCGTTGAGATCTTTTGTACGTGACTAATGACAACACAATACATCGTTATTAACTGTAAACAAAACACATTTTAAAACGCAAATTCCTTGAAGGTCAAGTTCAGTCATTCAAATAATTCATCATCATCACAGATTTTTCATACAAATCGTAATACTTACAGAAAATTTACTATGGACTTAATCAGAATTGACTGCGAGGATTCACATTTTCTTTTTTAATTTACTAATAGATGCTGAAAGAATCAGATTACCTAATAATGTTATTACTTATTCTCTTTTTTATTAACTATAAAAATAAATGTATTTACTTAATAAAAAAATACAAAGTGCGTATCCACGACCGACAGGTATTACTTCAGCATCACTCACATTCACAACAAGCTTCAAAGTCAAAGTCAATATAATTTATTCAATATAGGAGCTTGAAGCACACTTATTAAACGTCAAATCTTTTTTAAGCTACCACCGAGGTCTTGTCTTTTTTAACAGATTTTTAAGAAAGGGAATCACTTCGTCTTAATTTTTTAAAGTGCCTACATATTTACGCGATAACTTTGGCTTTTCTCGGCGATTTGCATACTTAATCTGTTTTATTCAGACGAAGTACCGTCTTAATCGCATTTTAATTTGGCGAATGTAATGATTTATATCTGATGAGGGCTTTGAAGTTAGACAATGTTGCAGGACTTTTCAAAAGTTAGCAGCAAATCATCATCGATCAAAGAAATTGTTCCGTATCGATGTACTGATATCAATGTCAAGCCAACACTCTTTACTACCTAGATACTGAATTCTTTTAAACCAAAAATTTTAACCGTCTTCAAACTAAAAAGTTGAAGCTAAGCCCAAAAAAATTAAACAACTGACTGAAAAACATAATGCTTTGGATTATTTCCACTTTTTAGTTTGGTCGATTCGAAAACGAAGTCGATTTTAAAGTTTTTTTTTCGTGCCTACTTATTTTGAACGGATATTTTGACTGTAGAGAAGATGCAGAAACATAGACATTGTAGTACCACAACGATTTTTTATTCTATCAGATTCGATTTATATTTGATTTACAATGCCTACCACTGTAAATCAAATATAAAATGAATTAGAGATGCTCTTCTCCTCTTACCATCGATTCTGAAAGAATAAAAAAATCGTTGTGGTACGTATGTACGTATGGGTATAATAAAAATTGGTATAAATTAGAGGTGGTAATCATCTCTAGTGAATTTGTTAATCATATTGTAAATAAAAAGTCCTGAAACAAATGTTATATAAAAAACAATCATCTCTTGCCACAGAGATTGTAAGAGTTAAATTATTCTCATAAAAGTAAAGTTCAACAAGTTTTTGTAAATTCGTAATAAAATTAACAAGTTGTAGCGCGCATTGCCAACCAAATTATCTACTCACGCAAACTTCATTAGCAAAAGTCCTAACCTAACACAGCCTTAAAAGCTTACCCTTTTTGCAGCTCCCAGACTCGATCCTTCAAAAAAAGAACGTAAAAGTCCGAAGGGCTATCGGAAGGATCAGACGGTGGTATACCTGCAGGTTTATGTGTGTTTGTTTGTAAGTGTGTGTATGTGTAGGTGTGTGTCGTAACAACCCGTAGTGGAGACGCAGCGTTGCGTAGCCGGGTCGAGTTCACACTGGAGTTTGTTTTAACGATCACGATAATGTTTATTATTCTACTTTTATTTCTATCGAAGTTAAGCCGAAAGGGTTTAGGGTCTTCCATATACACCCTTGTCTTGTATATAACACCCTAGAGGGCATCAAACTTTATGTTCACGTTCTTATTTTCTCTACAACCGTAATATTTCGAAGCTTTATGATCATGATTCATGACTCTACATAAAGAGTTTAAGCTTTGATAATATTGAGCTAACATCAGAAAGATAATATAAATAAATAAAATAAATAAATAACGCTCACAGGCACATACATTGTAATGATCCCAAACTAGCACTAAAGGCTTTTATTATGGAAACCATACAACAACGGAACGAACATATAACATCCATGACCGAACCGGGATTCGAACCCAGGACCCTGGTTTGGCAGTCCGGCGTGGTAACCATTACACCAACCGGGACGTCTATAATGAACTATATGATTGTAATTTCTGTGTAAATATTTTCGTCAACAAAGAATAAATAAATGCTATTTTTGAATCTCACAAATTCCAATTCGTTTGTGGAAATGTGAAAGTAACAAAATAATCAGTAATTTAGGCATCATTCTTATACGAAGTAGATCTACTATTGGGAGATCCAAAAATAACACTTGTCGAATGCTCGTTTCCTGGATTGATTTTGCCCCTCAACATCTGAGTCGGATATTCTTTTTTCTACTCCTCCAATCTTCTTTGATTATTTCATTGCGGGTTCCAAGAAAGATTAGAGTCATCCCCTGGGCTCGCTAGTCTTCATTATCTAGCTAGTGTTGTGAATGGTCGCCGCTGTTGATCCTGGTTTACAGGAAATACAGCAGTTACAGCGGTTGTAATATGTGGTGGGCCTGCGCCCGATATACGTCAAGTGCACCAAAGCAACAAGTGTTGGTGCACTACACAGCAATGATCGTCAGTGGAGCTAAGAAACTCACATTTTGGTTGTCTTAAATAAGCTGTTTTGCTGTTACCTTTTAATAAAAACACCTTAGACACCACAAAACCAGCCAGTATGACCACGGCCTCCTACAGAAAGTAAAGTTTGTTGTTCTAACTCGTTGCGCGGCAGTGGCGCTCGAACCCGCGCCTCGAACGGTTCGCCATCATGCGGCGCTGACTTTACCGCCAAACCAACTGTCAAACTTACTCTGTGACCTGTGACAGCTGTCAAAAGTGCTTTTAGAACAAAAATGTGGCCCTTGTGGAGTTTCCTCGCCAGCGTCCTGCTGGCGGTTCAAGCCCAGGTAGGTTCTTGTTCGACTATTGTGATGCAACTGTTAATTCAATACTGTCCTTTACCTTTGGAGTTTAACTTGGCTGAGTCATTTTGAGATGACATCAAGATAATTTGTTGTCAATTTGTTACGTAGTTAATATCGTAGTGATTAATTTGTTTTTGTGGTTAGAGTTGATATAATAAAACTTTAGCATACATTATTATTTATTTGCACAACAAGTACCTGCCTTCATACAAAAAATTTAATCTTGACTTGTTAATCTAAAAGTTTAAAGTTATAATATCCGTAGATTACGAACTATATTATATTATTTATGAGAACGCATGTGATATTTATCAATGTCTTTTATCAAGATCTTTTTTTTAAAGATGATATATCTTCACCATGAACGTCACCCTCTTGCCCTTATTTCATTATTTCAAACCGACGCGAAATGTCATCCATGCATGGTCATAATTTCAAGGTTATTTATTAGATAACCATAATTTTATAAACCTTACACTAAAAAACTTAGCTACAACGGCTAAGTTAACAAGAACTTATTCGGAAGTGGTGAAACAGGCCCTTAATCTTCTGAAGGGCTATTTTTATGTCATATATCATACGTACACGAAAGCTACATAAATTCCATTCCCCATCTCAGTAATTCATTCAAATTAAGATGTGTGACTTTCAAAAATAGCACTCCTGGATATCTACGAAATCCGAACCTAAAATCATTCATCTGTTCTCACGTTACCAAACAGAGATATAAGGTATAGGTACTATAGCTTAAAGGAAGTATAGCTTAAATAAACGTTGAAAGTATAAGTAATATTACATTACATAAAAAAATCATTTAAAAACTTTCAGATATAATTGCGAGTACATTAAGATAATCTTTAATTTAATGTAATAACTGTAATAGATAAGCGATCCTACAGGAAATCCTTGAGAAACAGGCTGTTTGATACAGCCTTGTTAAAAACACACCTACGTAAAAAATATTAACAAGGTCCCTACCAAAATTGAACTCACACAAATCATACATACATTATACTCAAGACCATAACCCCTTTCTGGTTTAATATTACAACAACTACCAACTATCCTGTTAGGCATGGAAGTTGTGCCAAGGCTCACTTTTAGTAAATTTTAGGTTCATAATGGATGGAATGACGAGTCTACTAAATCCAATTATATTAAAAACTTTCCATTAATAACCATATTGTTTTTAATATAATACAAAATAAGACTTGCTAATGACTACAATACCAGTGAAAGTACTTAAGCACCGGAGCGTTTAGCGTAACCATAATAAATTACCCTTGAAGTAAATTCACTTTATATTTATACCTATATCCTGCTTAGTAACTAAAGAAAGTATTTTCGTTTTTCTTCCAATTGTCTAAGAGCTTTGCTTTAAGTATGCTAAAGGTAATCCTGGCTACAATAATGAGGCTACAACAGCAATGGTTAAAAGTGTAGTTGTAGCAAAGGTAGTTGTAGCTTTAAATAAAAGGAAGCTATATCAAAACTATATAAATGAAAGGTAGTTGAAGCAAAGCTAGGGATTATACAAAGCATATACTAAAAACACCAAAGACAAAAGTAACAAAAGCGCCTTTTAATATATTGTATTATACAACATTAACAAAATTATTTCATGCATAAGCATACGTATGTTTTGAGTTTCAAGCTATAACAACAAACCACCTTCTTAAACGTGCAGCCGCAGTAAAGTCAGATCGAAGTAGTCAATCTACTGATAACGATATTGTGAAAAAACAATATGGAATGAAACAGCGTTGCAGAAGATGAATAAGGGATGAAGGTTCACGAAATTACAAACTGAAGAAATGAAAGATCCGGCAACGACTTAGATGCACATAATCATAGCTCAACGACACTGATGCAAAATGAGCGTCATTTAATAATAGCAAATCTCTAGTAAAAGCAAAAAAAAAAACAATGAAGTATAGCCCATTATGTAAATAATAGATTAAGGATAAGACAAAAATACACACATAGAAATTAAAGCATTGTTATAGATATTCATAAATACTCTAAAGTAAAAGATGTAATGCCTATTACAGCATGTTACGTATTTAAACGCTTAACCCACATTTTTAAACGTCAAAGAATTCACATTGTGTGAACTCGTCTGTTTAATCACATGGGCCTATTATGGGCGGCTATAATATATGATTATGTATACGGTAAACGTACAGGGTTGCCAATGATGGGAATTTCATATCCACTTCGCTAAAAGTCTGTTAGAATACTAGGTACTCCAATTTATTGTTTTATTTTACACTCAACTTTTGAGAAGATTACAATTATTAGTACGATAAAAAATGCTAAAGATTTCAAAGGGACAATGTCTCAATTTTAATATTCGAGTTTTCCCCGTGCAATGAAAACTAAATTTTGGCGAAATATCCACTGCTGGCTGGGCATAAGCTTTCCCAGTTACACACCAACCCAATCATTTAAGTTTCCCCTCAAAGTAACTAATTTCTCACATTGGCAACCCTTTACTATCGCATTATGTTTTTGTACTATAGTCACCTATGTATGTTAGTACATTTTATGTAAATGTGTTAGAGGAAGGTTGATCAGCTGCCCGGCTGTATAAATATACCATTTTGTACGCCTCTGCTATGTCATTGTTTTGTGCTAGTCCTTTTATAGCTGAGAGTCAAGTGGGGAGTATTTTTAAACCTTTTTAGGTTTTTGCTGGTTAAAGAACATATAATCATCAATTTGCTCTCAGTGCATCAGCTATTTTGTATAAATTACTACAGGATATTATGTCCATGTCGTCCATATCGGGATGGGTTTGGCAGATACTTTGTTACAGCTACCAACCTCATTTTATGGATGTGGTTATTTGTCTCGTGGACTAATGGGAAAAAACGTATCAAAAAACAATCAAAAATAAAAAAATGTATTCAAAATAATATCACATAGATAACTTTCTGACGTCATTTTTGATTTTACCACCGCTTCGGAAGGTGTTCCGTTGCAGAGAAGATATTTCTCTTAGACCCACTGCAGTTTTTCTGCTCTTGTAAGTATAGAGGTATATTAAGTGTCAGTCAAATTGCTAGATATGTTTTATCTCTCTTTTAAGGAAGGATAAGATTTCAGGTTGAAATGACCTACCAACTGGTGTTTTTTCGTTCATAAATGTTATTTCGCTTCAAATGATATCCTTATACGGAATTTAAAGTTCGTAAAGTTATCGCTACTCATAGTTAAACTACTATAATCAACTAAACAATTTCCATCATACGAACAACTTCAATTAAACACATTCGCAATGAGCCGAATGCTGCCCTCAATTCACCGTATAAGGTGCAGATGTTGGACGCCAATGCCAGCGCCGTGCTGGCAAGGCTGCGCCTACGCATCCCACACGTATGTTTGAGTTTGTGATTAAATATTTGCAAAGTTATATAGATAATTATGAAGGATAGGATCAATTGAGGGTTAAGTTTTCGAACCAGAAAAGAAAAAAAAAGAAGTTCGCAAGCTGTTCCACTAACTCACACCAAATTCTTGACTAAATTTAAACACAAATTTGCTATGTACATTCTGGTTTGAAACTGGTAAATTGTTCATAATTTGAGTTTTAATCGAACCACCAGTCCAGATCAAAAAGTAATATGTTTAGTTATAAAAATTATTTTACAAACTCGTACTAACGTTTTCAAAAGTACCTAAGCTTCAAAGCTAAGTCCTACTTAACTATTGCAATGTTCTTGTTAGTAATATGGTACTGTCGCAAACTGTTGGTATGTTAAAGGCTTTGCATTTACAAACCGAACCTGTGACTACAACCTACATTACCTAGTATATACCTACACACCTACTTCATTCATGGAAACGGACTGTGACTCAAATCTTTGGAATATTTACCTACGCTATATTATTGAGTCACTCATTTTGTCAGGAACTTTGTACTAATGAATCAGTTGCCAGTTGAATAAAAAACAAGTATTTAATTATAAAGTATGTTTAACTAGTAAATATCTTTTTATTTTAAAGAATCAATCGTGAAACGTGGATGTTCGGGGAAGGAGTGGAGGGAGTTTTTCGGAGAATATAGTCGTAAGAATATGCTTTTGCTTGAAAGAGATATTTCGGTTTTCATTTAGATATTTCATAACAGTATATTTTGGCCCAAAACCAAAGAAATTTTTGCAGATATTTAAATGAAGTAGTTATCCCGATTATAAAACTACTAAATCATTGTGTGGTGACATTCAATCAACCTTAATCCTAAGTGCGTTCACACACGATGACGCACTGACGGAGCGGCAGATGTCAGTCCATAGAACGACACCCGGTGCGTCAATGCGTCATCGTGTGTAAACACACTAAAGGGACATAGTAGGTATATCTAAATATGAATAATTTTGCAATCTATACCTACTTACCACTTGACCATGCCCCCCGATCGTCATGCAAATCTCGAATATTGTCAATCTTTAATGTGGCCCAAGGAATATTGGTAAATGGAAGTCGATATTTCAAGGACATTCAGCTTCAAGTGACATAACTTGTGAATGATTTTTTTTTTTTTTTTTTAACAGCACGAAACAGTTTAGGATTTTTGTGATTCATATCCCATGGTTAAACGAATCTCAGGCAGTCTTTGTCCAGCTTGATTGCTTCCATGACATGACTCTCAGAAATCGAAGCCAAAACCATTTATCTGTCAATCTAGCTTAATGAACTTGGAGTTTTTATTTGCAGATTAGATGATCTGAGCATATTGTATATTCTATAATATGAATGATATATTAGATGTTTATTTTCAATCGACTTTAAAAAAGGACGCTGGCATCTCAATTCGTCCCATGCCCATATGTTCTTATTCTTTTTCATCCCATCTATTCAAAAAGTGTCACTTTAGTCCTCTTTAAGTGCGCCTAAAGTTGCACTTTTTGTTAAGAGACTTTTACAGCGGGCAATGATGAGTTTTGAATTTGGAACATGTATTTTTGCTACATAGGTCCGCGACCAAAGAGACCGAACGCAAATATTAAACTAGAAGCGCCTTTTATTTATTTTCCTCATAGAGGGGGATGAAAAGTAGAGTGTATCACTCGGCCGCAAAATTATTTTTTCCTCGGGCGGCATACTTTGAATCCCTCGCTGCGCTCAGGATTCTACTTTAGAATCCCTCGCTGCGCTCGGGATTCTACTCAAGAATCCTTCGCTATGCTCTGGATTCAAAATAGCGCCCTCGCCTTAAAAATATTATTTTACGCCCTTGTGATACAATCTACTATTTCGACATTGTTCTCGCATAACTTTTTTCATTTGTCTTCCTCAAGGTGTAGTTCTTTGAATCGCTTTTTTATAGCTTATGATTTGTCTTAGAATCTGGTTTATAATTTGTGCGGACGAAGTCGCGGGTAAACTCTAGTAGTGTATAGAAATAGATAAAGAAATTTGAATATGTTTGAAAAAAAACCTGCACTAACTTACGTACATAATAGAATATTCAATTGATATTCAATTCGTCATCCTAACTTGCACATACGTATGCGCAGTGAAATAACTTCAATGACACGAACACGACGACACACGATGACAAATGAAACATAAAACGAACGAACCGTGCCCGCACAGCGTGCGCCGCATATCTATAAACTCAAGGTAAAGTCCAAACCAGAATTTTACGTATTTTTACTAGTCATTATTCGTTCTTTATATTGTAGCAGTACAGTAGTTAAATTACTTTGTCCTAGGATTTCAAGTACCGTTATTCCGATATCCCGTTGTATTTAACACTATATTGACGAACCCTCCACGCCCAGTGCACCCTGGGTCACAGAACATAAGCTACTATATGTTTAACTCCGCCCAAGTACAACAGTAACCGAACCATACAACCAGTACCTAATAACTCGATTTTTGAGAGTTACGCGGTTAAAATAATTAACTAACCCCGTTATAATGATTAACTTCAGTACCTAATAGTTAATTTTTTGCCCTTAATAACGTCTCTACAATGTATGTTTATTATAGTGTCAAATACACAAAACGGTAGCGGTTGAGGGCAGCTTTTGCTATCAGGCAACCAAGTGCTGGAAAAATACACCACCCACCACTGCGATCACTTAAGTCAGGTTTCACGTTCAAGCTAAAATTGAGAGAATTCATCCTGAAAAAACAAATTATTTGCTTGCCTGATAGCTACGCTAGCGCACCTTTTGTTTCATAGTTTGTTTCTGCTAGAGAGATGAATGTAGGTATAAATAAGATGTTCTCTCTGTTTGGTGTCCTAAAGCCATAATGTCATAACATTAGCTCTTTGTAAAGTATTAGCAGCTAGTTTGCTTGAATGAGCTAAGTGGTTCGGCCTGCACTCGCTGCCGGCCGGCGGCCTTCACGAGTGGACGAGGTCGCATCTTCCTCAATCCATTATTCATTAACTTGTTGTTATTTATACATAATGTTATCATTATTATTGTTGATAGATATCTTTAGTGGATTAATTACTTCGGAGTTATAATAGAGTCTGCCAGAACCATGACCACCACAAAAGGGCTACGAAGATTTTGGCGCTTTTTCGTGCACTATTTTATAAAGCGTCCCCGAATCATGCTTACAGAAATCTATAGCTAGCTTCTACGCTTTGTTGTCCATCTTAGGCTCTGCTTTTTCCATTAGAGACAATGAGCATGAGTATCCTGATGTACCTAGATTTCTATCCATCTATCTATACCGTCACGACTCTTTCCCAGTGAGGTAGCAGGCACAGATTTGGGCGCTACACTACGATCTTTACAAAATTCTTCTTTCCGGTTTACCCGATTTAAAAACTGTACAATTTTATCATGTCTTATGTCTGTGAATGAACTTTGATATTAACAGTGAGCTTCAACTTATAATTAAATCAAAAAACGGCACTTCCTTTATATCACATAGCATTAAATTAAAAGTATTAGCATTCTCTAACACATTCCTTCCTACTACGCATATTGATCGCATTGCCTCCGGCAAATTATGCATGCACATAAAAGACATTTGTATCTGCCACACAAATCTTTACACGCATTTAAGCTTTAACACAAAATTGCAACGAAAGAGGAAACTTGAGGCTATATTCTAAAACGTTGGAGCTGCACGCAACGCTCTGATTGCGGCGCGTGCGCCCGTGGGCCGATCGTGGCTTGATAGCGACCCTCGCGGAAGTGTCCGCAACTCAGACCCTACTCCGGACCACCTAAGAACTCCTCTAATATAGCTCTTCAAACCATTTAATAAGTATTACAATTGCTTGTTTTGTAGGACGTAATACGTGGAAAGAATTGCAGTTCATACATAAAGGCGTAACTATCCTCTTCATCTATCAAATGTTGTTTCGCAATTTAACTGAGGAACTGCTTGCTTAATGCTGGCAGTAACATTAAATTTGTAATAATGACCTTTAAATTGAAGCATAAAGATTAAATATGTTTATAATCATATGTATGGTAGAGTGAAGGCATTGTTTTAACTTTTAACCATTAGCTTTTAAGCAATACCATCTGGGGACCCAAAAATCTTCATTTACAACCTGTACCAGCAGAGTATGAGCCTCCTGCTCATTCTAAACGAGATCAAAAAAGTTGGAACTAATTTAACGCTTGTATTCACGGACTTTTGACGATGTCACAATAATTTTAAAGACTTACTCATGACAACTATTAATTGAAATACCAAAATAATAAGCAGGCACTTCATTCTCGCCGAGAACGGACGAGAAAGGCAGATAACGAGAGTGTGGATGCCCTTCATTGTTTTCGTGGAATTCTCGCCTTATGTTTATGATTTATACCTATTTGTCACAATTTGGGATATAGGTATTGGATCCAAGATCTCGGCAAATTATGCAATTGTTGTCTTATCTGCTAGGATCTTGACAAACTGGTGTCTCTTCAACGTTCATAATCACAACATAAGGCAATTTGCTTATAGCTCGTTTCGGGTCAATTCCGTATCATCATTTTGAAGTATCCCCTTGAATATAAGATCACAAACATAATAAATCCGAGTAAATACTGCCACCACGACCTGAGCTGATAAAATGTCTCTACTTAAATTTTCTTTATCAACACTAGGCAGGAAACGAACCTATTAGCACTTAGCATACATAACACAACTCTATTCACAAAATATTTAGTAAATATTAGCCTTTTACGTCATGCCATGTCGAACTCGTTCCGAATTGAGCAAGTTATATCTGATTTGAAGGCGTGTCCGTAACACATTGTCTTCGTTCGACATCTTCACGTGATAAATTCGAAAGCCTTGTCAGATCTTGCTGAAACGAATTGACAAACACTTCATTGACTTTCAGAAAACAACCAAGAGTATGGAGCCTTCTATGTGTTTCTAGGCAATATATAATTGTGTTTGTATGTTTGTTACGTCATCTACGAAACCGATATCAATGTTTGTCAAAATGGTATGGTATAGTGGAAGGAAAGCATATACGAGTAAAGGCAACTATAAAAAGTGTTTTATATTGAAACAAATCTATATCTAAACAAGCCGTGGTGGTCCAGTGGCGAGTAACCTTACCTGCCGTGCAGGAGGCGATGGTTCGGTCCCAGTCTAGGCCGACTCGTACCAATGAGTTTTTCGAAATTTATGTACGATTTGTAACACCACTGGCTTTTCGGTGAAGGAAAACATCGTGAGAAAACCTGCATGCTTCAATTTCGAGGCATGTATTGTACTCACTGTCCATTATAAGTGGCGACGGGCTCACTCCCTGTCCCACTGGACAGAGTTTCGGTACTACTCGTGAAACGTGGATGTTCTGAAGTTTCAGAATATCTCTGACTACCCCATCGGGGAATATAGTCGTGACCATATGGTACAATTCTATATCTATGCGATCAAAGCCGCCGATAAAAACTAGTAAAATTATATGTTACCATCGGCATCGTAATGAACAACAAAAAGTAACTGCTTTCCTCAAGGTTTTGAAAGTATTTTTTGTAATCTTACGGAAGTTCTACAATAAATCGTTGTTTTTTATTGCTTGATGCACCAACGAGCCTACGTGAAACAAAGGATATTTCCAAACATTTCAACATACGTTGACAAAACTGCAACATAGCTTAGAGGTGGCTTAGAGCCTACTTCGCAACTTGCCGTCTTGGGCGGTATACAAGACAGTAGAACATAGACAAACTACATGTCATTATTTACGCTAATCGCCCAGTCTCCTACAATCATCATTGACCACTTCCTACATTGAGTCTCGATATAACAATACCGTACGGTTTCCGTGGGAAGTTGCAGATTTGATTGGTAAATGTGTTACCCACTTTATACTAGTTGCTTTTAGATTGCTAGTGTTAATGTTGTAAACAATAAACGGGTAGTTGATGATGATTTGATGACATGTAACGATTTGTCCGTCAAATGCTTAGAAAAAGGTAAATCTGATAATAATTTGGGTTCCCCACAATTGCTGTGGGGGGGGGGGGCCACCATCAAGAAGCTAATAAAAGTAGAACATTGTAGATAAGATCATAAGAATGATCGGCGTAGAACAAGTAGTTTTTGTATTTGTATTTTATGAAAATACAAATTCTATAAAATGTAGTGGCAAGCAAAAAGTCAACCTTACAATAGACTCCAAAACATTCACTTTTACAATAATCGGCAATACATCAAATCTAGGTAAACAATGAACACCCACACAATTAAGGAATGAAAAATTTTCATTGATGGCGTAATCTTGAAGTAGACAACTAAGCAACACATGTTCCACAAATTCTGACATAACAGTAGCTGGCATATAAACTAAATGTAGAGACGAACGCCCACTGCCGGTGACGCGGAGTCGAAATATCGGGGCCGAGTGGAACCGGTCGGCCCGATGTTGCATCAAATACGATACAATATGGCAATGAGTTTATATTGCCACTTCGGTTTATATAACATCGGTCGGCACAGTGTACAGTACAGTTAAGGTTTATTTAACTGTACAATTATAGTGCTTACTGAAACATCGATGAGTTTGTATAGGTATCGAACTTGTGCCAAATGACTTACATGTTGTAGCAGATGACTGTCATATCATCTTCACCATCATCAGCTTGTCATCGTCCACAGCTGAACATAGGCCTCTCCCAAGGTGCGCCACAAAACTCTGTCCTCGGCCTTCCTCATTCAGTCGCTTCCCGCTACTTTTTTTAGGTCGTCTGTCCAGCGGGCAGCAGGGCGTCCCACACTACTTCGCGGTCTCCACTCTAGAACTCTGACACCCCATCGCATCGGTTGTCAGTTCTTCGGCAGATATGACCAATTGACCAGCCCATACTGTCTGTCATATTACTTGTCCTAAAGAGGGGTGTAAGTGACAGCCTAGCAAATACTGAAACGGTGTACTCAGACCATCAAACTGAACAACTTTCACGATAGGTTTTCCTTAGGAAACGCGTGAAAAAATCAGCTGTCCCATACATTTGAGTCGGGTTTGAGTTTTGTATGGGACAGCTGATTTTTTTTCGCGTTTCCTGAGGTAGGCTCCATAGTGAAAGTTTGATGGTCTGAGTTCACCGTTTCAGTATTTGCTAGGCTGTCACTTACATCCTGTATTTTTATGACCATTTCACAGTTAGGATTTTTTTAAATCCTATCATACCACGAGCATAGGTATTATACACTTTACAAGATTGGAAATATAATCTTCATCATCAACCTATACCCATTTCACTACAGGGTACCAAATATTACAATATCTGTAAGACAGAAAACTTGAGAGAGAACAGCCTGTATACCAGCATATGCGTGCCCAGTGGAGTCAAAAAGTGGTACGAAAAAAGCAGGTTCACAAACTGTTACATAAAGTTTCGCTTGAACCTATCTCAGGTCAAGGTCTTTAGTCACGAACCTACCTTAAAATGAATAAAGAACGACCACCAAAGCATCTGATTTCGTTTCGTCACGTCTCGTGAAGTTAATAAATATTAATGATCTTTGTGTCTTGCGCCCTCAGGCGGTGTGGTCACTTTGACTTTCACTGGGCCCGGCGCGGCGCAAGCGCACCGCAGCTCCTGTTCACGGTTCCCTTGTGCATTCAAACTGCATAACTTTAAAGTACATACCTGACTAGTATTTGTTAGTTACAATGTTGTCGGTCTAACAGTTAGGCTTTAACTTTAACTATGCAGGCTGCCAGTTTTAGAGGGTCACATAAAAGATGTTACAAAAATAGAAATAAACATTTAAGAAGTGGTTGGACCAATATCGAAATCGCGAAAAAATAACGGATGTTCCATACTAAACAACAAATCTACTTAATCTTTAAAGTTTTAAATGTTTATTTTTACTTTTGTAACATACTGTATAACAACAACAATATCCTTTCTTTTGAAATGTTGGAATACCAGTAGTACGATGAGGTTCCTTACATTGAGAAGACTAATTCATTTCTTCTCATGGTTGTTTAAGGCGACTACAAGAAAAAGGTTGGATTGTGTTATGCAGTATTTTTGTGTGCAAAACGCTATGCTTATATTCTTCAGTAAATAGAGTACATACGCTTGCTGCTTTAGGTAAGCAGGTATAATATAATACATGTATGTATCATTATAATATGTATAATATCATAACATTGTCTGTGTATCTAAAGCTATGCGACTGCATCATTTGCTTTTAATATTAAAAGGTAGGTAACATTTACTATGATCATAACTTTGACTATAGTATTTATTCTGAGCTAGTAGTATCTGTAATTTTTACTTAATCTGTATTATACAAACTCACAAAATGGTTTATATCAGCATCAGCATCAAAAAGAGAAATCTAGACCTCTAATTATAATATCACTGATGAACACGCCATAACAATGATTACTATATTATAGAACTCTATAGTACTGCACTAGTTCATTGGAATATTATAATAGTGTATATTTATAGCGTAATTAATGTACTTTAAAGTAACAGGTTGAGTCAATTACATTAAATTATCATAACGGGTAAAAGAAATATAACATTGATTGCAAATTAAGGTAAAATAGCGATCGTATTCAATTCGGTATATTATTGTAATTTCAGTCAAGCGTTAATAACACTCAATGTCGAAACCACTCTATTAGAATGCTCCACATTATAATTTGAATCATATTACAGTTTTGTGTAACTACTTTATCAAATCATTATATATGGTAGTGATGGGCCAACTTCGATAAAATAACCTTCGAATTATTAGAATGATAGATTGGCCAGCTTTTTATCGAAAGAAAAGTCGATATTGTAATGATTTGTTTGAAATATATTTATTAGAATTAATGTACCTATTCATGTATGTTATTACTGTTATTAGCTTAGTAATGAAATTAAAGCTAATATTTTTACGTAGGTGTTCTGTTCTAAATAAATATATATAGCCCACCGCTGCAGAATAACCTGCTTGTCGGTCTTCTACAGATTGTACTTCGGTGAGTGTGCACAAGAGCTGCATGAGCTCATCCCGCCTTCCCCTTTCTACTATCGGACTTCCAGACGCACCGCGGGATACCACCCCTTCTTGGTTGATATCCCACGTATCCGCAATAAGCTCCTTTCTGATTCTTTTATAATACGCACAGCCAAGGAGTGGAATACCCTGCCTGCGTCAGTATTTCCGAGCGCTTATAACCCGAATTACTTTAAAGTACGAGTGAATAGGCTTTTTCTCGGTTAGCTCAGCTCCAAGATTGAGGTCAAGAAAAACCCATTTTTTATATAAAATATATATCAAATGCAATAAAATAATTATTAATTTATTTAAGTAAGTACTATTGAAAAAACAAAACTGCATTCTGACGTAGATATAATATAGTTTTTTTTACTTATCTTACCATTCGAATTAATTGAATAGTTTCTAGTCTTCTTCTTATCGAGTGGGCTACAAGCCCTGGTGTCAGAGTTTATTCAAACCGCCCTACGGCCTCTGACGTGGTTTTTATGTAACGACTACTACCACCAGAGATAGTAGCCGGGACCAACAGCTTAACGTGCCATCCGAAGCACGGAATCATCTTTTCTTTTCAGACAATCAGGTGACTCAGCCTGCAATGTCCTAACCAACTGGGGAAAAACGCACAAAGTGACATTTCACTAGGTGCCCCCCGTGGGAATCGAACCCACGACCTCCGTGTCAAGAGCCCAATGCTCTAAACCATGAACCACGAATAAACCATTCGATTTTCCCATCTCTAATCTATAGATTGTATAGTTAAATAATAGTGGCATCTCTATTTCTTACTTCCGCTCAGAGATGAACAGTTACGTTGTTATATTTTTTTTCTATTGTTGATTCCAATTCGAATTCGGAATGTATCGGAGAAGGACCGTTAAGCAAATAGCGGTGCCACAACGCGGTTGCGCAAACGCAGTATTATGTCATTATCAAGCTACTAACACTACGTAGTGCGTACGATTCCTTGAACCTTGCATTATGCGTTCATGTATGACAAATTTGTGCATTACCTACATGGATTATGGTTGGTACTGTTATTCTTGGACAAAAAGTTGAATACAAAGATTTTATTTGGTTGAATATTTATGTCAATTTTAGACTAGACCTGAAGAAAACATTTCAATCAATAATAAGGTAGAGTTTTGTCTATATACCAAACCTTTTCTGTGGTTTTGTAACCACTACAGAAAGAGGCCTTGTGGTTGGTGCTTAGGAAAGACTACGTCAAATGTAAGTTCTGTTTTGGTGTACAATAAAGTATAATTGATTGATTGATTGACTACCCAATTTCTTCTTGTGGGTGTCGTGTGAGATGACTAAGAGATACGATTTTTTTAATTTTTGTGGGTGAACCACAAGGTCACACGTCATTTCCATCTTGCTCACTTTGCGAAAAATGAGCCTAGCAACAATTACAAACTTTGAAATATGTTTGGTAATTGAAGCGATGTTTCTGCTACCATCCTATCTATGAAGTCCCCTACTTTTAGGTCTAGCATGCTTTTTATTATTAATTGTTTATTATGGTTTATACCCCTTTCATATAGGTATGGATCCCTCCCTTCCTTCTCTTTTATTGATTGATATTGCAGCCTTCTTACGTTACGGCTAAAGCTCTAATGCCGTTATACCTAGATTTAGCTTGCTGAAACAGTATATCTACACTATAGTGCCTACTAACTAGATTAGGAGGTATCAAAAGGCCCCACGTCCAGCGGTCTATAAAATCAGCAAGCCTCGAAAGATGTTTGGAATATCTCTTCACTACGTATCTTATAAAGTAGGTATACACTTTTTATTCAATATTTTTTAAATAAAATTACCCTACTGTCAATCAGCATATGCTCACGACTATATTTCCCGAGGGGGTAGTCAGAGATATTCTGAAACCTCAGAACATCCACGTTTCACCAGTAGTAGTACCGAAACTGTCCAGTGTGACGGGGGACTGTCAATAAGTTATCAATTTATCAATCAACTCCACACGGACGAAACTGCGGGCTAAATGTAGGTAGGCACCTACATTTAACGTATCTACGAAACGATTGTAATGGAATTCTTTGTATTGCAAAAGTAAGACAGTGACCTTCGAATATTCGGTATCTATTGTTTCTAAGGCATAACAACAGGTTCTACGGCAACTATTTAAATGTTTAGGGCATGTTGTGAAACCGAAGCACTTTGTCAGTTCAACCATTTCATACGGCTTCGTCGAGTGAGCGACGTTTCTGCCATAGTCAAAATACCTAAAGGTTACCGAGAATATTAGGTAGCTTGTAATGTAATGTAACAGCTCAAGTCTAAATTGTGGTCCATATCCAATCTGTTATATTACAAGCGAATGCTCCTGGTTTATACCAACCTTTAAATGTGTGCAGCGTGCTATTCGGGTCAGCGCGTTCGGGTAGCCGTACCTATTTCTCCCAACCGTGTTTTTCATAAATGTTATTTGTTCGAGAAAAATATAAGCGAATGTGCCTACTCGAATATGGTATGCAGCACGCCCTAGAAAACGTACCTGCCCTGCTGTAGAGTTCCTGAGTCCATCGAAAACAATGAATAACTAAAAAGCCAACTACAAATGAATTTCTACGAAAACCTTTTTTTAAGTAAAACTTCTTTACGCACGCTTGACTTGGGGGCGAATGCGAGACGATAGCGTTACGAAAAGTGATCGGGCGAGGCGAACGGAAGCTTTACTTCAGTCAAAGCACACTCGTTTTTTTTTTCATTGAAAAAGCTGCACAGCATACCTACTACCTTGAAAAAATCAAATGTGATGAAACTCCTATCGTATGCCTGCCTGCATACACTAATATGCATATCTTAGAAATACTCAAAACAAACCAGAAATATGAGAAAAATATACCTTCACTAGTCCTTGGAGACAAAATATAGTGAATAGTAAATCTTGGTGGAACAATGAAGCTGTCGATATCGGTGGTGTGCTGACCCGCGTCCCGTTCGTTGACCCCGGCCCGTCTCAAATCGCCAAAGTCCCAGGGAAGTCCTATCTAAATTACAATCTCAATAGGTACCTTTTTAAAGATCTGAGATATTGCTAAACATCTAATATCTGAGCGTTTGGGGAAATTGACGTTTCTAGGAAAAGGATGTAGATACAAGGAAATTGTAGTACGAGGAATTCGGACGATGGATATTCGGGGAAAAGGACGTATCTGATACGTAATATCTTCTATTCATATTTTATACTAAAATTATAAACTTGGCATGTACGTATAGGGTTTTTCGGAAGAACATGGGACTTGCAATTACATTTTATTTTTATATTTTACCGCAATTTGGCTCTATCAATCAGATTTTAATCGAAATTACATAATAATATTTCATTTGAAAACACTATAGGTAATTATTACAAAACGAGTCCTAGTTTGGAGCCTCGGCCCCTAGACAAAGTGTCTTTTGATTAACGTTAACGACAGAAGAAAACATAAAATTGTATGGATTTGACGTATGGTGACGAAAGCAAACTTCAAAATGTTTCGATCGCCAATGTCAAAACCATACATTTAGTCATTTTCTACTAGCGTCAACGCCAATAGATAGTAACTTTGTCTAGGGTCTCTGTCTAGGCTATAGATTAATGTTTCTTTTCTTGTCTTAATTTTTTTTTTTTTTTAATGTTTTATAAAATAAAATAATTCTCGACTGCTCGAGAAAAATCGAGAAATCCTGGTCTATAATTCTCGTGCCTCGAAAAATAAAAAAGGTAGAGAAAACAGAAACCCTAGTTCCTTAACTACCCACAAAAGTGGATACTTTTGAAGACTTACAAAGTTTTGATGTATTGTAATATGTTCATTATTCATACTCTAAAACAAGGAAATCTATTAAATAATATGATCTTGCAGAGCTATTTTAGCCGCCAAAGTAATGACGAACGAGAACTGTAGAGTTGCAAATTGCAGTGGTGTTTCCTTCAATCCTTTAATGCATCTTTTCTTCCTTATTTATCTCAAGCACCTTAGGGGCTGGCAATCTTATTTTGAGCTTATAGCGGGCAGGCCAGACGTGAGGTACTATCGTAAAAATAAATTTAACGACCCCTCGGTTCGACATATTGATTGAAGCAAGGGTCCGGTTTTAAGAAATAGTAACTTCAGGGTTGAAAGCCCCAATATAAAAATAGAATAAAAAATACAATATTTTTTTTTACAATATTTGAAGTATTAGGGTAAGTATATTTAATGCTTTGAATATCTTGAAGTCTATTAGTTACTTACACATTAGTAGGTACAATAAAATTTCTTTCAATACTTATATAACTTTTTTTTTTTTTGCTATTTTTAATTCATCAATTTCCATCTGGTGAGCAGAAGCAAAGTGAAAAAGCAAATGTGAATAAAAAAAAATATCTTGTTCATTGTTCAAACAACAGAGCGTTAGACGGTTTTTTACTTACCTTCATACTAAGGGCCATAAATGTTCCCACTATATAACATACCAGGAGATGTTTTACATAAAATAATTACTTATAAGTGTAAAATTAAATGCTCCACATAGCAAAGGGGATAGGTACTTCAGACCATAAAACTAAACAACTTTCACTATGGAGCCAATTTAGAAATAATAGGAAACGTTAAAAATAGTAATGAATGTAGACTCAAATAATGGAACATAATTTTGTTTTTCATTTTCGATTTTATAGCATAGTTAAATTTGTTCGGTGTGACGGTATGAAGCACTCCTTTTAATATGTAAAGCATTTAAAATTACATCATTTAAAGCCCCAAATAACCATGTACACATTATGTTTACTTAATTAAATGTTTGACGACAAAATGAACCTTTTTTTTCAAGAGAATTAATTTTTGAAGTTATAACAAATTTTTTTTTTACTACTTTTTAATCGAATGCAACTCTGCGTAATACAAATGTCCATAACACTTCCAGAGTATGATTAAGTAAATGTTTTTATTACTTTGTAAAAGTAAATAACAGCCCGTAGGCAACCCTGATTCCAATTTACATTATGTTTACTTAATTAAATGTTTGACGACAAAATGAACCTTTTTTTTCAAGAGAATTAATTTTTGAAGTTACAACAAATTTTTTTTTTACTACTTTTTAATCGAATGCAACTCTGCGTAATACAAATGTCCATAACACTTCCAGAGTATGATTAAGTAAATGTTTTTATTACTTTGTAAAAGTAAATAACAGCCCGTAGGCAACCCTGATTCCAACGCAAAATGTTTTTTCGAAGAACCGACTGATAGTAAAACTGCGGCTTAAAGTTGAAGGTACTAAAATGGGCAAGCTTATTCCAAGAAAGTAAGAACTCAGTTAACTTTGAGCGCGTACAAAGCAAGCGAAATGATAGCATGAATATTTTATAGGGGTGAAAAATATCATTAACTTACCCATCACAATTTTTATTATGGGAGCAAACCTAGGAGCATGTGCCGAACCCAACATTTCAAAATTAGAATTATTCACGTTTCTTGTCTCATGTCTCAGTTTTAATAAATTTTCGAAAAATATAATTGTCATAAACAGTGTATTTTTCAACTGGCAACCATTTATTTAAAAACGCCATCTAGTTTAGTTTTGTGATAGCTAGAAGTGATAATGATTATACTTATTGTATTTAGAGACAACGCCATCTAATATAATTGTTGTAACTACATTATTACACCAGGCGCCATCTAACATACTCGTCATGATAACTCGAGTATTAGGTTGGCACGACATGGCGTCTGAGCCAATCAGATGCGACCATCGTGCAAAATGTAATGAATGTAGGAAACACCACCGCCACCTGTCGGTCCGCGTGATGATTTTAAGTTGGTACAATAACATGTTTACGCCAATCAGCATCGTACAATATACTTTCTGTTATTAACGTCATGCAAATTATAATGAATGTATGAAGTTTGTTCGATTCCTGATTGGCTGATTTTTTGTGGCTAAAATTGGAACTAATGTGCCTGAGAGCCTATTGGCTAATCTTCGTGATGGTTTTTGATTGGCTGTTGCTCTCAAAAGAATGGTATAAAAATCGTGTGCAAGCTTGTATTTGGGAGTTATAATTTTACCATCTTGATGGCAGAAGACTACGGAACTACTGGCGTCGGTCCGATACACGGTACGTTCTGGAGGGAAACATATTCCACTCCTCGGAAATGTATTTCTAGCCAACGCGTGGCAACCGGCCCGTTGTGCAATTTATCCGCGAATTCAGATTCCGAAGTTAGGAAAGTCAATTTACGGTTTAGATTCCGATTTAGTATAGCTGATGAACAGCTTATTTTAAAGTATAGAAGTACGGGAGTTGTGCGTAAATTTTAGGGTTTCATTTAGCTATCGCGTCCAGAATTGCTGCTGCAGTAGATCCTGGCTTCCTGATGCTGTCTTCCGACGCTGTACCGAGGTCAGTGAATTTTATAATTATTGGTTAGGGTCGTATGTCAGGGTGTATCATTTCAGGGTTCTAAATTTGTGTATTTAAGTGTATGTAAATTTATTTATTTTCTTTCAGATCTCCGGTTGTCATAATTTTGTTTTATTTCTTTCAGCAATTTTGTGTCTAATCTTATTTTCTTTCAGCTATTTTGTCTGTTTTATTACTTGTTTAGCAATTTTGTGTCTAATCTTATTTTGTTTCAGCTATTTGTGTCTGTTTTACTACTTTTTAGCAATTTTGTATTTTATCTCATTCGTTTTCTGGTTGTGTACCTACTCATTTTAATTTTACCATTTTTCATGGTAATTTTTAATACTTGACGTGATTTATATGCCTTTTATTTTAATTTCATAAACGTAATAGGTTGATATCGAAATTTTATAGAATCTGTAGGTAGTTAAGTAGGTTAAAGCGATTTTTCATAATGTAGGTAGATACGCTTGCGTTGGAAAGAAGTTAAGTGGGTAGATAGATATGCGATGCTGTGTGATGCTTGATAAATTATGTAGGTAATTTTATTTATTAGGTTGGAATTAATCCTTCCTGTTACTTCCCGCGCCATGCGAGGTGACTAAGGGATAAAGACCTTTCTTAAGCAGAGGTTTCCAAGACAAAAGGAAGACCATCTAATCGTTGCTTGAGTTAATCCCAATCCGAAATATCCTGGGAGTTTCTGACCACCCTAGGGGAAACTGTGGTCGTGAGGATATCGGAATATGGATGTATAAATGTATAATTGTATGTATAAAGGCCGCGTGGTCTCGGATCGGAATTGGACCGCTCATAACCTCTCGCTTCGAGTGAGGCGACTAAGGGATAAGATTTCTTCCTATGCAGTGTAATTTGGGACAAAGAGTTGACTTAACCATACGTAGCTGTTTGGCGTGTTCTATTCCGAAACATTCAATTTTATGCTGAAGGATTCTGACCACCCTAGGGGAAACTGTGGTCGTGATGATGTTGGAATGTGAGTGTATAATTATGTCTGTATGTGTAAAGGCCGCGTGGTCTCGGATTGGAATTGGACCGCTCATTACCTATCGTTTTGAGTGAGGCGATTAAGGGATAGGATTCTTCGTATGCAGTGGAATGTGGAATGTGGGAATTGACTTGACCGCCTGTAGCTGTTTGCCGTGATTCAATATATTATGCTGAAAGATTCTGACCACCCTAGGGAGATTCCGGTCGTGGGGATGTATGTTTGTATGTCTAGATATAGATATATCTAGGTATTTACGAAGGCTAATGCGGGTTACTTTCGAGCCAAGGTTGGACTGCACTTTTTATAAGTCTGTCTACCCTCAATAAAATATGTTACCGCGTGAAAATATTTAGTACTATCTATGGGTGAAGATAATTATTACGGCTTGTACCCACGTAGTTTTACATGTATGTATGTTGGTATGGACTCTCTTGATGACATAATAACGATTCCTAAACGTGGAATCAGTTCATTCGAAGGAATTTGTTATTTTACATTTACCTACATTATTTAAACATGATTGTCGTAGAAACCTTTTATTTTTAGACGTTTTGCTTGCAAAACGATCCGTGATATTTTATGTTTTTTTTCATTGATTTTCTTATATGTATTTTAGTACGTGGGTCTGCCTGCTGTACTGAGGGTCGCGGGTTCGAGTCCCGTGTTTAACGAGTGTGAGTGTTTGTGCATTTTGTATCGTTGTCTAGTCATTTTGATACAGGTCTGATTTACTTATTATGCAAACATCGACCCCATGTTCCTAAGATTTAGACCGAAATTGGATTGGAGCTTAGATTTTGTACGATTTACTTACGTATTTTATAAGTATTCATTATTGTTTTAAAATACAATCTATAATCGGGCAGTCGTTTAATGGCTGCGCGCCATCTAGCGGAAAACTTGTGAACTTCTTACAGAAGCGACCGCTCTTTACAGATAACGTTCAATACATTTAATTAGTACACTCTGGTGCCGCTGGAGGTCGTTACTAGTGATATAATTCGTTCTTGAAAATGTTTTATTCCATAAATTTACTTTAATATGAACAATTAATTTGTTCAAGAGTTGCATTGCTTTTAATATATTACGGAGACATCTGCTGGGAAATTAGTGAACTTCTTTCAGAAGCGACCGCTCTTTACAGATAACGTTCAATACATTTAAGTAGTACACTCTGGTGCCGCTGGAGGTCGTTACTAGTGATATAATTCGTTCTTGAAAATGTTTTATTCTATAAATTTACTTTAATATGAACAATTAATTGTTAGAGTTGCAATGCTTTTAATATAATAATTACGGAGACATCTGCTGGGAAATTAGTGAACTTCTTTCAGAAGCGAGCTCTCTTTATAGATAACGTTCAATACATTTTAAGTAGTACACTCTGGCGCCGCTGGAGGTCGTTACTAGTGGTATCATTCGTTTACTTTATTTTTATTCTATAACATTATTTAAATATAAGTAATTAAATAAATAGGGATAGTTTCTAAAATAATAGATGCAATTTAAAATTATTTTCGCTTCTTTCAGAACGAAATAAGATAGCTGCTTAGTTTTGCTGTTTAGCTTTACAAAGGACTTAGTATTTTATCTACTGGAAATGAAGTGGATTTTAATCGGCCATACATCTAATATTTATATTTGAATTTTAATTAATACACTTTTAACGTGTGATATTTTTATAATACTTAGATAATTTTATTTTTATAAATTAAATGTTTGCTGTGATCCTATATGGTGGAGCTGGTTGTCAATGCAACTATACCCCTTGCTTTTAACTAGCATGATGCGAAATAAACATTCAACATTTATTTTGAAATTACATTGTTATTAAAAAACTACTAAGTTAAATTTAATAATTCAGGAAGGATTATTTAATAAACCTAGGTACTTGTTTGCCTGGTTTTGGTTGTTAAGAGGCAATGCTACTTTCAGGCATTGGCTTTTATTAATTTGTGGTTGATTTGTTTGGTGCCATTCATCTTATAAACTAGGTACTTGTTTGCCTGGTTTTGGTTGTTAAAAGGCAATGCCACTTTCAGGCATTCGCTTTTATTTGTGGTTGTTTTGTTTGGTGCCATTCATCTTATAAACTAGGTACTTGTTTGCCTGGTTTTGGTTGTTTAAAAGGCAATGCCAGTTTCAGGCATTGGCTTTTATTTGTTGTCGCTTAACTTTGTTGTCTAACCTTACCTTAACTATACCTCTTTCATAATATTTTGGTTGCAGTCATGGAGTTTGTTGCTATTTCTTCTCAATGACAAAGCAATTTGCTGAAATAGCATTTAAATGTCGAGTCAGTCCAAAATAATGATCATGAAACAAATAAAACATAATGATCTTATGTCATGAATTCACACTCTACATAAGAAATGATCTTCATACATCTCTGATATTATTTAGGTACTATGCTCTAGTGTTTTGACACTTTATTCTCATTATAAATTAATTTTAAAAACTTTCGTCTATTCAACAAAACTGATGTAACTTTTACAATATTTTACTTTATGCAAGCATCTTTTACCTTTACTATTTAAGTGTCTTTGACACATATTTTTATAGAATCCCAGGGATTGAGTTTGGAGTTTTGGTAAATTTTATAGTTTATTTTGTGAGAGATCTTAAGCCAGTCAGTATGGGATTATCACGTCAAGTTCACATATACTATACAAGAAGCTAGGACCATGACTATTTACTCTTTACATAAGTCTAAATGCGCTGAACCTTTCATTCTACAGTAGAAATACATTTTACACCCACTTCTGTGTGTGGATTTTCAGTGTAATAGTCATTTATCTCTAATTCCTCGAGATGCCGATAAGGACCTGATTGGATCCAGTACTTGCCTGACAAAAAACATAAAGTTCAGGTCCTGCTTACGAGTACAGAGGCTGGATGTTTGATGGACTCCGTATTGAAGAACTTGTGGATTGATGGTGGGGATTTGCAGGATATATTCACACATAGAGCCCATTTTATTTGAGTTAATAAATCATTTAGTATTAACAGTGCACGATGGCTGTTCACACTAACATACAACTCACCACACGAAATACATAAATATCGATATTGATTGGACATATTGAATTTGATAATATGGATCGTCACACATGAAATAGACTTTGCCTAGTATTGATTTTTATGCAACTCCGGCTTCTTCCTAAGGGATAATCGAATCATTATTTTATTCAATTCTAATATTTCAAGTCATTGAAATAAATTTATTGTTCTAAATAGTTCAATTTAAATATTATAAAACCACACAATTCAATTTATTATTGATTAATATTTTCTTTAGTAACCCTACTTCACCTTGGAGGAGGTTGCTTCTGGCTGACCTCCACAGCAGAGGGAGCGAAGGTTGGGGCTCTCTCTATTCCCCTCTTTCATGGGGGGCCCATTTCCCTTTATACCCCTCGCTTTTGAGGGGACCCTATTTCCTTTCCACTCACTTATATTATTCTTAATACTCTAACCAGAATGAATACCTACACTTTACCTTATCTACTTTACTTCTATCGAAACGAATATTTATTTACTACTATTCTTTATTTTAAAATAATTATTTATGCTGGATTATCTTTTTCATACATCTCACAACCTCTACAAAGTTCTTGCGTTGCTACTCAACTATCCACAATATAGGGTTCTACCATTCATATAGACGATCACATCAAAGGCCATAACTTCACTGAGTTTAACTTTATATTTCCTAAACTTCATATTCTCGAATTTATTTATTGAAAGATTTATTTCCATATTATTTAAAAAGGGGGGGTTGTTACAAGCAAACCGATCGGTGCAAAATATTTGAGTTTTTATGGAACCATAGTTTTTTATTGTTTTTTGCTCCCATAGTAACAGTTGTTCAGTTTCATGAGTAGAGTATGTGCTTTAAAGTTTAATTATACTTTTCCTTACATCCTGTATAGTGTATATTTTAAGCACACAATGCACTTTAATTAAATAACTCGTAAAATACCGTATCGTAAGCCTTTTCGATACGGTAAAGTATCGTAAGTCAATATTTTATACCATTTATACTGACAATGAATCGATAATCTATGAAAATAAAAGGCATCTTTGTGATTTTGTTCGATCAAGGAAACATTATGAAAATAAATGTATTATTATGTTATATCCAGGTTATTTCTTTGAGTTAATTACGACTTCATTTAGTTCAGTAACGTGAAAATCTAAGATTGGTTATTTTGCTTCATACTTCCTCTTAAAATACGAGAACAATGTATGTATGAACAATTAATTCAAGCAAGGTGCTTAGCTATTTTTTAATTCCTGAATTCAACTGATATATACGGAAGTTACAAATAGGATAGTCATCATTCGGAATTAAAGGGTTGTTAAAAAATCAAGCTAATTCGAATAAATAATTTAAATAATTCGTTATTTCTTTCGCTAATTGTTAAATAATTCGTTATTTCTTTCGAGAACGTATTTTTCTCTCAATTGAACAACACACGGTACATTGAATAACAATTTATAACGATAAATACTCGCTGTAGGTAACGAATGCTATACCAGTGCTGACAAACTCACCACGTGGGTCCATTGAAGGCAGTAGTCAAATTGTCAAGCCAAATCAATAGGATTCCGGGGTGGCATATAACCGAATTATAAGTATACCTTGCTTTAATGGCAAGCGCTGAGATGCTCGAACTACTGGAAGACACGAAATAAAATTCTGCTATAACGACCACCCATCTAAATTCAAAATGTTTTGCATGTTAGTAATGGAAGGCACATTTTAAATATTAAAACATTTTTTTTCTACAGTACAAAAATTTATTGCTATGTCTATCTTGTTAAAACCGATAAGATTTTCAGCAGTTTATCCTTGTATTCGACACCACGTTTGATTGACAGATGGCTGTTTCTTAAAACAAAATGTAAAGTAAAACAAAGAAGTTATTAGTATTCGTGTATTAAAACAAAAAGGAGTTTAACATAATTTTACGGCAGATTATAACCGTGGGGTAAATACTGGACTGACCAGTGTTTTTCAAGTTAAGATCGACCTTCAAGCTAATGGATTGCATGTCGTGGAGATCACATTCTTTGCATGTTCGTGACGTCACGCCTTGATATATCGAGTCTTATTCCAGTTCTCTTAACCACGTTAGCAGTATTTGATTGGTTAACATAGATTTGTAACACAACACTAATGGCTTTTCGGTGAAGAATAACAAAAGCGAGGAAACCTGTGTGGCCAATTTCGAAGAGTGAGGCTGTACATTAAAAAGTGGTGTAACACACAGATAAAGTCTGGACATCCCTGGTGAACAGTGGTTTTGAATGCTACATCTTTATCACGATTCAAACACTAACCCTCTATCCTATCCTTCTAGTTTGTGGCAGTTTTTTGGATGCTTGTGACGCAATCACGCATAAACGGCTGAACGGATTTTGGATATTTGGCAGACATAATATTTTCAGGATTAACACATAGAGGTAGGATCGTTTTTTTTTAAAGTAAACGCAGACGATGTCGCTGGTAATAATTATCTAGTTATCCATAAATGGAACTGCATTATTCTTTTTTATTTATAATTAATGGCTTTTTGCTTGTGCGTAGCACCGCATTTCCGCCAGTGTCAAGCGTAATTTATGGGAGTATCTATCCCAATCTCAGGGATTGTTTTTGTTCAAGAACAAGAAGAGATTGAGGATTGCGGAGCCTCGTGGCAGGCAAAAACGCGACGCGCGAAAACCACGCGAGACGTGTGCTCGGGTTTTCCTGCAACGTGACTCTGCATTATTCTTACTAACAGTCAATTGTTTTGACATATTCGAACGATACATCTAAAATACCTACATTGCGTGAGCTTTTAGAATAGGAATGAGCTGTCGGGTAAAATCGTTTGTATTCGTACTGATTTCAAAAAGATCGTCATCGGTCGCGATCACGAAGGTTATTTACTAGCCGCGATCTTATCTATTATACGAATATAGCCGATTTTACCCGACATCCCAATCCTATTCTAAGAACTCACGGACTGTACAACGTTTAGACATATATTGTGAAACCTGCGATTCAGTGCACATAAAATCAGTGCCAGCCATAACAAAAGGCAAATAAATAAAGGGACAGATCGTGAGATACATAAACAACAGCAATCAGGCAGGGTCTCGGAAGAAGCCCGGGGGCCGAGGGTCACTCATTTCATTCCAGCAATATCTGGCCGATTCATCTGTCGTTATCTAAACTTGTACTATTGACTTTTACTATGCTGATGTACCTAATATTATTGAGGAGATATTTTGTTTTATTGGTAAAAATGAAAAATCGGAGGGATTTTTGAAAGCGTAAGCGTTTGTTTTCTTTGGGGAATGAGCATACTCTACCGTTATCTGTCATGTTTAGGTACAACCACAGTGTACTATAATTACTACCGTAATACAGCTAAACAATATCTTCGGAATAGTAATAAAAATTACTTACAGTACTCTACATACAAGCACGTATCCAGACTTTTGTTTCGGGGGGGGGACACTTAAATTTCGGGGGGGGATATCAATATAAAAACAATGATAAAGTAAGTGCTGTAATCACTTTTCCATACAAATATTAGTATTTCGGGGGGGTGGGGGGGGGGGGGGGGATAAATCCTACCTATCCCCCCCCTCCCCTGGATACGTGCCTGCCTACATATACGATGAATTCCTCATTTGCTCTATTGCAGGTTTATTTGTACAACTCTTCAATCCCAGTACAATAACTCCCTTTGTAGGATATTTAGTATAATGACACCAAATAGACATAGTAATGCAGTAAAATATCAGAGCGGATCGTGTGGATGTGATCGTGCGCGTGCGCCGGCCGCGGCCCGGGGCGCGACCGACTGCGACCCTCGTGACCCGCGTCAGCGCACAATGTTTCATTTCCTGGGATACACACTCAGAATAATATCTTCATCTTATACAAAGTTATGTAAATGTTACCCAGGCTTTCCTTTTTATATATCGCATTCTGTTGTCAAAGCTGGAACTAATAAAAATTTAATATACACAGAGCGTCAGTGGTATGTTGCGAGAGGTATGGATACTCAATCATGACGGTCTGGAGTGTTCATGGAGTGTTCATGTTCAAAACCAGGAGTGTGATTTTTGAAACTCTGAGCTCAGCACTTGAAAATGTCATATTACTATGGAGATATGCATCTTTATACTGCTGATTTGACTTTCAAAAATCATACTACAGGAGTGCGATTTTTTAAAGTCAAATCAGCAGTAGAAAGATGCATATCTCCATAGTAATTATGACATTTTCAACTGCTGAGCTCAGCAAATGAGTTTCAAAAATCGCACTCCTGGTTTTGAACATGCCATTATTGTACCTATTGCCGACTGCTCTCAAACGGTGAAGGAAAACATCGTTAGGAAACCTGCATACGCTGAAGAAATTCTGATGCCTATGCGAAGTCTACCAATCAGCATTGGGCTCGCGTGGTGGATAACGCCCATATAAACCTTGAGGGTAGGCTTGTGCTCTGCAGTAGGACGTGTATAGGCTGATGAGGACGTTAATTATCGCTTCAGCTCGTAAAACACATTGTGTCATGGCAAGACATGAGTTTACCCACTAAAGAATGAGCATTTAGGTACTTGTGTATTATCTCCTACTAAACCGCCTACTGGCAGACACCAGGCCTTGTGATCACGGCAAGTCTTCACTTTGCGAGGGAGACGGTGGACTTGTTGTGGCTGATGATGATCTTACCCGTGGACCTGGTAATGAGTATGGGTCCAATTCGCGATAGCCAAATGCATGCCCTGGAAAGGCAAGTCACGGGTTCAGATACGACTTGCTATTGTGCTACCCACATATTTTTTCTTTATTATGTCACTGAAATAATATGTTGTTTAGGTATCGAAGTTCAAACTATATTTGTAGATTTATGTTATCGTGTTGTTCCTTATTTAGTAGATTTTATGCACACCAGTTCAGCTTGGCGACTGATCCTACGCATAATTTATACTTTACTTTTTCAACTAACTCCCACTTAGTGTCACCAACCTGATCATCTACAGATTTTTGGGACAACTAAAATCTTATCATATAGTGACGCCTTATCTCAATATAACATGCATTCACTTACCTTTAGACGTGAACTGGCTGATCAATCCTTATTGTATAAGATAATAAGAAACCATCTGGACTGTCCTGACTTAGTGAATGGCATAAATTACTTTGTATGTAACAGAAATCTGAGACGAAAGGCCCTCTTCGCTCAACCCATTGTATATACTAATTATACGCAAAACGAATATCTTTATCGAGCTACTGTATTGTACAACCTTAAATACTTTGATTTGGATCCATTTTGTTTATCTTTGGCACAGTATAAGAAGGGTATAACTGTGAAGTTCACTCTGGACTGAGTCTTTAGGTACTTCACAATATACCTACTTTCTTTTTATCATTTATTGTTACTTTAGCCTACCTTTTGATAGGTAGCTTTCATTGTTATGCTTTGCAAGCACTTTTTATTTAATTTTCAATTAACATCAGCGGATTCCTGTAATTGGTCTATTCTATGCTCATTTTTTTTTTGTAACCATTCATTTGTAATTTGACTGTTGGTTTCCCGAATAAAAAATTTATAATTTATTTATTTATTTATTTCTTTACAAGAATAAATAAATCAATAACGCTCACGGGCACAATGTATGCTATACCAAACGTATATCCCAATATGTGTAATGTGTATCCCAAACGTACGCAACTAGGCTTTTTATTTTGGAAACCATTACAACGACGGCACAATCATAAAACTTCCATGACCGAACAGAAATTCGAACCCAGGAGAGCGATTTTTGAATCTCATTCGGTGAGCTCAGCAGTTGAAAATGTCAAAATTACTAAGGAGATACGCATCTTTCTACTGCTGGTTTGACTTTCAAAAATCACACTCCTGAAGTATTATTTTTGAAAGTCAAATCAGCAGTAGAAAGTTGCGTATCTCCATAGTAATTTTGACATTTTCAACTGCTGAGCTCACCGAATGAGATTCAAAAATCGCACTCCTGGACCCTGGTTTGGCAGTCCGTGCCAACGTAACGTGGTTACCATTACACCACCGAGTCATCTCAGAAAAAATAATAATTTAAATGTAACTCAAATTTTTATCTTACCTTCTGATGGAGATTTAAGTCAACTCCCTTTTAGCTTCATCTCATCAATTCTTCTTCTTTTTTTGTCAGCATGAGTTATATCGCATGACAATAACTCATGCTGTAATGGGAAGATTATTAATTGTTTTAGCTTGTCGAATCCATTTGCACGCTGCGTTGATGTCTTTTGTTAGACAAATGAGACAGACATCAACGCGACGTCTTTTAATCAAAATTGTTCTATCATTGTACTTTTCAATAAGCCGAATCAATCTCGACTCACATATTTATGAGATCGGCATGTGTAGCATGCCACCGTGATACAGCGCTATCACACCTTCGCTCTCTTTCTTTTTGCGCGCGAACGAACGAGATAAAAGACGTGATACAGCCGTATCACGTGTAGCATGCTACGGCTTCTGCATGGGTAGCATGCCAACGTGATACAGCGCTATCACACCTTCGCTCTCTTTCTATTTGCCAACGAACGAACGAGATAAAAGACGTGATACAGCCGTATCACGTGTAGCATGCTACGGCTTCTGCATGGGTAGCATGCCAACGTGATACAGCGCTATCACACCTTCGAACGAACGAACGAACGAACGAGATAAAAGACGTGATACAGCCGTGTCACGTGTAGCATGCTACGGCTTCTGCATGGGTAGCATGCCAAACGTGATACAGCGCTATCACACCTTCGCTCTCTTTCTATTTGCCAACGAACGAACGAGATTAAAGACGTGATACAGCCGTATCACGTGTAGCATGCTACGGCTTCTGGTTTTTAGATCATATCTGATTTCCTCTGAGTCAGAACAAAAATGGTTTTTAGCGTTGCGTTAGTTTAACTTTTCGCGGTTTATAGAGTCCAGGAAGTAAAATAAATTGATTCAAACTGTTAATATCCGGTTCCAATATAAAATTACTGTTTCCACATTCATTACTTTACCGTAAATATATTAATTTACTTAATACTATTACCGTTAAAAACTTAAGAGTGCTAAGAACGGTTAGCTAATGTGCGTCAATTAAAAAATTAAAATATTGTTTACTGTAGGTACAGATTATCGACAGAATGTTACACTAGAATCATGACTATAAATAGTAATATACATGTGCCGCCAGCCGCCCGTTGTAGCGAACCATTGGTACACGTGCCAATTTTGGCACGCGAAAGAATGTTGCTGGTTTGCAGTTGATTTTAATTAAATATTTCCATATCAACCACAAGTGATCGAGGATGCTTTGCTCTACTTTACTGCTATGAAATATTTATTTTGAGTGTAATTTACATTTATCTTAATACTAAGTGTTTTCCCGCGACTTCGTCCGCACAAATTATATACCAGATTTTAAGTCAGATCAAAATCGGGTCAGTAGTTTTTGCGTGATGCGCGAACAAACAAACAAACTAACAATTTTGTCAATAGATGGCGCTAGACGTTTTTAAATCGCGCTATCGAATGTTATTTGAATTTATATGAAGAGAACCGCTACTTTTTTATTCCTCATGATTTTACGGTTTTATAATAGTTAAGATAATAGTCAGTATCAGTACTACGGACCCTTTAACTGCTGACGACCTACTCGTACGTCGTAGATCAGCGACAATCAGTGCGCACGAGCTCACATCTTGAGAGTCAGAATTATATAGCATTCCACAGTGTTAGCACTGCGCGAATGTCATTGTTTTGAGCTTAGCAGATTGGGGGGCATTCCTTATGAGTGTAAGGAAAAGTATCATTAACCTATAAATAAATAAATAAAATAAATATCTTGGACATTGACAAAAAAATTATCTTGTCACATTTAAAGTACCAGAATCTAGCCTGGACTTGTATTATGAAACCACAAACCACACCATATAAACCATATACTTTATACTCATCAAACTGAACAACATTTTATATGGTAGCAAACCTGTCAGAGCAAAAAAAATTATGTTTTGTAGTTTAGATTGTTTAGGAGCCGTTGTTCCTTTCAAGGGGTTATAAAATAAGATATATTAGTTTTATTTGGAATCCAGAAATAATTGCAAAAAATTGTCAAAGGTTAGCATGCTTGCAAAAAAGGTTCACCGTCGCTGGTCTAAGCTAACATAATAAAACATCTGCGATACAAAACAGTGATTTGTAGCAGAGATTAGTGTTGCCGCTGTCGTAACGGTCGAATGTCTACAATAATGGCTACAATCTGAGTTCAGAGAGCCGACAAATCTTATGATTCACGACCTTGTATGACATATGCAATTTAATGCTGAATTAGAGTTTCAAATATTCTTGATTTATGTTCGGACATGTAGTACAGTTGTTACTGGCAGATTTTAAAGAACATTAATAGGATAGTTGAAATGAAAACATTTAAGTTTTTATACGAAGCCTAAAACCTCCCTCCGTATTTTATTTGCTAACTCCAAATTGAATACATTGACATTCCCTGATAGAAATCTGCATATGCCTCAAACCATAATAAAGATAGTCTTCGAAATTCATGCTTTTAGCCATTAGGATGCTTACAATATGATTAGGTTTTTTCAAATCTCTGTATGATTTATTTTTAATAAATTAGAAAATAAAAACCTAAGCACTATACACGCAAATCAAATTGAATCAATTCAACCTAGAAAAATGTTAAAACAAACAACACTAATAGATGCGCATTCTTCAAACAATGCGCGTGTGACAGTATGGCATAGGCATTGCAATCGCGTGCGCAGCCCATACAAGGAAGGTCTGACTTTGAGCAGGAAGTCGCCGCTTCAATACCCGTGTACACTCCTATTTGGTACCCACTAATTATACTAGACAAATTACCGGCATTTGAAGAGCTAATTATAGGTAAATATCGCTGTAGTAAGACGCTTGAGCTTGAAATAAAATATTAATGTTTTTGTTGGGCAGAATATCCCGCTTTTGGTTACCAAACACTTTAGGGACTGCAAGACGGAAATAGTACTCCGCAATATCATTGGCCTCCGCTAATGTTTTCCACAGCGATAGATGCGCGTCAACGTATGGCTTGCACTAATTAAACAGTTGGGAGAATATATGCACCATACTCATCATCACAAGTTCTGTGGTCCCACCGAGAATTGATAGACTTCATATACCTGGATATTCTTCTTTAGCAGCAGTTTCTCATTATATTTTCGGTCACCGTTTGGAAGCAGTCGTTTCATGTAGGTACTCGCTTAATAATTTTTGGTCTTCGCTGCTCTCGCAAAGACCAATTTATTACATGGTTGAAAGTTCACGGCTCTCAGCAATGAGCCACCTACTTGAACAAACTGCTAACGAGTAAGTTTTAATTATATTTTGTTGTTATTGTTGCAGAATACAGAAAACAGTGCTGATTTCACGCCGGTAGTGACAGCGACATGTAAGACCGGCGTCATGTCCATCAGAATTAACTTCAATCAGCCTTTCAACGGTATCGCACACGCAAGAGAGTTTAGGTTAGTAACTACTTTATTTACTATTGATATATTTTATTACTAAGACACATCATCGATCGATTTAAAGCTGCATTAAAAGGATCTTACCTGGGTTGGTGAAGAACAGATATCTAAGAGCACATCAACGAAGCTCACAAAGTCAACAGCCGTAACCATTCGCTGTGGTCGAACACGGCCACGAAGCATCATCATCATCACACCGCTATCTAACAGCATTATCTTGGACCAACAGCTTAAGAGGATATACGGTACCCGTCAGTCAGAGCACCCTTCATACAAACGATCTTTGTGTCTGTGGTTTTCCGACTTTAGTAAATTGATATCGTTGGTTAAAATATAGGGTCCTTCTTAATATGCTGACACTTTTTAAGGGGATGATCAGACCATCAAACTAAACAACTTTCTCTATGGCACCAACATCGAAATCGCGGAAAAAAAAATCTGCCGCTCTATACAAAACTGCAAACCTGCTCGTTGTAAACCTAAGTTGTTCAGTTTGATGGTCTGATCATCCTCTTAAAAACTGTCAACATATTAAGTTGGACTATATAATTGTACTGTACTGTACTGTATGTATAATCGGACTGTATAGCTTCGATCCTAAGAATAATTTAAGACTTATATGGCTATCTTTGAGCTAATGTAACTTTGAAACTATACATTGTAACCAAAATCTTACAAACCACTTGAAATACAGATAGTGTCTAGAGCATGTTTAAAAAATACATCTGTTTTCTAAACATTTTTTGGCCCTTAAATATTTAAAGCTAAAATCAATATTGTACGTTTCAGAACTCCAGCCTGCATGACCCAGGGCAATGGCACAGAGTTCTTGAGCTTCGACATTAACCTTATGGCAGCGCAGGGGGCACCCGACTACTGCGGGGTCTTCTGGAACAATGTGAGTCTTGTATCTATTGGAATAGAAGCTATAATATATTTGGCTTCGTAGTATTCACATATTATCATACAATACCTAGGTACATAATTACAAATCTGGATGGCTATATCCCATTCTCTGCTAACCTGGACAGATTCATGAATTACATATGTCTTCTTTTGGATAAGCAGTGTCCATTGATTGCCCTTTTTTAACCCCCGATGCAAAAAGAGGGATGTTATAACTTTGATGACCATCTAGACGCACATTTAAACATCCATAATACTTCTACAAATATGATCATCGGTTTCGAGTACCTACGTGCTAAGAACAAGAATAGCTTCTTGTTCTTAAGAACGTAGCTTTTCCGTCTTCTTTTATCGTGTAGATGAAGTCATTGAGTTTGACTTGACATGGTGGTGGCATACAACCATGTCATGTTGGCCATTGCAAGACTGCCCAGTCGGACATATCGGGTGATCAGTACCTGAAATGAGGATAATCTATTCGTGAACCCCCAAAATTTTATTTTAAACCTATTGAAATAAAAAAAATGTAAATGATCGACAGCGCACCGAGGAACGGTCCCTGCCGCTGGCGGTGCGCGTGCACAGGACCCTCGAGCTGGCTGATGACAAGTTCTACGTCATCACCTGCGGCAAGGCCGGCTTCCGAAACTCCAGGTAAGCAACTACAAAACCAAATAATTCACTATTATGTGCTAGACTTTAAAATGTGAAAGGTGTTAAGCATTCAAATAGTTATAAAACTCCTGATTTGGAATGCACACGTTAATAGCTTGTGGTCTATTTTTATACTTGAGCTGCCTGGATGTTTATATTTTATGAAGGTAATCTATTTTTTTAACACGTAGAAAGAGAAGGAACTAGAAGGAAGCACGTGTCTTGTAAATTCGCACATAGCAAATCCGCTCTAGTTAAAAAAGGAGATCGCTTCTTATTGCTGTCCTTATCGACGTAGACACTGTTGACGGCTGTCTGAATCCGGAGTCAGACTTCTATTTTCATACAAATTGTATAGGATTTTATGACTATCGCTGTCTCATACGCGGTTACACTGATGTTAGGTCTATCAGTATAAGCGAAAAATACTTGGCCTATGTTTTAACATGATACTCGTATTTTACAGAAACGAAACGTCACTCGTGTCGCTACGAATGTTAAACGAAAATGGGAAGAAGGTGCTTAATGCAGCCTTCGGTAAGCCCTACACCCTACGAGCTGAAATAAGCAAATCCGACGGTAAGTCACTTGATGTTGCTAAAATAAACTTTGTGCACTTGAATTTAGGATTTAAAATGATTATTGTGGACTTTCAGGCTCACATGGAATCAAAATGAAGAACTGCTTCGCATTTAACATGAAGAATAACACTGCTGATCTTTTAGATAGTAAAGGGTAAGAAATCTTATCTTAACTATTATAAAACTGTAACTGAAGTGTGTCTCTACATTGAAGATATTTACAAAAAAAAGATTACGATATGGTTTTTAGGTATCCCTGAATCGAAATCAACCTTTTTTAGAAATTTTGTCTGTCTGTTTGTCTGTTTGTTTGTTTGTTCGCGCATCACGCAAAAACTACTGAACCGATTTTGATGAAACTTTTTTTGTTTGATAGCTATTATGATCTGACTTAAAATCTGGTATATAATTTGTGCGGACGAAGTCGCGGGAAAACACTAGTAATTAATAAAATCTGTAGATAAATATTATTTCCAGATCTAAAAGCTACTACAAATTAGTGCCGTTTAAAAACACCATATTTTCGAAGAGGTTCACTTTGCTTCCACTACCAACTAAGCATATTTATGTAGCATGGTTTACTTTAGGAATTTTAGTTTATGAAATGTCATGTCTTAGATAAATGATTGGTCTATCTAAATGTCATGTTAATTGGCGATAAATAGCCTTGGTCAAAGCAAACAACTTAGTCACCTCTTATGACAATCGGCATTCACCGTAGGTACAATACCATTATATCAGATTGACCGTAACCCTGGCCATGCCCGGCTATACCTCTAGTGGCTGGTGGTATGGTTCGAGTTCCCTTCGTTTGGTTCACCTTCGAGGGTAAAGTTCTTGCGGTATCATACATACACAAACTGAAGTCTCTTTTCCAGACGGCGGCTTAGCAGACATATCAGATATTAAATATTTCTGTACCCCGATATTTCCAGATGTCCAGTGAAGCAGCACTCGGTGACAGTGAATAATGAGAACGGCGCCGCGGAGCTGGTGATAGCCTCCATGTTCAGATTCCCTGACTCCTCGCAGGTCAACTTCCAGTGCGAGATTGCTATTTGTAAAGGTAACTTGCGCACAGTTACATAAAGACAAAAACAAAAATAGCAGAAATTAACAGTTCTACAAACTTAGGTAAAACGGTTAGATAATCTCTTGTCATTCCTTTTCCCTTTTGGTGTTGTCAGGAACAATTATAGATAGATTCACGTTGACTGATGTCAAAGTTTCATGATACCACTGTCATAAGCTTTTGTCCACCTACTGCAGGAGGGCCTCCTCCTCATTATGCCATTCTTTTCTATCCCGTACCAGTTGCATACAAATCTTTTCTCCTAGCCACTGGCCCACCTCCATTTTAATCCAGCAATGATAGCAGATAGCAATACATATAGATGTATTATAATTATTATCTTGAGTGAATAGAGGATGTAAACGCAAATAATTGGTATAATTGCAGGCAGTTGCTTGACTCCGGACTGCGCGGAGGACGGGCGTGAGACGGGAGGGGACGAGGAGGGAACTGTCAACGCTTCCACCGGCATCTTCGTGTTGGACCCCAACGACAGCGCCGGTAAACATTCTTCCCTTTCTTCAAATCTTCTTTTATTAAGTCAATGGTATGTCATTGAGATTAAATTGCCATCGTTATGAAGAAATTTACCAATCGGCATGAGGTTTTGCTGATTAGCCAGCCCAGGGTAAGCCTAACGTATTGAAGGTTCAGTGCGTCATTGGGAGAAGCTCTCTTTGCTTATTAAATGCAAGTCAAGTGATGATCGATAGCTGGCCTTTCGCACACGACACTGCAAAATAAACCTCATCCTTTAGTCGGCCCTGTACCCCCTGGAAAGTTGAGAGCAACTCTGGATCAGTCTAAGACCTCATATGACATTCTAAAATATGAACGTAATTAACAGTGGCAGCCCTGGCGTGCATGGATAGTGGAGTGCGACCGATCTGGCTGCTGTACCTGGCCATCGCGCTCGGCGTCATGTTCCTCGTGATGCTGCTCATCAACTGCTTCCTCTGCACCGCCATGACCTGCTCCTGCGCAAGGACTGACGTGAGTATAAGCCCTTTTAGTCTCTTTTGAGATATTTGCTTATATTAAACCGACTTTGACTATTTATTTTAAAGGACTCGCCTTGCGGTAGCATTTCCTCTCTGCCACGGTATAAGATCAATTGATCATGTGCATTTACATTAAATTTTATACCTTATCGCTAAACAAGACAGCCTATAATTGCGAAACAATAATTTCAAACTTAGAACGTTTGGGGTTCACACGAGACTACTTTTCATGATTTTCAACATTCAAAATTGGAATCTAAAGTTATGGGGAATAAAATCCAAAGTTGCGGATTGCATGTTACCTCGCCCCCCGCAAAAAGTGGCAGAAATGTTGTTAGTAGAATTACACGCGTTACCAGCCCTCATATAAGTAGTCAAAGTAAACCGACGATGATTGTTGAGTGACTGATTTAAAAGTGGATTTCCACGCATCGTCTTATATTCAGCTTTGAAGCGGCTCTTACTCTTATTCTAGATATAAGGCATTTGCCCTGCAGTGGGTACTTTATAATACTCTTGGTTTTGAAAAATTAAAAATTTGGTAAGGAAAATAATGAGAGATCAAACAATATAATAAATAAGAATATTTATCATCATATTCCAATCCTTATCCCATTATTTAGGGTCGGCGCAATATGTCATCTTCCTGCATTCATCTATTTGAGCCTATTTAAGCTGTTTATGAAAACAGATCACAAATTGCCTTCTGCCATCCTCATCATCAACAAAATATTTCTAAGACTAAACCCACTAATTACAAATGTAATAACTTGCAGGTAATAGAAAAGGATCCGTCAGTAGTAGAGGACTACGACCCGTACCGCAGCTGGCATGGCAGCCAGTACGGCAGTCGGTACCCTTCGTCTACGATACACTCCGCCAGGTAATTGATCTAAGGGATAACTAAACAAGAACGGAGAACCTCAATTTCTAAGAAGTCGGTTAACAGGGAAGATATATGAGACAAGGGCCAAAGATTTGACAGAATGACAACACAACATTGCCTAGGGGATATCATTCTATTAGGGCTTTGCTCCGAAACTTATTCATAGCTAGGGTTGCCAGGTCCAATATGTATAAAATCGGGGCAGAAGGTAAAAAAAATCGGGATTTAGGGTTGTAGATCGGGACACACAAAAAACAAGGTACCTATTTTGAAATAAACTGCGTTTTGCAACTTAAATTACTAGTGCCTACATCTGAATGTAACCCTACATAATAATAACTAGTTAGTCAGAGTTACTGGACTAGTAGAATAAAAAAACAGGTAGGTACCTATTACAATAAAAATTTAGTTTAAGTATTAATTATTGACGCGGTTAATTGCGTTGATTCTATCATTTTGTACACAGTTTGAACAATAAAATATTCTTATTCTAATATTTAAATTCAAGCACGCACTTACATTCATATTTTCATAACAATAAACCAACATAAACCAACTCACTAACATAACCGAAAATCTTAGACAATTAATCCTAATTGTCTAAAAAATAACGGTGCGAGCGAAGCGAGCTCGACATTTTTTTGCACATCTTTTCGCGTTGTGGTCAGACATGTTTTGATTTATCCATGCAAAAATAGAAACGTAGAGCGAGCGAAGCAAGCTCGACTTTTCCTCTTAATACAAATCGGTTAGAGCCAGAGCTTTTTACGTACAAAACATGTTCAAAGTAACCTAAGTAATAGCTATGGATTGAGCGACGACGCTTGCTCGAAAATGTTAGCACCACCACATCTTTTAGCTGTGGTCAGAACTCTTTAGGATTATGTGTATAGGCACAGTCAATAAAACAGATAATTAAAGCGAGCGAAGCGAGCTCTACTTTTCTCCGCTCTACGAATTGAGATAAACAGAGAGATATATCAATCGATATTTTTCCCGACGCATTAAAGTGTTGCCTGGGGCAGTTGATTTATCGGGACATTTAGTGTCCCGATCAGGTGCAAATCGGGACGCGTCCCCTACCCCCTGAAAATCGGGACGTCCCGCGCAAATCGGGACACCTGGCAACTCTATTCATAGCCAAGGAAAATGGTTCTTAGATTTGGATGGTGAACTGATGACCTCGAATAAGACCATATGAAATTAGTTTCGAAAATGTTTGGGGAAGGTCTGTGTCCAAAAATGGACGTCTTTTGATTGATTATAATTATGATAGATGACAATTTTATTTCGGAACAGTGCTGCTCAAATTGTTATAAATTAAAAATTGTCGTATCCAATACGTGTTATTTATTATTTTGGTTGTAAGGGCTTGGTCAATAAACAATAGCTACTGCGACCTGTATAGATCTATAGTAGCTATCACCCGTGGACCTAGAGGTCATATCCTAGGCCCACGGACTTCATGAACCGTGTTATGCTTTTAGAGGGGAGGTCCAATCCAATACGTTGCTTTATTATCCAGTTTTTAACAGATTGTTGTAATGTTTCAGATCAGTGTCAGATAACAGTGACCACTACGCGATAGTGCAGTCGAGGCCGGGCAGTCGACACTCCGGCGTTCATAGAAACAGGCATTAGAAGGTACTTTTCATCTATCACCTACTTTCAGTATTTTAGCTGCTTTGTAATGCTTTTAGTTGCTGACATAAATCATACTAGTCACAGATTACTAGAGTCTAGTCCAGCATTTCCTAATAGCCGGGTCGCGACTCGGTACCGGATCATCAAAATAAAATACCGAGTCGCAACATTCCCGCCTTGTTTTAAAAATAATACCTGCTATCGAATGTATTAATAAAATATGGTCATTTACTATTAATACATGGGTATTATTTTACCTAATGGAACCAGCTTGGGTTTAAAAGTATTAAAAGTGGGTCACGGAGGGGCAGTGTGACAATTACCGGGCCATAGCAGAAAAATGTTTGGGAAACACTGGTCTAGTCTCATCAATAATAATCAGAGTTAAGTACGGCTACTGAAAATGATTTATGCTACACCCGATTTTTTTTTACTTCTGTTTTGTTTCGTAAAATGGCGATGTTATTTTATTTTTCTGTCAGGCTTTAGTTTGAAACACAGACCTAAGTCTGTGGTTTGAAATAATGTTTTAAGGCTAGGTTATCCCAGTGCAAGCGTCTCTTTCTTGCAAGCATAAGTTTACAATTAGCCATCCCGCTCCAATTGAAAGCAGGATCGCAAAAAAACGTGTTTTTCGTCAATATCTTTGCTCATGGGAGTTTCTAAGCTAAAAATTCTTCTGAGTTCACTAGAAATATTTAATGTATTTAGTTAAGTACAAAAATAAAAAGTTAAATATCAGCAGTTTAATCATGGTATTGAAAAAACATAACAAAAAGGGGTAACTTTGGGATGTTTTTCTATCTAGTAAACTTAATCTAATCGTGTAATTGAGAACAGTCGCCCATCCGCCCGATCCTTAAATAAGACATAATTTAATTTCAGACTTAAAAACACAGTTTAAAACACTTTCGTTCGTGTTCAAAAAACGGCCTCGACGGGATAACAGCGTCTTAAAATCTTACAAATTTCAGCGTAGTTTTCAGCTTTTGCTATATTTTCTCCAACATTTAAATAATTGTCTTTAATATTCTCCGTTTTAGCTATTCTTCAGCTTCGTAGTTCAATCAATTTTGTTTACATTTTCAGAAGCAGTCAGTGTGAAGATTTTGAGGACTTGTAAATACGTATTTGTTTCCGAATAGTTAATTCTATTACTTACTTACTTCATTTGTAAAATACTACCACGTATTATGCCACCCGAAAATCAGCCTATTAGGCGTAAGCTCAAGTATGGGAGCTAAAGTTCATATTTTTAAGAAATCGACGCACCACCACGGTCAGTATGAATTTTTAGCTCGGTTTCAATTGGTGAAAACCTTAGAAAAAGTATATGTCTAGAATGAGCCTCACACTTGTTCCGTATAAAACAAAAAGGGCTAACTTTCTTAGGTTGGTGTGTGTGAGGCGCCATACAAATTATGTATGTGTGCGTGTATATGTATAGGGTTTTGGAACCAGTACTGGTTCCTATTTTTTTCGACGCTTTCGTAGCTTTGACTGTCTATCTTGATAATCTAAGGTGAAAACCTTAAGTTACAAAAGGGTAATCTAATGGTGCTTTCAATTCATTTATTTCTTAATTAATAACAATAGACTAATAAATAAATAGCGTAACGTTACCTTTGTAAATTTAATATCATATTGAGTATCATCAAAATGAATTTTATGTGTGCCATTTTATATTTTCATGTACCTTTATGACTTTTGTAAGTCTTTAGAATGTATTGTTTGTAGAATCTACATTTTACTATTAAAGCGAAAAATCCTTAGATTTACTTAACTAATAAAAAGGGGAAGTTGCGGTATGCTCATATGTTGAGTTATTTCTGTCTCAAAATAAAAAGGAGTGATTGACATTATTGAAAAATAAGAGCACTGCTTTTCTCTAAACAAAAGCACAAACTGGATAATGGAGTATCCATCCACGGTAGCTCGGAGATTACCTTATTTTGAAGTTTTGAGCCTTGCATTTATAGAGATGTCAAAAATGTTGTAAGTACGATGCGTCCACGGCACTTGGTACTCCATCCAGCAGATATTTAAGCGCGGTTAAAAAAAGCATCTTCCCCTTTAATTTTGGTCTAAGAAAAAAATCGTTATTGATGCAACGAATCCGTCCAAATAAATTTACATGTTAGGTAGTAGATCAAATTAGGTACATATTAAATGTTTCTGCGTATTTTAAACCATGTAGGATTTTATGAAAAAAAAAAAAAAATACAATCGCGTTCTTCGTAAGTAGTAGAAAGTCGTTGTCCCTTTGTTATAAGAACACGACAAAATGAGCTGAAATTATATGGATGGGTTCCAACGCGAAGATGCCTGCAGCCAAGTTAATTCTCAATTCAATTAATTTATTCAACAACTTGCACAAAACACAGGAATCAAAGGATTCTCATACTCAAGTATGATGTGTAAAAAGTGTTTTTACTGAATTGTATGTTTTTAACAACAATGATTTCCTCTACCATTCTCATGGAAATACCCAAGGTTAGCGTATTTTAACTGATTTCGTATAATTGTAATTTCGTTTAAAATCCAATGCAAGATTAACAGAATAATTTACCAGTAACTTAGCTGTAGTAAGATTTAAAAGTAATGTTAATTATTATATGTAAAGTTAGTTAATAATATAGATTAATATTTAGATAGATAGGTAGGTAGTTGTTCAAAATATACCACATCATCACTGTGAATTAGTTTTTAAGCGTAGGAAAATATTAGTACTTAAGTACTTTCAAATTTTCTTTGCTTGTTATTTTTCCGCAATTTCCGAAAAGTGTGCAAAGTGAGTAGGTATGTGTATGTGTGAAGTTGACATAATATTATAAAAATGCTCACATTTAAGGCGCTAACATCAGTAAATCTAACGCCACTTCGAATTTTCTTTCTATCTATTTATTTCCATATCCAAATTCAAGCGTTTAAGCGTACGAAATATTTTGTTTGAGATTGTGTTTTTACTACTATAGATTAATCCAGGAGAATGCAATTGAACGATTAGCAAAAGTAGTAAACATTATTTAGATAATGCACATCAAAGCTTCAAAACATAATGCACTCGCTGCTACTGTGCTACTTGATAATGTTTGCTGAAAATCCAAAGTGACGATACGCCATTGATGTTAGCATCTTAAGTATAATTTCCATAAACTGTACAATATGTTTAGTATGAATTGTCAGTCATAGAAATGATATTGTATTTTTAAATATAAGAACTAAGTATGAGTTGTGTAATTCCAAACTTTTTTTTTGTAAGTATAAAATATACACATTTTTGACTGTAAATTAATAAGTAAATGTTTTAACACAAAATGTTTATTGTTTTTTTCTGACTCATATGTATATTTCCTTTTTTAATTGATTTTTGGCAGGATCTAAGACAAAATCAATTCCCTCGCCCCATCCCCGATTTGCATGCTGATGTTTTTGAAGGGGATGATCAGACCGTCAAACTAAATAACGTTATACCACTACTACGGGACTAAAATCAAAATCATGAAAAAAAAATTGCTGTTCCATACAAAACTGAAAATTTCTCGACCCAAAAATGTATGGGTCAGCTGATTGTTTTTTCGCGATTTCGATGTTAGTGTCACTTTGGTTAGATGTTGTGATCAGATCATACTTGAGAGCTTCGTCGCAGGGCGACTGTGTCACTCGATATTGATCCTTGTTTACAGGACTGTTGTGGGCTAAACCCATTGAACAATAAAATGTCAGGTACCTAACTTAAATCTAGGGATCAACTAATAAAATAAACTACATTCTGCACTCAAATCATACTATTTATTCAAGTGTTTAACACCGATTTTCTTACAATACATACAGTGATTATTATTAATTCGACATTATATAAGATCTATTGAAGTTTTGGTACAAGTACTATAAAATTAATGATAAACGTTGAAAAAACAGTAAACGACTTCAAGAATATATGTTTTGTATATTTTTTTGTAGTAATTGGGTGATTTAACGGGCGTTTTATACTAAAGTGAATATGTCTTAAACGCCTTATAGAAGTTACTTAAATACATTTAAAACAGCTAGTTTTATTTACAGCTTGTGAAAGATATCATTTAATTCCAATAACTAATTAAATCAGAAGGAAAACTGTACGACCGGCCGTTCAATTTGGAATGAGCTTTTTGTAATAAATAGTTCAAAAACAACTTGATACCTACCTTGATGTTGTTGATTATTGTTTTATTTACCCGCGACGGAACGGAGAACGTGTATGCGTTTAGGGTGAGAGGTTGTTTGTTTGTTGGTTTGTTTGTTTTTTATTTAATAACTAGGTCTATGACACAATAAAAAGTTAATTAAAAAAAACTATTGTATTTGTTTGTCGTAGTAATTATAACTAAACTTCTATAGAATTCATGAATTTAAATAGGTATACAACATTTACTAAATTTGACTAAACTACCAATGATATTTTATATACACAAAAAAATTTAAACTAATATTACAAAATTCATTAAAAAATTGTAGAAAACTGATAAATGAAGAACTATCTTCAGAAAAGAATTTTTTATGGTCTGAAGTACCCTGTTCCGGCCCCAAAACGACCCCGATTCTACGGTGTATTTGACACAAGCCTCTTTTATTAATTTTCTACTTTCTTTGACGAACTATACAATCATAGATAAGGTACCATGTGCTTGGACTAGAAAACAAAATCAGTGAGAGTTTATACAAATAAGTAAAAATACAAGACCCTGAAAATATTCCAATGTATGGTTTAGTCCTATGGCACTAAGTTATATTTTCCATTGGGCTACTCAGAGAATAGTTACAGTATCTTATTATGGTTATGGTAACTTCTAAGTTATTTTTCTAACTTTTACATAATTAAATAGCAATTTATTTTAGAATATTTCTTCCACTGTCGACTTAGTTCTCTATCTTGATGTAAATGGAGATCAATTTAATAAAGTTATTGAAACTAAAAGTTTGGCATTTCGTGGTCCCCAATATTTCTTTACAAAATGACTGAAGGGATATGATTACACTAATCAAACTGGGACCTTTGGGACCAACAATTACATAGTGATTTACCCTTTTTGCTTTTCTTCAAATAAAGTCTAGTACATGGTCTAACTAACCAATACATAAGACTGCAATAACAATATTCGCTATAAATGGACAACATTAAATTTTACGAAAATAACGAAAATTCGAAACCGTTTTAAGATTCTATAACTCAGCAAAGCGTCAAAATTATCAGATTTTTCGATCTATTCTTTGTTGAATTATTTAAAAAATACTGCAAAATTAAAAGCTACGCTAAATGGGTTGAATTCTTTTGACTTTTCTATTGACTGTGACAGGTTTTTTTTTATTTCTACAGGCATTTATTATCCAACCATGTGAACTAGCGTTTTCAAAAAATTCTTAACTTTGTTTAAATAGAAATATCTATTCTTTTATTTGTAATATGTCCACCAATTCAGCACTTTCCTATCACCCTGTAAAACAAGTTAAACTTCAGGGCCTATCAAGAAATCTAGTCGACAGTGTTTGCCTAACACAACAATCAAGCAGTAACGACATTACTAACTCCACGTTCTTTGGATTTGTGTGAACTCTTTCATCGAGCGTAGGTAATAATGACTACATTGACGATAAATCAATAAAATCTCTCTATCGTGTGACTATTAGCCCAGCCCTTATACAATCATGTGACTTTAAACCGCGATTACAATCAGGTAACTTGAACGAACCACTTCTACTTAAGTCTTTTGGATTATAAAGCGATCATGTTCCTTTGAATCAGTATATTTTGAAATCGGAAGGAGGTGATATGCCATCAGTACTAATGATTCTCACACTTTCGAGATTTTCTCGATTTTTTTTGTAATTTAATTTCATATCTTTTATTTTAAATTTCCATGTCAACTGATTGTACTACTGACGGCAGATCACCTCCTTTGAGCTTCAAAGTTACCCCGATTCCACAGTGTGTACATTTTATCGAGGTTCGACTAAATTATTTGACAGTCAGACCCCAGCGGAACGTCTGTTCCCGATATCAATTGTTTATTGTGCCTGGTTGGTGTGTTTAAATTCGTCTCAGTATCGACCCACAAGTAGTCTCAATTTAAGCGTTGTTTTTAAGTCTATTGCTACTGTTTGATTAGTCTATTGTGTTGTTTGTGTGTCCTATTTAGTGTTTAGCGGAGTCTTTGTGTTGGAGCATGGTGTTGGCGACGCGTTGGTACAGGGACCGCTTGTAGATGCGGGGCTGGTCCCCGTGTAGCTCGTAGGGGTACAGGCCGAGGATGGACTCGTCGTCGAACCACCGGGATGTGGGCTGAAACATTTTAAGATATACGTTGAAAACATATGTATCTGAATGGGTACACACTAGAACTCTAGGGTACACAGAATCAAATATAAAATTTTGCGTTAATGTACATTAACTATATTATGTATAGTCCGTTTTCTATTGGGCAAAAGTGTTACAATTTTGAGTAGAGCAATGCCACTTGGTACAGGTGTAATACACGTCAAACTAAGCCGAAAGAGCCTGGTAGGCAGATATTACTCCGTGTCTGGTAGGGGGGAGGGGGGGTTAAAGTACCGGACTGCCAGTACTCAGAACAAAAATTCTAGCGGATGTATTTGAACTCTTGGGTCAAGTTTGGTATCGTTTTCAGGTAAATCGTGGATGGCCAATTCATTCCTCTTACCAGTTTTTTAGGGTCCCGTAGCAAAAAATTTAGTAATCCCTAAAATAATAAATTTTCGGTACTAAAATTTTACACATAAACCCTGATATTTTCAGATTTTTGTATGAAGCTTAATATTAAAAAAAATATTTTCTGAAAGCCCATTTTATGTAGATTATAACAACATAAACAAATAATATCCGATTTTCAATTTTCAATTTAAAAAAAATTATTGAAAGTACTGCGGCGTTTGGCAGCGGTTTGAAAAAAGACCTGAAAAACGCAATGTAACCGGTGGTGCGATTAAGATTAACAAAAAATAACGTACTTGTAGCCTTTACAGCTATAAATTTTAATGTAAGTACCTACTTATTTATTTATTTATTATTATTTATTATTTTATTTTATTTGGGGAGCTTACAGCTATAAAACAAATAATTCACAAATTTAGTTAGCTATAGGCCAATTACAAGCTTCCACATATAGGTTTCTACTTAAGACGTGATGCGGCGCCGCTCTTTAGGTATTTGAGGGGGTGAAGCAGAGGAAGTGACGGGAGAGTAGTCCCGCCCGTCTGCGGGTGGCACCCCGCGTCAACTTTTTTTTTGGAAAGAGTTTTACGGCTCTGGGTTCATATTCTGTTGCCAACCGTATTGACCACCGATTCCGGGATTTTTCCGGAAATTTAAATAAATCATTTTTTTACTAACTATGTGAAATTTAATATCATACTATACTCCATTACAAATAGGGGCGAAAAGAAGGAAAAAAAGGTTCTTTATAGTACATACTTTAAAGAAATATGAAAAATTGTATCAAACAACAATGTTGCAAAGCGATTGACGATGTTGAAAGACCTAAAGAAGCAGTGGTGCACACATGTGGTTCGTCTTCCTTTCAATGAAGCTTTTTTAAAGATAGTTATGAAAAATATCCGCCAGGTGGAGCTAGTAGCCATATGGAAACTTAATATTTTTAAAAATTCTAAAAAATGTACTAAGATTAGTAGAAAGAACTTCTTTCAAATCGTTATTGAGCATCGTTGTATTTATTTATGAATAGATTTGTCTCTAATCTAAATCTGAAAAATCTAGAAAAAATGTGTTTGCAAGTTATTGAGGTAGGTACTAGAGTAGGCGCAGAGACTTAATAGTTTGTAACACAGAACACACGTACAGGCCTGGATTTAGGCGACTAATTTCTAAAATGAATAATGACAAGCAGTGGCGTAGCGTGCCTCGGCGATTTGTTTGGGTACCTTATGAAGGCTAAAGATTTCTCACAAAAGAAAAAAAATGTTTTCATAAAAATTTTAAGAAATATTTATTCATCATAATTATCTAAGTATCTGTCACTTTCTCCAAAAAAAAATCAAACAATTCAAATGGAATATTACACTCTCCTTACCTTTTTTCGGCAAACTGATTTATTAAATCATTTATAGCTGATGAAGAAATTTGGGAAGTATTTATTAATTTTTGCTTACGCACGTCGGGGGCCCCGTATAATTGATACGGCAGATACGGCGGTAGCTACACCTTTGATGACAAGTTTCCTAGTGCTAAGTTCGTAGCCTCGAAAAATATGCCTTCTTGTGTCCTGCCTGAGGTACTGTGGCAACTACTAAACAAAAATAAAAAACCGGCCAAGAGCATGTTAGAATCGCCCAAGGAAGGGTTCCGTAGTAAATATGAAAATCTTTTCTTAACATAGCTTAAATAACTTAAAAAATCCTCAAGAAGCAAACAATAGTGCGATTGAATTTCGTTCAGCGCCATCTATTGATAGACGCCGACACGGCGGTCGACGGTCGATATTTTATTTGATTTCTCCGAAACTAGTTGGGCTAAAGCTTCCGTTATAATTTTCTTTTATTTTATTTTATTCATTTTATTTTATTAATTTTAGGAAAACTTACGGACTAAACAGATAAAAAAGTTTGAAAGTACTTACAGAGAGCTAGCTATATTGTGTCACATTTTCAGATTTTTTACTCCTGTATTTTAGAAGTTAGAGGGGGGTACGCCCTATTTTTGACTTTGAGCGCAAATATCTCGAGACACAAGCATTGCAATGATTTAGTTTCTATAGGAGTTTTCTTCCATTGGACAAAACCTATCCAACGACACCACACTCGATTTATTAAAAAAATATTCTTTTAACGACCTTTTCGTTGTATCCCATACAACAAAACCCGAAGCACGGAAACGCTCGAGATGAAATTATGACGAATTATGACGTCATAAATTTTTGTTCTGAAACCTATCGTGTGGGGTATTAAATAAAAGGGCTTCATGAGTCGGTCTTAAAAATATACTATACCATTACCTTTCAGCCATAATGTTTTAAAAAATCCATAAAATATTTTCAAAACATACCAAGCGTGGGCTCTTCCAGTAGGCCTCGCATGCCAACCCCGAGAAAACGATAAAAATCGAGATATGCCTCCATCCCTATTATTTTACGTATGCCAGAAAGAGCGCGCATGACGGTTTTCTCGTTTAAACGCTTTGTCGTGGGTGGCATGCTAGCTGTGCAGGTAGGAAACTGCTGAGTAAATTTTTGGAAAGCATACGCCAAATGTGTCGTAATATCGTCATTCGTCATATCTAACGTCAATAATGCAAATTCAAAAATATTTATTGATGAATGCGGATTGGTAGATTTCATTATAACGCATCCGAATTTTTTCTTCAGCGTAAGTAGGTTTCCTCACAATGTTTCCTTCATCGCTTGCTCTTCATCCTTGTCACTTGTTGGGGACAAAAAACCTATCCTTGATGGTATTCCATCTACTGACACCTGCACAATATTGGAGACGCTTACTTGAGTTTATTTTAAGTTAGGTGGTGGTGGTGGTGGTTGTGGTGTTTAGTTATTGTGTCTTGTGTTTTTACTGTATTACAAATAAATAAATAAAATATTTATTGGATAAAATATCTCTTGGAGAACGCATTATTGTCAGCACTTATTTTGATTAGAAATTGTTATATTATGATGAGATCCACGAGAATTACCTACTCTGAATTAGCGTTACAATAAAAAGTTGATTACGGTGGTAAGTATAAGTATTGAGGAATGCAGGATTGAAGTCTTCCAACTTTTTTAGTATTTTTTTATGGAGTGACGAACCTATGGTATCTTGTCTTGGATAAATACCCTGCAACCATGACTAAGGTGTAGTTATTCCATTAACATTCAAGGGGGCTACTCGTTTCTAAGGGCAGGTTTAGACGCGAACACCTTCCGGTAGTACCTACTTGAAGACTATTCCGGCAATGAAGGCTGACCACGGTTGGTAAGCGACGGTCTTTAGTGAATTTCGATAAATTGAAGGCCATTCAGTAGGCCTCGCATGCCACCCCCGAGAAAATGATAAAAATCGAGATGTGCCTACATCCTTATTATATTTACGTATGCCAGAAAGAGCGCGCATGACGTTTTTCTCGTTAAAATGCTTTGTAATGATAAAAATCTATGCTAGCCATGCATGAATGCTTTCTTGTTTTTTGGAAATGTTTTTTAACTGTTTAGAAATAGAAAAATACGATTGGGGGAAGCACAATAAGCTCGATCCCCTTTAAAAAATCCTTGTCATTGAGTCATTAGAAGGATAAAAATACTTAATAAAGATCTTACGTACGTCTACATTACTATTATGTACATACAATGTGGCAAGGAAAAACATTGTTGAATTTGAATTTAAGGTGGTGTTGCAATCTTTCGTTAGATTAATTATAGTGTTTCGTGTTTTTATCGATTCCGTAACTTTAGGGAGATTTTTTTTAATGCATTAGTAAGATTTAGGTAGTTACAAACAATGTGAAGGACGTATTAATACTTGGATTGATGTTATTCATCTTTGAATAAAGTGTATTTGATTGATTGATTGATTACAGATGTCGTTCAAGGCTTAAGAAAATTTGTTTAATTCGCCCTCAAAATCGATTTTCAGTCCGGTTTAATCATACGGAATTACGGACCTAGTGAGCACAAAACTGATTTTTTCTTTCGTTTCCATCAACACCGAACGAGTGAAATGTTAAAATTAACATGCACTTGTGTTTAATTTAGACGACATTCTTTTTAATTTAAGATAATGTTCCTATAATTATTTTGTATTTATATAACATTCTTCTATCAAACACTGCCAATCGGTATTTAGATTTTTATAAAACGATCACGGTCTGAAAAGGTTTCGTAGCCCTGCTGCTGTCATCTTTCTATTTTCGTCTTTATTTGACATATAGTTTTATAGTTAATAATGTGCCATTAATGGAGAACAATATTACAGTTAAAGTGAGAAATAAAGATAGGCGCTTCCGTTTGATTTGGATTAATCCTCGTGTAAAACTCATCTAATTGGAATGTTTGAACCACCCTTGCATTTCAAGAGTTAGCTAGGTTAGGTTAAGAACAAAGAAAAATATAACTAAAGACCAGGCTTTAAGGGCTAGTTCCCATTGCCTTTCCGAAAGTATAAATTCTTAACAAAAAAAAAATAAAAATTGTTTACCACTTTATTGTATTTCAAACCATCGTCAAAAATCAATATTTAGTGTGAAAAGTGTTCATCTTTTTATATTGTAAATATTAATGTGAGATTAAGTATATCAATTTAATCACGTAAGTAATTGTTTAGATTGATTTTTGACACGTGATTTTTCATTTTGGGTAAGAGGATTGGCGGATACCGTTTTGGCCATACAAACGTATTCCCCTGTTGAGTTTAAAAAATCCAAAATCTAGCTCAAAATAAGCTAAGGTGGCAACTCTAAACGTCAGCGTTTAGCGAACGTGACACAATATGTCTACCTCGTTCAACCCTAGACGGGGGCCACTGTACATCGACGTTTTTGTGGGCAGAACTAGTAACAACCACTTACTAGACGAGTCGATGTACTCCAAAGTCAAAAAATAAAAAATTGGCGAGCGTCCGGCTCCGACCGTGGCTAAAAGCCATCTGAGCGCGCCCCGCTAAGACCCGCTCCGAGAATATTTGGTACGCCATTCGTATTTTTGAGGATAAATAAATAATGGAATTACTTTTTATAACTTTTGTTGATGAATTCACTAGAAGAATCAATGGTGAATATGTGAGTATAAATTAAAAAGAATGAAACCTACTTTAAGTTCTTCTAAAGCGAAAAAAATCGTTTAAAATGTTAAAAAATACGACATCTTTGTGACGATTTTCTATCGAGTGAAGTAATTCCAATCGTGTATTTAATTGATGATTTCACTAGATAAACTATCCAAGAATACTAAGGTATGACTTATAATTCGGTAATTTGTATAAATCTAGTCGAAACATGAAAAATAAAAGATGCCTCCAACGTATTTCCTTCTACTATGTCACCTTAACAAATTTGAAAACGCTTAAGGGTCGGCACTACCCTAATCGGGCAAAACAGGGTACGGCGTTCCGACTTTTGAGGATAGTAAATAGCTATATTTAGAAACAAAATTAATACCATCGCTTCTTTAAAAGATGAAGTACAAGATGAACAAAAAAAAATTCAGTAAAATTTTATAGTTACATCAGAAAGTAATCGAGAATTTCATGAAAAACTCTAGAATAGCACTGCCGCGTTCCGAGTCCTGTGATTTAGTTAAACAAAATAAAACAACAAAATATGTTTCAAATCAATGGCAAAGCATCAAAGAACACTTTAAACAAATCAGTTTTTCGATATGACTTCTAGTTTTTTTGCAATTTGTTACCAAAAATCACATATTTTTTTGGACGTTTTCTTCATACAAATTACTATGGGCCGTCAATCGTTCGAAATCATTGCGAATAGACGGGTGACCGGCAACACCCAACGATGTCTTAGAAGATTAATGAACAGATCCATTTTGTACCCATTATTACTTATAAAAAACCGGGCAAGTGGGTGTCGGGCCACACGCAGTGTAAGGTTCCGTAGTTGCCCGTCACGATATGTGGACTTAGAAGTACATTTTATAAATTGGTCGACTATTACTCGTAAATTTTTGTCCCCATTATTATAACAGAATAATTATAAGTTTATTATTATTGGTAGGTACTAGCAAACTTACGATTGATAATATGTTATCATCATCATCATCGTCAGATATGTTATACAGGGTGAATTTGATATCATTAGCATCCTTTTAAACTAAGAGTCTACCCATAAAACTGAACAACTTTTAATATGGGAGCAAACCGATCGGAGCAATAAAAAAACGATGTTCCATAGAAAACTGCAGTGCCTACTCGATTCAAATGTATGCAGATTTTTTTTGATCCGATTGGTTTGCTCCCGTAGTAAAAGTTGTTCAGTTTGATGGGTAGACTTTTAGTTTAAAAGGATGCTAATAATATCAATTTCACCCTATACATAAGTACCTATGGAATAAGAGTGAATTCTGTGCCGTAGCAGTAACTCAAACGATTGCATTCAAAAGACATTTGCACGACAGAATTTTGCGCGACACAAGACAACACAAAGGAATTTCACTAAAGTTACTTTCCGGGCACAGTTTGATAGTTTTTGGTTATTATGGTAGTTTTGGTAATTAATGGTAGTTTTTGGTTCTTTCAGTAATTTTTGGTAATTTTCATAGTTTTTGGTTATTTTGGTAGATTTTCGTACTTTTTGTTTTGGTTCATTTCATTTCATTTATTTACCTTAAATTGTAGGTAGTTACTTACATAAGTTTCAGATGGTAAGTACAGAGTATTAGTCACACTACAAATAATTTATAAACATAAAGAAAAAAAACATTTAAACAATAGGTGCCAGACAATTACATACTATCACCTTTCACTACTACAATCAAATTAAATGTCGCATAAAATCAGTTTAATGTTCTTAAAACACTGTTCGATTAATTTATACCTTCTACAGAAATCTCTTGTCTAGGGGTCACAAAACCGGAGGAATATTACAAAACCGGTTTTTCGGTTTTCATTTTATGTCAAAACCGGTTTTTCGGTTTTGTTTTCGGTTTTCATTTTGTTTTTTAAATAAAACGTTGTTTTAAACAATTGAGGCGTTTTTGATAAATTTGTATCACTTTTCTTGCAAATAATATAATCAGTTTTGAAATACAACAAATCTTACCTATTTTTAGTCGGCGTATGACAGGTATAACTACGAAAGTACGAAATGGTAGTTTATTCGATTGAAGTAACAATCCATCTATACCACCATAAAAATTAGTCAGTCGAATCAGCCCATATCAGCCCACTGCTGGGCGCCTTCCCATCTTCCAAGTGTCCTGCCTATTTCTTCTTCAAATTTGTGATCCGCTTACCCGCCTTCGTATTGTGATTCCACCAGTGATTTATGACTAAGTATAGTACCTACGCGCCATGTCTCTTTGTTCTTGACTTGTTAGCGATATCCCTGATGATCCAGATATGGTATCCCCTTGTCACATTCTTCGGTTAATGGGAACGAGTCAGGTTAACTCATGTTATACATCTGCATAACTTTACTGCTCCTGGAGGATATCCACATAATATCTCTTGTCAATATTTTATGGAGAGAATGAAACTTGACCAAGTGCTCAAAAAGATAGTTGAAATGTCTGCATCTTTCTCTCAGCTGCTTGACTGCATGAATGTGGTCTATCGTCGATGAGTATTCTTTACGGAAGTTCGGCAGGCTGATACTCATCCAAGAAAAATGTAATTTCACAGAGCCTTGGCGAACAGTCTGTAGACTTGAGAAAGTTCTGATTGTGCGGCGTTAAAGGTTCTTATCGTGACCACTGCTTTCTTTTGTCAACCTGCAGTCGTCCTTAATTGCTGCACCATGTTGAGCACTTGGTAGTTAGTTACCACATTTTCATTTTGCTCAGAGCAAAAAGACTTTTCGGGTCGTCGTCGAGGAGCTCCAAACGTTTACTAATAGCGTTTTGCTTGTTTCTAGCGTTGCATTTCTGCCAATGTCGTGTGAGTTAAGGGAAAATGTATGACAAAACCGAAAAATCGAAAACCGCGGTTTTGGCTAAACTGAAACCCGGTTTTGGAAATTGTCGTCAAAACCGGTTTACCTGGTTTTTCGGGTTTCGGTGAAACCGGTTTTGTGACCCCTAGCACCTATGCTGTAACTGTACATGAATGCGAATAAATTAATATGAATATGAACCAAAAACTACCAAACAGTGCCCTTTGTAAATAACATTTTAGTTTTTAAAATAACTTTGTGCAATTCTTTTGTGTGTTCTTTTGTCGCGCAATGTCCTTCAGCTTGACCACTTTTTTCAGAGAATCTACCAAAATCTACCAAGTCCTGTTTCAAATTCTACCAAATAATATTTATGTCGTTCCAGATGGTTAAAATTTAATATTAAACACGTTTTTGAACAACATTTATTATAAATTTTATTGAACGCTCATCATGTTATTTCCGCATTTTTGTATAATTTTTATTGGTTTTCATCACTTTGTAACATGGATTCAAAGGTTGAAGTCCTATGACAAAAGTGCAAAGAATTTGTTTTGTAGAAAATTTTATCCGATTTAATTTAATTTGTCTTTACAAAACTTTTCGATAAAACGTAAAAAACTGAAAAAGTCACCTTTAGAGCCCTCCTTCCTTGAACTCGCAAAATCAGGAGTTCCAACATCGAAATTCGTGTTCAGCAGGTCCGAATTAGTAAAAAAAACACTTTTGGCTAAGTGTTACCCAAAATGCCTCTAGAATTTTTAAATCCGTCTAAAAGTTAACCAGTCATTAAAGCTTTACTAGAAGTTCCGGAAAACTTCCAAACCCTGCAATGGATGGTTTTTTTTTTTTTAATTGTTTTATAGCCATTTGTATTGCCAGCTTAGATTTTTTTTAGACTGAATCCTTGCATTTTTGATAAAATTTTCGTATACCGAATTTCTATTCTGCTAAAGAATTTCCCACTACTAAATTATCGTTCTCTTTGCCCTAAATCCACCAATAAAGTAGAAATCTACTAAAAGTGGTCACACTGATGTCCTTTTGCGCAAATGTTTTTGAAGGCAATCACTCCAGTTACTGCTGCAAAATTAATAAAAATAATGCAAAATTTTATTCCGTGCTAAAAACATATCTGACGATGATGATGATGATAAAAGATTAAAAACCCTTAGTTTGCTAATACCAATAATATTAAACTTAGGCCCGATTCGACCAAACACGAGTAAATTTAATTCTTAGATTAAGTCGCTTTGTTACTATAGAGTAAACTGATTTTGCGTTTTGCCAACCCTAATCTAAATGAAATGGCAATGTCACATAATTAAAAAAATTATAATAAAAAGAAACCTAACAAATTAAAACTGTATAACCTCACATTGCAATAAGTACGGATACAACGACCTCTTTCCTTAAGTGAATTATACATTCGTTCTTTTAGTACGGGGTGTGTAAACAACAAAAGTAAAATTGCTCCTTGTTTAGTTACTCTTCTATAAATCTAAGTTTGGTCGAATCCGGCCTTATAATTATAAAATTATTCTGTTATAAGTTTTAGTTTGCTCTGTTATAATAATTTTAAGTTTTTTTAAGCCTTAGTAATACTGTATATATGGTTGGGACCCACCAGGGGTGATCTTTGATCAGTCACATTTTGGGTCCATCACGGTACTGTACTGTTACTGTAAATGTCAATTTCGACCTACGGCCCTCAAATCCAGATGATGCAGGTGCAGGAGTATTGCCACGTACGACCAAACATTCAACATCAATTTAATGAAAATCTGCCTTCCGGGTAGTAGGTAGGTACACTAAATTCGGTCAGACCTATGAACCTGCCAGGATAGGGTTTGGCCTACCAGACTTTTTAGGCCTTACTAATTGGCCTCTAGACCAACAGACTAGTCCGTCCATCAATTCAACGAGGTAAAATGTTGTGTCACCAGGGTTCACTTTTTCCTTCACACCAGTAAACGTGCTATGCCAGCCAAGCTGCGCCGCGGCTGACCAAGTTTTTTGCAAGTAACTTATTGCTAAATTTTGCTATAAAATTTATTTGTTCATTAATCTTATAAGATAGGGTTGAGTGTTGTCGGCCACCGGTCTTTTTCTTTTGACAGATATGTCAAACGGGCCGTAGGTAGTGCCGGCCCTTAAATGCTATTAACACTTAATAACCACGCTACGCCACGCTATTTAATGTTTCGTCATCATCATCATCAGCCCCTTTGCAGTGCACAGGCCTACCCTTAAGAAGAGTGTATGGGCGATAGTGCGTGCACAATACGGATTGGTTAATTTTATGTAAGTACAGCTTGGCACCAAAATTGCACAGCTCGGTACATTTGAGCTGATGTTTATAACAATTGCACTTTGTTCTACACGATTTCATACACCGACATCTAATGAGCTCTAGGCACGCTTGAGCAGCCATCGGAAGCTACAATAGATCTATAAAGGTCGCAGTAGCTATTGGTCGCTGACCAAGCCCTTACAACCAAAAAACGTACTTTTAGCCTTTACAGCTATAAATTTTAATGTAAGTACTTATTTATTTAATGTTTCGTCATCATCATCATCAGCCCCATTGCAGTGCACAGGCGTATGGGCGATAGTGAGTGCACAATGCGGATTGGTTAACTTTATATGTACAGCTTGGCACCACAATTGCACAGCTCGGTACATTTGAGCTGACGTTTATAACAATTGCACTTTGTGCTACACGATTTCATGCACCGACATCTAAAGACCTCGGGTATGCATTCGGATAGGCCTTCCATGCCTCAAACGCGGTTTTTTTGCCCCTTCCGTAAACGAATATGTAGTATCACATCCTGTAAATGAATGAAATAAGGGCAAAACCAGTGTGTTCTTTCAGGGCCTGAAATAAAAACGATCAGAATTAAATTTGTTTGTAAAAGTTGTGTACAAATTGATTTAGGTATTAGTCAGTTACCTAAACTGAAGCTATAGTATGACACGACAGATATTGGTGATTTCTTCCAGTTCCGATGTGCTCCCACAGTTTTTCCAGACCTCGTAGTTATTGGGAACACAAGATATCGCTAATACAACAACATATGTGTCTACAGTTCCGTGTATCGTCACATGTGCACATCGGGACTAGAAGAAATCACCAATATCTGACGTGTCTTACTGTGTAATACCTAATTCCTAATTCAATTTGTACACAATGTTTACAAAAAAAAATTTGATCGTTTTTATTTCAGGCCCTGAAAGCACACATGTGTTATTTATATAGCCCTTATTTATAGGATACTAAGTACATCTTCGTTTAACGGAAGGGGCAAAAAACCGCGTTTAAGGCATGGAACTAGGCCTATCCGAATGCAACACGAGGGTTTAAATCACTCTATGAAGGGATTATGACAGAGCGGATCCTAATATTCAAAAATATATAAGAAAACGGAAAAAGAAGATAGGTAAGAAAACTATATACTTATAAGTAGCTATTTCAAACATACTTCGGACCAAACAACAATTTTAGTTTTTAAATACTTCCTGGTTTTTCAGATCATGCCCATCAGAAACGGTATAAGTCGCAAACACATTTTTACAAAAAAAGACAGACAAAATTATCTTCCCCATTCAGACGGGCAAGGAAAATTTTGCGTTCTAATAAGGCATTGCCCCCAAACATGAACGCCCTGAAAAACTGCTTTCAGAGTATATTAAGAATGTTGTTTAAGGGCAGCTTCAGCTTCGATTGGTAACAAATCGAAATTTTACCTCCTACTGAAGCTGCCCTTAAACAACATAATATACACTCTGATAGCAGTTTTTCAGGGCGTCCATGTTGGGGGCAATGCCTAATTAGAACGCAAAATCTTCCTTGCCCGTCTGAATGGGGCTGGCAGAAAGACGAAGAAACTTGGGTGCCAATATGGACCCAAATTCCGATGGCTGCTCAAGCGTGCCTAGAGCTCATTAGATGTCGGTGCATGAAATCGTGTAGAACAAAGTGCAATTGTTATAAACATAAGCTCAAATGTACCGAGCTGTGCAATTTTGGTGCCAAGCTGTACTTACATAAAATTAACCAATCCGTATTGTGCACGCACTATCGCCCATACACTCTTCTTAAGGGTAGGCCCTGTGCACTGCAATGGGGCTGATGATGATGATGACGAAACATTAAATAAATAAGTACTTACATTAAAATTTATAGCTGTAAAGGCTACAAGTACGTTATTTTTTGTTAATCTTAATCGCACCACCGGTTACATTGCGTTTTTCAGGTCTTTTTTCAAACCGCTGCCAAACGCCGCAGTACTTTCAATAATTTTTTTTAAATTGAAAATTGAAAATCGGATATTATTTGTTTATGTTGTTATAATCTACATTAAATGGGCTTTCAGAAAATATTTTTTTTAATATTAAGCTTCATACAAAAATCTGAAAATATCAGGGTTTATGTGTAAAATTTTAGTACCGAAAATTTATTATTTTAGGGATTACTAAATTTTTTGCTACGGGACCCTAAAAAACTGGTATGAGGAATGAATTGGCCATCCACGATTTACCCGAAAACGATACCAAACTTGACCCAAGAGTTCAAATACATCCGCTAGAATTTTTGTTCTTAGTACTGGCAGTCCGGTACTTTAACCCCCCCTCCCCCCTACCAGACACGGAGTTATATCTGCCTACCAGGCTCTTTGGGCTTAGTTTGACGTGTATTACACCTGTACCAAGTGGCATTGCTCTACTCAAAATTGTAAACCTCTCCATACAACGGATCCCAATAGAAAACGGACTAGTAGGTAAGTGAAGGAATATAAGCCTGAACGCCCTCTCTTTCTGCTCATACAAACGATAGTGACAGTATGATATTTATGCATGTTTATACTTAAATACTTTTTGGAGCAAGCCTACCTAAGATTTGGAATTGTTTTGTGTTTTTATTTGTGTAAACTCTAACCCGATTTAGATTTAGGTATTTGCAGTATAAGTATGGTATTTACAGCTACCTACAAAATATATAAAAAAAAGACATCTCACACTTAAGCAATTTGCCTCAATTATCTCGACACTTATCCACAATTCGAATGCAATTTTCGGAGAAAACATTAAAATTAAAATTTCATTTTTGTAATAAAAGTTAAATTTCATTTTTATTTCAACGCAATCAATGTGCGAATTTAAACATTTCAAAGTTATGATTTCAGTTGGTTATTCATGAAGTTGCGTCCACAGCTAGTATTAGATATTCAATATAGGTATAATACCACCCTCGAAACTTCAGAAAATTAAGCTCTACCTCACTGGCATCACTGGAACGCGAACGTTGCCGCCATCGTAAATTTATCCTAAATTGAATCTTTTGTGCTCGACACTATGGTTTATTTATCTTTGGAATGTTCTACGGATATAAGACCTTATAAAATTCTCTTTCCAACGATATATGAACCAATGGGAGAGAGCGAATGCCCGGCTCATAGGAATCCATTTTGAAAAAGCTTTTTTGTATGGAAAAGTGCCGCTTTTTTTTCATCTTGAGATTTTGTACATAAGTGGATGTGTAGTCAAATTTTTTGTTTCATTCTAATAGCTCAACTATTCCAGTTACTGAAATGAAAAAACGCATTCGAATTGATAAACAAATAAAGAAACAGGAAGATTTTTTCTGAACGAAAACAGTCGCGCGGCTCGCCGCTCACTCGTAGTACCTACGCAAGTTTGTAAGTACTAATCTGTCTGCAAAGTGACGCTAATCGACGGGGGAGCTGATTCATCAAGGGCAGAGAGTGTCCTGACCATATACCTACCTACGGTGTTGCTTAGTACCTACTCTTATATGTACTTAGATTAGATTCTACAAGGTGTAACAAAGTACCCTAATAATATTTTAAAGGAGTGGTTTCGACCATCATACTGAACAACTTTCACTATGGAGTGGAGACAACGTCGAAAAAAACAATAGCTTTTCATTAAAACTCCATCTTCTCGACTCAAATGTATGAGAGAGAGATAAAAATGTGAAACTGAATTACTTTTGCTTCGGGCCAACATGTCAAAAAAAACCTGCTGTAAGTACACATTTTGGTCAAGTTAGCTATTGAAATTTTCTATGGAACAGCTGATTTTCTATTCGCGATTTCGATAACTACTCCATTCCGTAGTTAAAATCGTGTTTGATGGTCTGTAGCACCCTTGTTCAATCAACATGTAACAAATTTAATTTTACACCCTGTATCACTAATTCACTACCCCTTTATTTCTAGGATGTACTATTACAGTATGAACGCATTGACGCATTCATTGACAAACGATATCGATTGCAATATTATTATACAAATAAGACTACGAGAATGAACATAAGAATGTAAACAAATTACGGTTTTATATACAGGATATAAAACCGTAATTTGTTTACATTCTTATGTTCATTCTCGTAGTCTTATTTGTATAATAATATTGCAATCGATATCGTTTGTCAATGAATGCGTCAATGCGTGGGCGGCGGAATTGATCTTATCAAACTAATAAAGCAGAACGCATTCACTCGAGTGGGTTTGACGCAGAACTCTTGACGTCATAGTACCGTCTAATGTTCCAAGTGAAATGAAATGAACACACCATACGTTACCTACGTATCTTCACTAATAAATGGTACCTACCTAGCAATAAGTTTAGAATTATAATCGCCCGTATCAATAAAATACTTTTAAGCATACAAAAAACAAAACAAAACCAAATACTTAGGCTGGCTTGCACCAAAAAGTATTTAGGCTTAAACATGTTTAAATATGATGCTGTCACTGTTATTTGTATGAGCAGTGTGAAAGACTTATGGAGGTGCTACTTGGGAATGTTCCTCCATTGAAAAGGGAAGATCTTCCACCAGGCTTAGTGTGAAGCCTGGGGACCGGCCGTGGTCCAACAGTTCTTAGTTGGACCTTGTATATATATCGAATCTCTGTGATTATTTCTCTTGCGCGATTTATGTCTCGCATTCGATTGTGAACCTTATTTGTAGTAGGTTACGAGTTACGTATTTACGGTGAACGTTGTCTTTGTATGGAGCATATTTCTGAGCGCGACGGTATCGCCATCTGTTAGCTTCTTTGATATAACTTGTGGGTGTTGACATCTATGGCAATTCCCCACAGACTATCACTAAATACGTTTAAGCCTAAATACTTGTTGGTGCAAGCCGGGCTTAGTCTGGATTTTTAATCCATTCCCACCATAATTTAATCGTTCCACATACCTACAACTTATCAAAATTTTCCCAGCACGCGATAGTTTATTTAAAATAAATCGCAACTCTCCTGTATAAGGACCTAACTGAAGCAATAATTTTTCGGACTTCTTTTATTTTTGATTCATATTAATTTTACACAAGTGAGTCATTAATATGAAACAAAAATAAAATGAAGTCCCTCAAACTTTGTCGGATTTCTTTTACTGAATACTATACTAAAGATCAGAAGAGTTGTTAGTCACAAGCCGACCTTGCCTTTATAAATAAAATAAACAAATATCTGGTGCGAAACGACTAGTTAGTTTACTAGTTACTTAAATGTCCACTAGTGACCTATTATTTTACCACACTTTCACGGGCTGTACAATTTAGCCCAAGGTTACGATCAAGCACATAAACGAAGTCAGTAAAAACTGTGGAAGTAAAATTTTATCGAGTTGAATTTTTTTATAAAATGTATACCGATCGAACAGAGGATTTTAAGCCCTCTGTCAAATGTCATTGAACTGCAGAGAATAAACACAGAAATATACTTATAAAATTAGGTCGGAATAATAGCAGACTCTTATTACTTGTTAGGTAAATTCATAGCCATCTATTAATATTTAATTGCAGGGTACCTCATCATTTCGTTCCAGGCTGACTTTCAGACACTTGATAAAATCCTAGTCAACACAAACCTCCAGTTTAGTTACACTGTGCTCCTGATATAACTAGTACAAACCTCCAGTTTAAAGTTGAGTATAAGGGCAGAGGTCTGGTAGTGCGGGACGGTGACCACGCGAGCGATATGGAAGTAGCCGGGGTGGCTCGCCGTCACCTCGTAGTGGCCCGGGGTCAGTAGTTACACTGTGCTCCTGATGTAATTAGCACAAACCTCCAGTTTAAAATTGAGTATAAGGGCAGAGGTCTGGTAGTGCGGCACGGTGACCACGCGAGCGATATGGAATTAGCCGGGATGGCTCGCCGTCACCTCGTGGTGGCCCGGGGTCAGTAGTTACACTGTGCTCCTGATATAATTACCACAAACCTCCAGTTTAAAGTTGAGTATAAGGGCAGAGGTCTGGTAGTGCGGCACGGTGACCACGCGAGCGATAGGGAAGTAGCCGGGGTGGCTCGCCGTCACCTCGTAGTGGCCCGGGGTCAGTAGTTACACTGTGCTCCTGATGTAATTAGCACAAACCTCCAGTTTAAAGTTGAGTATAAGGGCAGAGGTCTGGTAGTGCGGCACGGTGACCACGCGAGCGATAGGGAAGTAGCCGGGATGGCTCGCCGTCACCTCGTAGTGGCCCGGGGTCAGTAGTTACACTGTGCTCCTGATGTAATTAGCACAAACCTCCAGTTTAAAATTGAGTATAAGGGCAGAGGTCTGGTAGTGCGGCACGGTGACCACGCGAGCGATATGGAATTAGCCGGGATGGCTCGCCGTCACCTCGTGGTGGCCCGGGGTCAGTAGTTACACTGTGCTCCTGATATAATTAGCACAAACCTCCAGTTTAAAGTTGAGTATAAGGGCAGAGGTCTGGTAGTGCGGCACGGTGACCACGCGAGCGATAGGGAAGTAGCCGGGGTGGCTCGCCGTCACCTCGTAGTGGCCCGGGGTCAGTAGTTACACTGTGCTCCTGATGTAATTAGCACAAACCTCCAGTTTAAAGTTGAGTATAAGGGCAGAGGTCTGGTAGTGCGGCACGGTGACCACGCGAGCGATAGGGAAGTAGCCGGGGTGGCTCGCCGTCACCTCGTAGTGGCCCGGGGTCAGTAGTTACACTGTGCTCCTGATGTAATTAGCACAAACCTCCAGTTTAAAGTTGAGTATAAGGGCAGAGGTCTGGTAGTGCGGCACGGTGACCACGCGAGCGATAGGGAAGTAGCCGGGGTGGCTCGCCGTCACCTCGTAGTGGCCCGGGGTCAGTAGTTACACTGTGCTCCTGATGTAATTAGCACAAACCTCCAGTTTAAAGTTGAGTATAAGGGCAGAGGTCTGGTAGTGCGGCACGGTGACCACGCGAGCGATAGGGAAGTAGCCGGGGTGGCTCGCCGTCACCTCGTAGTGGCCCGGGGTCAGTAGTTACACTGTGCTCCTGATGTAATTAGCACAAACCTCCAGTTTAAAGTTGAGTATAAGGGCAGAGGTCTGGTAGTGCGGCACGGTGACCACGCGAGCGATAGGGAAGTAGCCGGGGTGGCTCGCCGTCACCTCGTAGTGGCCCGGGGTCAGCAGGCGGTAGTAGTCGCCCAGGGCTCCTGCGAATGCAATGTTAACTTCAACAAGTTGTCCTTTTAGTCTTTGTAGGAATTCGAGTGGTATCGAATATAAGCACCAAAGGTCGGGAGGCTTAAGAGTTGATGAATCCCATGAGATTTTAATTTTCAATTTCTATTGGAAATTTAGATCTCTGTGCCATTGTATAGTAGTAGAACAGGTTTGCAATTTTTCTTTAAAAACCTATGTGATTTTAATAGATATCTCTATATAATATAGTTATAGAATGTATTATTGACAAAGCAAAAGCTTAAACCAATTTTAGAGTGTAATTGAAATCATCGTCAAATTATCAGGCACTAGGTGAATATATATATACATCTTCTAAGTACATTATTTTGTAAATCATTCGCTATAATTGTCTGTCCTTTCAACGTTCTATCTCCAGTCAAATTGATGGTAAACAACTTGTTTGCAAGAGCATATCTATCTATTACTGGTCACTGATTCAAGAACAACATTTTTAATTGGGCACTAATCATAATAAAAAAACAATATTTCACGAGTTATGCCGGTCTTCTGTCGATGTAGAGAGATATAGGTGAGAGTTCACATAGCAACAAAAACAGATATATTTTAGTACCGTGTCATATTAACTCAATGGCAGGGCCATCTAAATGTTTTGACGACTTAATTATGCAAGCACCGTACGACATGGCACTAAAAATAAACGAGCTAAATACTGTCGGAATTGTGGCTGTGTTTATAAATCACCCCATTTCTTCCATGTCCAATTGTTTTCGTGGGCTAGGCAATATTTCGAACATCCCGCCTATCGCTACTTGATACGTTATTATGACACATATACAAATTCACGACCATAATCCCTTTACCACAATCTTTTAAAGCGTGGAGTTGTAAGTAGCAAAGCTCACCTCTAGCATATTTAAGGTTTCAAGATGGAATGACAATTGATGATAGATGGCTAGCCTATCGCCCACAAATACTTGATAATAAGCTTAATCCCTTATTCGCCTCTCAGTCGGTGTCATCCACGGAAAGAAATGGGTGGTCAATAACATAGTGGTCCAAAAAGAAATAAGTAACCAATTCAGTTCTACGACAATTTTTGCTAAAAAATACTTAAAAGCTGCTTTAGCTGGATATTCTATACGTCGTCCGCTGAGTTGATAGAACACCCTGTTTCTTCCAGTGGGAGATAAAATGTTTTCGTGAGTTAGTCAAGATTGAGAAGCACACATGAGAGCAATAAAGATATTATGATCATGATTGGAAAGGCCAGGCCCACCTTCATTACATCTCGACACGATATTCTAAATTGAAAGTGAAAAAACAAAAAAAAGCAACCACCCTATATGAGATTATGATCTAACTTTAAAAGTCGAGGAGCCACGTTGTTCGTAATGAATTACCGCACTTCTACAAGAAGAAATATCATTGTTCACAGTTCACTATTAATGAATAATTAACAATAGAAGAAGTGAAAAAACAAAAAAAAGCAACCACCCTATATGAGATTATGATCTAACTTTAAAAGTCGAGGAGCCACGTTGATCGTAATGAATTACCGCACTTCTACAAGAAGAAATATCATTGTTCACAGTTCACTATTAATGAATAATTAACAATAGAAGAAATGGCATTGTTCATAGTTCACTACTAATGGATAATTAAACACGAGCTTGTTATATCACCGGAAATTAACATGCAGCCTGGGAATTCATTACTGTATCAATTCATAAGACGATACGTGATATTTCAATCTTGACTGGTACTAGTGTAGAAAGTACAATTAAGTATTTTACTCCCTCCGGACGGAAAGCCTCAATTTTCGGCCGGCTGCGCTAAACGAAGTTGCCGCTTTCCAGCTCCGTCGAGGAGAAAAATAGTATACTAACCTCAGTAAATAAGAAAACCTAAAATCATATGTTTGTTGACCGAGGCGGAGCCGAAATTTCAATAGCGGATTCCTGTTATTGGTCTATTCTATATTCATAGTTTGTAACCATTTGTTGGTAATTACTATAGGTTTCCAGAATACATTTTTATTCTTTGCAAAGTTATTAATTTAAATAAAGAAAAAGTTTTAAGTATAATTGAAATTACTTAAAGGTACTTAGTTTATTCCACATTTTAAATTAGTGCGGCAACATTAACCATGCATTCTTCTTGTGAAACTAAACAACTTTAATTATGGAGACAATTTTATTTATTTATTTTATCACTTTATTGTACACACGGAAATACAGATGAATACAGCATAATAAACAAGTACAAAGGGCGAGCTTACCTCTGAAGAGATTTCTTCCAGCAGACCCATAATAAAGATAAAGATTACAAAGTGAGGCAGGCAAGGCAGACAACCTCGAAATTGTGAAAAAACCGGCTGTACCATAGTTTCTGGCCACCCGAATTGTATAAGTTTCTGCTTTTGTGTGTTTCTATCGTTTGTCTAAATGTACTTTTACTTCGAGTACAATTAATCATATAAGGACCAATAACTTCCATTGTATGACTCAAGAAAGATTAAGCCCTAAGGAAGTGGTTAGTTAACTCTGGTAATGGAACTAACTATTATTTCCTTAGTACAAACAATGAGATTGTATTAGATTATTGCAGCATTCGAACTCTTGCATAGCAAAAGCATGGTATATGTATAACATAGTGTGATGTTTGCAGATAATGCAGATAATGACGGCCCGACAGCACAGTCTGTAGTGAACCTGCCTGCTGTGTCGAGGGTCGCGGGTTCGAATCCCGTAAGGGACAAATATTTGTATGACGAATATGAATATTTGTACCCGAGTCATGGATGTTTGTATCTATATACAAGGTGTTTCATAAGTAAGAATAAATTTTTAAAACTCTTAAGGGGGTTGTTTAGACCGTCAAACTGAACAACATTCTCTATGGGACCAACATCGAAAACGCAAAAAAAAAAATTTCATATCCCATACATATTTTAGCTCTAGTCGATTTGTAGAGTATAGAACATCAATTTTTTTTTTCGCGATTTCGATGTTGGTCCCATAGTGAAAGTTGTTCAGTTTGATGGTCTATACCACCCCCTTAAAGGTTTATTTGTATTTTTGTAACACCTTGTATGTATTCTATATCGTTGTCTAGTTATCATAATACAATTCCAGACTAGATTCTGGAACTTTAAATGTGACTAGATAATTTTTGTGTGACAAAATAAAAAAAATAAAAAAAAGATAATTTCATAATGATGATAAAATACATTTCAATAATGACCAAATTGGATGTGTACTGAAGAAGGGCCAAATAAAGTGTACCCGGAACAGACGAGCTTGTATGAAGACACTTATGAATGTCAGAACCGTAGCAAGTGGCGATCTATTGTCTCTTGTCTTGTCTACCCCAGTGGAACATAGGCGTGAGCATCTATCTATACATGCTGACACTTTTTAAGGGGATGATCAGACCATCAAACTGAAAAACTTTCAACCAATGGAACCAACATCGAAAACGCGGGAAAAAAATTCTGCTGTCTCATAAATTTACCTCCAGTAGTTTTTTATGGAACAGCAGTTTTTTTTTAGGTTTTGATGTTTGTGCCATAGGGAAAGTTCTTTAGTTTGAAGGTCTGATCATCCCCTTAAAAAAGTGTCAGCATATTAAGAAGGACCCTATATGTAGGTATGTAAGTTAAATACTTACATAATGTGACATTCCATAATCAAGTCATTTCGTAACGATACACTTTTTGGCCTTAAACGACAGATTAACCTTCCTGGATGGCATTAAACTTAAAATGATGTATATGACCAGTTTAACCGGTACTAAAACCATCGAAAGACGCGATTTACCCGAGTTTATGTAAATCATCTGGACTGCCTCGGTAGGTATACAAGTCGTCAATGTCATCTCTAAACCAATATCTACCTTCTTTGACAAAGGCGGAGGAACCGGATAGCAATGTTAAATCATATTTAGAATCTAGTTTTATATGCTACGTAGTCGATTGTCTGGTATTATCATAGAGAAATCAATAATCATATACATTCTTACACTCGCGATCGTAATCCCTTTCAGGGTGATCAGAAACCTTCCTCCAACTACCAATAAGGTTTTGTAGATCCATTTTATAAGATTTCACCTTCGATCAACATAAGCATAAGCATATGCTTACGACTATATTCCCCGAGGGGGTAGTCAGAGATATTCTGAAACCTCAGAACATCCACGTTTCACCAGTAGTACCGAAACTCTGTCCAGTGTGACGGGGGGTGAGCCCGTCGCCACTTATAATGGACAGTGGGTACAATACACGCCTCGAAACTGAAGCATGCAGATTTCCTCACGATGTTTTCCTTCACCGAAAAGCCAGTGGTGTAACAAATCGTACATAAATTCCGAAAAACTCATTGGTACGAGTCGGCTTGGACGGGGATCGAACCATCGCCTCGCGCGGCCAGCTTATGTTGGTTTTTTATAGCTTGATGTGTCGCCTTATGTACTTAACGTATTTAATTTCACACCTTGTATAGATAGGATTACCAAAAAACTTGATATAAGTCGACTTGAGAGAATCGAACTGTCACTTGCATACGGAAGACAAGACTGCTCGCCACTATATAGACAACTAAAAAAAAACAGTTTAGTATTTAGGTACATACCAGTAGTGATGTCATGACGAATAGGTCTCGGGATTGAATCCGTAATATTAACAACGGATATCACGGCGTTCTCAATGAACCCGGCGTCGTCGCTCACAAGTCCCTTCACCCCGATGTGTGCCTTCCAGATGTACTGCAGCAGAGCTTCTCGGTTCCTCTCCCATTCCCTCTTTAGTAAGCTGACTGGAGGGTACTTCTCACACCCTAGTTCCAGGGTTATCTCAAAAGCATTCGTCGCTAAGTAGTTGAAATCTTGCATTCCTGTAATAACGTGTTTATTTAGAACTAGAGTTTACCCGCGACTTCGTCCGCACAAATTATATAAGTACTAGATTTTAAGTCAAATCATAAGCTATCAAAAGAAAAACTAGTTTCATCAAAATCGGTATACTAGTTTTTCGTGACGCTCGAACAAACAAACAAACAGACAGACAAAAATTCTTAAAAAGGTGCATTTGGACTGAGGGACGTCTAATAACCATATCGTAATCTTTTTCTTCTAAATATCTTCAATGTTCAGATATGCAATGTTAACTTAATTTTAAAATAGTGATGTTATATTTATGGTATCGGATTCAGACGGATACGGATACTTTGAACGGAAATATTTTTTATTTGCTGTTGTAGCAACTTGCCAACAGCAGCCCCCTAGCAAAAAGTAAGACATAAGACAATTGTCGATGGCACATTGGAAACCCGTAAGCTGCTACACTAAGGTTCACAATTACATGGCAATACATAAATCGCGCAAGAAGAATTCTCACAGAGTCTCGGTATATATACAAGGTTCCGACAAACATCATATGGACCACGGCCGGTCCCCAGGCATCACACCTAGCCTGGCGGAAGTACTTCCCTTTTCTATGGAGGAACCTTCCACCTCAGTTCCTCTATAGTGGTGACCCTCGACTAAGAGCATCGCAACCTGAACACCAGCAGCGCAGCGCAGAACACCAGCAGAACCAAACAACAAGCAACCAGCAGCAAAAAACTTCTCTCCCTCGACCAGGTCAAGCAAGCAGCAGTCCACATCACCATCCTCGACGACAGCTCAGCGTCCGTAGAAGATACCAGCAGCCCACGCACTGAGACACAGCCCTCTACCGTGGCAGCCCCGCTCACTTCTTCTACACGCCTGTCACTCGCACGCATCTCCAGGACTGGTCATCCTGCACTATGCACGCACGCACGCAGCACGCCAACGCACGCCACAGGCCCGGCACGGCACCTTCTGCAACGCACCTCTACATGGATACGGACTGCACGCTTCGAGAAACTTAACGACCTCCGGTCTAAGGGGGGAGTACTGTAGCAACTTGCCAACAGCAGCCCCCTAGCAAAAAGTAAGACATAAGACAATTGTCGATGGCACATTGGAAACCCGTAAGCTGCTACACTAAGGTTCACAATTACATGGCAATACATAAATCGCGCAAGAAGAATTCTCACAGAGTCTCGGTATATATACAAGGTTCCGACAAACATCATATGGACCACGGCCGGTCCCCAGGCATCACACCTAGCCTGGCGGAAGTACTTCCCTTTTCTATGGAGGAACCTTCCACCTCAGTTCCTCTATACTGTAATATGTACCAAAACTCTGAAACCACGGCAATGGAGGGTATTCGATTCGTAGTAAAATTAGAATGTGATAAAAGATACAACCGATTAGATTTCAGTTTGATAAGTAGTAATAAAGGAGTTGGCACATTTTACTATGGAGGCTGTAACGCTTTAGGAAACTACGTTATATTATAACATTTTTGGTTGTCTGTACGTCCTCTATTTGTATACAGGGTGTAAGTGAAAGTATAATTAACCTTTGATGATGATACTTTTCCTTACACACTCCCTGTATAGGTTTTAATTCGGACCCTATTGGAAAAACTGGTATTTTCGACCATGTTTCGACTAAGAATACGAAGTCCCATCTCTATCATACACTTCTAAGGCAGGTTATAACAAACCAGACTATTTTTGTAAAAATAGATTAATTATAGTGAAATTAGCATCACTGCCCAACCAGTTCAGTCCATACCTCACGGTTAACTAGTTGAAGTAAATGTCAAATCACAATACAATGCGGCAACTGTGGCAATCCATTACACTTCGATCAGGAAGTGATCTCTATAAGTACAACCGACAACGTAATGTCACGCCCAAGGAAAAGATGGAACTAAATATAGCAAAAAAAAAACAATTGTAACTTCCTATATCTATAGGTACGTATAACAAATACAAACATAGAAGGTCCGTACATTGAAAATATTCAGAGACTAAACAGTCACGTATGTCGTAACATTTACAGAACTCAAAGCTATACTGGAATATCGATCGTCTGTCTGTCTATTTGTGTTTGTTTGTATTCACATTAATTACTCAAAAACTACTCCATTAAAATTGAACAGCTTGCACATTGCATTGCCAAGGGTTTTTCTTAAAATAGATGTATGTTTTATCGCGATACACTACAGTATAAAATTAGTTTTCTAAGCTGAACTCTCTCGACCTAATTCACGTTCACAAATCGAGCTTAAAAGTTACAGTGGTCGTTGTAGTTTAAGCAGAAGAAGCCACGAAAAAAGCTAGTTATATGAATATAAATAAAACATGTTTTAAAGGCGGATATTATGGAGGCTGCGAGATCTAGATTAAGGACGACACCTTTTTGAAAAAAATATTTGGAGCATAACGTCTGCCAAATATATGCATGGAATAATAATAGGTGATGTATCACTAAATTAAAATAAAATGAACAAGTTTTGCTACTAGACATTTGGTTTTAAAATACGTGGTGTTTATAGCTTCTGAATGTATTTTGTGTTCAAATAAAGATTATAACGATTGTTTAAATAAACACTCGAGTTATTTGAGCTTCTGCTTATCAAAAAGTTAGCTTATGCTTGCTATGATCACTTGTTGGTGACCGAGTATCTCACAACAATAATTTCTTTGCATTTGACGCGAGTTGAAGTATCATCAATATTACTAAGAAGAAAAGGCGTGGATTCGGTACACAATTTTTAAATGAGCTAATATTCAAATCACTGCAATATTATGTCTCATCAATCAATCAATTCAGCTCACATCAACTTACTATTGGGCATAGACCTCCTATTTGCTGCGCCATTTCTCACGATCCTGTGCTAATCTGATCCATATCTGACCCGCAACCTTTACAACGTCGTCTGACCAACGTCTTTGTGATCTACTCATGACCTCCTTCGCTTCCTTGGCCACCATTATGTCTTGTAATATACTATAATTATATTTACCTCCTTTTAAACTGTACCAAGCAGCCCCATTAGTGACACCGCCTTGTTTCCCAAAGTTGTAAGTAGAAGATTGGTCTGAACTGGTAACGTGACATCCGGCACGTGTTCGGGAAGCCATGTCCGCATGGGCTTCAGCGTACGTCATCGCCAACTCCCTACAAAAAAATAGAGAGGTATAAATACTATCCAGTATCTTGACCTTTAGAAAACCCGTCGTAATAATAAATTAATATTTATTAACTCTTATTTCAGGTGCTTGAGACAGTAAACTTCGTTTAATTTGCATTTAAACTACTGAATATAATATTTAATACCGTGAAACATTTTGATTTTTGTACGCTTCCGGCTTTACCATATAAAATGTCTTGTTTAGACATACCTACGTAACAATGTAGGTGAAGCCGAGCATGTAGTCGCCAAATTTTGTGACACTAAAAATAATAATCAAGTAAATGTCTCTAGACTGCTTAAAAATGCAACCATCTGTTGCTAAGTTTGCTAATATACGACTGATGAACTATTCTTATATTTCAACGGTTTTTAATGCCAACAATCATTTGTAACCTTGAGGATATACCAAGGTTTATCTGCTGGATAATTTTTGGATCACGGGTTTAACTTCCAGGTGTAATTCAAATTATCAAACTTGATAAGTTATTCCATTAAGTATGTTGTTTTTTTTGGTCTTCTTAACGTTTCCCCGAAAAATTTTACCCGCTATCCAAATATTATCCAGTTCCTACAACCTTATTTTATTACAAGAAACAATGTAGTTTGATGTGTGTGTGTTTTCTATAAGATGCGTGTAAGATATATGTATTATTTAGATTGGAAATGAATGTATTGTTTACATTCTGTAACCAGCAGCATAAAACAAATATCTTAAAATGTTTGTTCTATTGCCTCAGCTCCTCTTCTTCCTCCTCGCCTTTTCCCGTTACACGGTGTTGGCTTTCCTTATATTGAGTCTCCAGGCTGCTCTATTTGAGCGTCTTGTTCGCTTAAGTTTAAGCTTTTCATATCCTTAAACCTTATCGCCACAGCTGAGGCTCAAATAATTTTATTAAAATTGTCGTATTCGACACATTGAAGTGTTTTCCAATAACCATCGTTGTTCATCCAAATTTGAACTTTATCTCGACCAAGTAGTCTCGATCGTCGCATCTAAAGAGGACTTACTTGAAGGTGTCGTCATCGGGACTGGCAGAGTACTCCGAGACGGGTGCGCCGCTCCTGCTCTCGTCGTAGGGGTAGTTCGCCACCAGGTCCCCTCCGTGCATCGCGGCACTCAGCACGAATGGTATGGACATTATCCATCTCATCACCGCCCTAGTTTCTGGTTCTAGCTACAAGTTTAACAATTTGTTTTTAGAATTACTACGTTTTGCATATTTGTAAAGTTCTTCGGTTTAATGGAGTGACTATCTGTATTGACTTGATATGATGAGAGAGCTTAAGATCCGGCTCAGTGCCATGTATTGGGACACGCCTATGTAATAAATAGACTATAATAGACGATAGACTGATGATAATAATCATGAAAATATGAATTAATTTATTAAGAATAATAAAAAATAAACAAAAAGATTGTGGTGATCTAGTGGCTACAACCTTCTTCAGCGCAGAAGGCGAGACGCCGACAATTCGATTCCAGTCTCAATCAGACTCAAGCCAATGCGTTTTTTTGTATGATTTACTGTACGATACGAGTACATCCGTGTGGAGACCGTATGCTTAAATTATGAGGCTTGTGTGCCTACTATCAGCGATTGACAACTATTAGTGAAATATGGAAATTCTGAATAATGTGTTATTATTTCCATTTGATTATAGTTCGGCCGTTCAGAGAATGCGTTCCCGACACGTCGCGATTGAACTGACGACGTACTTTGTAATGGCGTTGCAGTTACGATAAAAATATTTTTGCTGGTTGTTTACCGTTTTAACAATTGATGAGCATTAAAACAACATTATTATATCAATAATCAATGAATTCCATCACTAGTCGTAACTAACTGATAGGTGTCAGGAACGCATTCTCTGAACGGCCGAACTTTAGTGGTGGAACTAAACTTTGTTTTGACAACTAACTAACATTTCTTTTCAATATTAAACATTGTTCGAATTTGAGCCCGGATCGGATTATTGATCGAGTGAAACTATAGCGTATCGTCCAATTTAATTATTCATTTTGATTCGCTTCTAGCACAATATATTATTTGAAAAATTGATTATAATATATATATTGATAAGCTGCAGCTTGCATAAACATTGGCACGAGAAACGGTCCACGTGTTGTAATAAAATAATGGCTTTTTGCCAACCTTTGACAATAGGACATAATGTTTACATCCTTTTCCCAAGCGACATTTTTCAGATGCCACCGCGACGCTGAAAGAGCTCCGTGGGAAAAGGCTCTTGCATGAATTCAAGAGCAACGCTCCTATCGGTGGAATACTATTAATCAAATAAAATACAGAGTTAACCATTTTAAGCAATATTAAGGAGGAGACTTGGCCATTTGCCTTTCTCATTTGAGACATCTAAATAGGTACCACAGAAGTTCAGTAATGTTTATTTAGCTATACTCCATTCCAAATAGCCACGAAAATAAAGGTCATTTTTAATTACAGAAACAGAGATTTGAAACAATTAAACCTTACGTTTGTTTAATAAATTATAATGTATTTATTAACTAATAATAAACTAACACTTAATAATTTCAAACAAAATATGTCAAACTATCTGTCGGATAAGCTAACAAGAACTTACCCAGAAGTGGTGAAACAGGCCCTAAGTGTTTCAAATCTCTGTTTCTGTATCGTCGTTCTTATTTGGAATGCAATATAAATTAAAACGAAATACATTTTTTTACGGCCTCAAGGATCCCACAGCCGGGCAAATAAATCAAGAATAAGGGTGAGACTGATGGTGAGAGGGTAGGGGGATCGGGTGAGAGGGTGTGGCCATACTCTATCACACAGGCCTAGTGTGGATTGGTGGAAGCACGTTAGTGGTGAAATTGATGTCAGAAAATTTTCATACCATCTAAATAGCCCTCTTAATTTTGTTGATAAAAGATAAAATTTCTTACCGGAGCAGCAAGTCTTGTGAGGTCCTTCAGTAAATGGTTATTGTGGCTGATACCCTGACGCTCTAACTCGAACGTAATCGCGTCTAAGTCAGGGAAGTTCCTGTTCAAATCCACCGAGTGATTATTACTGCGTCCGATCAGATAATCCAAGCCACCCTAAAAATTAACACCCTAATTTTACTGCCAGTAACATAGTTTGTTTAAAACAATTTTTAGGACTAGAAGTTATCAGCCTGGCTCTAAACTAGGACTTTCGAATCTCGATATAGCGTGATCGTTTTTGTCCGAGTTTTATTGGAATAGATTTGACATTTGAAGCAAACTTTCACGATTATCTCGAAAATCGAGTGTTAGAGTGAACTACTTCATCTTTTTTCATGTCGTTCTAATGCATACTTTATTAGACTGCTACTTAGCATAAGCATAAGCATATGCTCACGACTATATTCCCCGAGGGGGTAGTCAGAGATATTCTGAAACCTCAGAACATCCACGTTTCACCAGTAGTACCGAAACTCTGTCCAGTGTGACGGGGGGAGAGCCCGTCGCCACTGCTACTGAGACTGCTACTTGAAGAACAATAATTTTATAGATTCAAAAAGTATCAAACACATACACACATCATCACAAGACCATAACCCTTTCGGCGTTTCACTTAAAAGGGTAATTGGTAGTTGCAATAATAGTACACTATAGAAGCGAAACCATGTTAAACCATCACGAGATTGGAAGGCGTTTCTTGACATTTGTATGCATATTTTGGCATTTAACGCAGTTTCGTTCCCATAGTGTACCTACTATTATTATATACAGGGTGAAATTCATATCATTAGCATCCTTTTAAACTAAGAGTCTACCCATCAAACTGAACAACTTTTACTATGGGAGCAAACCAATCGGAGGAAAAAAAAATCTGCTGTCCTATACATTTGAGTCGTGTAGGCTGCGGCGGCGGGTACAGCAAATGTATGTATGGGACAGCAAATTTTTTTTTGCTCCGATTGTTTTGCTCCCATAGTAAAAGTTGTTCAGTTTGATGGGTAGACTCTTTCTTTCTTGACTATCTTTCTGACTTCAATTTCACCCTGTAGATGGCGATCGATGCAATGTTTCACATTGTAGTGACGATTCTTACCACCGACCCTGATAGTGTGGAATATAATGCATTTAAGAGTTTTAAGTAGGCGCCTAAAGTATTAGTGATATACTTACGGTATCGCTGGCTGCCTGCCAGCCATCAGGGTTCATAGAAGGCATCAAGTGGATCCTGGTGCTATGAATGAGGGCGCGGATACGGCGGTCATGTCGCACGTACTGGTCGCACAGATAATGGGCCAGGCCCAGCAGTAGCTCCCGGCCGAGGACTTCGTTACCGTGGATGTTCCCAATATATTTCACCTCGGGTTTGTCTGAAGGTTTATCAGTTTATTAGCGAGATTCTTATGCAGCGTGTAACAAAAGACCTAGGGTCTTTTGTATACATTATTACCTAGGGTATTTATATACATATTTAATGGGGTGGTTTAGACATTCAAACTAAGAAAGATTTAAAAAATCTGCTGTTTCATACAAAAATGTAGTACTGAACTACCGACTACACCTACTGCAATCAAATGTATGGATCAACCGATTTTTTTTTATTTCGATGTTGGCTCCATAGTGAAGGTTATTCATTTTTTTTGTCTAAACCACCCCATTTTATATTACTAGGGTGTCTTTACACCCCGCATACAGCGTGTAAACTTTAATTCATAACAAATTTTAGAGGGTGCTTCGTTCAGACCATAAAACTGAACCACTTTCACTGAGGGACCAACCTTGAACTCGTGGAAAAAAATGGGTTGAAGCATCCCCTAAAATATGTAATGCATTGTTTACACCGTGTATATTTTTGGAAATCATTGTTTTCTCCACTGGGCCAGCATGTTGGAAACCGAATATCTAAAGTAAAAATCCCTAGATTTTTGCCTCAAAGTGGAGTTCTAGATACTTATACATTATCATTTTCGAACTTCAAACATTTACTTACATGGTTGATGAAATCCAGGTCCATCAGAGAACTCGATAACATATAAAGGAACATTGCATACAGAAGGTTCAGTCAAAGAATAAACCCTGGTTATATTCGGGCATTTTTGATGAACCTCGTCCAAAATCAAGGGTAGTTCTTCGTTGTTGTGATGCTTCCAATCAAATTCGGCGGACGCAGCGGACAGAACCAACGCACAACACAAAAACACGTTCAACGTCATTTTTATAGACATTATTCGTCGATATTAAAGCTTTATAATTTATCAAATTAACATTATTAGAACGAACACAGCGCAAAAACACACGTCACGAAGTATCGATCGATTTTCCCGCGAATGTGATGTTTGAGGAGGGCGGGAGGGGAGCGGGGGCGGGCAGCGAGTGGGGTGAGCTCTGATTGGTGAATGAAGACGTCCGTTCCGAATGGTGAATGTGTTTGTAAAGCGCGTTGACGCGTTGAAGCTTTTGAAGTGTGAGTATTTTCTATGCTAGCAATACAGACTATAACCAGATACTGCGTGGACAAACGGCGCGATGTTTTTAAGGCAATACTTTATTTGATATTTCTTTTATGGCAATACAACATCTGGGAATCGCGCCAATATTATGAAAAAAATTATTAGTTTGGCTTTCTACCGTTTCAATATAACTTTTAATTAGGTAATTTATGTACGCAAATGGTTTGCTTATTTTAATATTTAAACGACTTTTTACAGTGTGACTAAAATCCTTCCTAACTCTATTAATTGTTTAACATTTCACGACGTTTGATTTTTCTACGTTGCAATAATTCCACAAGGAATATAATAGTAGAAATTATAACTCCAGCTGCATAGATGAAAAATATACCCTGTAACAAACATAGAAAGTACTTAACCTATTTTTATTAATGAACTAGGTACTTATTTAGACATAATTATTTCTATTAACTAGGTACTAACCATTCCAACGATTTAATAACTAAATTAGTGTTAACATTTTTGATAATGTCGATTTTTGACAATTATTTGTGTCTAGACTGCTAGGTTATATTTAATTAGACGTAAGATAAGATAAATATTCTTTATTTGCACACCAAGAATAGAAAAAATACAATTAATAAGATGAATCAAGTGGAATTCGATTGCACTCAATCGACTGTACATAGTTTTACGTTTTTTTTTCTTTTTTTTAAACTTCCAAAAAGATATTCGTACTTCGTCGCAGCTATTAAACTTTAACGTTACGACTAACTTAACGTAACTTTGACGTTATTTAACTTTTATGAAAATAAAAAAAATACAAGAGTTCGAAGTAACAATATAAAATGTGGTTTTCAGTTATCTTATCGGTCATGGAGAACTTTTTTTTTTTACGACTTTGGAGTAAACTTACCACAACGTGTCTGAAAGCCAAGGGCTCCACATCAACATCCTTTTTCAAACGTGAAAGTTTCACCTCAAGCTGCACTTTGTAATTCAAGTACTTCAATGCCACCTGGATAACAATCACTATGGCTACAAATTGTTGCTACGAAACGACTACGGGCTACGCGGGGTGTAGTCCTTTCGTAGCATCCCTAATTTTTTTCGACCTACTCGAGTTCTATAAATGAATCCTTCTACTACATATAAAATATAAATATAAATAAATATCTTGGACATTGTCACACAATTTTAGGAAAACTTACGGACTAATTACAGGATAGGGTATCAACATTTTATACAGGGTGAAAACGATATGATTAGCATCTTTTTAAACTTAGAGTCTACCCATCAAACATAACAACGTTTACTATGGGAGCAGACCAATCGGAGCAACAAAAAAATCAGCTGTCCCATACTAAACTGCACCCGCCGCCTCTACCTACACGACTCAAATGTATGGGACAGCAGGTTCTTTTTTGTTGCTTCGATTGGTTTGTTGCCATAGTAAAAGTTGTTCAGTTTGATGGGTAGACTCTTAGTTTAAAAGGATGCTAATGATATCAATTTGACCCTGTATAAATCCAATTACTTATAAATAACGACAAGCATAGATCACATAATGTTGTATGGCGGAAGCCTTAGATTGGCTTTAATTCGTTTTTTTTAAACGTATGAAACTACAGAATAAAACTAAACACCCTACTAATATTTAAAGGGATCGTTAAAACTATGAAACTGAACAATTTCACCATGGAGCCAACATCAATAACGTCTGCTGTCCCACACATTTGATTATAGTCTGTTCCGCAGTTATGTATGAAACAGCTGATTATTCTTCGCCACTTTGTAGTTGGTTCCATAGTGTGAAATTTGTTCAGTTTGATGGTCTTAAATATTAGTTATATTGTACACCCTAAAATAATCGTTAGATTTCAGATATTATCTAAACTCATCTAAACTATTATAAAACTGTAACTGAAGTGTGTCTGTATATTGAAGATATTTACAAAAAAAAGATTACGATATGGTTTTTAGGTATTCCTGACTCGAAATCAACCTTTTTTAGAAATTTTGTCTGTCTGTTCGTTTGTTTGTTTGTTTCTTCGCGCATCACGCAAAAACTACTGAACCTATTTTGATGAAACTTTTTTGTTTGATAGCTTATGATCTGACTTAAAATCTGGTATCTAATGTGTGCGGACGAAGTCGCGGGTAAACGCTAGTAGGAAATAAAAGTTTCCATGTTAGTACGGTCCCCAATAGACATCAAGACAACTTCCGTGGGACTCAGCTCCGCCATACAGACTACTGGTATGTACTTGTTGGGTATGTTTTCCTGAACACAAAAAGTGCGGTAGTCACTTCCTAAGGGTATGGAGGGGGGAGCTGTGACGTAGTAAAGATGGCGGCCGACCCTTTCTATTAATCGGTAATTTCTAGATAACTACTTAACCGATTTACTTAAATAAGGTATCAAATGAAAGGCCATGTAATGTACATTATTTGATTTCATACATGTTTTCATGTAAAGCTAATATCAAATGAAATAACTTAAAAAAACACAATTTTAAAAAAAAATACAAATTTTATTATGTAAATAGCTCGGTAACCGTTAGGATTGTGGAAATTTAACTAATTATAAAACGTTTTTCTACTTTTATCAGGTTTTTAATAAACTTTAAATCATTACAATCGAGTAATAAATGACGAAGTTACAGTCGTTTTAGTGAGCGGAGTCCCTGTACGAAGAATCTCAAATTGATGTAACTGGACTGGTTTTCTATTAAATTACTAGTAAAAAGTATGATAATTATACGTACACGAATATGAAATTGTAATAATAATGTTTTTTAAGAATTTAGGTAAGTACTAGGGTATCATCATCATCATCATTTCAGCCTTTTTATACGTCCAATGATGAACATGAGCCCTAGTGGGGGACTAGGGCATGCTCCCGGGAAATCCTGGTACCGAAAATACCGGATAATAATTAATTAAATGAATTAATTATACTTTAAATGAAAATTTTAAAATAATCAAATGTAATTCTCTCTTATAATTTTTATAATTTTCATATCATGTCGATCTTGTGAGGGACTGTGCTTTCCGGTACGCGGTCGCCATTCAAGAAGTGTTCGGCCCCATCGGCCACCTGTTTTGCTTGCCATCTGCCTAGTCCATTCCCACTTGAGTTTAGCAATTTTTCTAGTTATATCGGCTACCTTGGTTCTTTTGCGATGCTCATTTCTGATTTGGTCTCGCAGGGAAACTGTGAGCATAGCCGTCATAATTGCCCTTTGAGTGAATTTTTACCTTTTCATGAGGCCTTTAGTGAGCGATCACGTCTTAGTTCCATATGTCATCACTGGCAGTAAGTACTGGTCAAAGACTTTCTTTTTGAGACAGAGAATGCGGTATTTGGGACTACAAGATATTACGTATCTTCCCGAACGCTGCCCAGTCGTGTTCAAAAAGGCTTAGACCTGCGGACCTACTAACTGGACAGTTTATCCCAGTTATACATAATCGTCAACAACTTTGAGCACTAAGTTTCCAATCTTCACAGGAGTGGGTATAACTCAATGTTCTACCTTTTACGTTCTACATAAGACATGATTTTCGTCTTGTCCATGTTCATTTTTAAACCAACTAGTTTGGACGCTCTGCTTAGGTCATCGAGCATTCTACTGAGGTCTTCCTACTGAGGTCTCAGCATTGGGCAATGACAACTAAATTTGCGGCAAACCAAAGGTTAGTTATGTTCTAGCCGTTTGTTGATGTCCAGCGCTTTCCAGAACATAATCTAGAAAACGTCTCTTAGTGCAACGATGAGTGAACCGTATTGGAGAAATTGCATCTCCCTGTCCTACATCTGGCTGCGGAAGGATAGGTTTCGAGTTCTGGTCTTATATTTAAACTGACATAGAGGCGCACTTCAATGAACCGGTCAACTGAGCGTCACTGGAGAGGCTGCAGTACAGCCCAGGTCTCCTTCGAATCAAAGGATTTCTACGAGAAAGTTTTCGATTCCATCGAGTCCACAAACGCTAAGAAAAGAGGTAAGTTATACTCTTCGGTCTTTTGTATAATATGCTAGAGCGTGTGTATGTGGTCTACGGTGCTGAAGCCTTTTTGAAAGTCGTCGAACCTACGCGCTAGACAGTTCGCAACGACTCTCGACAGCTCATGGCTTAAAAGCGAAATCAACAGCATAGTGCTTCAGGAGGGCATTCTTGCCTTGTTTAAACCGTGGAACAGTCACGGAATAGAACATAACTAACCATTGGTTGCCAAAAATTTAGTTGTCATGGCCCAATGCTGTGACTGGAGGACCTCAGTAGAATGCCTTGACCTTGCAGAGCGTCCAAACTAGTTGGTTTAAAAATGAACATGGAAAAGACGAAAATCATGTCTTATGTAGAACGTATAAGGAAAACATTGAGTTCTACCCACTCCTGTGAAGATTAGAGACTCTGTGCTCAAAGTTGTTGACGATTATGTATAACTGGGATACACTGTCCAATTAGTAGATCCGTAGGTCTAAACTTCAAATTCACCACGACTGGGCAGCGTTCGAGAAGATACGTAATATCTTGTAGTCCCAAATACCGCATTCTCTGTCTCAAAAAGAAAGTCTTTGACCAGTGCTTACTGCCAATGATGCCATACCGGACTTAGACGTGATACTCTTGAAAAGGGTGAAATTCATTCCAAGGGCAATTATGACGGCTATGGTCACAGTTTCCCCGCGAGACCAAATCAGAAATGAGCTTCGCAGAAGAACCAAGGTAGCCGATATAGCAAGAACAATTGCTAAACTCAAGTGGCAATGGACTGGGCACATGGATAGCAAAACAGGTGGCCGATGGGGCCGAATAGTTCTTGAATGGCAACCGCGTACCGCACAGTCCCTCACAAGATCAACCGACGACCAGGTGAAGGTGGCGGGATCCCATTATTGGATAAGGGCAGTGCTGGACCTGTCGTTGTGGCGATCCTTGGGGGAGGCCTTTGTCCAGCAATCGACATCTTTTGGTTGTGATGATGATGATCAATATGAAAATTGTAAAAGTTACAAGAGAGAATAATTATTTCATTAGATTAATTAAAAATTTCCATAGTATAATTAAATCTACTTACTGATGATTTTAGAAAGCATTTTAATTATTTATTAATTAAATTGTTGAGTACCGAAAGTATCGAAAGAACCGGGATTTATTTCCTGAAGTACCGGTGCTAGATAGCCTCAGAAATCCCGGGAATTCCTGTTATTTTTGGTACCAGGATTTCCCGGGAGCATGCCCTAGTCCCCCACTAGGGCCCATGTTCATCATTGGACGTATAAAAAGGCTGAAATGATGATGATGATGATGCCCTAGTACTTACCTAAATTCTTAAAAAACATTATTATTACAATTTCATATTCGTGTACGTATAATTATCATACTTTTTACTAGTAATTTAATAGAAAACCAGTCCAGTTACATCAATTTGAGATTCTTCGTACAGGGACTCCGCTCACTAAAACGACTGTAACTTCGTCATTTATTACTCGATTGTAATGATTTAAAGTTTATTAAAAACCTGATAAAAGTAGCAAAACGTTTTATAATTAGTTAAATTTCCACAATCCTAACGGTTACCGAGCTATTTACATAATAAAATTGGGATTTTTTTAAAAAATGGTGTTTTTTTAAGTTATTTCATTTGATATTAGCTTTACATGAAAGCATGTATAAAATCAAATAATGTACATTACATGGCCTTTCATTTGATACCTTATTTAAGTAAATCGGTTTAGTAGTTATCTAGAAATACCGCTTAATAGAATGGGTCGGCCGCCATCTTTACTACGTCACAGCTCCCCCCTCCATACCCTTAGGAAGTGACTACCGCACTTTTTGTGTTCAGGAAAACATACCCAACAATTACATACCAGTAGTCTGTATGGCGGAGCTGAGTCCCACCAAAATCGTTATTTGAAGACTTTTGGACAAATGGGGACTGTACTATGTTACCGCACCTGTGTCTCCCAAGCCAGCATCAGCCCCGACTCATGCAACCTGCCGATCAGCTGGCTGATCTTCTCAGTGTACGGGGAACTCTTGCGCAGCATCACCACACACTGCTCGTAATAGAAGTCCTCCAACATTAACATGAAGTCCAAAGTTGCTTCTTTTGTTATGTATTCACCGATCGCAAAGTAGCCTGATACAGAAAAACGTTGACAGTCAAATCTGTAGGTCTACCACGAGTTTTCACCATACTTTACTACTGTAGTTACTTACGTCACCAATTTTGAATTGAATTTCGTACAGCGCTCCTAGTGGTTACGTTGAGAAATAATTTCTGTCATACAAATTGCAGTTTTAAAAAAAACGTAACTGCAGTAGTAAAGTACAGGGAAAACTCATGGTAGGCCCTCTGTTGAGTATGTTTTGTGTCAACTATTAACGTCTACAGGCTAACAACGTATAGGAAAGTCGCAAAAAAAAAATTTGAGTTTTCATACAAACCTTTGATCAGCTGATTGCATTTAGTATGTAGTGCACATTTTTTTCGAGAATTTCCTATCTGTTTCTTAGGGAAAGTTGATCAGTATCATGGGTATAATCACCCCTTTAAGTAATGCAACTGTTTACCCTAATACCCTGTATACAAGGTGTTACAAAAATAAAAAAATAAAACATTTAATGGAGTGGTAAACCACTGGTTCGGGTAATATACAGGGTCCAACTTAATATGCTGACAATTTTTTAAGGGGATGATCAGACCATCAAACTGAACAACTTTCACTATGGGACCAACATCGAAATCGCGAAAAAAAAAAACGGATGTTCCATACTTGAGCATATTGTTGCGGTATATTATATTCTTCGATCAAAGTAAAATTAATGGATAAAAATAAGGCAAAACAAATGACAGGTATACTTCAAATATGTACCGAGATGACAGACCAAGTGTGCCAGTTTGTATGGAACAAGTGCACCAAGTAGTGTGCTTCAACTTAACGCGCTTTGGGCGTATCCATTAAATTTTACTTTGATCGAAGATTATATTAGGCAAAATACTTGAAAATGTAAAAAAATCTGATGTAGTTATACTTAATGTTAACTTCTTTATCGGGTTCCTGCCCAAAGTGGAGATTGGCAATTAGCTTTGCATATTCATGCCTATCTTTCGCCAAACAAAACATCACAAAAGCAGCAGCATCATGTTATCATCAGTCATCACTTAAAAATTCATTTTATACCTGTTATAATCATACCAACATAATACGAGTATACTCGTGTGAGGTCTAGTGTATACTTTTTTTTTTTACAATACATGATTTTTCTCCCCTCCGGACGGAAAGCATCAATTTTCGTCCCGCTGCGCTAAACGAAGTTGCCGCTTTCCACCTCGGTCGAGGAAAAAAATAGGTTAGTTTAAACCTCGGGCAGTAAATAAAAAGGCCTCAGATCACATGTTTGTCGTCCGAGGCGAATCCTGCCCTCGGTGTGTAATCTACTAATGTTATGATATCATAAACAACCGTAATAATTTACCTGCTGGTAGTTTCTCAATGCTGAAAGCCATGCTTCGTGTGAAACTTCTCCGCTTCAGCTCTTCAGCATCGTATATTCTGAACTGACTCACCAACTGCTTTATCAATGGCTGTAAACGATTTAATCATCTTATTGTTCCTGTTTCTCATCCAGCATCAATACAATACAATATAATTTGCACACCAAAAACATAAAATAATGTTAGCGCCTTCCAATTTATAGTTAGCAATTCGTTTGTGCTGTATGAACTTTTACGCAGGCGTTTTTTCCTATTTTATTGTTATACCTACCTAGTTGTTTTTTATGTACTTACTACTTACTACCGTTGCAAAGCTATTTTAGTTAATACACCATTTTGTTTCTACCAAAGTTTCGTCTCTTATTTAATAATTCCTGTGACTACAGAAGAAAGAAATCTCTTCATTTGGCGACCGTAAAACCTGTCTATTGCGCGAAGCGCGAACTGTGGCGTTCAAGATAAAAGCGGAGCAAAGGCAACCAGCTGAAGCAGCCGGCCGACTAGTCAAGATTGACCCCAGCAGTCCAGCCGCTACCTGCATCAGCACCCGGAACACTCTGTCAGGTGTCTTCGTGAACAGCAAGAAGCGTCGCGAAAGGCCTATCCGAGATAAGCGTCATCCTAAGTGTGCCCTATCCGTACCTACTACATACTATGTTCCCATAACCTTAATCCTATACTTATTCTCCTTTACCTAAACCCTAACACCTACATTAGTTTAAAGTAGTGCTTGCCTGTGCCATTAGAGGTAATAAAATTAATTACTACATGTGCCATTAGTTAATTCAATATTTTATAAAAACCGAGGCAGTTATTTATTACGCAACGTTATCTTTTATCTCGATCAATAACAAACTTCATTAGTTGATATTCTAAATTCCATTAGTTTCCCTACATAAATTGAGTAATTGGCACGACATTTAACATTCCTTAAAGAAAATATAATAAGCTCACGACCGTGTTACCTATCAGGGTAGCCGGAAGCCTTGTTACAACCTTACAACTACTAACAATAATTTAGTTAACAATTCAAGCTAGTAAAACAATCTGCCGACTATTTTCAGAGTTGGGAGTCCACAGTCCTCGCACTCGGCTTCCCATACCTACCTTACTGCCACCGGACCGAAGCTACCTACCTACGGGCACAGCTGCTCGTCAAGTTCAAGGCCAGGTTCGCGAGGAATTTGCGTGAGAGAATAAAAATAAGTTTGAATCGTTGTTCTATTACATTTATTCATACCTACATAACAGTCAGTGATTTGTTTTGTTTACCATAATGGAAACAGTGAAAGAATCTCTAAAGGACCTTGTACCTAAACGCAGTTCAATAAAAGGGCGTTTAATAAAATTTAAGCAGTATTATGATTTAATAAATGATTTACTTGACTTTTGTTTAAGCGACTGAGCTCTCCATAAGGTTGAACAAAATAGAATCACTGATGGACACCTTCGATGACTTGCAAACTCAGATTGAGGTAGTCAATTTTGATAGCATGGATCGTGAGACGAATGAACGGGAGTCTGTTGAGCAAACTTTTATATCCACAATTGCCATAGCTCACGATATCGGTTCCCTGAAGATTGGCGATCTCGTCCTTCTCCAAGAGGACAACTTGTCACCACTCTGTTGGCGCCTAGGAAGGGTCACCAGACTTTTCCATGGACCTGACAACGTAGCGCGCGTCGCCGACGTCACAACTGCAAGCGGGACCTTTAGAAGACCTCTAGTCAAAATCTGTCCTTTGCTTCCTGAATGAGTTTCATTTGAATACTTATCTTCATATTTTTACCTTACTTTTTGATCGCACCGTTTGTAATAAGTACTCACTATCAAGATTAATCCTCGCAGACTGAAACTGTCCTTGAAATTTATATTTCAACGCCGGGAGGATGTTAGCGCCTTCCAATTTATAGTTAGCAATTCGTTTGTGCTGTATGAACTTTTACGCAGGCGTTTTTTCCTATTTTATTGTTCTACCTACCTAGTTGTTTTTTTATGTACTTACTACCGTTGCAAAGCTATTTTAGTTAATACACCATTTTGTTTCTACCAAAGTTTCGTCTCTTATTTAATAATTCCTGCGACGTAACTACAGAAGAAAGAAATCTCTTCAAGTAACAATATTAAAAGCAAACAAAAATCTGCATCATGTGTTGAAACATATTCTATGTACGTACTATAGTTTGGGGTATTTATAATATGGGCCTATTATGATGTGCATTGTATTGTACTTTTGGGGTCTCGAAGGCTCTCCAGTAAACAATGATACACGTAGGTTATATGCAAGATCAGTTTAATCACCATGTAATCTTTTACATCACATTACAGCCTATTTTTCTTCCGTAACCGTTTCTCGAATCTCTTTCTTTCCGCCCGCGTTCCCATTGGTCCGCAGAATCTTATAGCCGCTCCAATAGGGCCGCGGGCGGCAAGATTTGAATTCGTGGCGCGACCGCCACACCACCCCCCTACGGAGAATGATAACCCCAACAAGGAGGGGAAAAACACTTAAGTAAATACAAACAAAATTGAAAAAATAACAAAAAACCAAAATTATTAATTTATATATCTGTATGGATAGTGAATTATGAAACATAAAATAGGTATAATAGGAAGGAAGCATGTTGAGTTGAAGAAGGAATTAGCAACTATACGTCAATAGGTGTCTTAAAACGTACGCTACGGCCCGAACGCGTGGTGTATTCCGGCTTTTGCGGCAATCTCTTAGCTGCAGGAGCGGGATCTGAACTAACGGGGCCAGCAGGCACCACAGGCTCAACCGGTGGAGTGCGAGTTCTTGGAATCGGATTTGGTTGTTGGTCACCTTCAAGATCCGACATAATATGGGCGGGTTTGACGCGATCTATGCTCACTGTGATTTCTTTCGCACCCATATCCAGTGTTAGAGTCTTATCCTGGCGCTTTACCACTTTATATGGGCCTGTATATGGAGGTTGTAAGGAACGCCTAACGGTGTCATCTCGCAAAAATACATGAGAAGCCGTCGCCAAGTCTCTAAAGACGAATGGTGATTGCTTTGAGTGCCGGGAGGATGGAATAGGTCTGAGAGCACCCATTCGGGTTCTCAGTTGGTTTACAAAGTCAATGGTGTCGACTGGGCTTGATGCTTGTTGCGGAGGTGCAATTAGTTCTCCGGGTAGCCTAAGCGGTTCTCCATACACTAATTCAGCTGATGAGACCATCAGGTCCTCTTTGAGTGCGGAGCGTATTCCCAGAAGGACAAGGGGCAAGGCGTTCGACCAACTTCCGGCATGGCACATGAGAGCGGCTTTTAGCTGCCGGTGGAACCTTTCAACCATACCATTAGCACATGGATGATAACTTGTTGTTCGGATGCGATGAGTGCCGCAGATATTCATGAGGCGTTGAAAGAGCGCGGATTCAAATTGCCTGCCCTGGTCAGTAGTGATGATCGATGGCACACCAAAACGAGCAATCCAACCGTTCACTAATTTGTCGGCTACTTCTTCGGCTGTGATGGTACACATGGGCCACACCTCGGGCCACCTTGTAAACCTATCCACCGCTGTCAAACAATAGGCATAACTATTGGAGGATGGAAGTGGTCCTATGATGTCCAGGTGTATATGGCGGAACCTTCCGGATGGATCGTCAAATTTTGATAACGGAGAGATTACGTGGCGAGAAATTTTGCTGCGCTGACATGGAATACAACCTCGAGCCCAAAGTTTGCAATCTTTTCGCATGCTGGGCCACACAAAACGGTCAGCAATTAGACGCGTGGTTGTCCGCACGCCAGGATGGCTGAGGTTGTGTAATTTGTCGAAGTATGCCTTTCGAAAACTTGGTGTTAAAAACGGGCGTGGTTTTCCTGTGGACGTGTCGCAAAAGATCGCCACCGCGGTACCAGGAATGATGAGCTTTTCTAATTTTAGTGAAGAATCTGAAAGCATTCTCAAAAGTTCCGTGTCAGTCGTTTGCTCTTTAGCCAGTGCGGCATAGTCGTCTTCCAGGTGGATGGTCTCGACGCGAGACATAGTGTCCGCCACGACGTTGTCCTTACCTTGGACATGGACTATGTCCGTAGTGAACTGGGATATGAAAGAAAGATGGTTTTGCTGCACAGGAGGTAGCTTCTCTCGGCGCTGGGAAAATGCAAAAATCAACGGTTTGTGGTCGGTGAAGACCGTAACATGTTGGGCCTCCATTATGTAACGGAAATGTTGCACCGACTCATATACCGCTAACAGCTCTCTATAATACGCCGGCCAAGCAGCTTCACGAGGTGTTAACTTTTTGCTGAAGAAAGCGAGTGGCTGCCAATGGTTGTCTACCTGCTGCTGCAGGCAAGCGCCGATGTGGCTGGAAGATGCATCTGTAAAGAGTCCGAGAGGTGCGTCGGTTACAGGGTGAGCTAGGAGGGTCGCCTCTGCGAGATGCTCCTTGCAGTCCTGAAAAGCACGTTCGAGCTCAGGCGTCCACGGAACAGGCTTAGCACCTTTAAGTTGGCTTGAAGCTAAAATATTTATGAGGGGAGCTTGTAGTTTAGCCGCTTTTGGTAGGAAGCGACGGTAAAAATTCACCATGCCCAAAAACCTGCGAAGACCTTCTACAGATTTGGGCAAAGGAAAACTCCGCAGTGCTTCAATTCTTTCCTCTGGTGGACGTGAACCGTCCTTAGAAATCCTGTAACCCAAGAAAGTGACTTCATCAGCTGCTAGAATACACTTCGAAGGGTTTACTACGACCCCGTATTCCGACAGACGCTTAAATAGAATACGAAGATGTTCAGCATGCTCTTCAGGACTTTTGGAGAAAACGAGGATATCGTCAACGTAGGCGAAACAAAATTCAAGGCCACGCACGACCTCATCAATAAAACGTTGAAACGTTTGTCCCGCGTTTCGCAGCCCGAACGCCATATAAGGGAATTCAAAAAGGCCGAAGGGTGTTATTATCGCCGTTTTTCCGATGTCGTCAGGCGCCACCGGAATCTGTTGGTAGGCCTTCACCAAATCAATTGTGCTAAAAATTGTGCACCCTGCTAAATTTTGACTAAAGTCCCCTATATGGCGCACGGGGTAGCGGTCAGGCACGGTGCGGGCGTTAAGGGCGCGGTAATCGCCGCATGGACGCCAACCGTTTTCTCCTTTCTTAGCCAAGTGTAACGCAGAAGACCACGGGCTATTTGACGGGCGGGCTGTTCCACACCTGACCATCTCTTCAAATTCCTTTTTTGCAATAGCTAGTTTCTGTGGTGCAAGACGTCGGGGGCGGCAGCATACAGGTGGACCATCGGTAGTCACGATGTGATGAACCGTGGAGTGCTTAACAGTCCTTGGAAGACCAGGTGGTCGGGTAATGTCTGGAAATTCTTGCAAGATCTCAGCGTAGGGAGAGTCTGTGGAAATCGTTTTGACGCTGGCTTGGTCAACTTGAGCGATGGCGGCAGGTGTGGATAGACGTGTGGTGCCATCTATGAGACGTAAATTACGACAGTCAGGTAGTAAGTGGTAGAACGCTAAAAAATCGGATCCTATTATGGCCGTTCCTACATCAGCGATTACGAAATTCCATCTGAAATCGCGTCGTAGGCCTAGGTTCAGTCGGAGCGCAATGTTGCCGTACGTCTTGATGGTGCTTCCGTTGGCCGCGCGGACATCGAAGTTTGTTGGGCTGTAACGACCCTTAAGTTCACCACGCGGAAAACAGCAGATGTCCGAACCTGTATCGATTAAAAATCTGATCCGTAATTCGGAATCTCTTATAAACAAACGGCGGCCAGGAAACTCGCAATCAGATGCCGCACCTACTTCTGATTGCTCGTAGGGTTTCCCTGTTGATCCGACTTCCACGTGCAAGGGGTGAGACACCTGTTCGCGTCCTTGCCCCACCTCTTGTGATACCAGCACATACGCGAGCCAGAGTTCGGCGGTGATCTTGAAGAAGTTCGGGAACGTGAACGTGATCGCGAAGTTGACCTTGACCTTGAGCGGTCATTTGAGAGAGCCTCAACCTTTTTTGCAAGCTCGTCTACACTGCGCATAATTTTTTCAAGATCAACAGAAGTTGCAGCATTTACACTTAAGGTGGGAGGAGCCGGAGGTGAGGGAGGCACGTCGACCATGGCGTCAGCGATCTCTGCTACTTTATCGAGAGGTAAATCTAATTGTGCAATGAGTATGCGTTGTACCTCAGGGGGCAAGCTGCGCGTCCACAATTCGCGGACGATGCTGTCGTCTCCATCCGTCTTGCCAGCCAGGGCCCGTAGATGCCGTAAAAATGATGAAGGTTTACGGTCACCGATTACTTCTTGACATAGCAACTGACGGACACGGTCTTTTTTTGATGTGGAAAAACGTTTTATTAGTTCGGATTTTAAATTGTCATACTTGTTTTCCTTGGGAGGGTGAGTTATGATATCTTCAACCTCGTCTGCTAATCGAGAATCTAGTACAGATAAGAGGTGGCCATATTTAGTTGAGTCCTGTGTTATGCCCGCTAATTCAAATTGCGCTTCTGCTTGAGCGAACCATAACACAGGCTTGTCATGCCAAAATGTGGCCAATTTCACAGACACACCACATACACTAGGGTCTGCCTGAGACAGTTGTGCGAGTTGCCTTTGTAATTTCTCAACTTGTTTTTGTAATTCCTCCTCCAACGACATGTTGAGATAAAAGAAAAATTGAAAATATAATAATAATGAAATTAATAAAACAGAAATGCTCAAATATGAAAGCTCAAAATGAAATGCTCAACTATGATAGCTCAAAATCTGTCACGGAATATAAAAATAAAAGAACACAATAAAATACCTACTGCAATATTACTTTAACTATGCAGAAGTTTGTATGAAACTACACATAATTGACAATAAACTGAATAGCCTTTTCATTAAGTAATAGATACAGGTAAATACCTAACACAAAATGTAAGTACCTAAATTTAAAACATAACATGGATCATTCATTACATATCAGATTATCATCAATAAGAGAGGAATCTTAAAAATTATTAATAATAGCACCTTAATGATAACACACAATAAACCCACACAATAGAAATAGAAATCAGTATAATACTCGTAGTTTAAGAGTTTTCGGGGTCACCTTACAACGGTTTAGTATTCAGTTCTCTTATAACATCACACATTACTTTACTTAATAGGTAATAATACCTGTCTTAAGTAATGTTTACCTGAGTATGACAAATTAAGTTGAAAGAAGTTGAAACTATTATAAGAACATAAGAAAGTTGAACTAGGTAAGTAACTTGTTTTTTTATACTTATTTATTATTTAGCACAAAGTCCACAATTATGAGGAAGTAGAATGTTATTAGTTAGGCCGGTAGATGGGGATTTAGTATCCCACAGTCCGGCTTCTATCTTGTAGAAACGGGGCTTTTTTTTAAAAGTAATGTGATTTAGATATTGCAAATGATATTTTAAACTTTAGGTGTAGGTATTTACCTAGTTAGGTACAAATGGTTACAATAATATATATCTTTTACCTACACACAAGCCTAAGGAACTAAAATAATATCTTCAACTAATTTAATATCTTAACATAGACTAGTAGGTACTGACCATAATATTATGTTTCCTATAGTTTCTTTTAGAATAGGTAGGTTAACACTGCACTGACTTCACTTAGTTCACTTTAATCTAACAACAGCCGTCCAGGACACAGAGGATTTCTTGTGATGAACACTTAGATAAAGTTTTTCTTCGTCGACAGTTTCGTAAACAAGTCGGTAGCCCTTTTTCACCACACACGTAACCGGTCTACCTATTTTCGACTGAGTAGGTATAATGCCGCGCTGGTCGGGGACCGACGATGTGAAAATCAGGATGAAATGCTGCAGTCGGATTCGCTGGGGTTGGTTGCAGTTTTTTATGATGTTGAGGTTAGGTGCTGATTGTTGACTAGTGCTGATGGGTGTCGTGAAGAGCGAGACCTCGCATTTAAGCTGCAGAATAGGCAGCCCGGCGATGTAGAATGTGTTTTGGGCAGGTGCTGGAACTGAAGCACGGAAGGCCCGCACGCTGATCGGCTGGGTTTGCTCTTTGCAGATGTGTTCGAGCTCCGCGGTAGGTACACGCTGGAGCTGCTCCGTGTCACTCAATGTTTTGATGACACGGTTTCTCGGGGTCACCACTTTGGGGTCTCGAAGGCTCTCCAGTAAACAATGATACACGTAGGTTATATGCAAGATCAGTTTAATCACCATGTAATCTTTTACATCACATTACAGCCTATTTTTCTTCCGTAACCGTTTCTCGAATCTCTTTCTTTCCGCCCGCGTTCCCATTGGTCCGCAGAATCTTATAGCCGCTCCAATAGGGCCGCGGGCGGCAAGATTTGAATTCGTGGCGCGACCGCCACATACTGTTGCCAGATTCAAATAAACAAAAAAGTAGGTACTATAATAATAATAGGGTACCAACCGTAAAACCGCATCGGCATTGGGCACGCGTGGTGGATTAACGCCTAAACACCCTACTAGAGGTTAGGCCTGTGCCCTGCAGTGGGACCTATATAGGCTGATGATGATGATGATGATGATGAGAATGGGGACTTCTTAGTGCGTTCACACACGATGACGCACTGACGGAGCGGCAGATGTCAGTACATAGAACCATAGAACACCGTGTGTGCTTCTACGTGCGGTTTCATACAACTCCTAGCTTCACAAATGACGGACTGACGTTTGCTGCTCCGTCAGTGCGTCATCGTGTGTGAACGCACTTATTCCCATGATATCTTCTTTTTGTTATCGTGTCGGCAAGCCCTGGTGTCAGAGTTTATTCAAACCGCCTTACGGCCTCTGACGTGATTTTTATGTAATCACTTCTACGACCAGATATAGGCCCATGCATGGTATTATTAACTTGTAAAATGCTGATGCGGGTTTGAAAAATACACAGAGTGTTAGGGTAGACAGTTTCCTGTATACTACTATAACTCTTCCAAGGGAATATAACAGGAAATTGGTAAAAAGAGAATGAAATTTTTTCATACAAAATGTTCAAGCTGCATTTAGCAAGGAAAGCCCAATATTGTTTTCAGTGTCACGGGTGCAATCACCTCATAAAGTAAAGCTACTTTGTACCCTAATACCCTGTATATCTATTGCATTTATTATAATGTACCTCTTGGGAGAGAGCAAGGGAGAATATCCAAGCATCATGCGTGGCTCCCCACTCGACCCTCCTGTCGACTATGTCCTCGACGGTGTCGATGGAGTTCTCGTACTTGGGCACCGTGAACGTGGACGCCAGGCCGGCGCCGTAAGCATTGACCAGGACCAGCGCGGTCACCAGGAGCCAGCCTGTGACGCTTCGGATACGCCACTTTGCGCCGGTGTCAAATTGCGCCTAAGCAAGTGGATATATAAGGTTAAATCTAATTATTTGGCGAAAATTGACAAACGAATTTGGTATCTGATAATTAAGTACGATTGCGTGATAATGACCCGCCGCCCGATCATATGATTTTCAGGTCAATATCCGCCCGCGCCCCGTGCACTGCAGTCTTATTTTATTTATTTATTTTATTTTAGGAAGATTTACAGCATTACAATTTTATTAAATATTCTTATATAAATCTAAACGCCAATTGAAAAATCTCCACATTTAAAAAGCAAAAAACTAAAACTAAAATTATATTTTATGCCACTCGTCTCATTTGTTACACGGATAAATTGGAAAATATATGAATCTTAACTTGTAATTGTCGTTTATCACTAACGGTCACTGGTGTTGCCAAAGTAAGCTTGTGCTATTTTGCGTTTAACGGTTGCCTTGTTCGTAAGGAATAGGTCAAAGTTATGCTCTGAGCTTAATTCGTTGAAGCTGTCACAACTACTATTACGTACGATAATACCTAATAATATTGTTATTCGCCAATACCAATTATAAATCTGTTATCATTAACAAGTGCTCTGGTTCAGTTTCGCCTACTAATTTGAAATAACGTATAGATGCGATACCTAGTTTTTTAAAGACTGTCTATCGATAAAGACCTAAGCAATTATTTAACTTTATTTTGATCGGTCTAGATAGCAGATACAAACAGCATAATAACCGTGACATGTTTGTTTTATTCGAATCGATTGAAAATCAATTTCAATCTTTTTTGTCATGTGTTTTATCGCTGCAGTTTGTATTTGAGGGGCTATTTTCGAAGTAAACAAATCGCAACATTCCATTTTTTCTAGCAACAAATATTTGTTAGTTCTGTCCTATAATTAACAACCTCTTCTTAGCATTAAACTAGTCGAGCTGATACCAAATGGGAAATAAAGATTTCCGAGAGGTAATCTTGATCGTGAAGATACTTTTTTTACCATTACAAGGATCCGACCCTAAGAAGGTCGCTGGAGACGAGGAAGGAAATAGCGATTGACGGATTAAAAAAAAAGATAATTAGGTATAATAACTATGCTATTCTGATTACTCCCAATAGTCTCTAAAGGGACTTGATATATAATTTATCGCCCTTTTTATATCCAGTCCCTCAAGGTGTCACGATGATGATAAACCAACTAACCTGTGAAATCAACATCCCAAAAGTGGTCAAAAATGCTCGATCCGCAGAAAATCCCTGCGCTATTGTCAGAGCGATAGAAGCGTAGAGAAAAGTCAGCAATAATGCAAGCCACATGTACCAGCTGAATGGGAGCAAAGGCATCTCCCAGCTAGCTAACAACCTTCGAACAATTGATTTACATGTTGTTATGATGTTATGCAATTTTACGAGTTAAGGCGTTGAAAACAGGGCCGATAGTTGCACAATAAAATGTGTTTATTTATAGTCGTCGAACGTGTGGACACTACTAATTTTCTGATGCTTGAGGTGAAACAATTGTTAACAAATAAAACATGATGAGTGGTGTCAACCCCTTCCCAACCATATATAGCACAAATATTGGTGATAATACTAAATGCTGATACCTACTTAGGGGGCCATAAGTCCAGACGAATATTTTCTATGAGAAACGCGACTGCCGACGTATTTTCGATTAAAAAGAATTACAAAAGTTTTTTTTTATAATTTCACTAGATAAACTAATGGTGAATATGTAAGTATAAATTCCAAAAATCGGAAACTATTTTAAGTTCTTCTAAAACGAGAAAAATGTTTAAAAATACTTTAGTCTAAGTAAAAATACATGAAAATACGTCATCTTTGTGACGCTTTTTCTACGGAGTGAAGTAATTCCAATCGTGTATTTAATTTATGATTTCACTATATAAACTATCCAAGAATACTGAGGTATTACTTAAGTTCCGGTAAATTGTATAAATCTAGTCAAAAAATAATAGATGTCTTCAAGGTATTTCGTCCTACTATTGGGCCTTAATGGTTTTTCATATGGCATATTCATAGCCGGTTTAGAAAATGTAAAATTATGCGTTACTATATTATGGTTACCTTGGAGCTGGGGCAATGCATGAAATTCCAGATCTTATAGATGCAGCCGAGAAATCCAAAAATACATATTCTTCGTACCAAGAATAGAGGGCAGCTGAAAGAATTAAAGAAACCTCATAATTAAATTACGTTAGTGATTGGGAACAATTTAAAAATATTTATGTAATTTTTTTAGTAAGTAGGTAATCTGCGATACTCTTGTCAAGTAGCGATAAGATTACGAGAAAACAATTTTACAAATACCGATCGTTACTCAAAACCTTCTCAAAACTATCGCAACTTCTAGGAATATTGATCGTAACATATCACAGTAATTTATTGACTACATGAAATTAAAATAATACAAACAAATTCCAAAATCAGCGCGATCTTCAGCGACGTTGCCGAGGACTCCAACCCCAGTTCTGTTCTCGAAGATCTCACCCCACTGATGAACATCGTCTACTACTGGCTCAACGGTGCAATTCACCCATCTATAATCAATATAATTTGGTATAAACAATCAAATAAAATCAAATCAAATCAAATATACTTTATTTTACACCAAAATACAAACAGTAAAATACAGAAAGAAAAAACAGTAGGCACAAAAATAAGGCGGTCTTATCGCTAAGAAGCGATTTCTTCCAGACAACCTTAGGGTAGAGGAAACGGTGAACGAAGAAAGGTAGGCGGTGTTTCCAGAAAAATGGTCAAAAAGGAGCAGTTATCAGTAAATAAAACAAAAAGCAAGTATACACAATAAACCTATTATAAATAATACAAATATACGTAATAAATAGGCATATATATATATATATATATATATACACATAAATATACATACACAAACATCATACATAAATACGCGTACTACACAACAAAACACGATACAATGAACATCATTAGACCACAACCAAATTGGGAATGTACTTAAAATATAATGTACCTACCCGAAACCGACGGCGTATATGAAACTGACTTTAAAAGAGGCAAGAGCTGATTCAGGATCATAGCTAGTTCCTTTTGTCTACTTACCCCAATGAAATACAGGTGTGAGGATATTGTATAGGTATATTTATTTATGTAGGTACACATCATAACATAATCAATATGAAAAATAGCCTTATCTAATCCTCAGCCTCTTTTCAGCTCGTCCTTGTCTTACTTTTCTTACCGTATTGTGATTCTGATCATGGCCTGCTCCTAATATAACAATAACTTGACAAATTATTATTTTTCTCACAAAAGGCAAAGCAGTGTTTCTGACCCTTCTGACGTACAGTACGGTATTGGAAGCTGAAGATGATGGACCGTCTTTGGTTGTGACCTACTTTTATATATAAAAAATATTGGTATTACTTACCTGCAAAACTCATCAACAATTCTTATCTCAGTTCCATCACGACCAAGCGGAGCAACTCTGGTATCAAGATCCAACAGTGAATAAGGTTTGTAGTTAAAACAAGCCACCTTCAGAGTTTTACCGTACAAGTTCTTCATGTCATGGGGAAACAAATTAGCATTCTGCTCAAACCGCATCTTGCAAGAGTCCCATTTGTCTAAATAATATGGTTTATACAAATCCTCATCTCGGCCGATAAATGTGTGAGTTACCAAGTCATAATATTCACAATCCTCTATCCTTGAAGGCACGATTAATAACAAATTAGCTATGAAACGAACTTCGTTCAAAGACAATAAGTTTAAAAGCACACTAGCGTTATCGTGCTGAGAATTCGGAAGTAATAACAATTTCTTATCACTTCGTCTTGCGTTTCCTAACTTGTTGACCTCGTCGAAAGCTTTCATAAACTCCTCCGGCTCTTTCATTCTTACAACGTAATCGGAGCATCCTTTTTCTGACATCTGTAACATCTGGTCGGTCAAGTTATCAGAGTCGTTTGGAGAAATGTATGTGAAGCTGACTGGAAGTTGCAAGTCCATTGGAACATCGGTAACAATCGTTAAACAGTATGAATTGCATAGATATTCTTTGATGATGGTGCTTAATATTATTTCTAGAGGAAACAACGTCTGGGAATGAAACATTTTTGTTTTAGCATCGGCGCGCCACCAATTAGGTATAATAAATCAGAATAGACTGGAATAATCAACCGCAGTATCACAGCCCAGGGGCTACTCAACTTTACTATCTTTAACCCTACATCGTTCCCCTATGGAAGAAGAACAAAGCTGATTTGCAAAAGAGAGACACATATCAGAAAAACAAAGAGCTAACTAGCATTGCCGACCCGCGGGTAAACTTCGATTGTAAACCTTTACAATGGCCATCATCATAATCATCAAACTTAAATATTCTGTGTTTTATGGCTGTCAACATATTAAGCGTCATGGTATTAGGGTTCCGCGTGAAAACTTTACGAAGAAAGTTAGTGCATATTAAGAGAGTACGAATATTCTATTAAAATTGAATGCTAAAGCATTCAATCTGTAATCTAAAGATTACAGTACCTATATTTAATCTTGCTGAACAAAGTGACGACAATTTTAAGTAAGTTAACAATTTTGGACTTCGGTACTTGCCGAAATATTGGGGATCGAAATACTAATATCAATGCGTGAACGAATTTTTTTATCTATAGGTACTTGTAAAACAGTTCTATGACTAACTGACTGACTGACTAAATGACAGGAAAAACACAGCCTAAACCGCCATGAAATTTGAAATAGGTATACCTACCTATACATTATACGGAGTATGTAAGGGTACACTAAGAAAGGACTTTTCATTATTGAAATTTCACGTGAAATGTAACTGTGGTAAAGTTACAAATGTTTCCATGAAAACTGCATTTGTACGGAACAGCTACTTAAGCGATTTCAGCATTTATAATTTGCAGCAAAGTCTCTGGTTTCACTAGCTTTAGTAACATTACGTATTCAAAAAGGCATTTAATGAAATGATAGTCTTCAGCAACAAATGTTTACCACCATCAGCCTAGCAAAGAAAATTTATTATTAGTAAATACAGGTATTACGTTCGTAAAGTAATAGATCTATGTATTTTACATAAAGTATTTAGACGTCGACAAAACGATTATTGGAAAGAATTCAATGATGTATTTTTATTGTTACTATGTAACCCAATGATATTAATGTAATTACCGGTGCAGCGATGTAACCTATAAATAAACCTATGCATGATGAATAACATTTGATGACTATTTATGAAGGTTAGGTACTATACAGTTTACTAGATAGATAGATAACTCACTTATTTCATCAGAACAATACAGGATAGACAGTGACAGACATAGGCAGTAGGTAGCATTATGAAGTCCGCATAATGAGGTCCGTGCAAAGCTGCAGCAGCAACAGGGAGCTCCCATGACGACCGGTCAATAACAATATTGTAGGTATAGGTGTTAGAATATGACACCGTGCGACCTGTGTTGCGCCGATGAGAAAGGTTCTGACTCAGCATTTAAGGGTATATTATTCGGAGCGCGCTCCATACAAACTTACTATGGTGATATTTTTAATACTAACCAATTAAAGTCAATGAAATTTTGCAGAGACAATCTAGAAACAAATTTCTATGCTTGTATGGAGTCAGATTTTCGTTAAAATGTATAGTTTTCAAGTTCTAGTGCCTTAAATAAATAATTTTTAATTTAATTTAATTTAATTTAAAGATTTCCATACAAATCTTAAATTAATCCTAGCATTGAAACTGTATATTTTAACGAAAATCTGTCTCTATAGAAGCATAGAGATTTGTTTATAGATTGTTTCTGCAAAATTTCATTGACTTTAATTGGTTAGTATTGAAAATATCACCATAGTACGTTTGTATGCAGCGCGCATATTCGCTCTAGGAATAATATTCTCTTAAGCTACAGCGCTGTTAATTTTGCCAGCTGCCAGAACACTATTCGAGCGCGCGTTCGTGCAGCGCCAAACAAACTGTTAAATAAGTTAGGTATCCAAGTGCAAAAATTCAATCACAATAATATCTACCCATAAACTAAATAATATAATAATCCTTTATACTGTCATAACTTATATATATTATCGGAAAGTGTTTCAACAATAATACCTCTCATAACGATAAAATATCGGAAAGTGTTTCAACAATAATACCTACCTACTGATTGTTTTTGGAAAGTGTTTAAAAATGACAATTTATAATCGTGGTGATTATAAATGTAGTTAATTAGGTAATGTCACAGAGTACCTACTATAATTACTACCGGTAATATGCAGATTGATGATTATAATCTTAGAACCTAATCGTCCCTTTTGTGGAAATGTTCTAAAGCTAACTAATTTAAATGGAATGAAACAAGTCTGACAAAAAAAGTGTTGTTAGTTGAATGTTGTAGCGGTGATAATGTGCACAATGTTTTCACTGTTGAAACGGAGCGAACCACTAAAGTTAATGGATATTCTGTTATTGTAGCGCGACAAGACACACGCGGTTAGCGCCACCACACATTTTAGTTAAATATGAGTCTTGATACTTGACGACGCATTTCATTTTCATGGTTATAAAATATAAAATTGAACAATTTTACCAAACAATAAAATTGATATTATGCTCTAGAAGCCTCGTCCGGGAAGAAGAAGATGAGAGAGCGTCGTTATTTTAATGTTTTTACTGCAATTTCATCCTATTTCTGTCCTTTTCTCTCCTCATAATAATTCTCACTGCGTTTTTAAGTATTTGTTATGAACATATTTTGACATTTAGAATTATCGAACATCACCTAGACAGTTTGCGCGGGAAAGCGTTCCTATAAATACGGGGGTATGCGTGCAATTATTTCAATAGCTCATCTTCACCAGGCAGCTTTGAAATATCCCGGACGAGGCTTCTAGAGCATAATATCAATTTTATTGTTTGGTAAAATTGTTCAATTATGCTCTCTTCGCCTCGTCCGGGAAGAAGATGAGATCTGTCTGTTTTCGTCTGGTGATGGTAGTGTATGTAATGCACAGACTAGTTATGTTATAAGCTAATGTAGCAAAATATATGTATGTTTTATGCAGATGCAATCAGTGTAAGTATAGTAAGCCTCAATGAATGTTAGGTAAAGAATAAGCATAATAAATTCAATAAGTATCATATTTTTTATTAGAAACTAAATAAGCACAAGTAGGTAATTAACACTCATGACAACATTAGGAAGGTAACTTACTTCCAAACAAAAAACAAACCGAAAATTAAATAAATAGGTAAATAATTAAGTATATTATCAATTTTACCTATAAATGATCAAACTGCATTAAACAATCTTGAAAGTGATTCATTATTACAATGCTTTACTTCTTTCTTATAGAATTTCAAAAAAGTATTTGGTTGTTTCCAATTTCCTTGACTCAAAATCTGATCAAGAGGCATATTCTGAATCCAGTTTAGCGAAGCTACCGCTGCTCTTGAGCTTCCTGGTGTAGCCTGAATATTAGCACTCGACAGTACAGTTTTTACCCATGAGGCAATAACTGTTCTTGAAGCTGGTTTGGCAGGTCCAGTTATAGCAAGAAAAAATTCTTTTAAATTACCTCTTCTGTCTTCATTCAATAGTAACAATTGCCGTATCCAGAAAACAGGACAAATATTCTGAGATCCTGGGCATTCCAATAATTTCCATCCAGATTGTTGGTGATCAGCTGAATCGGTTTTCGAACCAAACTTTGGCCAAAAAATGATATTGTCTCCATTATCTATGTAATTATCTTGATCAACACATAGGAGAGTCAGATCATGGACACGTCGTCCCGATGCCAGTAAAAGTATGGTGGCACACCGCCTACTGGCTTCAAATAAGGAAATATCTGACACATCGCTTTTTAACAGCCAGTCTGACAATGAACGAGGATCCCACGTGGGACATTTCACTTTGGCAGGGTTTTCTAGTTTTATAGATTTAAGGACTCGTCTGATAATTACATCTGAACTCAATTTTTGTTTCAAATGAGGTTCACAGAAAGTGGATATGACAGATTTCTGTACCATGATAGTTCTGTAAGCTAACTTCAAGTCTAAATGTAAATAAGCTAGATACTTCGCAACATCTGAACTGTCTGGTTTATGTGGAACAATATTATGCGTTGTAGCCCAATCGAACCACCTCTTCCACGCTGGCTTATAAACGGACAGCGTAGAAGGCCGCCAACTTTTTGTTAAAAGTTTTAATTCATTTTGTGACCAATCTTTTAACAAGTCACCCCACCCTGCACTAGCCAAACTTCCAATGTTAAGTCCTCTATGTGTTGCGGATGATTGTTCGTGGTCGTGTCCACTAACATGTGGTGCAGATTGGGGATTATTATTGGGTCTATCAACGCCCTCTTCATCAAGTCCGCTCGCCAGTAGGTCTTTTTCCACATTGGTACCACCAAAATGTATTTTCCTACCGCGTTGTTGAGGTGACATAAAACTCGCGGGACTAGACAGGGCGGAGGGAACAGCCATGCTAGAGGGAAATTCCAAATGCGGCTGAACGCATTGTGGAATTCTGCTCTTTTGTCCAGGATATCTAGAGAGCAATACCTCCTCGTTACATGTGCCCTTCGAGAGGCAAACAGGTCTATCATTGGATACCCCAGACTTAAGAATATATTTTCTGTTGCCTCGGGGAGGAGATGCCACTCTGGAGGACGACGTCCTCTTGACAAACGGTCTGCAATTCCGTTCAGAAAGCCTGGCAGGTGTTGCGTCACCAAGGTCACATTGTGGATTTGTGTTAATTTCAATATTGCACGAGCCTCGTGCAAGAGAGCTAGAGATCTTGTCCCCCCCTGGTTTTTTAAATAAGACAATGCTGTCAGGTTGTCTGATTGTACCAGTAAGGTCTTGTTCTTTAGGCCTCGAATATTTTGCAATATGGCTCTGTAAATTGCATGTAGCTCCTTTCTGTTGCAATGCCATTTCGATTGAATCAGTGTCCAACTTCCTGACAAAGTCAGGTCGTTTAAGATTGCTCCCCAACCGTAATCGGCAGCATCTGTTACTAGAAAGTCCGTCACTTTGGGGATGTGTACAGGAGTGGTTCCGTATATCGCATCCTTCCACCACAACATTTCTTGGAGGATCATTGGAGGTACGGTTATTTGTTTCCTCGGATTTCTGCGCAACTCCCGGTTGCAATGAATTTGAATCAGTCGGCAATGTAGCCGCCCCAACGGGATGACAAAACACGCAAAGTTTAGGCAACCTAATAATACTTGTGCCTGGCGTAACGTCCATTTTTTCCTTTCGAGTATTTGACATAGAAGTGAAAGTATCTTGTCTACTTTTATGTGTGGGAGATATTTCAGGTTGTTGTTCAGGTCCCATGTTATTCCCAAAAACTCTAGGCGTTTGCAAGGAGTCGTAACTGATTTTTTCCAGTTGACCGACCAACCCAGTTCCTTTAGTAATTCCAGGGTTGTTTGCACTTGGCTTGCCAGTGTTGATGATGACTGGGCAGCTAACATGAAATCGTCTAGGTATACTACTATGCGAATACCTTTCTTCCTCAATTGTTCCGCCACCCAGTTGGTCAGTGAGGAAAAAATTTTTGGTGCGCAAGACAGGCCGAAAGGAAGGCAAGTCATTTGGTAAATTGACCCCCGGAACACTATTCTTAGGAACCTCCTGTGGACTCGGGCGATAGGGACATGGAAATACGCCTGAGATAGATCCACTTTCGCAACCCAGTCCCCAGGTTGCAAAAAGTTTGGAATTGCTGCGTGTGATATCAACCGGAACCGCATGGGAGTCACAAATTGATTTAGTCGTTTCAGATTTAAAATTGGTCTTGGGGTTCCATCTGTCTTTGGTACCAGAAAGAATGGAGAAAGAAAGCTCGCCGAGCTGTTGACTTTTTCCAGGACCTGAAGATCTATCATTTTTTCGATTTCGGCAGTCATTTCTGGTGATATTGGTGTGATCAATTTTGATGTCTGCATTTGTCTTTGACTGATCATAAAAAGTTGAGGTTTTCTGCAAAAGGGAATCTTCATTCCGCTTATAATCTTCAGGCAGTACTCCGGTGCATTTAGAGATTTCCATGCTTGGTAATGATTCTCCAGACAACCTCCACGGAACACACTTTGTGAGTCATTTGTAACGCTTCTGTTTTGGCTCGTAGGTAGGACGTTGACCTGATCTTTGATCGGTGTTGTCAAACTTCCTCTTTCTAGAACCACTGTAGCCCGCCGGGCCGTCAGGCTTTCTTCGTTGGTAGCTTTCGTTACGAAAGAACTGCTGATTTGCGTAGTGAGGCTTGTAATTCCCACTGTTGCGATTATTAACTTTACTATTGTTAGGACGGTATCGATCATGTTCTTTGTAATTTGATTGCTTGGCAGGTTTATGAAAATTTTTTGATGTACCGCCATTATCAACAAGAATCTTTTCTAACTGAGTGTTTTCAAACAGATGTAGATTTGACGGAGGAATATCCCTTAACTTCTCGGCAACAATAGAATTTGAACATTGTTTAAGTATATTATTTCTTCTGTGCTGAATTATACTTGCTCTTCTGCCACATGTTATTTGCAATATATCGTCATTTGCTTTAGCAAATTGGATATCTTCCATAAACAAGGCCTTGACTTTATTGGTTACTGCATCTGCAGTTAGTTCATTAGATAAATACGCCCAGTCCACTAAAGCCTGTAGGCGTTGTTGCATATCCGTTCTTTGTACAATAACGGCGTGCGTTATCGCAGAAAGCGTATGTTCAAACTCCGTTTGAGCTTTTGCTGTATTATCAACTGGTTTTAACTCATGATTAGTCTTAAGTGCACAAAAACCAGGCGTAAATAAATGCATTTTTTGTGTGTCAAAAAATGGGATATTCATCCAATCGTGACAACCAAATTTTTGTAAACTTGAAATTATTTCTAGTTCCGCAGGTACCACTGGTTTGATTTTAGGCTCTTTTTCATTCAAGGTAGGCAAGACCTTGGGAAAACCGAATTTTTGTGTGTTGGGTGTGTGCTCGGTTAATGTCACATTCTCAGTCCGTGTGTCTTCAACCACGGGCTCAACCTGAGCCGAAATGTTATGAGAAACCGGCTGTTCAGCCTGAACAGTAATAAAGTTGTACATTGGAACACTAGATTGAATGCCCGTTGGACAGGTTTCATCACGTAAGTCATAAGTCTGCTGCGCCGCAACAGGATCGTTAATAATATTGTATTCCTGATCAATAGTTTCAAAAGCTCCAACAAACTGCTGGTTATGTTCTTGCACTGGTCCAGGCAAGGAGTTCAAAACTTGGTTACTGGTTACTGTCTGCGTTACCTCTCTTTGAGGTGGTATCGACGCAGAATTTAAGTAATTATTTAATGAGCTAATTTGGGTTAGAATCGCATTTAAAGTGGAAGCATTGTCGTGACTACGACTACGACGACGGCGCCGCCGTCTATTGTACTTGAATTCAGGCGGCGAACAAGAATTGTCCGAAGTCAAGGAAGAATCCGACATTTTATTATTAGAGTTACAATTCGGAAAGCTACTCACATTTGGCGCTAAATCAATCCTTTCGTTATCCTCAACGTCCACAGCATCCGAATCGTTAGAATCACTCATTATCACTTTTATCTTTCAGTTCTTCTTCGACAAGAGTAACGACGCAATTGAAATAATTGCACGCATACCCCCGTATTTATAGGAACGCTTTCCCGCGCAAACTGTCTAGGTGATGTTCGATAATTCTAAATGTCAAAATATGTTCATAACAAATACTTAAAAACGCAGTGAGAATTATTATGAGGAGAGAAAAGGACAGAAATAGGATGAAATTGCAGTAAAAACATTAAAATAACGACGCTCTCTCATCTTCTTCTTCCCGGACGAGGCGAAGAGAGCATAATAGACAAACTCAAACTCACAAACTCAAAACTCAAAATAATTTAAGTATTCAATATAAGAGCTTGAAGCACACTTATTAAACTACTAGTGTTTTCCCGCGACTTCGTCCGCACAAATTATATACCAGATTTTAAGTCAGATCATAAGCTATCAAACAAAAAAAGTTTCATCAAAATCGGTTTAGTAGTTTTTGCGTGATGCGCGAACAAACAAACAAACACACAAACAAACAGACAGACAAAATTTCTAAAAAAAGGTTGATTTCGAGTCAGGGATACGTAAAAACCATATCGTAATCTTTTTTTGTAAATATCTTGTATAATAATATAATGTACAGAAACACTTCAGTTACAGTTTTATAATAGTTTAGATATGCGGCCAGAAACTCTACAGCACAACACAAAACAATAGAACAGGTTCAAGCAAAATTAGTATTAGAAGTAGAAGTAAACAAGAAGTTTATGAAATCGAAGAATAAGGTCAACCGAAAAAAATTATAATTATGCAAGTCAATAAAGAAAAACTCTTAACAGAATAAAAAAAACTGGGAGCACCAAGCTTCGATTTTCGCTAATTCTTATTTATTCATTACTGTTGCAAGGCCCGTATTATTTAATAGGTACCCAGATCCCAAAACCCGCATTAAAAATAAAAGTATCAAAACTACAATATGGTCTTATTTTTATGAATGACGTGTGTGGTCGGGATCTTCCTTGTCAAGTTGCCGCAGCATAGTGCACGTACATATCTCAAGCAGTAGTGACAATGCAAACTACCTGTTCTAGTCCATCTGTCAAACAGCAGCTCGAAGTCATTTGGAGAACACTATCTTAAAATCTATTTAAATTCTAATCTAATCATCTCATTCCAGTCAGAATGCATTACTGTTTCAGTGGGACTACTGTCTTTTGGCGTAAAACAAAACTGTACTTACCTTACTCAGATTACTTCCTTCAAAATAAAAACATTCTAAACAAAGATCGCATCACAACAAACGCGATGAAATTCCCAACACATTCGAAAATTGGTGAAAATACAGAATATGACGGATTTATACCTTCTCGATCTCTTGGGTTTAATGGCGGTATTGCTTGATTCCTGTGCTGTGCCAGCAGTCGCCTAATTAAGGAACACCCAAAAACGGAGCTACTTCATACGCACCTTTTAATTACAACACAAACAGTATGGATGAGATCAATAGATGCATTATGAATTATGAACAATCACAAATATTAATGCAGTTTGGCGCTACTGCTTTTTAAATCTTTATAATATAAGAAGGTAGTGGGTTCGATTCCCACGGAGGACACCTAGTGATGCACTTTATGCGTTTTAACGCAGTGGTGAATCACCTGATTGTCTGAAAAGAACGAAAACGAAATTCCATGCTTCGGATGGCACGTTAAGCCGTTGGTCCCGGCTACTCTGGTGGTAGTAGTAGTCGTTACACCACATCACTGACACCAGGGCTTACCTACACGATAAAAAGAATATAGTTAATTTTAGTTATTCCTTTGAGTTTGGGCGGCGATATTGGGTGGGACCTGGAACCCCTAGACAGAGCTTTTTCAAGAGGCAATAGCTATTTGTGCCAGTAGCGGTGGAGACTACAGGGCCCTGGGGTACCGAAGCCTTCATTTGATGGAGAGGGGCCGAGACCCCCGCTCCGGGTCGTAGGTAGGAGCTCATGACGGTCGCTGCGCCAGGTATGAACCAGGCTTCTTCTTTATGCGCCGAGTCATTTCTGACACTTTAAATCCGTTAACAAAATATACGAGATCAAAATGAGGGACACTGCATACCTGCATATTAACATTTAACTGACTTTATTCAACTGGATGTCATATCTGCCGAAGAACTGACAACCGATAGGGTGTCAGAGTTCTAGAGTGGAGACCGCGATCTGGTAGGCGTAGTGTGGGACACCCGGCTGCCCGCTGGATAGACGACCTAAAAAGTAGCGGTATCCACTGGATGAGGAAGGCCGAGGTCAGGGATTTGTGGCGCGCCTTGTGAGAGGCCTATGTTCAGCAGTGGACGATGATAGGCTGATGATTTCGAAAGTTCGAGACTAAAAATAGCACTTTTGTATCGGAAAGATTTGCCTGTCAGCAATGGTAGTATCGATGCTGACTCAGTTTTCGTCACTCGGGGATGAATCGGGCTGAACCAGACTGACTTAAAACAACGACTTTCTTCCTATTGCTGCTTTGTCATCTGATACACTTGCGATAGAGTTAATTTAGCCATGTTTGTTAAAAACGGAGTTATCATTTTAAAATTCATTATGAATATCTTCTCATAACATGTATTTTATCGCGCGTAACATGTGGAAAGTTATTATTAACTTTCTGTGTTCCTTGTTATAGTCTATATTTGATTGTCACGAAATTTCACTGTGACTCTTTTTGCAGAAATTGATAAACTCATATCATCTTACAACAGGGTGCTTGTTTGCTATTCACGTACACTTTTCGACTTAAACTTAATTGGAACAGATCCTAAAATCGCTTGCATCTAATATATAAATCCCTTAATTCGTGTTCATAATGTGCAGGTTGTGTAAACAGTAACATTATAACTGTGACATGCGCGGGAGTGGATGTTTGGTCGCTGCCGGTGCGTAATATGATACTTTTGATATTGTAGTTTGTGTTTTAGGGAAGTTTTTTTTTAAATAAGGGATAATTTTTAGTAAAACATTCCGTTAAGTTAACCGTAACCTTTATTTTGTAAATAAATTCATCTTTTAGACATATTTTATCAATCAGCAAGTAAGTACTTAATCAGAAGAGTTTCGTAGCGTAACATCCACGTATCGAATGAGACTTTTATTCGTAGGTACGGATGTCAACTTTTCCATACATATAAAAAAGGGTGTGGTTGTCTTACACACCCTCACCATGACAGTATAGGCATAGAGGCTGATGATTATGTTCTTTTATAAGTTATTGTGTCGATGCTTTCAGTACGTTGCTTATAATTTTTTTTTTTCTATAGTGTAAACTCTATATTAACGAAACTAAAGGGACGGAGTATTTTATTTCGTAAATGGAGATTCGAGTCTTCTTTACATATTATGGAGAGACGAAATAAATCAACTATCTATATAGTCTGATTTATGGGCAGTTTTTCGTTGTGACGATGTTCGTTATGAGGAGGGTACAAATAAGATCCATAACAATAAAATTATAACTATCAGACATAATTAATAATAAAATTTTAAATGCAAACAAATCAAAACAAATTCACATACTAATATATAGACATTAAGTGGCAACACAACGAAAGACAACTTTTTTTTATTTTGTCGTAACATTGCCGGTTTTGTGATCTAGATTCTGATTAATAACTCTGGAACTGGTGGCTTAAACACAAAATGGTTTATTACATTTTGTAATAACCTGATTGTCCTATAACTATTTTAAATATAAAGGTTTCAAGGTGCGACAGCTTTGTAGAAATAAACGTTTTTAGTACCAAAGTTCCAAGCATTCTCTTAACATTAAAAATACAAACAGTTCAACATCTAATCCTTCTTCCTAAGTCTCGCGCTAGAAACTTCGATGGCTTGAAGCCAGTGCTTGATCTCTTCAGGACACTCGGGCTTTTGCTCCACCTTGAGGCCCTTGAACAGCGCGTCAACGTCGACCCCGATCAGGTTCTGACGGGACATCACTATGGCACGGACGAACCCGTCGTTTAATGTTACGAACTTCTGCTCTAGGAATATTTCTTTGTCTTCCCAGTACACCAGCTGTAAAAGAATTTTAGAATGTTTACTAGGCGTCTAGATAAAATATGTAGTAAGTATAGGGTCACACGAAGAGAGCCTCCCTGAGTGACTTAGTGAGATCACACACGATGAAGCACTGACGGAGCAGCAGACGTCAGTCCGTCATTTGCGAAGCAATGAGATGTATTAAACCGCACGTAGGAAGCACACACGGTGCGTCAATCCGCATCGTGTGTGCTTCTACGTGCAGTTTCATACAACTCCTTGCTTCACAAATGACGGACTGACGTCTGCCGCTCCGTCTGTGCGTCATTGTGTTTGACAGCTTAGTAGGTACCCAGATTAGTGTTACGCTCCCTGGTAAATTATCAAGCCTCTAATGCTGGTTGACTATTCTCTTCGCCACGATGGCGAGTGAACCTCAATGACATGCTATCCAATTACGCTATCGCGTCGACAAGAGAAGAAAAATAAATACCTAACGTGGTCTCCTTCCTCTGACGTTGTCTCTCGCAACACTGAAGCTTGACTTTTTATATGAAAACCAGACAACATAACGACATAGAACTAATAAGAACCGTGATGAGAACCCAGGACTTCTGTTTTGGCAATACGACATAACTATTATAACCACCAGGTATAAATACATCACTTTAAAGAACATTTGTGATTTCTGCTGCTAAGCCCTTTTTTGTTTTTTTTATCCTTTTCGAAACGCGAACAGAATTCTAACGCGTCCCAAACTTTCCGCGGAGGAACTAAATTTATCCTAATTTGAATAATTTCATGCGGTAGTGTGGGTCCTATACAGGGCGTAAGGAAAAGTATAATTAACCTTTAAACCACAGACTCTACCCATCAAACTGAACACCCTGTAGAAGCTCAGTAGTCGAGCAGCTTCGCAGGTTCTTATTATCAGATCTCAATGGTCATTTTCGAAGCTTTATATCCGAAAACAATATATAATACGAGATCAAAATGACACACATTGCGTACCTACGTTTTTAAACATCTAACTGGCTTCCCTATTAGCAATTATGTACTCTGTGCTATTAGCAAGAAAGTAAGTAGGTATTTCACTTAGCTAATGAATATAATTTACTGTATTTATTGTATAAGTGAAGTCATTGAACTTCATTAAAATTAGTATGAGGTCTTTTATCTTCGACTTATCGAAGCTTTATATCCGAAAACAATATATAATACGAGATCAAAATGACACACATTGCGTACCTACGTTTTTAAACATCTAACTGGCTTCCCTATTAGCAATTATGTACTCTGTGCTATTAGCAAGAAAGTAAGTAGGTATTTCACTTAGCTAATGAATATAATTTACTGTATTTATTGTATAAGTGAAGTCATTGAACTTCATTAAAATTAGTATGAGGTCTTTTTGGTATTTTGAAGTAAAGTTGCTACGCGTAAGTATATTTTTTATTTATTTCCAAATAATAAATTGCAAGCTTACCTTAGTCTCGACTTTGTAAGCAGTAAAGATAGGGATAGGCCTCCTATATCTGATGCTGGAAGCTCCCTGGACAGCATGGCCGTTGACTGCCATGATGTTGGTGTAGATGCCGGTGCGGTCGTAGAAGTGGAACCTTCCAAAGTCAAGCTCCCGCACGTACCTGGCGTTGTTCATGTGAGAGAAGAAGATATCCACGTCTTGGGTGGTACAGAAACCTGGAAAATTTTAACAGTTGAATTATCGTATCTTTTCACACGATTATGAAGGTTTTTTGTATACCTACACACAAAAAAACTATAAAACTACAAAAAAAAAGTGAGAACACACATTGTGATTCTCATGCATACATAAACATCATTTCAGGGTGGTCAGAAATCACCTTTAGCCAATGATACCTATACAGGGTGTTTCATAAGTAACAATAAATTTTTAAAACTCTTAAGGGGGTTGTTTAGTCCGTCAAACTTTCTCTATGGGACCAACATCGAAATCGCGAAAAAAAAAATTTATATCCCATACATATTTTAGCTCTAGTCGATTTGTAGAGTATAGAACATAATTTTTTTTTTCGCGATTTTGATATTGGTCCCATAGTGAAAGTTTTTCAGTTTGATGGTCTACACCACCCCCATAAAGGTTTATTTGTATTTTTGTAACACCTTGTATTATCATAATGACGAGGCAAGAAAGAGTTGTTGGCGGTTGATAGGGTAAGAATTCCTATGCACAAAACCACTGCAAAGTAAATCGTATCCCCACATCGTCTTGTACGACATTCACGGAAAGAAATTAGGTAGGCAGTCCATTCTAGGCCGAAACCACACGGTTTTCATTGGGAATATTTTTTGGGGTTTATTATTTTTTGAATCACTAGAAGTCATCTGCTTATCATCCCGCGCGATTCATAAATGTTGACTACTATTTGTCTGAGGGAATGGACAATAATGTTCCTTTACATAGGCGAACAAGTTGACTACTTTGTCCTAAATGGGCATTCTTTACATGTGCTTGCTTGCGTTTTTGCCAAAAGTGGCGTTGGTCTGCACTTTGATGTGCAGAGGCTCTGCTGTTCCCATTGAAGACAATAAGCGTGAGGGTAAACCTAGCATTGAAAGCAAACTACATGTTAAATACACCTAATAAATAGTACCTACATGATTATAGGTAATAATAATGATATACAAATGCAGTAATACTTTACTTTACACCTAAGTACTCGACATAATTAACATTAAATACGACTATTGTTTAATTGCATTTCCATAGTGAGTGAGTGAGATTACTTTATTAGTATTAATTAACTACCTTTTTCTTTTAGGAAAAGATATGGTAGGGTTTTCTTTCATCCAACTTTTACGAACCCAAAATTATTGAATTTAGAGGATTTCTATTTATTTTTCTATTTGAAACCTTGTAAGAAATTATAAAATTTTGTTAAATTTGATTTTAAAGTATATTTGAAACAAGGTCGTATTTTTCTTACGTTCGTGGCGTACTTATACGAGGCGACTAATGGATGAGATGTTTTCTAATGGTTTGGGGGAAAAGGCCACCTACCATCATCATTTAATGGTTTTATTTTGGAACCATAGTTTGTGGTTGTAGCCAAGTTTTTGGCGATTCCAAAAGGGTCATGATTTTTTTTTCGTTCTTTTTTTTTATATTGGGAATTTGAACCCTGAGGTTATGTCAGCCGTGATTGTGAGTGTATTAAAAAATAAAACGGTGAAAATAAATTTATGCTGTTTCACCACTTCTGGGTAAGTTCTTGTTAGCTTATCAGACAAATAGTTTGACATATTTTGTATGAAATTATGTCAAAATATCTGTCGAATAAGCTAACAAGAACTTATTCAGAAGTGGTGAACCAGGCCCTAAGTATAATAATTTAGTCCAGTTGCATAACTTTAAAGAGTGATTGTACTGTACCCATGAGACTGAACAACTTTCCCAATTTATTTAAACTTTCTATCCGATGATTGCATTTAGTATGACAAGTCCTAATTTTTTTTTACTTTTTTCCTAGAGGTTCCTTACTTTGTTCAATATCTTGACTACTATGATGCTGTCTGCACCGTATAGTAGGTATAGGTTCCATACTAAACAATCAAAGGGTCAAGGTAAAGGTATCTAACCTTATTAATATACAAAAGGTACCAAGACATAAAATGAAACTTACCGTAAATAGTTGTGGTGTCATTAACATTGCTCTTCTTTCCTAACAATCTTCCAAGACCTATAGTGAAAGCTATCCGTATGAAATAATTCACATCAAGGAAGACGTACAGAAGAATTATCACTGTCGCTATTATACAATACATTTTAAATTAATATTTAAATCTCTGTTTAGACTAACTAACCAGCCAACACAAGTTAGAAGCACAAACTAACATAACCTTAGTAAGTTCTGATAATGTTGTGTGCCGGTTTGCTGGTGACGTCAGCTGGAGTGAACGTAGGCACAGGTGACTGACCACAGCTTGCCACAGCAATGAGTTCTAACCGGTCTACGGACGCGAAGTTAGCTGCGAGGTGACTAAGCAGCGTTTCTACTTGCCGATGCCATGCATCGCAAATTGTTGCCCAAGTATACAAGATGTTACAAAAATACAAATAAACATTTAAGGGGGTGGTTTAGACCATCAAACTGAACAACATTCACTACGGGACTAAACTAATATCGAAATCGCGTAAAAACTAAACTAAACTATAATATACTCGAGCTAAATGTACCTATGGGATAGCAGATTTTTTTTCGCGATTTCGATGTTGGTCCCATAGTAAAAGTTGTTCAGTTTGATGGTCTAAACAACCCTCATAAAATTTTTATATGTTTATTTTTACTTTTGTAACACCCTGTATATCACATTCCACTATGATTGATAAACCCTAGGATGAAAACAAAAACCGAACATCGTAGTGTTTTGTTTCTTCGGAAATCGACTATACAGATGGTTTAAATATAGAGTCCTTATATGCCGACGGTAAGGGAATAATCAGACCGTCAATCTGAAAAAATTTCTGTTTGGGACCAAGGTCGAAATCGTAAAAAACCAGCTGTTTCGTACAAATCGGCAATCCAACCAGGAGTGCGCTTTTTGAAAGTCATACGTTGAACTCAGTAGTAGAAAATGTCATAATTACTATCGAGATACACATCTTTCTACTGCTGATTTGACTTTCAAAAATCGCACTCCTGAAGTATGATTTATGAAAGTAAAATCAGTAGTAGAAAGATGCATATCTCCATAGTAGGTAATATTGTAATTTTCAAGTGCTGAATTCAAAGTAGGAGTTTCGGAAATCCCACGCAAGAACCAAATGTATGGAACAGCTAATTATTTCGATTCGATTTCAATAGCATAAAGAAAGTTGTTCGGTTTGACAGTCTGATTATCCTGTTAAAAAACTGTTAACATATTAAGTTGGGTCCTGTAAGGTATCTATCATACCTATTCACATTTTACTAGCAGCCTAAACTCTGTTCAATATCAGACGAAACGTATAGTAGTAGTGAGCCCATTTACTTTGAAGAAGAAAAAAACATCTTAAATGCGTTTTGCAAACATTGCAAACAACTGATCCAACGAAATCAACGTTATTTCTGCTGTTTTTTTACACTATGATACAAAACATGAAATTAATATATTTTATTATCTATCACATCCAATGATCACATCACTTCCATTCAACCTATGATGGTTATACCATCCTTAACTTTCGACTAGTAATTGCCAAGCTTCCCAACCAAGTCTTTATATAATCTGGACAGGCTGGTTTATCCTCGATTCCAGGAATACTTGACAGTAGTGCTTCAACAGGGTTTCCATAATTTCCAATAGCGTGCTGACGAGAAACTAGGAGACATCGCACTTTATTATCCCGTAGAGTTATTACTTCGTGTTCGAAGAATAGCGAAACATCGTCCCAGTAAACCAGCTGGAAGAGAAATTGGGATTAGTGTAGTGTTAGATTTACAGATGGGTACGAAGTTGAGATACTTTTAGGAAAGTATATGGACATTTTATTACAGATAGGTTTGCGTTTGCGAGTATGCAAATACAAGGTGGAGATTTGTAATTAGCGTACAGTTATTTAAGGATGTGTTTACTCTTTAATAATTGCTGTAAATCTTCCTAAGAATAATAAAATAAAAAATAAAAAAAAATAAAAAAAAACAATAATTTTTTATATTTTTAAATTTATCTAGAACGATTTCCAGCAAACTATTGAAACAGTCTAATCTGTGACCTAAGTATACAGGGTGTAGGGAATAGTATCATTAATCTTTAAACCACATACTCTACCCATCAAATTGAACAACTTTGACTATGGGAGCAACCAGTTAGAGCAAAAAAAACATCAGCTTGTCGATAACACTCAAACTGCAATACCAACACGACTCAAATGTATGACAGCAGATTTTTTTGTTCTGATAGATTTGTTCCCATAGTAAAAGTTGTTCAGTTTGACGGGTAGAGTATGTGGTTTAAAGGTTAATGGTACTTTTCCTTACACCCTGTGTAGGTAGGTGAGGTAGAGATAGAGAATTTGGTATTTACCTACAATGTTTAATCCACCTTTATTTTATCTACACGATCTATTGCAATTTTACCAGTATAATGTATTTTTTAAATGCTGAAAGTTCTTTAAGGAGATGATCAAATCACCAAACTGAACAACTTTTAGGACTAAAATCGAAATCCTATTTATCATCACCTTTTAAAACATGTAACCCAGTAAGTATGTATTTAGGGTTTTTCAAGTTCCAATGATGGGTCAAATGCGAAAAAATTACCTTCGTATTTATCTTGTAAAACGCAAACAATGGAATAGCTTCCGCCTGTAAGGTGAGTGTGCATCCTTGCAGAGATTTTATATCAAGCATTCTACTCCGTCTGTAGATGCCAGTCCTTTCGTAGAAATTGTACCTTGCGAAGTCCAGGTCACGGATTATCCTTGCCAAACGGAGGTTCTTAAATGCGAAATCGCAATCTTGAAATGTACACCAACCTGTGATATACAGGGTTAAATACTGGTAATTAGATACATTCCTTTAAGCACGTAATAGTAGAAATAGTAAGCTATCAATTTAGCCCTAGAATACCTTATACTAATGTTAAAGTGTTTCTGAGCAATTTAGAATTTTTGTTTTTTATTTATTTAACACTTTATTGCACACATAATACACTTTTTTGCTCATATAATATATAGTGTGTGTAATATATACACACACAAAAAAAACAATATAAAGTATACAAATACATGTACAAAGGGCGAGCTTATCTCTAAAGAGATTTCTTCCAGCAAACCCGCAACAGAGACAGTTTCTAAAGTGTGAGGCAGACAAAATGTGTACAGCACAAATGATAAAACTAGATACTTAGATGGACTTTAATAATTATATATAATATATATATACCAATATATACAGGGTCCAACTTAATATGCTGACACTTTTTTAAGGGGATGATCAGACCATAAAACTGAAACACTTTCTGTATGGGACCAACATCGAAATCGAGAAAAAAAAATCTGCTGTCCCATATAAAACTGCAAACCGACTCGAGCCAAATGTATGGGACAGCTGATTTTTTTTTCGCGATTTCGATGTTGGTCCCATAGAGAAAGTTGTTCAATTTGATGGTCTGAACATCCCCTTAAAAAAGTGTCAGCATATTAAGAAGGACCTATACAAGGTGTTACAAAACTACAAATAAACATTTAAGGGGGTGGTGTAGACCATCAAACTGAACAACTTTCACTATGGGACCAATATCGAAATCGCGAAAAAAAAAAAATTATGTCCTATACTCTACAAATCGACTAGAGCTAAAATATGTATGGGATTTAAAATTATTTTTTTCGCGATTTCGATGTTGGTCCCATAGAGAAAGTTGCTCAGTTTGACGGTCTAAACAACCCCCTTATGAGTTTCAAAAATTTATTGTTACTTATGAAACACCCTGTATAAATATAAATTATAGATACAATAAACATATATAAACTATGGCTTATATTAGAGAGTGATAGTGTTCATTCACTTGCTTTTTCAAATAATTCCCTGAGTAAATTTTTAAAAAGTACAGATAGTTTCTTTTTTTTTCTCTTCTGGTACTCAGAGTGACTCAGACATACATTGTTGAAAGCTAAAACATAACAACTTTTCGCTATAACATTGACATGGGGACGTATTCAAACTAACTAAAAAGAACCTTTGGTCTATACTAAAGAAATATTATTTGGCTTGGTAAAAAAGGGTTAAAGCATGGTCAAAGAATAGAAAATAGGAACTTTCAATACAGGTGATTGTTTGTATAACCAAAATTAGTGATTTCATTACTTTTCTAAATAATGCACACAAATGTTTTGTATGTAAGTAGATGATTTCATTATTTTTTGAAACAATGATTTAGAAACAAAACAAAAATGTGCAATATGTAAATAGGTATAAAGTTCAGAATTTGAATTGAAAGTAGTAGGTATTAGTATCAGACAAAACTTAGGCAACAAAGTAATCTATTTCAATCATATAGGACAAGTAACTAAAACTTATAAATGGTATTAACATTGAAAGAGATTGAAGTAAGACCTTTTTTTAGAGATATAAAAACCTTCAAACAAGCTTTAAACAAATCAGCAATTAAAATAGATTTTCATAACATCCTCTGAAATGTCTTTCCATATAAAGGATATATAAAAGACCTATGTAGGAATCAAATAAATATTTATTGCTTTTTCAATTAACTGAACTGGACTTACCGTATATTGTTGAAACCTCTTTCAGGGTATATCTTTGCTGGAATACGCCACTGAACATTGTGTAAATCGTACGCAATCCATAATTAACATCAAACAGAATATACAAAACAAGTATTAGTGCTAATATCAACATGGTTAATTACAAAAATAATATAAATTGACTATAGGCACTCGAAGAGACAATGCGACGGTTCAACACGATAATATGGGTTGATATGTAGATTTTATGGTAAACCACTATTGTTCTAAAAAGATATCGACCAAAATAATTTGACCCTTGGATAAAAGTGTTACGTTTTAAAAGTAAAATCAGTCAGAATTGACAAAAATGCTGCATCAAAGTTTAGTATCAAACCAAAATATTTTGGTTCGTATATTGGTATTTCTTGATCTTGTGGTGAGGTGAGAATGACTTTACCACTTCTGGAAGAGACAGGGACCGGCGAACTGAGATATTATGCCCAATTGTGAGAGCCCGTTTTGCTCAGTGTGACTTGAATTCTCTTCGTCAGCAAGCCGATCATATAAAGAACTGCGACGGACCAATCATTGTATCGAATGAGTTAATGTTTTGATGCTTATATTATAATTTGCGAAGCGCCTTTTTATTACGTCTGTAAACCGAAATAATTCAAACGAGTGTATAAAATTTTTCACTAATAGCCTGCATACTTGATGCTGCTAAAGAAGGTACCTACGTACGAACGCAGTTACCTTACAGTTAACCAAAAGGTAACATGTTTTTTTTAACTAAAAAGATTAATGTAATTAAGTATCAGGAGTGTGATTTATTACTATTGAGATATGCATCTTTCTACTGCTGATTGACTTTCAAAAATCATACTTTAGGATTGCAATTTTCGCAAGTCAAATCAGCAGTAGAAAGATGCGTATCTCCTCCATATTAATTTTGACATTTTAAACTGCTGAGCACAGCGAATGAGATCCAAAAATCGCACGCCTGTACCTACCTAAGTACCATTTGATAATTGGTATCAGTAAAATGTTAAAATTGTTATTCCTGTTATAGTTAATTAAGTTTGATGCAAGTTCTCAAAGACACTGTCACCAGTTTTCTGGCAATAGATTTATCTAGGGTGTCACTTTGTCTTCATTAATAAGATAGTCACGGATTTGTTACCGTCAGTGATAATAGCCGGAGGTTATAAAACTATGCCGGAGGTGTGGAGGGGTGGAATGTTTAGTTTAACAATTAGTGGACAGATTCACAGAACTTCACATTTTCCTGGGGGTTCACTTCTATTCTCTTGAGACTGGGTTCTTATATTAGTACAAATTGAGATGGTAAGCTAATATGGGGTAGCCTTAAGTCGTGGATCAAATTAAATCGGGAGATTCCACTCACTAAATTAAACAATAACAACTTGGTATATCTACCATATTTATGTATATAAAACCGTGGACAACCTTTTGGTAACTCTGTCGATGACACGATAATCACTTTTAGTGCGAAGCAAACTTGTTCGGTTCCCATTCGCCTTCAACGTTTTTTGTGTAGGTATATTTTCGGTGTGTAAATAAATAATATTAGTTTTATATACCTACCTCTACATTATCTATAAATTATGGTGTAAAATATTACTTATACTAGAGTTTACCCGCGACTTCGTCCGCACAAATTATATAGGTTCAAAGTTTTAAGTCAGATCATGACAAATCGGTTCAGTAGTTTTTGCGTGATGCTGCTATAAGCATACAAACAGACAGACAAACATTCTAAAAATAGTTAATTTGGAGTCCGGGAGACCTAAAAACCATAACGTACTCTTTTTCATGTAAATATCTTCAATGTACGGACACGTCTTTTACAGTTTTATAATAGTTAAGATTGGTTTCAAATAAAAACAAATTCCATGTTTATTAAAAATTATAATAGTAATAAAGAAGGTAACATTAGACTAACAGTAGTTAGAAGCATAGGTGACTATCGCATCGCCATCGGATTGGGAAATTATAGCGTCGTATTTGGGTTGCAGTATTTAAAACTTAATCCCTATTATACTATTTTGTCATATTCGATACGACGACGATGCGATACAAAACTCTTCTTCCAACTACAGAGCGAAAATTCTTTGGCGTTAAATATCAATTTATCACGGATAACAGCAGTTGGTAAACTTAGCTTAACTTTAACTAAAAGTAAGTACACACATCATAGGTACGAATACAAAAGGTAATATGATTTGTTTATTTAATAGTAGGTATTATATTTTATAACAGACTAGCTTTTGATCGCGACTTTGTACGTATGTTTCGATTTTCGAAAAATCCTCTCTTAGAAGCCGTGGTGGTCCAGTGGCGAGTAACCTTGCCTGCCGTGCAGGAGGCGGTGGTTCGATCCCCGTCCAGGCCGACTCGTACAAATGAGTTTTTCGGAATTTATGTACGATTTGTAACACCACTGGCTTTTCGGTGAAGGGAAAAATCGTGAAACCTGCATGCTTCAATTTCGAGGCATTTATTGTACCCACTGTCCATTATAAATAGCGACGGGCTGAACCCCCGTCACACTGGACAAAGTTTCGGTACTAATGGTGAAACGTACCGTGGATGTTCTGAGGTTTCAGAATATCTCTGACTACCCCCTCGGGGAATATAGTCGTGAGCATATGCTTATGCCTTTCTTAGTGCACCCCTACCTCCTTTGTAGAAGAAAATATTCCGTGTTTTTCTAACGGTGAGTTGCCGTCAGAACATCATTTTTAGTTTGATATGGACTGGGATGGGACTTGGTCTTAAAAAGGTAAAATGACCACATGTTATGGTAGATAATAATAATAACTTTAACATTTAAGCTAATTCGATTTGCGACACTATCACAGAACAAGAGTTCAAATTGATGTCATTAGACTCTTTAGTAAATAAACTGATTTAACTGAGCTGATTAAGAGCCTATCGAGCCTATTGTGCTGCCCCCAATCGTATTTTTTTTATTTCTAAACACTTAAACAACATTTCGAAAAAACAAGAATGTCACGTTGTAGTCCTGTTGTTGTTGGCTTTTAATTTATCGCAACATTACGGATTATTATGTTTTACGCTTGAAGCTATATATCTTTAAAACCAAAAGTGCTAATCCGCATAACTACAAACATTATAAAAACAAATCCGCAGTGAACCGATAAATTGAAAATCAGCAATGACTACAATGTGACATTCTTGTTTTTTGGAAATATAGTTTAATTGTTTAGAAATAAAAAAAATACTATTGGGGGCAGAACAATAGGCTCGGTGCAGCCTTAAATAATGTGATTAGTATGGGTAGGCCAACTTTTTAATCTCTATATTTTCCTCCTATATGTTTCATGGGCAAAGTTGTTCGGTATGATGAGTACAATCACCCTTTAAAGTATTGTGACTGTCGAGTTGTACAATTTGCATTTGGGTTACGATTTTTTGTTTTTCAAATTTATCTAAAGAGGTGTCATCCCTGAAAAAAATCTCACACAAAAATGTAGCTGAGCGAATAGAAGCTCTATCGGCCAGCAACTAATAAAATAATATGAACAAGAATAAAGACGGAAGGTTTGAACTCAAATAATTCCCATTTATTTTGCTAAATGCCTTTTGCTATAAAAACAGAGCGGAAGGTATTTTCTAACACTGAAAAGAGCGTCCTCAACAAGTTTCAAAACCTGACCAACTTTACTTATAAATAAACAAATTGCACTTAAAGACCTTAAGCCTAACGATGACTGTTACACTGTCTACAATCAGGCGAACACGGATTACAAAGACCTGGAGGCGGATGAGAATGCTGGAACGGCAGCAACAGAGGCGCTGACAATGTGTTCAGCCCCGGCAGCGGCACCAACCAGTCTCCGCAGACCCTGCCCATGACGAGGGCTGGCAACAGAGGTGCTCGGGGACCTACGGGTCTGAAGGCAGACCATCGCGTTTCTACCTCCTCCGTGCTGGAAACTAATGCTTCGAAGCTCGAAGTGTGTGGGAGGATTTTGTCGCGTTGCCCCTGAAATTATTTGTCTTTTGGTAGTTTGAAGAATGTCCTTATTGATAATGTTTAGGGTTTTTCTATTTCCACAGAGGTGCTTCGTATAAATTCATACAGACCAGTGGGTCGCGGTCGCTAGGATCGGAATACTGCCTCTACAAGGATTTGTTTATTTTTATTTATATTATAAAGAAGAAATTACATACCTATGTATTCGTTTTCTTATTTATACCTTCTTTCAGAAAACCATTACCTACTACGTTTAATTGACTGAGGAGAGCCGCTGTTTACAGCTCAGAGGATTTTACAGTGCAACGTTTATTTTATAAAAGAAATAATAGGCAGCTGCCTATTCTTTTGACAGAATTGACGATTGCAATTAGGTAGACATAGTAGTCATTTAATGCTACTTAGTAGCATTAGTAGTAAATGAGAATGAGAATTTACCTTAATATTTTAAGATTCAATTCATTAAGTAGGTAGGTATGTGCTTTTAAATAAATGTATGTGAATGAAATGGCTTTCATTTTATTAAACGTTGTTGTATTATAAAGGGTGTAACAAAACACCATAGTAATACTTAAGGGGGTGCTTCAAACCATCAAACTAAACAACTTTTACTATAGAGCCAACTTCGAAATCGCGAAAGAAAAATCATCTGTCCCATACAAAACTGCTGTACCGACTCGACTATATGGGACAGCTGTTTTTTTTTCGCGATTTCGAGGTTGGCTCCATACTGAAAGTTGTTTAGTTTGATGGTCTGAAGCACCCCCTTAAGTATTACTAGGGTGTTTTGTTACACCCTGTATTAAGTGTAGGTACTCACATGGGTAGCGATGAAGTGCTCGACGGCTCGCAGCAGATCGTGGTGGCAGCGCCGCAGCACCAGCTCGAGCACTATAGCAAGTGTGGTAGGTAAGTGTACTCACATGGGTAGCGTTGAAGTGCTCGACGGCTCGCAGCAGGTCGTGGTTGCAGCGCCGCAGCACTAGCTCGAGCACTAGCTAGTGTGGTAGGTAAGTGTACTCACATGGGTAGCGTTGAAGTGCTCGACGGCTCGCAGCAGGTCGTGGTTGCAGCGCCGCAGCACCAGCTCGAGCACTAGCTAATGTGGTAGGTAAGTGTACTCACATGGGTAGCGTTGAAGTGCTCGACTGCTCGCAGCAGGTCGTGGTTGCAGCGCCGCAGCACCAGCTCGAGCACGGAGCGCTTCTTGCCGGGGAACAGCTTCCGGAGCATCTCGAGCCCGGCGGTGCTGACTGTACCTTCGCCTTCCTGGCCGTCTTCATTTGTGCCGACGCTACGGTGGAAATTAATAACAAATAAAAAATATATCTTTTACCCGCGAATCCGGGTTCCGCCATCGAGATAAAATATATACCAGTTTTTAAGTCTAATCGTATGCTTTCAAATACCAAAGTTTCAACAAAATAGGTCCAGTCGTTTTTTATGCACGAACAAACAAACAAACTGGTAGACAAAAAAATCTGTAATTTTGAGTAAGGGACACCTAAACCAGTATAATAAATCTAGTACTACATACCTAAACTATAATCGTGACCTTTCTTTTTTGTAAATATCTTCAATGTACAGAAACACTTCTGTTACAGTTTTATAATACTTATAGTAGTGTAGAAGGTGTAGAACTTAGACTAAGGTGTAGAAGTGTAGATGTACCTACTAGATTAAAATTTTCTCACAAAATAAATATCGTGGAAAGAATAATAAAAAAAAATCTTATCTACCACTCCGGACGGAAAGCATAAATTTTCGTCTCGCTGCGCTTAACAAAGTTGCCGCTTTCAACCTCCGTCGAGGAGAAAAATAGTATACTAACCTCGGGCAGTAAATAAGAAAGCCTCAGATCACATGTTTGTTAACCTCGGCTTCGCCTGGGCTCGGTCCTCGATCTGAGACCTTTCTTACTTTCCTGCCCACGCCACGGTGTGTAATCTAAACTATTATTAAACTGTAACTGAAGTGTGTCTGTACATTGAAGATATTTAAAAAAAAAAGATTACGATATGGTTCTTAGGTACCTATCCCAGACTGAAAAACAACCTTTTTTAGAAATTTTGTTTTTCTGTTTGTTTGTTTGTTCGCGCATCACGCAAAAACTACTGAACCGATTTTGATGAAACTTTTTTGTTGTGATCTGACTTAAAATTTGGTAAGTATTTATATAATTTGTGCGGACGAAGTCGCGGGTAAACACTAGTCTACTATAACATTCGTTTTTTTCTATTCCGTAAATATCTTCAATGCAATGGAGGGAAGTCGGATATTAATTTTTCCTACTCCTATCATCTTTTGTTAAATTTATTGCGGGTTCCAAAGGCAGATTAGTTAGAATCATCCCCCGTGCTCGCTGGACTTCATTGTCAGGTGTTGTGAGTGGTCGCCTTGTGTGGTGAACCTGGTTTACAGGAATTACAGCGGTGGGATGCGTGGTGGGCATAAACCCGTTTAAAATAGTCGTGTTACCCGACTTCAAAACGATGTAATGTTTAAAGTTGCATTTAATTGAAATGCGATCTCGTTGATATCTTTCCTACGGTCATTTTACTTTTCAACAAAAGACATCAACGAAGCTATCAAACAAAACTAAAAATGAAGCACGCGTTAAATGATGTATCAGAGAGGGTGTTTTAGACTTCCAGATCAAACTGAACAACTTTCACCATAGAGCCAACATGGAGAATTAAAAAATCTGTTGTTGCTTACAAAACTGCAGCTCCTACTTGACCCAAATGGGACCGCTAATTTTTAAATTATTTTTTGTTGTTGTTATAAAGTTGTTCAGTTTGATAGTCTAAACTAAATTACCCAATTAAATATTAATACGGTGTTTTGTTGCACCTTGTACAGTACCTAACCTAAGCATTGAATTTTAGGCTTGCTATACATTGTTACGAATCCAACCAAATCGAATCAAATCCAAATAGTATAGTCTGTCTATAAAGTCGTGACATGCATGTTTGAGGAACTAATCATTTCAGTTTGGTGGTGTTGCCAGGTTATCCTTGATTTTGACGTTCTTGCGTGGAGACAGCGCCCTCATTTTTTGTCAATTCTTTATAGACAGACTGGGAGTCGCGTTGTGGATCTGCTAGTGGGTGGTCGCGTTTCGCGTGTCGCTCGTCGGTTGCCCCCTCCCAGCTCGACAGCGGGGCTCCAGTGGTGGCTCAAGATAGTGTTCTTTTGTAAGAACAACCCTTGAAGTCACCAAAATATCTTCATAACCGTACAACGTCAAGCACTTTTGCTACAAAAACTCGACATTGGCAAAATCATCACAAACCAAGATGGCAGCCATATTTTAAAAATAGAATAGAATATAATAGAATAGACAGACTGTATATACTTACCTAATGTTTCAAGCTTTGATCGTGTGAAACAGGGGGTATTAAAGTAACCTACCGAGTAGCGGAGTTGCCGGCGGAATCAGGTGAAGTGGCGCAGTCCGGGAGAGAGTCGCTCGTCTCACTGTCGATGTGGATGGGCTGCGACAAACAAAACACTGTTGGACCACAAGCTTACAAAAATACAACTTTTTGTCGGTGCTACGAGTATGGAGGGAAGTCGCATATTAATTTTTCCTACTCCTATCATCTTTTGTTCATTGCGGGTTCCAAGACGGATTAGTTAGAGTCATCCCCCGTGCTCGCTGGACTTGATTCTCAGGTATTTCTGTTTATATTGAAAACCAAGTATAAACAACGGACAGTCCGTGGCAAAAATAAGGAATAATTTTTTGTTTAGTCCGTATACGATACTATTTTAAATTTAAGGCTGGGCCACACAGAGTGCAGCTGTGAGCTGGCAGTGGTTGTAAACTATGGAATTATATGCGAGGTGTTACTCTAAATGCAGTACGGCGCGGCTGCGGAACAGCTGCGGAACGGTAGCCGGTAGTCCAGCCTTTAAACGTGGTCATCCAAGCCATTGGAGTCCAGTGGGGCGGTATTCAGTTAAGACTGGATTCGGAAACTATGAAAGTTGCTTGTCCTACGATGTTGTAACTTTAAGTAGTTATAAATAATTAATGTATTATCTACTAACAACATTATGAACTTTGGCTGAAATAAATTGATTTTATTTAGTAATACGAGTATCAAAAAAATACATTATGTGAAATAAAAATTAAAATTCTTATAGACAAAATTACAAAAGTTTGCAATTCCATGTTAATTCCATTCACCATGTCTTAAAAACTAGAATCTGTACACTGTACCCTTTTGTCTTGTGTGTGTAATTTTGTAATGTGCATACGAATATTTGCTAAGTTTGTAATTATTTCAGTTACCAAAATGTCTGTATCAGCTGCACAGTATGTTCGTAAAACTACATCAGTCTTCGGCATCATAGGCCTATCTATCAGGTGATATGAAACCCCAGTACATTGTAATTGTAAATATACTTACAGTATGATCATCGGCAGCCGAGTCAGGCTCTGGCCCTGGACTGGGGCAGGGTCCCGTGACCCTCATGCCGTAGATGCGGCCTGGCGGCAGGGCCTGCAGCGCCGTGCCGCTGTCCACCGACGCCAGGTGCAGGGCTATCTTGTCCTCCGCCGCCTGCTGTCTCTTTAGTGCCACCTGTTGGGGTGCTACTGTTTGTGATTTGGTTGAGTTTGGAAAGTTATATTGCGTGGAGGAAATATTATATGCGACAACTAATGAACACCGTCACTTTATTTCTTCATCACAACAATATTTATGAAAACTATCATGGCGTAACACAGAACAGGCTAAATAAAAAAATATAAAATTAAAAGAAAATTTAAAAAATTTTTTTGCATGGTTATATTACATTGTACTGGAAACTATGAATACCTTCGAATCAATGCAATTTGTGGCATGACTCTTAAATTCATTATTCTTCTATGATAGAACATAAAACTACATAAACAAATCCATCTTCATAGTTTTCGGTGGAAAAGATATCACGTGATGTTATTTAGTTTTATTAGGGTGAAGGGACGAGCGTCAGGAATCCTAATGTTGATAAATTAATTTAGCGGAAAATCAATGACAAACAGTCAGTGTTTGTGTTTGCAGTTGGCCCTCTGGTCCCGGGAGCCCTGGGCCATCCCACCTCATTGCCAACGTAAACAGAACTTGATCCGACCACCAAATCAAATAACAACTGGACCGCTACGGAATATGTTATCGACTGATCGTAATATTGATAGAAGCTGGTTTTATATCACGATTAGTCTGAAAAATACTTTTTTCAAATTCTAATTTCGGATGTAAAGAGCCCTTAATTTTTTACCCGTAAGATGCAGCACTAAAGTCTGACCGATAAATCAATAGCTTAAAAAATATGTAAGTAATTGTAACATTTGTAGCGCAAGGTATAAAAAAAGTAAGTTAAAAGACTGTAGGCTGTAGAGTAGAACCCCAATGAAGCGCAATATAAGGCTTTACGCCAAGCGGGCTATTTAAAAGGGTCCTTATTCTTAATATACTGACACTTTTTTAATGGGATGATCAGACCATCAAACTGAACAACTTTCTCTATGGGACCAACATCGAAATCACGAAAAAATAAATCAGCTGTCCCATATAATTATTTGGCTCAAGTAGGTTTGTAGTTTAGTATGAAACAACAGATTTTTTTTCGCGATTTCGATGTTGGTCCCATAGAGAAAGTTGTTTAGTTTGATGGTCTGGTCATCCTCTTAAAAAACTGTCAGCATATTAAGTTGGAACCCGTATAGGTAGGTACTTCTGCCAGTTTAGATTGATGGAAGCAAGTTATCTTTCGTTGCCGCTTCAAAAGTATTTTTAAACTCACTGACATCGCTTTACAAATACCATCGAATAGGTAGTGCTTTTCGAAGGATTCCGAAGGAAATAGACCAGCGATATTCCAAATTAATAAAAGCTCACCAAAAACAAACCGGAACAACATCCAATAAGTTACCTAAATCAGAAATAACACGCAATTTAGAGGCGTTAATGTGTTCTAATGCAGTGAAATCGAGATCGGCTAATGTTCATACAAAAAACGAAATCCCGCTAACCGCACCATTTTAACCCATATCGCTTGGAAGTAAGGGTTCTGTCAGGGTGTTTCTTATGTGGTTTGAACGCTAATGCGCGTCTCGGCTGTGGGTTTATTTGAACAAGTGGCAGTGTTTACCGCTAGCGCCGGATGAACATCGATCGGTTTACTCTGTAATGCATCGCTGTCGATGTCCCACTTGCATCTCGATTTTATGAGGAAATGCCTATCTATAATGTTGTTTTAGTTACCTATTGAATTCACTTGTCGTGGCGTGGTGGGCTAGATGTTCAATTGTTTAAATCTGAAGCGAAATGACACTCTAGGGCCGAGATTCAGAGACGATTTTTTTAGTCTTAGTTCGGGAGTTGGAAATAAGACTAAAAAAAATCTCTGAATCTCAGCCTGAGACTGAGCCGCAGATTCCAATAAGACAACGGGAGAACTCGTTGGAATAAACCAATGAATCAATTTTTACTTATCGTAGTGGCTTATTGTTTAAAAAAAACAGACTGTCACGAGAAAAAAAACTGATAACTAATAGGACCTGTATAAAATAAATATTTCCGAGTATTTCATCATCATCAGCATCCCGCAGCAGTGCGCTGGCCTCCTCTCACAAGGAGCGGGCTATGTTCCTCCAGGCGCTCTCGGTGAAAATAGGTAGAGGAAAGAGAGAGGGGCGACTTGGATTAGCGAATAAGTACCCCTCATCTAACGACAATGTCCAGGAGCCCGATTGCGCTAAGTTAAAACTTCGAAATTCTATTCTTATCCAATTTCAGAGCTATATTCGGTGATTGAACCGTGATTGGACTACGTACGAACCATAACTTTTGACACATTTGGTATTGCGCTAATCGCGGTACTGCTCTTGACAGCCGTTAGAGCCGTTTTGACAGATCGCTCAGACGTTAAAGACTGTCAGTTACATAGAGTTTAACGCATAAACTTAATAGTAAGTATATTAAGTTTATGGTTTAACGCATAAACTTAATATTAAGGTTTAACGTGATGCGGAATTCAGCAGTTTTTTTATTACGATTAGGACAAAGATGGGGTGGAAGATGTATCGAGTTTACCCAGAATGGCACTGGCACTCCTGCACACCGACGGAACGCAGCAAGCTGCTTGGCGCCAGACTCCGGCTGGAGGGTGGTCGCGAGCCAGGCGGCTCCTTGCTGAGCTTACCACACCGCTGTGGGGGATCGTTCAGCCGCCACCATAAACTTGGTAGCTTGTGATGCCATTGCCCGGTATGGACCGCTAGGAGGTAGATCCGTCAGTCTGTCTGTATGTCTGTCTGTCTATCCTACCTATTTAGGGCTGTAACTTTTGAACCATTAATAGCTAGACAGTTGAAAATTTCATAGAATGTGCGTTATTATGGCGGATTTGCTATCAAATTGTAAGTGTGAAAAAGTTAAACATTAAGGGGGGTTCTCAACAAGAAACTAGTTTTTATCAACGTTTTTTATTCTCGCTCTATTGTAAAAACGGTTATACGTATACAAGCGTCAAACTTGTCGTGATCAGGTATAGATCAAACTCTACAGTATAACAACAAATAATAAAAACCGGCCAAGTGTGAATTGGTCTTGCGCCAAGTCAGTTAATATTTTGTGTGGTGGTGTGGTATGGAACCCTCGGTGTGCGAGCAGCCCGAATCGCACTTGACCGGTTTTTATTTAATAAGGCCACTTCTAGGGCCACGCACACAAATGCTTTGGGAGTAGCAAGCCCTTTCAAGACCCTCAGATTAGAGAGAAGTCCGTGATAGCAAAGATGTGTGTTCATGACACCATTGCAACCAAGTAATTGTGCATCACTGCAATTTTTATTTCTGGAACTGCACTTACCTGTGCAGCCATGATCCTTTGTCGTTCTTTAATAAGGCCACACTTGGGGCACTGGCACTGCCGGTAGGTGCAGGCCTTCTTGTGTCCCCTCAGGCTTGAGATGAGGCCGTGGTTGCGGCAGCGAGCACATTTCGGCACGCGAGCTCGGCCGCTGTTCATCATTGGCTGGTTTGCGATTCGAAAGAAAAAAGTTTTAGTGAAATAAATAAAGTCATATCATGTCTTACATACATAAGCTACATCAGTCATCTAGCACATCAACAAAGCTCTTTATCCCCCCCCCCCTTAAGACGTAACAGATTGAAAATTTCGTTCTCTGGTAGTGGGCTCGGTGGTTTAATTGGTTAGCACGTTTCCCCGGTTTGGAAGAGCGTGGGTTCAAGTCCCGCCCGAGACAAATTTTTCAATCTTTAATTTGAAAGCTCTTTATGTCAACAGCCATAATCAATCGCTGTGCTCGAACACGGCCATGAAGCATCATCATCATTATTTGTATGACAACAACGTCCTCGACTCAACTGAGGAAATCCTAGGAAACAACTAAGAATATGGGTTTTATTCTCTATCGTTTGTAAAATTGAACCTCTATCCACGTGCCTCTATCTATCACTTAGGTACTTAAGATTAAGACGCTAAAAAATATATTAAAAAATCTGCTTTAGCGCCTCCAAAAAAGTTTTTTTAGTCGATTATAACCTTTAACGACAATGTTTCAAGTACAAAAATTAGTGCCGATGATTTTCCGCAACATAGCGAGTTTTTTATTTTCTTGGTCAGGCTTTACCTAGTTATCTGCAGTTTCCAGAATAAGAAACATTACGTATTTAATAGTACCTACCTACCTACTAACTCGTAACTCGTAGGTAGGTACCTGTAGAGGCTCCAATAGGAAAAAAATGCTAGACTCTCTACAATTGATTTAATTATTACCTGACCTACAATAAAAGTCTAGATAAAATAATAAAAGTCAAACAATAGGATGCCTAACTTCATATCTAGGTTTATACCTATAATATGAAGTTAGGCATCCTATTGTTTGACTTTTAACAATAACCCAATAACAATATTATTCAAGTAGGTCTATAGTTATTCTTATTCGTAGAAGTAGGTATTTTAATTAGGTAATTTGTAGAAACTTACCTACTTTTATCCTGTAGACCACTGCGTTTTTCCTTCGATTTTACGTAACACGACAACTGAAATATTTAGTAATTAGCTACCTACCTAGGTAGGGTATACTTTTACTTATAATATTGCTTTATACTCATCAAACGAGGTATCGTTGTATCAAAAACACAAAACAACACAAATTTTAAAAACGATAATTAACAATTTGAACACATTGTTTCACACTTTCAACTGAAAGAGATCTGTCCTGTATCGCCGCCCACACAACACTCCTCCCTGAAACCAGGAGATAAAACTATCATCCCAAAAAAATCTAAACATAAGGCGTAACACTTTTCTTGTTTCTTAACAACGCTATCTCAAAATAAGCTTTAGCATCCAGACAACTAAGGTCATATTAGACAGGCAGTTCTAAATGCACCCAGATTCCCGTTTCCGCCCTACAACGGGGATTAGCCAATGGGAATGGACAAGAATCCGGATTGGTAACATGGTCGGGAAACTGTAGCGTACAGCTTATGTTTCATTTATGATCAGTGTGTTTACATAGTAACTGTAGTTAACTAAATAAGCTGTCGGAGTTAATCTACTTTGTGTTCCTTGCTTATCGAGTTACGGAGATCATTGAGATTTGTTTACAAATTGAAAATTTTACTTGTCGTTTATATTCATCAGCCTATGTTGTCCCACTGCCTAGGCCTAACCCTCGAGGAGGGTAGATATTATATGACCATTAATCCACCTCGCTTGTCCATTGCGGATTGGTAGACTTCACATACCTACTTAGAGATGGGTCTTCAGATCAGTTCTGGAGTGCGATTTTTGAATCTCATTCGGTGAGCTCAGCAGTTGAAAATGTCAAAATTACTATGGAGATATGCATCTTTCTACTGCTGATTTGACTTACAAAAATCATACTTCAGGAGATCGATTTTTGAGAGTCAAATTCGCAGTAGAAAGATGCGTATCTCCAGAGTAATTTTCATTTTCAACCGATGAGCTCACCGAATGAGATTCAAAAATAGGGCGCCAGATCTTTTTCAACGTATTCAGGTTTCCATTTGCTCTTCAACGATTGAGAGCAGTCGGTATTACGTACTTCATCATCATCAGCCTATATTACGTCCCACTGTAGGGCACAGGCCTACCCTCTAGGAGGGCGTTTGGGCGTTAGTCTACCACGCGTGCCCAATGCGGATTGGTAGACTTCACATATGCATCAGAATTTCTTCTTCTACATATGCAGGTTTCCTCACGATGTTTTCCTTCACCGTTTGAGAGCGTGCGGTCGGTATTACGTACTTAAGTTAGAAAAACATACAAAAAAAAAAAAAAAAACATACGGGTCGAATTGAGAACCTCCTCCTTTTGTTGAAGTCGGTTAAAAACTCATTGGTACATGGCGTGTCGTCCGTGCGGATTCTAACCCGGACCCCTCATAATTGAGTGAACACACGGCGACACATCAAGCTATGCAAAACCAAAATAAGCTGGCCGCGCATAGGTAGAGTAGGTAATGTATAACGTCGCGCGACCCTTATGTTTGTTTTGCGTAGCTTGATGTGTCGCCGTGTGTTTACATATCTTACTTACCTCTCCGTCACACGCCCCATAATGCTCTTCAAAAGTATAGGTTGGTAGAAAAATTTATTCCGTGGGTAAGTAGGTACGTACGTGGTGAATGTTACCTGAGTATACTTACTCCATTCCAAATAGCAACGAAAACATAACGCAATTTTAATTACAGAAACAGAGATTTGAAACACTTCCTCTCGCTTATTCTGAGAACAGCTTTTGTAACGTCCTAGATATGTCGGATAGTACATCTTTCTGATAAATAAATGATCGCACTCGTAGCATGCTACACGTGAAATTACGTCGTCCTTATTTGAAATAAAGTCAGCTGTTCCATACTAAAGTGCAATACCTACTCGACCTGAAATGTAGACAGCAGATTTTTTTTTTGCTCCCAAAAGTTGTTCAGTTTGATGGGCGTATGTGGTTTAAGGGTTGAACCGAACCTCATCCTGCAGCACGGCATCGCATTTTTCCGTCGCTCCATCCTTTACTGTCACTCAGGAATGTGTGTATGGATTGAGGAGCCACATTTGATATTGAAAAAAGGATTCTATGGCCATTTTGTAGGAAATTTGTAGATTTTGTAGGCCCAATCCTGGAATTTGTAGCAAAAGTATAGAGAAGTTACATGAACATAAAGGTGGCTCCTCAATCCATAACGTCAGGATTGAGGAGCCACCCTGTATCTCTGAAAGTACGTGATGAATCTTTTTGAAAATTTTGTAGGATTTTGTAGGAGTTGGAAAAAGATCCTACAAAAAAAATCAGCTCTCTATGACTAAAACTGAAAAAGCTACAATACTTTGATTGTGGCTCCTCAATCCTGACGCATCAGGATTGAGGAGCCACCCTGTATCTCTGAAAGTACGTAATTAATCTTTTTGAAAATTTTGTAGGATTTTGTAGGAGTTGAAAAAAGATCCTACAAAAAAAATTAGCTCTCTACGACTAAAACTGAAAAAGTTACAGTAGATAATTTGACTGTGGCTCCTCACACCAGATAAATGCCTATAACTACATATGTACGTAACGGAATTCACAACCGATGATGCCAATATTTAGTAGAAATTTCTACTAAATATTGGCGTAGTCAAATGTCGCATATCATCAATACCTACAGAGCTACGCGTTTTTTCAATTTTCCATATAAATCCACCATATAGGGTGACCACTAATAAGTTAAATCCTGAGACACATTTTTGTACTATCAAGTTAGTGGCTTATTATGTCCAGAAAAAGAATGCATAAGATTACTTTTCCCTTAGTCGCCTCGTCAAGTTTCGTCGTTCAAATTGTTTTAGCTTCTTAACCGTCGTTGTTAATTGATCGTAATTTGATGTAAGTATACATTTTCCTAAAAATGTGTTCTGTGGTATTCAGTAACAAAAAAACTCACGTCGAAATGCAACAAATTTTTAGGTAAGTGTAAATTTCTAAACATGTAGGTACTTAAAATTATCAGTACTTACTACTACCTACTATACGATCCTGAAATTAGGTGATGCATTCAGGAAACCACAGACATGTACAATTGTACACACCAAGGTAGGTACTTAACTAGTTTAGAATCATGTTAAGTACTTCATATCTCTTATTTTAAAGGGGATATTACCTTTGGCGCGCTTCATACAAACGAAGTCCGGTCATATTTTAAATACCAACTAATGTATGTTGTCCGATTATAATTTAAAAGTTACAGTGCCTCAAAGATTTCCATACAAATTTAAGATTTGTAGTTTGTACACGGGGTAATGCATGCATATACAATAGATTACCAGTAGGTTAGATTCTGACACACACTTCTGACCTCCTCAGTGTGCTATATTTTAAATACTTACTAATGTATGTTGTCCGATTATAGTTAAAAGTTACAGTGCCTCAAAGATTTCCATACAAATCTTAAATTAATTCTGACATGTGAAATGAAACTGTATATTTTATCGAAAATCTGACTTCATACAAGCATAGAAATTTATTTCTAGATTGTCTCTGAAAAATGTCATTGACTTTAATTAGTTAGTATTAATGATATACACAAACTTCGTTTGTATGGAGCGCGCCAAAGGTAATAAGAAGTCCCCTTTGAAATAAGAGATATGAAGTGGTGGAAATACCTCGGAGGCATCTTTTATTTTTCATTTTACGACTAGATTTATACCATTTACCGAAACTAAAGTCATACCTCAGTATTTTTGGATAGTTCATCTAGTGAAATCATCAACTTAATACACGATTGGAATTACTTCACTCGATAGAAAATCGTCACAAAGATGACGTATTTTCATGCATTTTAAACATTTTTCTCGTTTTAGAAGACTTAAAATAGTTTCCGATTGTTGGTATTTATAGTCACATATTCACCATTAGTTTAACTAGTGCAATCATAAAAAAAATCTAGAAAAAGTACTTAGTAGTTTTTAATCAAAAATACGGCTCACGCACACATTTTTCAGAGCGCTCGGCAATCGCGTTTCTCATAGAAAATATTTGACCTATGGCCCCTTAATATGATTCAAAACTAGTTAAGTGCCACCTTGGTGTCTACCTGTCTGTGGTTTCCTGAATGCATCACCTAATTTCAGGATCGTATAGTAGGTAGTAGTAAGTACTGATAATTTTAAGTACCTACATGTTTAGAAATTTACACTTACCTAAAAATTTGTTGCATTTCGACTGAGTTTTTTTGTTACTGAATACCACAGAACACATTTTTAGGAAAATGTATACTTACATCAAATTACGATCAATTAACAACGACGGTTAAGAAGCTAAAACAATTTGAACGACGAAACTTGACGAGGCGACTAAGGGAAAAGTAATCTTATGCATTCTTTTTCTGGACATAATAAGCCACTAACTTGATAGTACAAAAATGTGTCTCAGGATTTAACTTATTAGTGGTCACCCTATATGGTGGATTTATATGGAAAATTGAAAAAACGCGTAGCTCTGTAGGTATTGATGATATGCGACATTTGACTACGCCAATATTTAGTAGAAATTTCTACTAAATATTGGCATCATCGGTTGTGAATTCCGTTACGTACATATGTAGTTATAGGCATTTATCTGGTGTGAGGAGCCACAATCAAATTATCTACTGTAACTTTTTCAGTTTTAGTCGTAGAGAGCTAATTTTTTTTGTAGGATCTTTTTTCAACTCCTACAAAATCCTACAAAATTTTCAAAAAGATTAATTACGTACTTTCAGAGATACAGGGTGGCTCCTCAATCCTGATGCGTCAGGATTGAGGAGCCACAATCAAAGTATTGTAGCTTTTTCAGTTTTAGTCGTAGAGAGCTGATTTTTTTTGTAGGATCTTTTTCCAACTCCTACAAAATCCTACAAAATTTTCAAAAAGATTCATCACGTACTTTCAGAGATACAGGGTGGCTCCTCAATCCTGACGTTATGGATTGAGGAGCCACCTTTATGTTCATGTAACTTCTCTATACTTTTGCTACAAATTCCAGGATTGGGCCTACAAAATCTACAAATTTCCTACAAAATGGCCATAGAATCCTTTTTTCAATATCAAATGTGGCTCCTCAATCCATACGCACATCACTCAGGAACGTCATTTGCTAGAGCAAATAAGATAGACGGAACGCGCACGCGCGCGATAGCACGACCGCCGAGTGACAGAAAAGGCTGGAGCGAAGGACAAATGCGATGCGGTGCTGTCAGATGAGGTTCAACCCTAAAGGTTAATGATACTTTTCCTTACACCTGTATACATATAAGACTATGATTATTCGTAGTAGTAGAAAGTGCGTGCGCGACGCGAGCGAGCGTTTCGATTCGTGCGTATGAGCTTTTTGAGCATAAGGAATTTCTTTCATTTATTTTTTTTAATTCACTCGTGCTGATTTGTAGGCGGTACCTCGATACATCGAAGTACTAAGCTTAAATAAGTTATAAGATAGACAGCCGAAGCGAAGCTACGGAAGCGTCGGAAAAAAAATTGCAACCACCACTGGCCTCTAAACCCTATACATATACACGCACACAGACATAATATGTATGACGCCTCACGCACATTATCCTATGAAATTTGGACACTTTTGTTTTATACGGTAGAAGCGTGAGGCTCATTCTAGACATACTCTATACCTAGGTACTTAGTCTATACTTTTTCTAAGTTACTAAGTGCATTATTCGAATAGGAATTAAAACATGTGGAATTCAAAAATAGCAACACGACTCGCACAGTTTGTAATAACTAGTAACATAAATGGTAATAGTTATTTGTTATGCTAGGCTGCAAAGTTGTTTTTTGGCGCGAGTACTTGTATTGAAACCAAGCTTATGGCGAAGGTACGAGACGCAGAATAACTTTGCAGCCGAGCGAAACACACAATGTTTCACCTCACAACAGCGAGGAAAAAATAGACAGATTCGAATTTCAAAAACTCTTTCCACGCTAGCGGATAAAATGCACTTTTGCACTCAGATTTCGAATGATAGACAGAATCTTTCCGAGCATGTGAGGTGAAAAGGTATTTTTCAAATAAAGGAGCGTCAGTAGGTACTGAAAACGCGAGTAGGTAGGTATTTTATCCTCATGAAAAACAATAGATAAGTTACTAACTTAGATTATCAAGATAGACAGTCAAAGCTACGAAAGCGTCGAAAAAAAATGGGAACCAGTACTGGTTCAAAAACCCTATACATATACACGCACACATACATATTTCGTATGGCGCCTCACGCACACCAACCTAAGAAAGTTAACCCCTTTTGTTTTATACGGAACAAGTGTGAGGCTCATTCTAGACATATACTTTTTCTAAGGTTACTAAGTAGGTAAGGTACCTATTGTGTAAAGTAACTCAGTAGGTATCCAAGTATAGGTACAAGGTGAAATTGATATCATTAGCATCGTTTTAAACTAAGAGACCCATCAAACTGAACAACTTTTACTATGGAAGCAAATCAGCTGGATCAAAATAAGGATGCTAATGATATCAATATTCAATATCATCTGTAGGTATAGTAGACCGATAGCGCTAGGTTTTGAGGTTTCAAAAACTCTAAAGTTTTTTGTTTTTTGCATATAGGTTCCGGACCATGTGTAAAACGTAATACATAATTTTGTGTCATTTTAGGTACTTGCATAGGTAGAAATTTAGGTATTTGCATTTTCGATCAGTATTGGACGAAAAGAAAATTATAGATGAAAAGTTTACTTTCAGGATAATAACGAAGTAGTAACTGATGTACATAGGCATTTTGTGTCATCTCTGTCCACGGAAATCCAAATATTTAACCAGTACCTAACATGTCGCCCAACTAGCTCAAAAAAATATTACAATAGGTTAAATAGGTGTGACGCGTTTTAGAGTACTGATATCTGTTGTTTATAATATTTTGTGTCGAATTTATCCACGAAGTTTAAAGATATTTTATTTTTTTATCTCAACACCCTGTAAAATCCACAAAAGAAAATGCAAGTTCTTCGAGTTTACGTGTTTTGATTATTATAGTGTAATAAAACACTATTCATAATTTGTGCTGTATTTATCCACGAAATCTTATTATTTGAACAAAATACCAGACTTCTTCGCACGAAGGGCGAACGCGGGGAAGAGCACGGGCGCGGGCGGCGAGCACCGGCCGGCCCGATGCGCGGCGCGTGTTTTCTTCGTACTCGGTGCAAGTTGTGACAAAATAAGTGCGTGCGTTATTATTATAAGATTTGAGATTTGATTGATTTAAAAGTTAGTTATGATTGTGAAGCTATGAAAGACTAAAATGGAGGTTGAATATAATGTGTTATTATGTGGTCTCATTATATACCTATTCTCTCTCTCTCTCTCTCTCTCTCTCTCTCTCTCTCTCTCTCTCTCTCTCTCTCTCTCTCTCTCTCTCTCTCTCTCTCTCTCTCTCTCTCTCTCTCGTCTATGTAATCTGAGGTAGGTACATACATAGCGACAATGCGGCTATCGTCATAGTGGTTGTTATCCGATTAAGCTTGTTTAGGTATCTATGGACCATAATCCACTTTGTGAATTTTTTTCAGATTTTTCTGATGAATATCCGCCGACTTAGATAAACGTGTAATGTATAATGATACTTTATTCCCAGTCGATAGTAAAAAAATCTGGAATATTATAATATAAACACTATGTTTATCGTTAAAATATTTTTCATATTATTAACATAACAACATCAAGCTACGCAAAACCAAAATAGGCTGGCTGCGCGTAGGTAGAGTAATACTATAGGTACAGGGTGTAAGTGACAGCCTAGCAAATACTGAAACGGTGAACTCAGACCATCAAACTGGACAACTTTCACTATGGAGCCTACCTCAGGAAACTCAGCTGTCCCATACAAAACTGCTGTGCCTACCCGACTAAAAAGTATGGGACAGTAATTTTTTTCGCGTTTCCTGAGGTAGGCTCCATAGTGAAAGTTGTTCAGTTTTATGGTCGGAGTTCACCGTTTCGGTATTTGCTAGGCTGTCACTTACACCGACCGACGCGAGCTTATGTTTTTTGCGTAGTTTGATGTCGCCGTGTGTACATTGCGTCTTTATTCCAGGGAACTTTTGTTGTAGTTTATAACAGCAATGATTATTTTTGTACTTATGTTGCAAATAGCATAAGCCTAAGAATAATATTCTTATGCTTATGCTATTTTCAACATATAATAATCTATGAATAATATATGCTCACGACTAAATTCCCCGAATGAGCAGTCATAGATATTCTGAAACCTCAGAACATCCACGTATCACTACAACTTAGTACCTAGTAGTATTTTGGGAATGTTTAACGGTTACCATTATTACAGTTTAATTCTCACAAAATTATCCTCGATGTGCCCACCGCAATGTTTAATATGCTACATATTTAAAATGGTATGCAAATTGCAATTAAAATATAGAAGAGGCATGTGTTATGGTGCAGTGAACTGATAAGTCTGTTTATTGATGATTATGACGACCCGGTTGGTGTAATGGTTACCACGCCGGACTGCCAAACCAGGGTCCTGGGTTCGAATCCCGGTTCGGTCATGGATGTTATATGTTCGTGCCGTTGTTGTATGGTTTCCATAATAAAAGCCTTTAGTGCTACTTTGGGATCATTACAATGTATGTGCCTGTGAGCGTTATTTATTTATTATGAAACAAAAAAAACTTGGTACTCGTAAAATATTCTACAAGGCTTCTTGAAGGCATTGTGTTATACAATACTAGTATTGAAATATTTATTTCTTCAATGGATATTTCGGTTTTATTCCAGGGAAATTTCATTTCGTTTATGACGTCAATGTGTATTACATAAATTATTTCGGAAATTTTTTTACGGTTATCGCTATTGCAATTTTATTCCATCAAAAACATTCTTAAAGTTTTGAAGGTCTTTACAAGGCTATTAAAATGATGACGTTTATATCGTCAATGGACATTGTGGTTTTATTCTAGGGAACTTTCATTTCAGGTTATTACAGTGATGACATATGCATGACTTATTTTAGAAATATTTTACTGTTATTACAATTTCATTCCTTCAAAAACATTTTAAAACGTTTAGGCACTGTACTTTACAAGGTTAGTTTTAAAATTTTGATTTCGTCAACGGACATTGCGGTTTTATTACAGGGTTTTACAGCAATGTTTATAACTATGACCGTCTATGATTTGATACCTACTATTCATAGTCAAAATTCATCCTCATTCTTCTTCTGCTTTCCCCACAATTATAAAAAGAAACTTAAAATAAAGATTCGCATAACTCCGACAAAATAAAATCCATTATGAGTTAAGAAAACCACCTGCCTGGGTGGAAGAAAGCCTACAGTTTAAAATAAAGAACTTTAGCAAATTAGATTTCCTGTTTTCTTAGAGAACGCAAGAAATAATCACAATACAAAAAACCCTTTTTTTCCTTAATCATCAGCCTATCATCGTCCACTGCTGATCTCCCAAGGTGCGCCAAAAAAATCTATTCTCGGTTTTTCTCATCCAGTCGCTCCCCACTACCTTTTTAGGTCGTCTGTCCAGCGGGCAGCAGTTCGTCCCACACTACGCTTATACCCCATCGCAGTTCTTTGACAGATATTACCAGCCCACCACTTTAGCTTGCAAATTTTCTGAGCTGATGTGATCTCCTAGAGAAAAACCGAGCGTAGCTCTCTCCATAGCTCGACTTTGAATTGATGAACTAGTCCTATCGTCAGGGCCCACGTTTCCACACCATAGGTCATCATTGGCAGGATTGCTTGGCTTGTCATGTCATTGCGACAGGCATATAAATTATATTAATTTTACTTAGATAGGTACTATAAGTAGACTCTTAATCTTCTTACCGACAATCTTTGGGTTTAATCAGAAATAAATTATTATGTTATATAATTTTAAGACGTTTTAAAAGTGAATTGAGTCAACAAGTCAACATTACAAAAAACTTGTACCTATACAGTAAAATACAGTAATATAAGTTGTATGCTACTATTGCTGAAACAAACTTTTAAAAATGTTCCGGGAATAAAACCGCAATGGCATGGCGCGCTTTCCGAAATAGTTATAGCGGTAGTCAAAAATTCCTGCAAATGGTGTTAAAAGCATGAAAATCAGAACGATTGATCTTTAGGCCATATAAATCATTTGACCCGTAGCACCAAAAAAAAAATTAAGAAGGAGAGGAGTTATGACGTCATCTTTTTTTTGCCTGGGAAAAAGTTTTTTTTTTGTTCGGAAACCTATCGTGTGTGGTATCAAATGAAAGGGCTTTCTGCGCCAATTCTAAAAATATATCACATCATTACATTTCAGTCACGTGTTTTAAATTAAAATAAAAATCATTTTCAAAACATCCCAAGTTCCTCCTCCAAATACGATACGGATGATTTTTTTTTTGTAAAATATACCTCAAATGATAGGTACCTGATATCCTCATATCTAACACTAAGAAAGCAATTTTGAAAATATTTACATTTAGTCGAATAACATTTCCTCAGCCTGATCTTGTATCTGAAGAGGAGTTATAAGAGGAGTTAGTTCCTGAAATGTTACGATGGAATATATTTCTAGAACCTGCGCAGAAAGCCCTTTCATTTGCACACGATAGGGTTCAGAACAAAAAAAAATTGTTTATACAAAAAATAGATGACATCAAAACTCCTCTCCTTTTTTTTTGGTGCTTCATGTCAAATTGATTTATTTGTACTTAAGATCAATCGTTCCGATTTTCATGTTTTTAACACCATTTGCAGCATATTACTGAATTTCGCGGTATACCGCTAAGACTTAAGCTCGCCACGCTACGCCACATAATGATACAGCAATGTTGTTTTTAATTATTTCTTTCAGATTCGTTTTATGGTTGATTGGGTAAAAATAACACATCTTTTGGCATATAAATTTGAACTACTTTTGAACATATTTAGTGATTTTACGTTTTTTTTTTGGCAAAACAGAATTTGTCAATTGCTGTTTTATTCCACTAAGCCTTCGCTAGGTGCCTATCAGAAACTACTCCGTCAGACTGGTCAAGTGATCACCCTCACCGCACATAACAAAAATATCGAGTAATTGTATTTACTTCGTGTATATTTTGTTTTGCTGACTGTAAACTAGGTACCTACTCGAAGCGGGGCGCGCGCTGGGACATCGAGAAGCGGTATAGCGAAAAAGCCGCTAGTACCTAAGATAAGTAGATGCCAATATTAGTTCAAATTCGAAGCGCCAATCTAAAATAATATTGACCACATTGACCTTTGATATTCGTAGATATTATTTTTATCTATAGTTGGGTTAGGTATGACATTTTGTCATTACGTTAGCGGATATAAGAGTCAATCAATACTCAATATAATACGTAGGTAGTACCTATATAGGTAATTTGAGGTAATTTGTTTAAAAACGCTTCGCATCGAAGAAATCGTAACGTAACGAACAAACACTGTGCGTGCTTATGCCCCCCGCCTGCCGCCTCCGCCTGCCCGCGTCCGCCCGCTTCGACCGCAAGATTCTTTTTGTGATATATTCATTTAATAAAATATAAATATCGTGCATGAAAATGACACAAATTTAGCATAGCATATGCTCACGACTATATTCCCCGAGGGGGTAGTCAGAGATATTCTGAAACCTCAGAACATCCACGTTTCACACAAATTTACAATGTAAATTTTTCATGCATATAAGATATTGAATATGTGAACTCTAATAATTGTAATATTTTTTTGAAGCGATTATAGCTTGAAAACACGAAATAATTAAAAATCTTAAAATTGCGTGCACTAATTTGGCACAAATTTGTTAAATAGGCATATCTAAGTGATCTGAGAAAGGAAATAGCAATTTCACTAATTTGGATTTTGTTTTTGGCTCTGTTTTTACATGATGACCGGGGGGCAGTTTGCACTGGACGAAGATGACACAAACTGGGTTTGCACACTCCGCAGGCTACCCTAGATATGATACCATAATTATTTTAAACTTTAAATCAATTTTGCCAGTTTTGATTTGAATAAAAAGAATCAACCACAAATCATCAAATTACTGAAAATGCAAGTGACAGATGTGACACAAAACTTGATAATAAGCTTCATATGTACAACTGTATCCACAGGCAAGAAATAAGCAACTTTAGAATTATTGAAACTTATGACATCAAAATAAGCCAGCGCTATCGGACTAGGCTGCGCGTAGGTAGAGTAATACTATAGGTACAGGGTGTAAGTGACAGCCTAGCAAATACTGAAACGGTGAACTCAGACCATCAAACTGGACAACTTTCACTATGGAGCCTACCTCAGGAAACTCAGCTGTCCCATACAAAACTGCTGTGCCTACCCGACTAAAAAGTATGGGACAGTAGATTTTTTTCGCGTTTCCTGAGGTAGGCTCCATAGTGAAAGTTGTTCAGTTTTATGGTCGGAGTTCACCGTTTCGGTATTTGCTAGGCTGTCACTTACACCGACCGATGCGAGCTTATGTTTTTTTGCGTAGTTTGATGTCGCCGTGTGTACATTGCGTCTTTATTCCAGGGAACTTTTGTTGTAGTTTATAACAGCAATGATTATTTTTGTACTTATGTTGAAAATAGCATGAGCATAAGAATAATATTCTTATGCTTATGCTATTTTCAACATATAATAATCTATGAATAATATCTATGACTGCTCATTCGGGGAATTTAGTCGTGAGCATAATATGCTCACGACTAAATTCCCCGAATGAGCAGTCATAGATATTCTGAAACCTCAGAACATCCACGTATCACTACAACTTAGTACCTAGTAGTATTTTGGGAATGTTTAACGGTTACCATTATTACAGTTTAATTCTCACAAAATTATCCTCGATGTGCCCACCGCAATGTTTAATATGCTACATATTTAAAATGGTATGCAAATTGCAATTAAAATATAGAAGAGGCATGTGTTATGGTGCAGTGAACTGATAAGTCTGTTTATTGATGATTATGAGGACCCGGTTGGTGTGATGGTTACCACGCCGGACTGCCAAACCAGGGTCCTGGGTTCGAATCCCGGTTCGGTCATGGATGTTATATGTTCGTGCCGTTGTTGTATGGTTTCCATAATAAAAGCCTTTAGTGCTACTTTGGGATCATTACAATATTTACAATGTATGTGCCTGTGAGCGTTATTTATTTATTATGAAACAAAAAAAACTTGGTACTCGTAAAATATTCTACAAGGCTTCTTGAAGGCATTGTGTTATACAAGACTAGTATTGAAATATTTATTTCTTCAATGGATATTTCGGTTTTATTCCAGGGAAATTTCATTTCGTTTATGACGTCAATGTGTATTACATAAATTATTTCGGAAATTTTTTTACGGTTATCGCTATTGCAATTTTATTCCATCAAAAACATTCTTAAAGTTTTGAAGGACTTTACAAGGCTATTAAAATGATGACGTTTATATCGTCAATGGACATTGTGGTTTTATTCTAGGGAACTTTCATTTCAGGTTATTACAGTGATGTATATTGCATGACTTATTTTAGAAATATTTTACTGTTATTACAATTTCATTCCTTCAAAAACATTTTAAAACGTTTAGGCACTGTACTTTACAAGGTTAGTTTTAAAATTTTGATTTCGTCAACGGACATTGCGGTTTTATTACAGGGTTTTACAGCAATGTTTATAACTATGACCGTCTATGATTTGATACCTACTATTCATAGTCAAAATTCATCCTCATTCTTCTTCTGCTTTCCCCACAATAATAAAAAGAAACTTAAAATAAAGATTCGCATAACTCCGACAAAATAAAATCCATTATGAGTTAAGAAAACCACCTGCCTGGGTGGAAGAAAGCCTACAGTTTAAAATAAAGAACTTTAGCAAATTAGATTTCCTGTTTTCTTAGAGAACGCAAGAAATAATCACAATACAAAAAACCCTTTTTTTTTCCTTAATCATCAGCCTATCATCGTCCACTGTTGATCTCCCAAGGTGCGCCAAAAAAATCTATTCTTGGTTTTTCTCATCCAGTCGCTCCCCACTACCTTTTTAGGTCGTCTGTCCAGCGGGCAGCAGTTCGTCCCACACTACGCTTATACCCCATCGCAGTTCTTTGACAGATATTACCAGCCCACCACTTTAGCTTGCAAATTTTCTAAGCTGATGTGATCTCCTAGAGAAAAACCGAGCGTAGCTCTCTCCATAGCTCGACTTTGAATTGATGAACTAGTCCTATCGTCAGGGCCCACGTTTCCACACCATAGGTCATAATTGGCAGGATTGAACACTTTCGTTTTGATTCATTGTGGTAGGGCCAAGGAGATTATTATGACGGAGTTTCATGAAAGCAACCCATTCTAGTTGGATACGGCTAGCGGCCTCCTTGTCGAAGTTGTTTCTACCTAGTCTTATAGTCTGTCCAAGGTAGATAGTCTTGCAACTTCTAACGCCGCCTCACCGAAGTATAGGTATTCCGCCTCTGGTTCGGCAAGATAATTAAACATGAATTTCGTTTTGTGTTCATGCCGTGACTGACCCGTCGGGAAGCGGCATTAAGGTCGCTAAGCATCCCACTGAGGTCCTGCAGCGATTCTACCATGACGATAATGTCAGCGGCAAAACGCAGGTGTGAGAAGTACTCGCCATTCATACATAATATGCCCCGTCCTTTACTTAATCCGTACTTTTCCTTAATGAACTGTAAACCCTGTGCAGAAACATTTCAATTCAAAGCTACTTAATAAAAGTCTGCGGGAACTTCGTACTCAGTCAACCGCTGCCGACCGGGTCCGTCCCCGTTGTTCGATATGATCTCAACACGAAGTTTGTACGCGTGCGTGGGCCGTCATGCGCCTTTCATTGTGAAAGAAAACTCGGAGACAATCACTGTCTAGAATTGTGTTCCAAATTATTTTCAGGTTTATCTGGAGTATGTGTAAATTAATGTGATTGAATTTCCAGGGCCTTATTCCTGGTATCCCTAGAAAGGTTCCCCACATAATTGGTGACCCCGACCTGATCAGTCAATAACGGAAGATAACCAGACGCCAGAGCCGCATCGTGCAAATGCGACACCATCAGCAAGGCCGCACTCATCATCGGGGGCCCCCTGCCGAGTTAGCATAAAGGTACCCAAATTCTCCAATTCATCCTGGCCAGGATAACTGAAGAGCGCACCAAGTTCTACCACGTAATATCGCAGCTGGAGAACCAACAGCTAGGCGTTATAATGACGCCACCAGAGACGGACAAATACGGCAAGCTAACTCGGCAACCGGAGCGCAGCCGGCGCCGACTGCAGACTGACTGACTTTCGATACTCGAAAGAACCTGGTTTTAATTCCCGAAGTACCGGTGCTAGGTAGATTAATATACAGAATTTCCGGTATTTTCGGTACTGGGATTTCCCGGAAGCATCAGTGATAACACTAGCTCATTGCTGTTAAGTTTGACTGTCTTATACAAAAACATTGGCTTGTCATCTCATTGGGACAGGCATATAAATTATATTAATTTTACTTAGATAGGTACTATAAGTAGACTCTTAATCTTCTTACCGACAATCTTTGGGTTTAATCAGAAATAAATTATTATTTTATATAATTTTAAGACGTTTTAAAAGTGAATTGAGTCAACAAGTCAACATTACAAAAAAACGTTACAAAAAACTTGTACCTATACAGTAAAATACAGCAATATAAGTTGTATGCTACTATTGCTGAAACAAACTTTTAAAATTGTTCCGGGAATAAAACCGCAATGGCATGGCGCGCTTTCCGAAATAGTTATAGCGGTAGTCAAAAATTTCTGCAAATGGTGTTAAAAGCATGAAAATCAGAACGATTGATCTTTAGGCCATATAAATCATTTGACCCGTAGCACCAAAAAAAAAATTAAGAAGGAGAGGAGTTATGACGTCATCTTTTTTTTGCCTGGGAAAAAGTTTTTTTTTTGTTCGGAAACCTATCGTGTGTGGTATCAAATGAAAGGGCTTTCTGCGCCAATTCTAAAAATATATGACATCATTACATTTCAGTCACGTGTTTTAAATTAAAATAAAAATCATTTTCAAAACATCCCAAGTTCCTCCTTCAAATACGATACGGATGATATTTTTTTTGTAAAATATACCTCAAATGATACCTGATATCCTCATATCTAACACTAAGAAAGCAATTGTGGAAATATTTACATTTAGTCGAATAACATTTCCTCAGCCTGATCTTGTATCTGAAGAGGAGTTATAAGAGGAGTTAGTTCCTGAAATGTTATGATGGAATATATTTCTAGAACCTGCGCAGAAAGCCCTTTCATTTGCACACGATAGGGTTCAGAACAAAAATAAATTGTTTATACAAAAAAATAGATGACATCAAAACTCCTCTTTTTTTTTTTGGTGCTTCATGTCAAATTGATTTATTTGTACTTAAGATCAATCGTTACGATTTTCATGCTTTTAACACCATTTGCAGCATATTACTGAATTTCGCGGTATACCGCTAAGACTTAAGCTCGCCACGCTACGCCACTTAATGATACAGCAATGTTGTTTTTAATTATTTCTTTCAGATTCGTTTTATGGTTGATTGCGTAAAAAATAACACATCTTTTGGCATATAAATTTGAACTACTTTTGAACATTGAGTGATTTTACGTTTTTTTTTTTTTGGCAAAACAGAATTTGTCAATTGCTGTTTTATTCCACTAAGCCTTCGCTAGGTACCTATCAGAAACAACTCCGTCAGACTGGTCAAGTGATCACCCTCACTGCACCTAACAAAAATATCGAGTAATTGTATTTACTTCGTGTATATTTTGTTTTGCTGACTGTAAACTAGGTAGCTACTCGAAGCGGGGCGCGCGCGGGACATCGAGAAGCGGTATAGCGAAAAAGCCGCTAGTACCTAAGATAAGTAGATGCCAATATTAGTTCAAATTCGAAGCGCCAATCTAAAATAATATTGACCACATTGACCTTTGATATTCGTAGATATTATTTTTATCTATAGTTGGGTTAGGTATGACATTTTGTCATTACGTTAGCGGATATAAGAGTCAATCAATACTCAATATAATACGTAGGTAGTACCTATATAGGTAATTTGAGGTAATTTGTTTAAAAACGCTTCGCATCGAAGAAATCGTAACGTAACGAACAAACACTGTGCGTGCTTATGCCCCCCGCCTGCCGCCTCCGCCTGCCCGCGTCCGCCCGCTTCGACCGCAAGATTCTTTTTGTGATATATTCATTTAATAAAATATAAATATCGTGCATGAAAATGACACAAATTTACAATGTAAATTTTTCATGCATATAAGATATTGAATATGTGAACTCTAATAATTGTAATATTTTTTTGAAGCGGTTATAGCTTGAAAACACGAAATAATTAAAAATCTTAAAATTGCGTGCACTAATTTGGCACAAATTTGTTAAATAGGCATATCTAAGTGATCTGAGAAAGGAAATAGCTATTTCACTAATTTGGATTTTTTTTTGGCTCTGTTTTTACATGATGACCGGGGGGCAGTTTGCACTGGACGAAGATGACACAAACTGGGTTTGCACACTCCGCAGGCTACCCTAGATATGATACCATAATTATTTTAAACTTTAAATCAATTTTGCCAGTTTTGATTTGAATAAAAATAATCAACCACAAATCATCAAATTACTGAAAATGCAAGTGACAGATGTGACACAAAACTTGATAATAAGCTTCATATGTACAACTGTATCCACAGGCAAGAAATAAGCAACTTTAGAATTATTGAAACTTATGACATCAAAATAAGCCAGCGCTATCGGACTATAGTGCTTAAAATTTGAAAACTACTTATACTCCGTTCAGGAATTAGAGCGACAAAATGTAAACAAAGAAACGTCACTGTCAAAGTGACATCACGTGGTCTGAAACCTTTGGTACATTTTTTAAGAATAACATTATGTCGGCACGGCATTTAATAAATGGCGTTGACATTAAACATTTACTGTCCATCCATAAATAATAAAAACAGTCATGACAATTTAAATGCAATTTTTAAATTATGCCGCTAACCTGTCTGTGTGGGCTTTTTGTGCTATGCGTAGCATCCACGCATAGCGTACGGACTCAGACGACGGTATTTAACAATCAACAGACGCGTTTACGTTATTGTATGCAATAAAACATTTTTTTCTTTAAGCACTTTGTTAAAACGAACCAAAGGTCTAAAATATCTGATTGTTGCCAGACCAAGAAATAAAATATTTACAGTCACGCTTTCTTTTAATCTAAAATAAATTATATCTGGCGTATTTTTTAATTATTTTCCATACGAAGTTAACATATCATTTGTCGTAATCCTTTGCGAGTAAAATAGATAATTTACTGTTATTCATTCCGGAGATAAGTTTTCTACAGTCTCGAGATGGTATTTTCTACACTGGTATCACCGTTGTTTACATTTTGTCGCTCTAATTCCTGAATGAGGTATAACTATAAACTTACCTACTTAACATGATAATTGTTGAGAAATAGGTTGTGGGTTGATTGTAGTTCTGTGTTCTGTATAGATGCCCTTTTTGTAGCATAGCATAGCATATGCTCACGACTATATTCCCCGAGAGGGTAATCAGAGATATTCTGAAACCAATTTAATGAATTTATGAATTCTCTTCCTTTGTTGGACTAAATTATTTAATATAAGTAAGTACTTAGGTACTTACATTTTATATATCGAAAGTAACAAATTCACATGTTGGAAAATAATTTTAATCTTTTTAGGCGGGAATCGAGCAAAACTTTTTTTTTTAAAACCCACCAAAAAGATTTTCTTACCAATATTGCTTATCCAGGCTGTTTTTAGGCGAAAAAAAAAGAGAGAATAGCCATTACTGGATTTTAGAAACATTTTTATTTTTCATAAATTTAATAGCTTTTTAGTAACCAGTATAAATCTGCAAAATATGTTGTAGAATCTCTTTTCAGAATATTCATCATTGATCATGTAACATGTTATGTTTTTGAAACTTTAAAAAACCCCACAGGAACTGAAAGTACCTATTTATTAGGAGGTTTCCCTGACCGAACAACCTTGACTCTTTCAGAGCCGCCTCACCTCTACTAAACTACGTCATTTTCGTAGGTATACCTATTTTTGACTGGCTTGTCCTTGATTATGTCACTGCGGTGCCTTCTAATCCAAGGAAATCACATTCTAAAATCATAAGAAATCACACCAAATTTAACAATTATCTAATTAACTCATTAAATATTGGTCTGAGCGTTTTTTTTTTCGTTTCATAGTAGATCGATAGATGACGCTACGGTCTATACGAATCTATGTCAAACACTGAAAAATTATCTTTCCCCGAAATGAGGGTAAAAGTGAAGTGAAAAAAAAACAAAAATCTTTTGGAACATATTTTTTTTATTATATTTAACTATATTTCTTATGCTAATTTACTCTTTAAGGTGATACAAGACTACAATTTGACTAAAATAAATATAAAAACTCTTTGATCATAAGGCAAAATCTGAAATTGAACTGGCATTACTGGCAATAAGAAAACTTGAGCTGTCAAATGTCATTGTTAATCAAACTCGTATCGTAGAAAAAGTCGTGATAAAAAATAAGGGCGCTGCCTCCACGCAAGAACGTCAAAATCACGCATAACCTGGCAACACCACCATACTAAAATTTTAGTTCCACCTGTCACCACGATCATGACTTTTTTGCCAAGCTATACCAAAGAGAATATAATCATTACATTTAAGAGACGGGACTCCTTGGAGCAAAATAATCCTACAAAACGTCAACTCAAGGCTACCATCCATAGCCAACCATAGAGCAACATGTTGCCAACCTTGAAAACAAAATGACAAGTGTAGGGTAGTGATGTGCTATGAATATCTAAAGATGTCGATAGTTTCAGAAAAAAAAACGGCGATTATGGTTGGCTGAATAAGTCGATATACCTATTTTTACAAATGAGAAGCGGGTATTCGTTTTAAACAATTTTATTCTTTATTTAACACAATCAATCAATCAATATTCAGAAATTAAACAGACACAGCACAAGAACCACAGACCAATGCTATTGTAAAGGTACATATACAAATGCTCATTACTAGCACGAGAGCCTGCTAATTTCGAGCAAATGCTAATTAGTAGCATGTGTGAACATACTTAGCTAAAAATTAGCATGCTAATTATCACCTTGCTCATAAATCGGTAGGCTGTTGATTTTCGAGCATGCTACCTGAGGCGCGGGTAGAAGAGGGTGATCTAAGAATAATATAAGTAGTGTGCTCTATGCTTCATAAGCACGTATTTACAGTTGAAAAGCATGCTCATTCAGAAGTATGTTACAATCTAGCATGCTTATTGCTAGCAAATGTAAACAGTTCATAGTTATATCTGTAGTCCTGCAAGACGGACTACTGTGAATGGGCCTCTTTAGATAGACATGTTAAAAATTCTAAAAATGAGGCTGCTCTGAACTGTTTACATTTGCTTGCTAGCAATAAGCATACTAAATTGCATACTCCTGAAAGAGCATGCTTTTCAACCGTTTACACGTGCTTATTAATACAGCATAGAGCACACCCTCTTACACGCTTATTAATACAGCATAGAGCACACCCTCTTACACCCGCGCCTCAGGTAGCTAGCATGCTCGAAAATTAACAGCCGGTCGATTTTTGAGCAAGGTTCTAATAAGCATGCTAATTTCTAGCAAAGTACACATACTACTAACAAGCATTAATTTTGCTCGAAATTATCATGCTCTCGTGCTAGCAATGAGCATGTGTATCTGTACCTTTATTCTTCCAAAATGCCCGCGAGACCTTGCTAAGTTGCCAATGTTGCAATGTTGCTGAGTAGACAAATGATAAAATCTAGTCATCATTATCTTTGGCGTGTAAGGTACTTTACTTTGGGGTTCATTCAATCGGTAATACGGCCTCTCCTGTAAATGCGGTGTCCTCGTTTCGCTATGTCTTCATTTCCAGTAACTTGAACCATTTTTTACATCTGAAAATAAACATATCTGTGTATAATTTTATCAGATGATAATTTTTTTTTTTGCTTAAGATGGGTTTGCTTTTGACCTTAATCTAGTCCTCAGGACAAAGATGGGGTCGAAAATGTAGCGAGCTTACCCAGAAGTGCAGAAATATGATGGATGATTTATGTATGATGGATGTTCTGAGGTTTCAGAATATCTCTGACTACCCCCTCGGGGAACATAGTCGTGAGCATACGTATGCGTATGCATGTAGTATGTACCTATCAAAAATATCGATATCGACATTTCTTCAAATCCCTAACTTTACAAATACCGCTCCCGAAAATGAAGACACATTTCTCAAACTTAAAATTTTTGCCTAAATAAGAACCAGGGCTGATAAATAGGATAAATTTATGCTTACCGAGTTTTATCCAGCGAAAATCTTGCTATGATGTTACGTTTTTTACCATCTTTTCTTTCCGACATTTCACTGCATATCTCGCATTTCCTGTTCTTCATTTTAAGCTTTTATGGTGCAATATCACGTAATACACTGTATTTAATTGTGTTTTCAGTTTTATATTCAGGTTTATTCACCCAATAAACATTTTAAATAATTTCCAAAAGTTATCACACCACGGGCAGACATCTTAACAGAGACCGTTTCGAAACAGACTCATTACGTCAGGTGACATTTCATGAAAGAGACCGTCATGAAAAGAGACGAATATAGACGCCCATCAAAGTTCTCCTCCGTCTCATATATTTTCTCGCATGTATGCAGTTGCGATAGACTGAGCTATACTTTGTCGTGTTTGTTAGTTTACTTCAGAGAGTCACGTTGCAAGGTTTGCCTTGAACACTTGTCTCTCGCGTGGTGTTCGCGCGGTTCGCGTCTCAGCCTGCCACGAGGCTCCAAAATCCTTCTCAGTTTTTCTTACTCAAAAACAATCCTCGAGATTGGATAGACACTCCCTCAAACTACTTGACACTGGCGAAATCTAACAAGGAAACGCCAATAAATAAAAATAGAATAGAATAGTTTACTTCAAACCTTCGATCAAAATAAAATGAATGGATAGGCCTAAAGCGCGGTAAGTTGAAGCAAACTACTGGTGCACTTGGTACATACAAACTAGCGCCATTAATTATCTGTCAAATCTAGGGCACTTTCATACAAGTGACAAGTAAAAATTTCATTTGTTTTGCCTCATGTTTCTGGTTTGAAATGTTCACTTAAGGCCTATCCATTCATTTTATTTTGATCGAAGCTTCAAACTGCTTTTCTGAAAAACAACGAAAAAGGACTGTATTTTTGGCTAAGAAAGAAATCGAAAATAATTTCAATTTTTTTTTGATGACGTCTTCCAAATCCGAACCAAAGAGAATGAAATCTCTACGTTTTTTAGTCTATAGGTGACATTGCAGAGGAAGTTTTTGCTTGACAGTTTGTCGTACAGACACTACTGCCATCTATTGAGTTATAAGAAAACGGCATTAAAAAAAAAAAGAAAAACGCTCATTAAAATTGTCTACACAAAGGTGTGTGTCTCAAGTAAAAGTGATTTCAACTTAAAAAGTAGATGCACATAATACAGATTTTTTCCGATATTTAGGCTTTCCTTTGAACACAGGTATCATATGTTATTAATCGAAAAATAAGAAATATGAATCAAATTAAAGATTGAAAAATTTGTCTCGGGCGGGACTTGAACCCACGCTCTTCCAAACCGGGGAAACGTGCTAACCCAATGCTAACCAATTACACCACCGAGTCCACAACCCAGAGAACGAAATCGAAACGAATCGAATTTCGTTCTCTGGGTTGTGGACTCGGTGGTGTAATTGGTTAGCACGTTTCCCCGGTTTGGAAGAGCGTGGGTTCAAGTCCCGCCCGCCCGAGACAAATTTTTCAATCTTTAATTTGATTCGAAATAGCACAACATGGCTGTAACCTTCGATCAAAATAAAATGAATGGATAGGCCTTAAGTGAACATTTCAAACCAGAAAAATGAGGCAAAACAAATGAAATTTTTACTTGTCACTTGTATGAAAGTGCCCTAGATTTGACAGATAATTTGGCGCTAGTTTGTATGTACCAAGTGCACCAGTAGTTTGCTTCAACTTACCGCGCTTTAGGCCTATCCATTCATTTTATTTTGATCGAAGGCTGTAACATGTTTATAATCAATAATATAAGAAATATGATCTAAGTATAGCAAATAAAGCCGAGATGTTGAAGATCATTGCTAAACTTTTCAATAATTTGTATGTCTTTCAAATAACGAGAAGATAGCTTCTAAAAACCTACAAAATATGGCCCTGCCCTGCGTTTACCTATGGGGAGCCTCTTAATACAATACAATAAAATATTACAATATTCTTTATTTGCACAACAAAAATATCAAACAGCAATATGGAAACAAAAAAATTGAGGTCTTAAAAATTGTAGCACACAATTTATTAATTACCTAAGTACTTATTTTATTATTTTCCTGTGTAAAAAATATTCAATCTAAACAAAACATTTGTCACATACTCGTATAAAGTTATACTAATCATTAGTAATCCTAATCATACAACAATCATTGCTTAGAACTTTTCTTCTTCTCATGCTGTTTTGCCGCCTTTTTCTTCATGATCTGTAATCTTTTATCGGCAGATATGATGTTAATGTTTGGAGTAACAACTTTCGATGGGGATGATGATGCGGAACTGCTTGAAGATATCTTCACTGGGGTGGTAGACCCCGACACATGCTGGGGGGATTTGGAGCTCGACGAGACCTTGCTGGAGAATGCTGCGGCGAAGCCTTGGTTTGTCAGGCATGAGGCACATTGCCAGCCAGTGCCCATGTCATTGTCACTTATTACTGGCTTGTGGCAGTCCTGCAAGGGAAAATAAAACATGTATTTCTGTTTGAAAAGGTCTTAGCTATGGCGAAACAGAGGGTCACATTCACATGTCCTATTAATTTAATGGAACTCATTTGTTATTCAAGATAAGATACAAAGTCAAGACAACACTTAACAGTATTGGCTTTTTTCATACTGTGTAGGTCAAAAAATAAACACACAACAAACAAAAAATCTTACAAAAAGTTTTGAAAATGCAAAACTATCAGTTTTTTTATTTGTTATATTATTTGTAAAGAATCAGAAATATTTCGAAATTTTAGATTGCCTTGTTATATGCCTTTTATTCTTTTTCTTCATTTATTTTGCAGTTTATTAGATAAACAATTTTTTTATCAATATTTTATTGTGCAACTACCCGATTTATAGTCATCATCATCATCAGCCTATAAACGTCCCACTGTGGGGCATAGGCCTATACCATGAATAAGGGTACTACCAGTGTTTTTTTGGCAGTTATTAGTAAATCTGCTAATTAATATTTAATTATCCTTATCCAATTTTAAAAACAACTTCCCGATGTGACCCGCAAGCATACAGACTTTTGGAAGTGGTACTTAGGTTAGGTACTCATCTCATATATGTACCACCACTGCATTGAGTCTCGATTTGAAAAATTTGAGCTCGCTGCGATCACTCCCTTTTTTATATGATATGTAGCACTTTTTGCAAGGGTCCCGAAAATATTGCCCTTGTAATAATATTAAGTTTGTTTTTAAACATCCAGTTCCAAAAAATAGATGCAATGCGTTTTATTTCTTTATGTACTTTGCGGCCCACTGAATATACCATAGTTATGCATTTGGCCCACCAATGACTTTGAGTTTGACATGCCTGGTCTACACAATGGATACTTTCACAATCAGCAATACTACCTACACCACTAATTTTTAATTAGTAACGAAACTTTAAGGGTATATTCAGACCGTGAATCAAAACAACTTTCCCAAGGAACATCAAATAGAAAATCGAACGGCCGATCCGCACTATTTTATGGGAGGTCCAAAAAAAATTCTCGTTTTTCGACCCATGTTCCTTAGGGAAAGTTGTTCAGATTCACGGTCTGAATACACCCTTAACACTTTCGCTGCTAAGCTCAAAACAATGACATTCGGGCAGTGCTAACACTGGAATGCTATACAATTCTGACTCAAGGTGTGAGTCATGAGCACTGCGGCCCATATGTCGCTGACCTACCAGGTAGGTCGTCAGCAGTTAAAGTGTTAAGAGGTTCGTTCAAATCAAATTTACCTGGTGATAGAGTGCGTGGCAGGCGTCACATTCAACCAGCCTGTTGCCCGCCTGCACCGCGATCTGCCTGCACACGACGCACGTCAGGTCCTCCTCCAGCAAGTCGAACGCCAGCTCCCCGTCCATCACGGACCCGTCGTCGTCCTCACGCTCTGGGATCTGGATCTGTTGCGGACTCTGATGCGGCACCGGCACTGTCTTCGCACTCGCTTTTTCACTTTTATGCTTGGATCTAGGGGTTTCCATCTTCTCTTCATTCAAATACTTCTTTGGTAAGACGTTCCCGAGGGTCTTCGAGTTGCCGTAAGTCTGCCGTATGAGGTCGTCGAGAGTTAAACGGAGTTGTTCGGTGGAATCTGATGCACTCGAATGTAGGTGTTTGAGACATAGTTTTATTGACGGGTCGAAGTCGATAGAGGACATTGTTAGGAGGCTGGATAACCAGTCTATTTTGTTACCAAAAGCAGGCTTCTAGAAAGGAAGAAAATTAATAAAGATTACAGAAATGGAAAATAATAAACAGCGAAATACGAATTTTGATTTTTGATTTTGATTTTGACATATTGTTTTTTTTTTTAATGTTTATGGCCTGCCGCCGTAGCATGTTGCACGTGATACTCCGTGAAAATTACTCGGTGAGCCAATACAAAAGAGAAGAAGCATGCGAAGAAACGTAAGCGAGAGTAAGATAGATAGACTCCCCGAGTGATTTCTCCACGTTTTGAAACGGACTTACCATTACCAACCACCAACTAAATGACTTGACTCACTGGAGTCAGTTCTCATTGATTTTACTCACATCTAATCCAATGCTGCCCTTATCTATCCGGAAGTAGATATCTACTTCCGGCGGAAGTAGATATGTCATATCTGACATTTATTTAAAAAAAAAAAGATTTTCTCTCTGTTCGGTGAAATTTTTGTTTGAATTCGTTCAAGAGTTATCTTTTCATCCCTTCGCATTTTCTATTTCCAACAGCTGGTTGCTGTTTGCTTTGCTGTTTCAGATTGTGCCTTGTTCCTGATCAGCATTGTTGTGTAGTTTCTCCAAAATCATGTTTTTAATTCTATTACTCGTGTTCTCAATAAACAGCTACCTTTGTGTTGGTCAAACCGGGCCAGATCCTTGGGACTACGAAGGTCCGTTGAACAACATAGAAGCGAACGTTGATATCCCTCCAGATATCAGAATGCAGTATAGTAAAAAGGAGCCTGCAACAGCTACTGATAAACTTGGCACTGGAGAGTGGTTCTTCAGGAGAATGTTGGGTATTGTGCTGAAGGGAGGACAGAACAAGGTAAGTTTTTTTCACAACGAATCTATCGCCTCGGTTTGATTACTGTGTACTTTTGCTGGTAAATGTTCATGGTCAGTCGTCACATTCCCAAATACCGCAGTGTCTCAAAATGAAAGTCTTCGATCAGTGTGTGTTGCCAGTGATGACATATGAACAGAGACGTGGTTGCTCACTCAAGGCTTCATAAAAAGGCTGAAAGTCACCCAAAGGGCAATGGAGAGGGCTATGCTCGGAGTTTCTCTGCAAGATCAGATCAGAAATGAAGAAATCCGCAGAAGAACCAGAGTAGCTGACATAGCCCAAAGAATTCTTAACTAAAGTGGCAGTGGGCGGGGCACATTGCTCGCAGAACCGATGGCCGATGGGGCCAGAAGGTTCTAGAGTGGTGGCCGCGTACCCACACGGTGAACCGACGACCTGGTGAAGGCGGCGGGAAACCGTTGGATGAGGGCAGCGCAGGACCGGTCGTTGTGGCGATCCTTGGGGGAGGCCTAGGGTTTTCGATTTCCCGGACTTTTTGGGTTCCCGGGAATCGGGAATGATTTTTCTTTATTCCCGGGTTCCCGGGAATCTTCGAAATATTGGAAAAAACGTTAGTATTTCACGAGAGAACTTGTTTTTTTTCTTTGATTTTACTTTTATAGCCAGGAAAACTAAGTAAAAAGCCAACTACGAAATTTTTTAACCATCTGAAGAATCAAAACCTTACGAAAATTTTTCAATTTTATCATTCGCTTGTTGCTAATTTAAAGTTATTTAAAAGCAATTATATAAAATTCTTTAACAGGTCTAAACATACTGAAACGAGATAAAAAAACGGCCGCTCATTTATTTTGATGCTCTTAAAAGTTGAATGTTTAGAACCTATGAAAGTATTCTAAAAAAATTGCTGGCTTTTGTAGTTTATAGGAGTAGCATTTTTTTATTTAAGTAAGCTTTATTTATTGAGAAATTTGTAATATTGTGATTAGGGCGCCACTACACGGTATTAGGTCCTAACGGTAAAAGGAGGTTTAAATAAACTAAAAATTTTTAACGGGTTCTTATCTGGTATTTGGAATATTTGAGTTCAATATTTCAGCATTATTTCTGAACAATAACTGTCTCTAGTCATCTCGTGATTATAACAGTCATCACACTGCCGAAATGTCGGGAACTCGAATATTTTAAAAACATGTTAAGAACTAGTTAAAAATGGTTTGCTTAATGTTTTTTTAGTTATAAATTGTTTATCTATCTAGTTTACATTTAATTTTGGTTTAAATAATATCTGCGTATCACTTAAAAACTATAGGTATAATTACCTACCTACTTCAATATTTTTGACATCTTTAAAACTGAATAATAAAGCACTTGAAAACTTTTAAAAATAATAACAAAAAGAAACAATTAATTGCATCATAATTATCATGGACCTATAGGTACACGTCCCACTGCAGGGCACAGGCTAACCTTCAGAGAACCTGTATGGGCGTCAGTCCGACACACGTGCCCAATGTGGATGCAAAATAAAACATAAATAATAAAAACCTTATTCAAATCTTTTTCATGCATCCAAAAAGGCAGTTGAAGCATCTTTGAGAATATTAGGTATTTGCTTTGTAAAGAATCTTTCCGCGGTATAAAAAGCAGTGAAAAAGTAGGCTTGACTGATAAATAGGGTTTTGTAAAGAAGATCTAAAGTAACTGCATGTTATTTAAGGTCTTATTACTGAACATTTTCAATTTTAAAGAATTCCCGGGATCCCGAGAATTCAGCATTATTTTTCCCGGGTAAGGAAAAGCCTGAATTCCCGGGAATTCCCGGTCCCGGGAGCCCGGGGAAAAAACCCTAGGGAGGCCTATGTCCAGCAGTGGACGTCCATTGGCTGAGATGATGATGATGATGAGTCGTCACATTTGTTTTGTGTGTATGTATAAATTGGGTGTTGTCTCGATCTTAGTCAAAGTTAATTTTATATTTAATAGTTAAGATGAGAATAGTGCAAGATTAATAGTGGGCGGCAGGAACAATTTGAGTGCCTCTTTAATGATGTGTCCATGATAGTCCTGTATGATATTAATATTACTATGGAATCTTTTCTGAAAGTGGAGTGGGTGGATAGACAGAGTTTTGTGGCATGCCTTTTATCAAGCAAATTTTATTAAACTTATAAAACAATAGCTTTTGCATAAGCACTGCATTTTTGCTAATGTCAAGTAGTTTTTACTTTTTAGGAGTATCTATCCCAATCTCAAGATTCCTCATTGCCTGTTCAAATGCGTGAACACCATGCGAACGAAACATCTGCTCACTGCAAAACTTGTAATGTGACAGTTTTATCAAGTTGATTGCCGGGTACTGTATGTCAAATTGAACTCATCCTATTCTCACCACATATATCATTTTTTTAAACTAACCAAATTGTTTTAGGTTTCATGATAATCTCCTTAAATTCATAAATATATATGTAAATCTTCTTCTTCTTATCGAGTGGGCTGCAAGCCCTGGTGTCGAGAGTTTATTCAAACCGCCTTACGGCCTTTGACGTGGTTTTTATGTAACAACTACTACCACCAGTGATAGTAGCCGGGACCAACAGCTTAACATGCCATCCGAAGCACGGAATCATCTTTCTTTTCAGACAATCAGGTGACTCAGCCCGCAATGTCCTAACCAACTGGGGAAAAACGCACAAAGTGACATTTCACTAGGTGCCCCCCGTGGGAATCGAACCCACGACCTCCGTGTCAAGAGCCCAATGCTCTTAACCATTAGACCACGGAGGCAGGATATGTAAATAATATAACTGAACAAACACTTAACAAATGAAATACCTTTTTAGAGAAACGAAGATGGCAGCATAGAAATATCCCTGTCAATGAGACTAGATGAGAGACAATGGTCAACGCTGGATGAATACACTCAGTCAACAACCAGTCTCTCGGAGGACATGTTCAGACGCTCAGTAGGGTACATCGAGCAGGCTATCTACCAGCCCAGCATCGGAGAGAAGATCGTCATGGCGTGGAGCGATTACATCGGCATTTATCTTGCTGAATATAAGGTAAAACAAATACAGTAATACCCCGTGACATGTGATCCTAATGATCACATTTTGTGTAGAAATAAATGTGTTCAGGATTCCTAAATGTTCACTCTAATTTGTCCTGCTTTACGAGAATGCAATGCAACACTTAAAGGTGTATTCAAGAAATTAATGTAAAATAGGTAATGTGATTTTCTCCGCAACCCATATCTCATGTAATGCCAGGTATTACTTAATTAACAGATTTTTCAATCTTTAATTTGATTCAGATTTTAGATTTTTTTTTATTACTGTATAGTACTGTTCACTGATCTTCACACCCATTTGGGAATGATTTCAGAATTATATTTTGAAAATTATGTAGGGTGTAAACTAGAATGTGCTACTTTTTTAGGAAGTGCTTCTGACCTAACATTGAAACACTGAAAATAAAATTGGCTGCTAGAACCATTGAGCATATTTAGGGTTTCATGATTGGATGACGTTTAATCCTTGAATTCCCACGGACGCAATATTATTGCAACACCCATCGTTTATCTATTGTTATCTTAAAGCCGGATTGCGAGCGATAAGATCCTATCCATCCAGCCAGCCATAGTTGGCCTTTTCTTTATTTTAGGGGCTTCCCTTAAAAGTGTTAATCTGAATCAAATAAAAACAACATAGGTAATTGATTATCAACTACTTGATTAATCTGATGCAATTCAGATATTACTTTTATCTCAATCCTATTATCTCCTATCTAACCAGTTTAATTGTAAATTTTCCAATGTTTACTGAAATGAAATATGAAGTTTATCTCTGAAAATGGATTGTCTCAGGCTCAGGCATGAAGTACGAATGATATTATTCATGCCAAACTAAGCTGTATGAAGCCCACCAAATATGTTTTGTTGATGAAAGACAAAATCTATATCTATTGAATGGTTTTCATTCCTAGGAGGAGTGCAGCATGCTCCATCATGCGGGCATATGATGAAAGTCACTCATCAATTCATTTTCAGTTAATTTTGAAGCTGCTGTGATGGATTTGTTGAAAACCCGGCCATAATATTTTAACAGTCTCAAATCTGTAAGCTATACAAGTTATCAAATGATAATGTTGCAATATTTCCAGACATACATCACATGGACACTGGCAGCGCTAAGTATAGCAGGTGTCATCATCTGGCTGTCGAAGCATATGTCTCACAAACATCTCGTCATCACAATATTCCTTGCACTCTACATGTATGAAGTATTGGTTAGTTACAAGGTAAGCTTATAGCAAAGATATTTTTTTTAATTTGACAGCAGGTGTCATCAGCCTACATTAAACCACTGCTGGGCATAGGCTTCCTTTTTATTGCGCTACTCCTCATGGTCCTGTGCTAATTTGCATTTTGATTCATTTCTGACCCGCAACCCTTACAATGTCATCTGACCAATGTATGACTGACGTGACGACGTGTGATAGGAAAATGCCCGTTTTTTTTTTAATTTTTTTTTAGCGTCTCGTGGTGACCATAATATATATATTTCGGACATTCGTTTCTAAGGCTCACACTCTTATCAAATGCAATAGGCCTAAGAACTGGAGCCACAAAAAAAGAGGTTGCGCAAAGAGTTATGAGCGTTCGGAGAAATTGCTTGGGATTTTGGCGCAGGTTAATGCCGTCTTCTTGATCATCTTTTCACTCTTTACTATTTTAAAGAAACACTTTTTGAAATGTTGACGTTTCTTCGCACAGACCGAAGCGCCATCTATCGATCCCCTAGAAAACAAAAAGAAAAACGCTTATTGTTTGAGCACTAACTTTGTTGTTATTTACGATAAACTACTTCACCTTGAAATCTTACTTTCAGGAAGCAGAAAAACAGGAACTGGATAGATTTATAACAGCAGTAAACAAATGCAGTTGGCAGTTCTGGACGTCGAGCTGCGACGTCCCGGCGCCTGACCCGTTGGTCTTCTTGAAGCACATGAACCCTCTGAAGATCGGCATCAGGATGTTCACTACTCTGGTATCAGAGCCAATGATTATTCTCAGTGACACTTTGAAGACCATGGTGTCTGGCATCACTGGTAAGTTTGGCAGAAAGATGTACATACAAATAAAGATTGCTTTGATGCTACCTCCACACGCTCGCGGGAGCCCGCTGTACATCAACTCGTCTATTGACGGCCCGACAGCACAGTCTGTAGTGAACCTGCCTGCTGTGTCGAGGGTCGCGGGTTCGAATCCCGTAAGGGACAAATATTTGTATGACGAATATGAATATTTGTACCCGAGTCATGGATGTTTGTATATACAAGTCCAGGCTAGATTCTGGAACTTTAAATGTGACTAGATAATTTGTGTGACAATGTCCAAGATATTTATTTATTATTATTTATTTATTGAGTAATCCAATCCTATAAGTGGTCCAATTCCGGTTATTTCCTCCTTCTTTCTCGATGACTAGATAAGCTGATATATTATAGTTCCAAAGAGTTCGTACATGCACATTTTGGTAACAAGCTGGTGGGCTTCCTGGAGGAGCTGGGATGGCAAGAGAAGTCATTCCCACCACACGCAAAATAGGCGCCTAAGTCGTTGCGTCGAGTTGCGGAAAATGAGCCCGTTCAACCAATACAAAATGCACATTTTGGTTATTAAATTATACTGTTGCAAAACTAGTAACATTAAATGGGGTGGTTTAGATTAGACCCCCTGTGAAACTAATTGTCCGTGTGGTGTCGGCTAAGTGTAGCACCATCCCATTTCCTCCCATGTGTGTCGTAAATGGCGACTAAGGGATCTACCGGAGGATGGGCAGCAGCATCCTCCGAGTACACACATTCAATCCAACTGCGATCGCCAACCCGCCTGCCAAGCGTGGCGATTATGGCAAATCCCCCCATTTTTGGGAAGGTCTATGTCCAGCAGTGGACGTTTATCGGCTGATATGATGATGATGATACACCCTGTAGACACTTGTCCAAGTCCGCATTGGTCTATAGCACTTCAAATTAGTGACATAATAAAGGCTGGGCCACACAGAGTGCAGCTGCAGAACGGGTGCAGGCCGGCTGCAGACCCGCAGCAGTTGTAAACTATGGAATCATATGCGAGGTGTCACACTGCGGCTACCGTTCCGCAGCCGCACTGGACTGCATCTAATGTGACACCTTGCATATGATTCCATATTTTAGAACTGCTGCCGGCCTGCAGCCGGCCTGCAGCTGCACTCTGTGTGGCCCAGCCTTAAAGCGGGTGCATTAATTAATATATCTCTTTCTTTTTCAGATGGCCTGTGGTATCCATTCGACAGAATAGTTTATGGAATATTAATTTTAACTTTTAATGTGATACTATTACTTCTTTTAATATCAATCATTTGTAACTACATCCTCAACATACCTATTAATTTCGGTGTTCTTGGGTTAATGAGTTTGGGCCTTGAACAACGTAAAAGAACAATATTCTCTGATAATAATACAAATAATGGTCATGTAAATAATACACGAGATGTTGAGGATTCCGATAGAATAAGCGGTCCTACTTTGAATAGGCTTTTAGATGTATTTTCACAAGCTCTTAACAATCCAAATACGCAAAACAATTCAGATAATTTTGCTCTAAATGGACAAGCTGGTTCTAATAGATCCAGTTCCATTACTTACAATAGACCTGTTCTGAAAAATGTAACTAAAAGGAAAAATGTTTTCAAAGTAGCAAAAAGGAAAAATTTGGCATTGAAAGGCAGTTGTGACGGAAGCGGAGATGCTCATTGAGTTGTGATTAACAAAAATATGGAATAACATGACGTCACTAACATTATGTAGCGATCGGTTGTCTCTGCCTACCCCACTGACCTGTATTACTACCATTGGACAAGCAGTTCGGTACAAATGACAGGAAATGTTTTTCAACCGCCTTTCCGATATATATAGTAGAGGTCGGTGGCAGTGACCTAGGCTTAAGTGTTTTTTATACCTATTTTAATTATTTGAATGCAGTATATAATATATACTGCAGTAAATATTATTTGTGATGAATTGATGATGAATAAATTAGACCGTGATAATCGACTTTTTCCTCATTGTAATACAGGCTTGAAACTATGCGCACTATACTCAGATTGTGGAATTGTGGATTGTTCATCAAAAGAAAAAAACTTAATGGTTCGCGCTAACGCGTCTTACAGAGTTACCTTATATCAAGTTAATTAAATTAACTTTAAAACACATTTGCTGTGATATAATATTTGTATAGGTAGCTAATTATTTATTTAAGAAATCGTGTTTGTATAATGTTGTATCTAATGTTACTTTTAAATTATTATTTTCATCTCAATGCTTTTATTATTAAAATATTTTTTTAATGGGACTGGAAATATATAAAAGTGAGCTAAGTTGTCATGACAGCCGAGACTGGAATGCGCAGGCGATGGCGATAAACTTGCATAGTCTTATCTGCGGAATTAGTCCAACTGAGTTTTAGGTTTATATGGCAAATGCATAAGACACATTATGCGACTGGTTGAAAAAAAGTTGTACACTTTTCTTTATGAATAGTGTAAGGTTAATACTAAATCGTAACTTTTTTTTTTATACTTAGATACTTACTTAACTAATAATAGTATGTGACTAGCATGTTAATTTGTCTAAACTTTTAATGTAGAGGATGCCCATGTTATGAGACTTTTATGTTGCATAATATAGTAAACTTATTACATTCGTCCAGAAGTTGTGTTATACCTATTTTCCAGTTTCCCATGCGCTTTTTACATAATTATGTCCAGTTATATTAACTTCCATGTATACTAAAGTTTTATTTTTGTACTTTCTACTGCGACAATGTATAATAATTTAGATGTTAAGATGTTTAGAAAACGTGCCTTTTTTATAGTGAATATATTTTTACTGCCATAATATTTGTAAATAACGTAAGTCTTGCTATTAAAAAATAAATAAAATACGTATTCATACTTTTAAGTTTTATTGTATGGTGATGCCTTAGTGAGAAAGTGTCACAAGATCAATTAAAAATATTGGAATTGGAAACATACAGTTCAAACTAAGCGTCATTTTTATCAAAAAATTACCGTACCGTTTTCGTATGTTGGTATCAAGCGTACAACACTACAGATTTAGTTAGGTACTTATTCTACACTGCTATTGGTCAACAAACATTCGCAACCTCAATAAATAACACTGTAACAAAACAATATTAGTATTTACAACTAGACTATTACTCCGAACCTGGTGAGCAGTGGTGTATCATTCAATAGAGGCAGCATAGACTTGGGGTACAGGTGTGCTATTTTTGAATTTCACGTATTCTAATTTGTAAGAAAATGTCAAAAATCCATAACATTTTGGTATCCGACCGAATTAAATTCGAAAATAGCACACCAGACAGAGCAGCGATTTTCAATGACATGGTAGGTAATAATTTTTAAGGTGAGATAAACTAAATCAAATTAAAGATTGAAAAAGTCGGGCGGCGAGCGGGATTCGAACCCACGACCTGCCTATCCGGGGCATGCTCTACTCCAACAGAGCTGTCGTGGGTTCGAATCCCGCTCGCCGCCCGACTTTTTCAATCTTTAATTTGATTAAGCTAACATGGCATACATGTAAAAATAATAAATTCGATTAAGATAAACTATCTGTATAGTTTGGTAAACGTTACCAAGAAAATTCATGAAAGTATTTGATGTCATTGCGATTCATAAATATAAACAAATATTATGTTCTTCGATCACTGAGTAATACCCTGACCACCCCCAGATCCACGTAGGCCTTGCTTATCACATCAGCCAAGCTTCGATCACGATATAAATGAGGTGCATCTATCAGACTACCCTAATATTACAAATACACTAATCAAGCAGTACAATACAATACACCTTTTCCATTCGAACCGGATGCATCCACAACGAGATGCGTGCGTACAGAGGGGTGCTTCAAAATGCACCGCCTGCAGTCCGTATCTCGTTTACTATAGTCTATTTTATAGGCACGCAAGTGACAACTCTGCTGGCTCAAGCGACCCAAAAAAGGCCTCCGTCCGAAAAGACTGAGCGCCACTTTTCCTGATCTTGCGCAACGTCTTTCCCGTTGCTGGCTTGAAGCTCACGGTAAGTGTCGTGCACAAACAGATATATATTACCTATGTTTAGTGTAACAAGAGTAACAGAACAAAATTTAACGACTGTTATTATGTTAGTACCTCAGCCCCTCTAGCATGCCACCGCCGAGAAAGCGACAAAAATCGAGATGTGCCTCCATCTTTATTATTTTACGTACGCCAAAAAGAGCGCGCATGACGTTTTTCTCGTTTAAACGCTTTGTCGTGGGTGGCATGCTAGCCGTGCTGGTCTAGTTATAATTTATCTGATGTTAAAATCAACATTTAAAAACGTGAACGAAAGGAGAAATCTAATGAGGATTTTTCTGACAGCTAGTAAAACGTAGTTCAACATACTTGTGATAGATGGCGTTGACCAGAGAGGGGACCGAAGACGAAAACTTTAGGCTAAAAAGTAAACAAAAATGCATGTCACTGAGCCAGATAAATCCGTTGACGAAATATATGTTTAGATTGTGCTGCTTACTTTAAAACACACATTATTACTATTTTATTTTATTCTCTGCAAGGTCGCTCGCCCCTGTCTCGTCCACGCCATCTATCGAGCCATTAGGAACGACTTTATCTTTTTTTAATGGCTTTCTGAAAATCCCTCATTATCTTGCTCATGTGGCTGCGGGTACTGCTTGATTATTGTATTGGGCTACTGTTATAGAATCTAACGCATATACTAGTCACTCTATGTATGTGTATGCCTAACGTTAGTGTAAATGTGTATACAGGGCGAAATTGAGTATAAATTAAGAATACGAAATGACTAGATAGCAGAGATCGATAAGTAACTTGATGTGTGTTCTATGTATGAAATATTGCTTGCATTGAATGCCTGTCATAAGCATGGAAATTTATTATTATGCCTTGTTATGTTCGTGGAATGTAATCAATAAATGGAATATGTTGCTTATGGTTAGAATAGAACATATTTCTAAATGAAAGTACATAACAAGAACTACAATCTGAAACAAAGCTAAGCACTCATATTTTGCCTTGGCAAAAGGAGACTTTATTACATAAAATTGTTCCATTGTTCAATTCGACCCTGTATAAAGAATTGCTTAATTTAAGGTATACTAAAGACAGATTGCGATGTGAATTATCAAACAGAAGAATAACCCATATTCTCCAATGCCTATATCTCATTAACGCTCATACATAATAGGTAACTCGGTTTTAAAAGGTCAAGCTTAATGTTTAAAATTATCAAGCGAAATAAACCTCTACTGTGAGGTGTTATGGATGAAATTTCTATATACACTAAACTTATTTATCGTTAATATTAAACTAATCTTTATGTTATAGCAGGAGGAATTAAAATTGCTTGTCAGTTTTAAACGTCAAAAGTGACCTTTTAAATAGTTTTACATTTAGTTTCACTATTCTTTTCTCTTCATCTCGCTTTCTGTTGCCATCCAAAGATTTTAAAGTTCAAAGATTTTGTGGAAACTAGCATAGTCCAGTACTGCTATTTTGTTTTTTTTTATCAGCATCAAATTATAGGTAAGTAAATACGTTAGGACATTTGAAGGTGTTTTTTCCTTGTTTATCTCTGTTTTGTGTTGTATTTGATATTTTATGGATCTTGATGCTTTATTGATTATTTACATCCAAATAACTTGTTAACGTGACACTTTTGGACATTTCGACTTACATTACTATTTGTAGGCGTGCTTTCTTTATATAAATGGGTTTCATTGGTGTCGACGACACCAGTAAATAAAATCAAAATGGCGGCACGGGACTGCTAAAAATGTGATATGACTTACCGTGTTTGTATTGTGATGAATTATGATACGACAAACTTGTACAATCATTAATCATAAATGTGATTACTTGCCTTAGCAAGTGAATTTAGCACCTTGTGCAGGTAGAAATAATTTATATTATATTTTAGCTCTTTAGGTAAGTATTTTAGCTAATTTGAGAGTAAAATATGGTAGTGTATGAATGACTTTTCATTACAGTCAGTGTTTAGAATTTTAAATGTACAATTTATTATATATTAAGATAAATGCGCCATTCCCTAGTATCTACTTTAATATTATTGCCATGTTATTGGGCACCATTTTGAAGGAGAATTTTTATAAACAAGCTTTTCATAGAAGAGTTGATTTTGAAATACATTAGTTACAAGTGGTAGACAGTTCAATGAAATTAATGCGATGACAATTTCCTAAACATCGTTCAAAAATTTAAATTACTCAATTAATAGTCTTATTTCACGTGCATTTTATTTTATTTTCCTACGTCTATATTCATAGTACCGTATTTTTCTGATTATAATTTACTAATTCTTTAGGATATTGTCAATGCAAATTAAAGATTTGAAGTAAAGTGAACCGAAGTAAGGAGATATAGTGACATATGCTAATAATAATTGATTACATTAATAGGAATAAATAACAGACATCAAACAAAATAAATACTACTGTAAAATTACGTCAATCAACATCAAACAACTTTGGTCCAGCTATAACAATTCAGTTTTTAACAATTTCTCTATTAAGTATACTTAAAATGTCAAGATTCTGCCAATAAGCTAAATTAATTCGCTCGCGTGGACAAATGACGCGTGACAATATAATAATAACAACACACTGTTGCCTAACAAAAAACAATCGTTTGATGTATCGGACACTATGTTGTGCCCAACCAACTACAATAACTAATTAATATATAGCAAATAACATTAATCTCAGATGTGCATAAACGCAATACAGGTTCATGTGCTGGTTATGCTTGTAAATAGAAACGTGTGGCCGCATCTTTTTCGAACCTAAGTATAATTAATTTATGTATAATTTATTCGTAAATACGACCTCACTATGAGGTGCAATATGCGACAATGGTAATCGACTAGATAAAATTTAATGGACAAATCTAATTGGATATGTAAGTGAATGATATTAAACAAAGTGCATTATAATCTAGCGACAGCTACTTTTAAGAATAAGGACTACATTCGTGGTTATTCGAAGAAAAAAAAATCTTAAATGATTATTTCGTTTTTCATTATCATATGGACAAAATTTCTAGTTAATGTCCAGTTTAGATATTGTAGTGATACTCATAAGTGCTTAAATAGTACCTATCGGACTCTACTAGTGCCTTATAGTTCAGATAACTGTAGTAACGTGATATCTACATCGCCATTTTAATTTGGTACCTGTTCTAAGGAAACCATACCTACATTTAATGTGCCCAAAATTGCGCTAGTTGTTACTGCTACGATTTGGCACAGTTTTTTCCCACTATGACATTATCTAGTTTTCGTAATAACAACATTAAATGGCGACGGTCTGTTTTCGTTTGACACTATTAAAATGAACACTTTTATTATAGGTTTATAACCAACACAGAATTACCTCGAATTATAACCGGTAGTTGATATTTTGTAATAACTTTCTATTAAGAAATGGTTTAGCAGCATAAAAATTATTAACAGTAAGTCCTATCGACTTTATTTCGTTGTATTTTCACACTAACAATAATACGGAATTTTCTCGTCTTTTTAAATGTCACCTCAGTCATTATCAATTATGTAACTAGTGTAAATAACTTAAATATTTTTTTTAATATTAGCAAAATATGCATTTTAATGACTGTCAAAGCTTCATCACAATGAAAATTAATTATAAAAAGGCATAATTATTACCTACTATTTTATATTAACCTATACTAGATCCGTGCTTAAGAACTTGTCCGAACAGACATGGATTTAATGACTAGAATCAAAACGACTGCTTATTATTATCGTAAAATCGGTGGGTTTTATAATCGAACTGAATGTGGGCAGCTTACATGACGTGACATTTCTCTCTGGCACTCGAAGACGCCTCACCGCCTTCTTTAACTACTTTGTCCTTTTTCTTCTTTCCCTTACCGTCCACCTGGAGTGAAACGTTTCTGTTCTTTTCCATATTTAACAGCTCCTGAAAGGATAAAAAATGGAAGAATGTGAGTATTGAGATAATTTGGTAGTCAATGTGGTTGAAACTTTGCAAAGTTTATGTCAATCGGTCAGGAGCAATACATTTTTATTAAGTAATTATCATGAGAATGTATCCACCTACTGCAAGAAAGCCTTCACCATTACACCATTTTTTCCAGTCCTGTCATCTTAAAGCCTGACTATTCAAATATAAAACCTGCTCTGGGGGCGCTACAATCGACTACAACGTTTAATGACAATGTTTCAAGTACAAAAAGTTCCAATGATTTTGAACATAGCGAGGTTTTTTACTTTCCTGGTCAGGCTTTACATTTTTCCAATATTCAGAACAGGAACGGATTCTGTTATTAGAACAGGTCACCTGTCACACCAGACAGTTTGGGCCCCATGGGGAACATAGTCTTGTTAGTATTGATCGTTATTGTAGCAAAAACATTTTTTAAGAGTAAAAATCTATATATTTTATAGTTTATGTTATACTTATACTATAGTTGAAGTGCCCTTTTAATTTTTTTGATACACACCTGGAATAGTTGTGTGACATTGTGATTAGTTTTCGCCGAGGTCTCCATGAAGGAGACGCCCCACATCTGTGCCTGAGCCTGGCCCTCCGCCGCGGACACCTCCCTGATCTCCGGCGTCTCGTCACACTTGTTGCCGGCCAGCATCACCGGGATGCTCGGCAGCTCTGTGCCTTTTATCTCTTTTATCGTTTGCCATATTGGCTTCAACTCTTCCAGTGATTGTCTGCTGCTTACTGAATAGACCAATATGAATGCGTGACCCTGTGAAAGTATAAATACAGGTGTAAACATTTTGAACCAAATGAAATCTGGCTTCCTGGTGGAATAAAAATTGTTTTTCCTCGGGAACTGACAGTTCAACTGATGCCGTCAGTCCCTAGTGGACCCCTGAGAAATAGTGAGTGAAGGTCCAACCAAGTGGCATGTAGCAAAACTCTATAATTTGTGTGGCCAGTAGTAAAAACTGTAAGCAAGCTTGATATCTCTAGGAAGATCCATATGATTATTGATGCAAATAATTTGGCAGAAGTATCAAGGCCTATGCAGGTTGGCGATCGCAGTTGGATTGAATGTGTGTACTCAGAGGATGCTGCTGCCCATCCTCCGGTAGATCCCTTAGTCCCCTTTTACGACACCCACGGGAGGAAATGGGATGGTGCTACTCTTAGCTGACACCACACGGACTGCCACCCGCCTGCCAAGCGTGGCGATTATGGCAAATCCCCCCATTTTTTGGGGAGGCCTATGTCCAGCAGTGGACGTTTATCGGCTGATATGATGATGATGATCAAGGCCTATGAGGAATTACCTAAATAATAAACTAATTAAAGCTAAGTATACCTTGCTTATAGATAATCTTTGCATAGCAGGAAACTGGTGTGAGCCTGTTGTGTCTGTTATTTGTAGTGTACATATTGTTTTGTTGCTGCTGATCACCTGTAACAAAAATAGGAAACATTATAGGAAAGTATTACAAAGTTTGTGGCCATGTCTTCTCTACAGAGATAGCACTTTCCGTCGCGTTTTAATTTATTTATGTTTATGTAAAAGCCAGAACTACCTAAAAACCTAAAAAAACTAACCTATCTTAGGTTTTACCAGAAAAACTTAGGATTTGCAATTAAACAGATACGTTACATGTTTTCTTCAGCCCTGCGGCATATTTGTCGCAGACCTACGAAGTAGGTCGAAAGTGTTAATATTACTAAAATCAATTTCAATGGATTCTCTTCTCACCATCATTTTTTATATAGGTATACCACATGGAGTAAGTGGAGATGGCATATCGGCTTGTTTCTATAGTTTCTATATCGGCTGTTTTATTTTAGCATAAATAATAATTGTATACCTAACTGTCAAAGACTTATTAAGTTACCCAACCTCCAAAAATATAATTTCCAGCAATCATTTTAGTGAGGAGTCACGTTGCAGGGTTTGCCCCGAACACTCGTCTTTCGCGTGGTGTTCGCGCGGTTCGCGTTTCAGCCTGCCACGAGGCTCCACAATCCTTCTCAGTTGTTCTTACTCAAAAACAATCCTTGAGATTGGATAGACACTCCCTAAAACCACTTGACATTGGCGGAAATGCGGTGCTAACGCACAAGCAAGAAGTCCATTAATTATAAATAAAAAAAAATATTATTTTAGTTTAGATTGAAACATTGGTTGGAAGTGGAAATGAATAAATAAGATATCAGACAAAGTAATGTAATAAAGTATTCCCTTCTGGGGAATCTGTTTCACTTAGAATCTTGGAAGACCTTATTGCAAAGGACATAAGAAAATATTTGGCAAGTTGCCAAATGTTTATGTCAGGGGCATTGGCAAGGTATCAACAGATTCAAGGTTAAACAGCTAAAACACCCTGGTTTTATGGTATTTATCTGTAGTAGGCATTTCTGGGGTACATATTAGCAGAGTACATAGGTACTAGCTTGAAGTTATATAGATAAAAAGATAAAGAATAGGGTTGAAGTAGCTTCTTTTACAAAAATATTCATTAAAAATTATTGAATGAAGACCCTGGCAATAATTTATGGGGAATCAATAACTGAACAAGATTATATAGCTATAAAACATACAATCAGTATCTTATCTTATTTTGTTGTGGGGGCTGGCAGGCCAGCAACACGTTGACCCAGTGGGATCTTTTGTGTTAGCCCCAATACTTTTTGCTTTCTTGCAATCAGCAAATCAAGGATGTGTATTATTTTCTCATTGTTCAATGTAATGAAGTGTAGGGTATGATGGCACTAAAATGTACATGTGTACACATGAGTCGATAAATATCAATCGCCAGTAAGTTCCACCTCTGGAAAGTCTCATTAAACTCAATAAAAATAATTGTTATTATGTTTTTTAGATCTATTTGAGTAGATACATCCCTTTAAACTCAACAAACATAAATTTTTATTGAGTTTGAAGGAAGTATCTACTCTGACAGGTCCATTCAAACTTAATTAAATTTATTTTTATTGAGTTTCATGGGACGTCCCAGAGGTGGGACATACAGATATTTAGCGACTCATATAAAAGTACATAAAACAAAACAAACAAAAAACATTTGTAGAAGATTATTTGAGAAATGTACAGAAGTTTTCTAATACATATTTCTTTCCATGCTGAAACACTAAATATGGTAAAAATATGAACCTCAACTGCATGCGAGACAGCTGGTAATTGTAAAAATGTTTCGGAACACCACAAAAGTGATTATGGTCATGAGTCTATGTATTGTATGATTAATTAAATAATGAACTTAATTCCAATCGAAATAGGGTTTAATATAGCATGCAAGAGATAATTTGAACACACGCCACAGGGATTTATCTCTTGCACACTATTTTGAACTCTATTAATAATCGTAATTGAGTTATCAATTAATCAACGGAAACGGTTCAAGCTTTTTTCCGTCTGTCGTGAACTGACCCTAAGGGGTGGGAACGAATCAGGAATTTCCTGTAAATATACATAAACAGCTTATGGAGTGCGGTTGCTGTACGTTCTACACTTTGTTTACCCTCAGTTTCATTCCGGTCTATTTTAGAACAATGTAGTGTGTGAGTGTGAGAAATTCACACATTGTAGAACTGACCTTATATCCTACCATTTTAGATTAGTAACAAAACAAACAACACTATTAGAACGACCACTATTTGATATGACGACCATAATTTCAATCTTGGTAGTCAGAAACTTTTGTACCAAGTACAAAACCTAAAGTACCTAAAGCAATTGTACCAAGGCCCACTTTAAGCATATTTCTTTTGCTTACTATGGGAAACCAAATAGTTGAACTACGACGGCCCGACAGCACAGTCTGTAGTGAGGTTCACTACGACAGCCTGCTGTGCCGGGGGTCACGTGTTCGAATCCCGTAAGGGACAAATATTTGTATGACGAATATGAATATTTGTACACGAGTCATGGATGTTTGTATCTATACAAGGTGTTTCATAAGTAACAATAAATTTTTAAAACTCTGAAGGGGGTTGTTTAGACCGTCAAACTGAACAACTTTCTCTATGGGACCGACATCGAAATCGCGAAAAAAATAATTTTATATCCCATACATATTTTAGCTCTAGACGATTTGTAGAGAATAGAACATAATTTTTTTTTTTTGCGATTTCTATATTGGTCCCATAGTGAAAGTTGTTCAGTTTGATGGTCTACACCACTCCCTTAAAGGTTTATTTGTATTTTTGTAACACCTTGTATATGTATTCTATATCGTTGTCTAGTTATCATAATACAAGTCCAGGCTAGATTCTGGAACTTTAAATGTGACTAGATAATTTGTGTGACAGTCCAAGATATTTATTTATATTTAGACTAAATACGAGTAACTTACTTGTCGGTAAGTGTCTTCAATCGTCGGTATGTAGGATTCTCTGAATGTCCCTTTCACAAATCGCAAGACGAGAGAACTTTTCCCTACTCCGCCCGCACCGAAAACAACAACACGGTAATCATTACTTTGCTCCGGCATCACTTACACTTGTTAATTTTTGTTTTTGCAAATAAATCAATTTCGATGCAAGCTGTTGAAATATTCGCCCAAAACACCCGAATTCGTTCAATTATTCTAAAGCATTTTACAACCACAGGAAATAGAGTTCGTAAACCCTGTTGGCAATGTTCTTTACAAGTTACGATGACTTGTAATTATATTCGAATAACAACACATTTTTCACAATTTATTTTCTTTTACAACGCCCAAGTTTAATCACGGAAAAATGAATGCAAGCAGCAACGATAATCACGACGATTCGCGTCTTCGCGTCTCGACAAATGTCAAATGTCGTGTCATTTCATTGACAGATTTGTTATTTATTTCCGAACGGCATTTCCGCTAATCTAGTTTCCGAGTATGCTTTTCGATAGTCAAGCATTGTTCTTCTCTCTTTTTTTTACAAGGTAAAGAGAGAGAAACCAAAAAATGATTTCTCTGTCACTCCTGCGATGGGGACAAGAGTAGCAGAGAAAATGCTTGATAATCGGGAGAGAAAAACATGGAAGGCTAAAGGCTTATTACACCTTCCTAAATTCAGATTCTAAGGCCGAGATTCAGAGACGATTTTTTTAGTCTTAGGCCGAGATTCAGAGACGATTTGTAAGTCATAGTTCGAACTCCCGTATGTCAAAATCCATACATTTCTACCCTACTTAGCTCGAGCTAAGCCAAAAAAAATCGTCTCTGAATCTCGGCCTCAGAGACGATTCTTAAGTCATAGTTCGAAAAATTTTATCGAAAAAATACGTATCTCTTATTTTTTACCTATTTTTATATTTTTTATTAAAAACTGGAGTTAAAAAAATGCAATGTTGTCAATTTAGGTAGGTGTAATAAGCCTTTTAGACAAATCACGCTAGCATGGCAGCGTGATATAGCGCTCTCACGCTGTCGGTCTCTTTCTATTTGCGCGCGAACAAACGAGATAAAAGGCCGTTATAGCCGTTTCACGTGTAGCTTCAGCAAAAATGTATGAAAAGATGTGAACCCAAAGCCACGAAAATAGATTTAAAAAGGTTAGAAAATTTTACAAATGGCTTCCGTTTTCAACTTTTGCCTATCCCTTTTCATTGTTGGCATGGTTTTCTAATAAGGTTCGTAGATTATTCCAGTTGTTTCATTATTCGAAAATGGTATACGAATATCTTGTAATCGTACGCTAGCGGTATCCTTGCAAGATTGCTTTCATTTCATGTAACCTTGTTGATGAAGTAACGTGCCGGTTATTGGTAATTTTTCCAAGGAATCGTGTTTATTATTATTTCATTCGCCTGATAAAACTACATAAATGCGATATCTTTTCGTTACCCAATCATCTGGTAGGATGTAGCTAAAAAAGAGTTTTGAAATTTTTCATCAAATCGTAATTTTTTGCAGAGTAGGTATTTTGCGGTCTAATTTGGTATATTTTTTCAGCGCTTCGTTTTGTCGTGCAAACCTGTTACATCGGATTATTACTGCTTTAGTTGCCGGTAATCATGGGCATACAGGATCTACAAACTTTTCTTGAGAACGAGGGAGTGGGTGTGGATTTATTTCGGATCGCCAGGAATCATGCCGGCGGCTTTAGACTGGTGCTAGATGCCGAAGGATGTCTAGATCGCCTTTACGGTGGCTACTTTTCAGGTAATTACAACCCTTCAGGAATAATTATTGGTCCAGTGGCAGCTCATGTTGTCTCTGCCTACCCCAGAAGCAGACGACAGGCGCAAGTATTATTATATTAACTTTAGACCTAGAGAAGTTTATTCCGAGAGCGCAAATGCGCGCTGCATACAAACGAAGTCTGGTTCTCTATTCTTCATTCCAAATAAGGACGACGAGATTTTCCGATTCCTATTTAGCTTTCTGGCCAATTCTGATAAGCAAATATAATTTATTTATCAAAAAGATGTACTATCTGACATATCTTGGACGTTACTAAAGCTGTTCTAAGAATAAGTGAGAGTAAAGGCCTGTTTCACCACTTCTGGATAAGTTCTTGTTAGCTTATCCGACAGATATTTTGACATAATTTCATACAAAATATGTCAAACTATCTGTCGTATAAGCTAACAAGAACTTACCCAGAAGTGGTGAAACAGGCCTTTACTCTTGAAATCTCTGTTTCTGTAATTAAAAATAGCCTTAATTTTTCATTACTCAGAAACAAATCTCTATCCTTGTATGTTGTCCGATTTTCGTTAAAATATTCAGTTTCATTGACAGGATTAATATAAGTGTGTGTTGCTGTGCATAAAACAATCCTTGAAGTCACAAATATGTATCACTGTACAATGTCAACAACATTTGCTATTTAAACTGGATATTGCCTAAATTACCGCAGCCAGAAGTATGTTTTTGATCGGGATGGTTTGGTTTTCATCTGGTGTCTTTGGTGCTTACCTGTCTACCTAGATTAGCACTATGTTTGTACATCAGGGGGCCATAGTCAAATGACAGGTGCACAGGAGTTTCCATCTCCTCCTTGCAAAATCTGCGGTTGTATCACTTAATTTCAGTGTGCATGTGCTTGTTTAATTTGATAAAATGCTGATAGAAAGTAATATATTTTTTTTAACATTTACCATAAACACCCTTTATATTCCCTAATAGCAAAATCTGAATATCCATATCAATGGTCTAAGGCTCAATTTACAGAGCAGCGAAAAGGACTGGAAGCGAACGGAATGTACATATCAGAACTTTATGTAAACTGTGTAAGGTGCAAACGGTAGCTGCAGGAATTCCCGGGAATGCGCGAGAATTCCGCGGAAGACGCGCGAATTTATTTGTTAGCTCGTATCTAGTTTGCACATTATACAGTTGACACAAAGTTCATTATTACATTTACATTCCATTTGCTTCCATTCCATTTCGCCGCTTTGTAAATTGAGCCTTACACTCAATTGGCATAAGGGACAATCAACAAAATCCAGAGATGCTTACTTTGTAATTGTTCAATTTAGGTTATTTCAAGCATTAGTACACAAAAGTGGACTTTATTTCATGTATTTTAGTCTAGACATCTAACACATCAATTTCAAAAAAGGAATAGTTAGTTATAGGGATGGTTTAAATCATTGACTTACTTTTAGCGATAGACAGGCCCTTTCATAAAAGCAACATGTTCCACTTGAATGCGGTGGGCGCACCGCATTGATGTTCCCGAGTTTACTTAGTCACTATGGCAATGACAGACCGCAATGTGTAATTTTTTGTTACATGTTGTTTGTTTGAACGAGCTTGTCTATCACTAGAGTATATATCAGTGGTTTATAGTAGATTACACACTGAGGACAGGAAAGTATCTCATTTATGTGATCTGAGGCTTTCTTATTTACTGTCCGAGGTTAGTATACTATTTTTCTTCTCGACGGAGGTGGAAAGCGACAACTTCGTACAGCGCAGCGGGACGAGAATTGACGCTTTCCGTCCGGAGAGAAGAAAAATAATATTTTTGTCTTTTCTTGCTAGTCCTGAAAACCTGTACTTTGTCCCTTACGCCTGTCATAAGACATTTCAATAGTAGTGCTCAAAGTCTCTCCATTATACAAAGGTAGTGAGCCCATTTATAGTCAGACAAATGTTGTGTCCAGATTGGGCATGTGGTGGGCAGTGGGCGCGCTGCGTGCAGTTCCTCACGACGCTAGCACAGGCCCTCGCCGAGCATCAAGTGGCGCTGTGCGTCTGCTTCAATGGCGCCCACCCCACCCCGCCGGCGCTGCCGCAGCACTGGGTCCACACTCAATCTATGTACAGACAGAGGGTCAATTCTGTAAGTATCTTAGTTCAAACACTGGGTTCAAAACTCCATAATTAGCAAGATAATTATATTGATAATTACCTGCAGCTGATTCATAGTTCTCTCTTTAATTTTTTATTAGAAGTACCTACTAAAATTGCTGTTTTTGGTTGTAATGAACTAGTTTCAGACAAAACAGCATTTTCATTTCATTGAGAAAAACAAGCAGTTTTCTATGGAAGAGCTGATTTTTTTTTCGCGATTTTGTTGGTCCCAAAGAGAAAGTTGTTCAGTTTGACGGTCTGATCATCCTCTTAAAAAAGTGTCAGCATATTAAGTTGGACCCTATATTTATCATGATAATTCTCATATAATTATACTTTTATACTTTTCAAACCCTGTTCTAACATCTGGTAGTTTAATGGGTCTCTTTTCTTTAATCTTTCTAATCAATTTAAACATGCTATGTATTTTATTTAAATGACTACATCAAAGACAAACGGTATTTAAAAAAGGTGACGTAACTAGAAAAAAAAAACATTATTTTCTATTCAATTGTGTTGGTGTTTCACTTTGATTGTGAGTATTGGGAAAAGTCATTTAGGTTCCTTTAGTACAAAACTTAATTACAAACATGCAATATTTTCGATTACATTTGATATAAACGTGAATGTTATGAGTTTTCAGAATGTCTCTGACTACATCCGACTACGCATTTGATGTTAAATTTTCTGCTATTGCAAATCAAAGTATTGTTTCCCAAATGATGAATGAAACAGTTTTGACTCTTCAACAACAACTTGTGCAGGTATTGAGGCATATTGTCACAAAAGGAACACCTCCGCCCAAGGTGTGGTGGGTGCCGCCTATGGGGCTGCATTCCTGCCTGCGGACTGCTTTGAGATACCTCAATATTCCTATCGTAAGTTCTAAATGCTTTCTTAAAACCATATTCAATTTAAATCTGATGACTTGATAAGCAGTACTAAAGCATAACATTGTCCTATTTACGCAGATGGTATCATCTGATGATCATTGTCAAGAAGTAGTGGGCCTGTGTCGCGAGAAAACCTACGCTGGACTAGTAGGATGCTCCGGGGAATACTTGGTTTTTCAACCGCCGAGATATTTCAGCTCTTCACAGTTGAAACTTACATACCGGGTGAGTTGTATTACTTAAATTAGCAAAATTCTTTCCATAAGATTGGATACAATCTGAATATACTTATTTTTTTCTTTTTTCAGCTTTGTAATAATAATCAATTAGAATTTCTCTATCACGATTGATTGTTTTTATTGAAGTTAATAGCCCGTAGAGCTAATATCTTGAGAGTCTCGAGATCATACTAATTCAAACTATCTATGATTACGATACCGCTATCATCGTCCCGCGAAAGTGCATGAGTTGTAATGGTAACCATGTTTCAGTCATCTCTGGAGACGAAAGAGTACATGGTGCATGAGCTGCCGCGTGTCCTGGACGTGCCTCAGGACCGGCTGTGCCTGATGGCGGCGCTGCTCGGCGGAACCATCCTGCCGGAACACTGCCTAACTGACTTCTACAAGCGTTTAGGCTTTACACAGAAGAAGGTATTATTGGGACATTGATTTGTGGATACAAACCTTTATACTTCATTTCACCCCTCAGGTGCAGGTTGATCTTCTAAAAATCCTTTCTTAGTAGTTTCCCTACATTCTCTGAAGAATAGATATTTATCAATTTATCAGATTAGATTGTGCGTTGCCTGTCTGTCAGTCACGCCACCGTTTTATATTATGTAAAATAAAAATTCAAGGGTCTGTTTAAGCGTTTTGAAAATATACTGGACTTAAGATGGAGACCTTTTTAAGCATTTTGAATATTCTCATGACCACAAGTTAACTGCTAACTCTCGTACATCAACACTTTCCGCCATTAATCTTATGTTGGAATTCGAAGAGAAGTTGACATTTAAGGAAGTCAGTATTGAATCCACCAACATGGTGGACTAACTTCCACAATCTCATCGTGTCTAGTGTGTCTTATTCCCCTACAAACAAATCCCACTGACCGTAACAAGCATTGGAGTTTGGTTCGTTAATACGGTCTTTAGTGTGAGAATTTAAAGTGACTTTTGCCAGGCCTAGTTCACTCCATACTGTTGGTATAAAAACGAAGTTTCAGGAGGCGCAACGCATACTAAAACATGAGCTTAAGAGCTTGCAAGCATTGTACTTTATTAACACGGGTCTTAAGTATTTAGTTGACATGCCGCATCTTTCAGCAGCAGGTACCCCCGGAGACGTTGGTGAAGACCGTGTGCCAGTTCGTCCGTGAACTGGCGTCCGCCGACGTGGACGCGGCCTGCGTCGAGATATTCGGCGACCTCAATGATCTTCGCGCTGCCAAACTGAAGCAAGCCGTGCAGTATTATCTCAACGGTACTAAGGATGGATTCCTCAAGTATAGGACTGCTTCGGGTAAGTTTAGTTAAGAAATATCCTATTTGAATTCTAATCCTTTTGGGGTAAAGTTCAGAGTAAAATAATCATGCCAAATTTTAAGTAGATTGCTTCTGCGGTTACCAACAGTGACAGATAGACAAAAGTGACATTGTAGCATTTGGTTTTTTTTTACCTTTTGGTACTGAAAGCACAATAGGTTTGGTATAAAGTTCTATATACAGAACGGCCACTCCCCGCCCCCTCTGACTTCAGATACATAACCCCCCCCCCCCCCCCTCACACTTGAGGAAAAAGTGAGGGAACTCGAGCAAGGGAATGTGTACGGGACGGCGGTTCGAAATATTATTCGTCCCTTGATGTACCGGGTGCTGGAGTGTAGGAGAAATAAAAACTCTTCTGTTTCTATTCAAATGCCGTTTTTTCTTGTTCGGGAGTGATCGGAGCTCTTGTTGTTTTCTCTTCGGAGTCTTGTTTCGGAATGCGAATTGTTCGTGCTTTCGTTTGATTCTGTCGCTTCTTATCTGCCCCGCTAGGGTGTCTCAACTCCCCGTGCGTTCCGCGAGCCGCGAGTTCCGCTTGCACCAATCGTGTGCGAGCGAGGCGCGCGTGCGTGGGAGTGAGACAACCTGAGCGGGGAAGCGAGAGAGTGCTACTCGATCAGTCCCGAAATCAAACTAGTAATCTTTTGGCTTTATTTACGAACTTATTCTAATTACACGTACAAATATAAACATAGCAACAAAATATAAATTCAAAGTAAAGTAAAAATAGGTAAAACTTATCGCTAACTTATGTCTATAAATCTATACAATATTAACTGTCGCGAACATATCTCCCGCCGTGCTGCTTGCAGCATTCTAGTCTTCGGTGAGCGGCTGGGGGTCCACTGGCAGCACGACCAACTTCTTCACCGGCCGCCGCAGGACTCCGTTCTTGGTCTGCACGTCCGCCGTCCTGACCACGCCGTCCGGCCCGGGGTAGGTGTTCGTGACGATCCCGCGGGGCCACACGTTGCGGGGGAGGTTGCCGTCTGCGATGATGACGACGTCGTTCACCTTCACCGCCTCGCCGTGCCCTCGTATCTCCCGCCGGTGTTGCAGTAGCGGGAGCGCCTCTCGTACCCAGCGCGCCCAAAATGCGTCGGCCAGGCGTTGTGAGGTCCGCCAGGTGTCGCGTCCCACGGTGTCTCGCTCGGTGAACGTCCCCGGCGTGGGGACTCTCGACGGTCCTCCGAGTAGGAAGTGGTTCGGCGTGAGGGCGGTGTCGTCCTCGGGTGCAGTCGCGACGTGCGTCAGAGGCCGAGAGTTTACTGTGTGCTCGACCTCTGCCAGTAGGGTGGCGAGCACTTCTTCGGTGGGGTGTCGCTCTTCTAATGTTGTTCGGAGCGCCGTTTTCACACTCCTTACTAGGCGCTCCCAAGCGCCCCCCATGAATGGGGCGCTCGGAGGGATGAAGCGCCAGTTGACGTTGCGTACGTTGGCCTCCCGCTCCATTGCTTCTAGTGAAGCCCGTCGGAGTTCCACGTCGGCGCCGCGTAGGTTCGTCCCATTGTCACTCCATATTTCTTCTGGGCAGCCTCGGCGCGCCATCATCCGACGCAGCGCGAGGATTGCCGAGTCGGTGGATAGACTCGCGGCGACTTCGAGGTGGACTGCCCGCGTTGTCAGGCATGTGAAGAGGGCCACATACTTCTTGTGGTGCTGGCGGCCGACGGTGACACTCACAGGCCCAAAATAATCTAGGCCAGTGAATGTGAACGGGCGCTTATGGTGCGCTACCCGTGCGCCCGGCAGGTTGCCGGTCGGAGGACTCGGTGCGGAGGCTCGGCGGAGGCGGCACGGCTGGCACCGCTTCAACACGGTGCGAACAGTCGGGCGGAGGCGCAGCACGTGGAAGCGTTGTCTCACTTCGTTGGTGACGAACTCCACCCCGCTGTGGTGTGCGCGCTTATGTACCCAATCTATGTACAAGCGGCAGTAGGGATGATCGCCGTCCAATATCGCTGGCTCTTTCGTTTCGTTTTCTATGTCGAGCGCCGTGTCGATCCGAGACCGTAGTCGTAGCACGCCGTGTTCGTCTATCTTGAGCGCGAGTTGCCTCAGTCGACTGTGTAGTGAGGCCTCCCTCCCGCCGGTGACGTCCTCTATTTCCTTCTCGAAACTATCTTGCTGTAGGGCGCGAAGCCAGAGTAGTTCGGCTTCGCGCGTGTTTCGAGCGGGGAGCGAACGCAGTCGTTGATTGGACGCGTCTCGCTGTCCCTCTCTCGCAGCGTTGTCGTCTCGTCGGGCGGAGGTTCGTTGCGCCGTCGTAGCGCTAGTGGGTCGGCAGAGTTGGACGAACTGTAGTACGCGACCGGTGGCTCGTATGAGGCGCAGCCACGATGAGAAGCGTCGCACGTCGGGGAGCGCGTCGGTTAGTTTGTATGTTACCGACGCGACGCGTGCGTTGACTTTCTCTTCTCCTGTCGGTAGGGGTGCTGTCTTCGCGTCCTCTTCTCTCGGCCAGTGTTCCTCTTCGCGTCGTAGGTAGTCGGGGCCCGTGTACCATCTGTGTTTGTCTCCGAATCCGGCCGGCACGTCGCGAGTAGCGTCGTCCGCGACGTTTAGCTTGGTCGGTACCCAACGCCACTCGTTTACTGTCGTGTTCTCTTCGATCGCAGCGATTCGATGTGCTACGAACGGTCGGTACGAGCGCGAGCCCGTCTTTAGCCACGTTAGGACGGTGCGGCTGTCTGTCCAGAACGTTCTCGAGTCTGGTTTTCGTGCGTGTTCTTCGATGACGGCGGCGGCCATGCGACTTCCCATGACGGCCGCTTGCAGTTCGAGGTGAGGGATCGATGTCAGTTTCAGCGGCGCAACTCGCGCCTTCGCAGCTATGAGTGACACGTAGACGTCGCCCGCCGGGGTGACCGCGCGCCAGTATAGCGCGGCGGCGTAGGCCACTTCGCTCGCGTCGACGTAGACGTGTAACTGTAGTGAGTCCGCTTCGCTGTACCCGATGTATCGCCTCGGTATGGAGACGTCTCGTAGCCTCGCTAGGTGATGCATCCACTCGTTCCATTGCGCAGCTGTTTTCTCTTCTATTCGTTCGTCCCAGTCCGTCCCGCGGCGCCATACGTCTTGTAGGATTTGCTTCGCCCTCGTTGTAACGGGCGAAGCGAGGCCGAGCGGGTCGTATAGCGACATGACTATACGTAGAGCTTCTCTCTTCGTAGGCGCGGTGCTCTGGAGGACTGCGGGCGAGACTCTTGCTAGGTCGAGGTTGAATGCTAGCTCGTCGGACGATGGCTTCCATATCAAGCCCAGGACTCGTTCCATGTTCTCTGGGCGGTCGTCGAGGCTCACCGGCGTCTGTCTTGCGTCTCTGTCTAACTCACACAAGACTTTTTGTGAGTTAGACTTCCATTGACGTAGTTCGAAGTGGGCGGCGCAATGTATGTCGCGCACGTCTCTCGCCGTCTTCGTTGCTTCTTCCTCTGATTCGAAGCTGTCGAGGTAGTCGTCGACGTAGTGATTGTGGATGATAGCGTCCACTGCTTTCGGGTGAGTTTTCTCATACTCTGACGCATTCAAATTCTTCACGTATATAGCGGTCGATGGAGAGCAGGTGGCGCCGAATATGAGGGAGGTCATTCGGTACTCCTCCGGCGGTCCTCCGTCGCGTCGATCTCCCCTCCACAGGTAGCGTAGTGCGTCTCTGTCCTCCGGTACGATCTTCACTTGCATAAACATCTCCTTTATATCAGCGGAGACTGCGATGCGGTGTTGTCGGAAGCGCATAAGCACGCCTGGGAGGGACTGGAGGAGGTCGGGGCCGGTGAGTAACGTCTCGTTCAGCGACGTCCCCTTTGTTCTCGCTGCGGCGTCGTGGACTATTCTCAGCTTGTCTGGCTTCGCTGGGTTGATGACAGCGAAGTGCGGTAGGTACCACGTTCGTTCGTTCTTCTCTGTCGGTGCGAGCTCGGCGTAACCCTTCTTGATAAGGTCATCCATCTGAGTGCTGTAGCGAAGTTTCATCTTTGGGTCCTTGTCAAGCTTCTTCTCGATGTTTACTAGTCTTGACAGCTAATTCTGATAGTTCTCTGGCAGTGTTTGTTGTTCATTTTTCCAGAGAAGTCCCGTAGTGTATCTTCCATCTTCCATTCGCGCTGTTTTGGCGGTGAGAATGGCCAGTGCGCGCTTCTCGGGGTCCGACTGAGGTGTGCCGGGCTTTATGAGAAGGCTCTCGACGCTGAAGTAGTGACGTAACTGCTCGTTCATATCTTCCTCCGGCGATTTTACGAAATTTACGTAGTGTACATTCCGCCCAATCATTCGTGTGTGCGCGCCGTGTAGCACCCAGCCGAGCGGAGTGTGTGAAGCGATCGGCTGATCTCTTCTTCCCTGTCGCACCTCCGTAGCTAGTAGTAGGTGCCAATTGTCTTGCCCGATGAGGACGCGAGGGTGAGCCTTCTCGTACTTCAGCTGACTCTCGATGTCGGTCAGATGATCGCAGTCGGCGAGGTCTTCATCGGTTATAGTTTGCGGAGACAATTGCAGTTGTTTGATTGTGCGAGCGTGTACACGTTGGGTCGCCCCGTCGCCGGTGAAGTTGAGGCGCACTCTTCGTGATTTCGATGCGTCGATCGATGTGTCGGCGATGGCTTCAATGCGGAGGGGTTCAATCGGTCCCCCCGCACCAACTTCGTCGGCTAGCGTCGCGTCGACCAATGTGATAGTCGAGCCGTCGTCTAGAAGCGCGTGTGTGTCTACTGCTCCCGCCGGTCCCGACACGCGTATCTTGACTATCTTCAAGAAGGTTTGTAGCCGATGGGGTAGCCAGGTTGATGCTACCGTTTCTGTCTTCGGCTCGTCTTCAGTCGGTGGCTCCGTCTTCGTACGCGGCGTGTAGTGCAGCAGACTGTGGTGGGTGCGGTCGCACCCGTTTACACCGCACGATTTAGGTTTGCAGCGGTGTAAACGTGTTCTGTGTTTCAAACACTTGAAACATAGCGATTTGTTCTTCGCCATGTCCCATCTGTCATCGGTGCCTGCCTTCTTAAACTTGCTGCAGTCGGGCACGGAGTGGTCGTCAGCTTTGCACGTCGGACATTTCATCTTGCTGTCTCCCTCAGTCGCGTTGTAGGCGCGTTGAGGGCGTCGTTGTTTGTGCGTGTCTGGCGTGTTGAACGGCTCTGGCTCGGCGAATGGACTGCAGAGTTCGGCTTCTCGGTTTAGGAAGCGGGCCAGTTTAAGGAGGTCCGCTTCGTGCTTCGGTTGGTCCGCTGCGTATTCGTACCAACGATGTCTTGTGGTAGGGGCCAGCTTCTCGATGGTTATCTTCGTTAGCTCCGGGTTATATAGGTAATAAACCCGGTCGAGTGCTCGTAGGGTCGCTACAGTGTTGTTGACACGGCTGGCGAAGGTGCAGAGGTCTCTCGGCGTGTCGTTCGGCTTCGGTAAGGTGCGGAGTTTCGTAAGCTCGGCGAGTGCGATTGAGTCTGGGCGGCCGAAACGCGATTCTAGCGTTTTGATGACTTCAGTCGGGCTTGTGTAGTTGAATAGCAAGCTCTCGACCGCTTCTCTTGCTCTTCCTTTCAGGGCCTTTCGCAGTCTTGCCATGTTCTCGGTGGTAGCGTGGGACGGTGCGGATTCGTAGTAAGCGGCTCGGAATGCTAGCCACTCGTGATGCGCTCCTTCGAATATGGGTAGTTCGACGGCGTATCGGTTGCTCGCTGTGTGTTGTCCCGCTCTAGCTGCGAGGGTGATGGCGTCGGCGAGCTTGACGATGTCCATTTCTTGACGTGTTGCGACGGTATTGTGTTCGGTGGGCTTGAGAGCTTCTGGCGTGGCAGCGGGGTTGGGACGCACAACGGGTTTATATTGTGCGTCGGCGTTCGTGTGTGCGGCGGGCTTGTCTGGAACGCGTGCGGTGTATACGGTGGTCGCTGCGGCGGCGGCGGCCTGGGGTGTTCTGGCTGGGATGAACGGTTCGTTTTCTATAGCCAGTACGTGACGTTGGCTCTCGTCCATCCATGCTTGAACTCTGGATTCGGTCCCCTCTTCGATGACGGTGTCGTCTTCCTCTTCTGAAGACGATTCGGTGGCTTCGATAGTAGCGAGGCGTGCCATCGCGTGTTCATAACGCAGACGGGCTACTTCTTCCCTCGCTTCGGCGATGCGTCTGGCTTTGACGCTTGCTCGGCTACTTGGCTTCGACGATGGCGGTGCTCGGTGGGTCCGGGCGGCTGGAGCGTCTGCTGGAGTCTTGGCAGTAAGTCTCGGTGCGGCAACGCTAGCCTCTCGTCGTGACGGATTCGTAGTAGCGGAGATTTCGGTTGATGTGGTTGCAGTGTGGCTTTCTTCGATGGTGGCGGCGACTTCGGTCGTACCGCCGACGTCGATGAGTGCTTCCACGGTGACTGTCGGCATTTCAGGTGACTCTGGCGAATCGGGCAGAGGTTTCTTCCCACTCGTTGATCTCGTGACGGGCATTGTGACGAGTTTCTTCTTTCTTCTAGGATCCGGCTCGAAGGACCAGATGTACGGGACGGCGGTTCGAAATATTATTCGTCCCTTGATGTACCGGGTGCTGGAGTGTAGGAGAAATAAAAACTCTTCTGTTTCTATTCAAATGCCGTTTTTTCTTGTTCGGGAGTGATCGGAGCTCTTGTTGTTTTCTCTTCGGAGTCTTGTTTCGGAATGCGAATTGTTCGTGCTTTCGTGTCGAGGATTTCTTCTCGTGGCCCCGAAGGGGCCACGGGGAGACAATACCGAGGCTATGGCCTCTTTGTTGTGGCGTCTACCGCCGGTCGCTGCTACGACCGGGTCGCTGGGGCGGCGCCTAGGCGCCTGTGGTCGTCCTTGCTTCTTGCTGCCGGCGAGTTCAAGCCCACCGGGTGAGACCCCGTTGGGGGAGGCCCAGTGAGCGACCTGCTAGCCGGCAGTGGGGCGGTCCGGGGGGGGGGTGTGTTCACTGCGGCGGGGCCCACGTCCCTAACGAATCGGCGCGGATTCGTGGGGGTGGGCGGCCGCCGCATTGGGGTGAGGACTTACCTCTAAGCTCTCAGGATTGTTGGGCCGGGGGGGGCGCAGTGGTGCTTAAGCGCCAGCAGTGCCTCTACGATTTTTCGTACCGGGCTACGGCCGGCCTCGACGTCGTCCATGATGTTCAGGAGGGCGCGGGTCATCTTCCAAGCTAGCTCGCTGTCCGCGGGTTTCGCCGGGGCTTCGGGGGGAGGGGGTGGTTGTCCCCTCTTTCTCTCGTTCTTTCTTCTTCGCGAGGGGCCTCTACTTACCGGGGGCACGACAGCCGGGGCCTGGTTGGGCTGGCCGTCGGTCGGTTCTCCCTCAGGGGCGGGGGGTTCGTCTGTGTTCCCCCTCTTAGACCGGAAGTGGGAGGTCGTCACAGGGACTGTGCCGGCCTTCCTGTTTCTGGTCTCCCTCTTATAGACGGGGCAGGCTGTGTTGTTTGCAGGGTGAGGGCCCTTGCAGTTTGCACACGTGGCCGGCTGGTTCAGCGGCCTCGGGCATTCCTTCGCCGGGTGCTCCTCCCCGCAGCGGACGCAAGCGAGCTTGCGGTGGCAGCGGTGGGAGGAGTGCCGGAACTGTTGACATCGGTGGCATTGGGCGGGGCCCTGTTTGCCCCGCCAGGCTTCTATTTTCACTCCCGGCATACCCAACAGTTCCCCTATGTCGTATATGCCGGGGAGAAGGTCCGGGGTGCGGCGTAGTTGCACATGGAAGATGCAGCCTGGTCTTCCATTGCGGGCAGCGATGTGGCGTGCGAACTCTGGGTCGTAGCCCAGGTTGCGGAGCTCCTCCATTATGTCCTCCGGCGCTGTGTTCGCCGGGAGGCCTCTTATGGCGAATTTCGCGTTCTTTTCGGCCGGTAGGGAGTAGGAGAACCAGGATATACCTACCTCCTTCTCCAGCTCGGCGAGGTATCGCTGGACGAGGCGATACTCCTGGTCATCTCGGGGCAGGAAACGAATACCTTGTCCGTGGGGCCTCGCATTTGGGGTGTGGCCAAGCCGATTCTTGAGCTCCCGAATGTGGTGTGCCCAATTCGGAAGCTTCTCCACAACGAGTGGCGGGTAGCGCGCCTTCTTCGTCTGGGGGGGCGGTGGCGGGGGGTTTTGCTTCGGCGTGGGGGGCGCCGGAGGGGTTCTCTTGCGCGGCGAGCCGGCGGTCGCCGCGTAGGTCGCGGCGGGCGGGTCGGAGGTGTCCATGTAGTCCAGGGGAGGCATGGATAGCGCAGATGACTGCGTGCTGCGTGGCGGTGTGGGCGCGTGCGGCAGGACGAGTGGTGGCACCGAGGGTGGTGTCTTCGGCGGGCGTGCGGGGGGTCCGGCGGTACCCTTGGTCGCGTGCGAGGACTGAGGCCGGCGCGCGGCTGCGGGCTGTCGCGGGGTTTCGGGTTCGCTCGCGTACACGGGCGCGGTAGGGCGCGCTTTCGCGGCGGGTTTCGGGGGTGTGGACAGCGGCGCGGGCGGCGCTGTCGGTGTCGGAGGCGGCGGCGGTGGCGCGAGTCGGTGCACGGCGCCGGTTGTGGCACGGCGCGTGGCCGCGGGCGTGGACGATATCGCGGCCGCGTCGGCGATTCCGAGCGGTCGGGCGTCGTGGCGGCGTCCGAGGTGGAGGCGGGGGTCTCTGGTATGATACGACGAGCGAGAGATGTCGAAGGGATTCTCGAAATCCTCAGGGGTGGAGGGCGCTGACGACGCCCGCGACCCCGAAGGGTGTTCGCGGGCTATCCTATCGAACCAGATTTGTATCCCTCTGTGGATACTGTCTGGGTTCGGGGTTTGGCCCACGGGTCTTGACTTGGTCCTCGACGTCCGTGAGATGGCTCGCGGGGTGGCGGAGAAGCGTAGCGGATTCGGTGGGGCGGACATTGTTTGTTTTTGTATGGCGGTGGTCACACAAAAACAGACAATGTGGGTTGCGTTGTGTGGGTGGCACAATACTCAAAGTATCCGAGGGTACTTTGGGAAAAACTGTGTTAGCCCTGAGAAGGGCTGTTTGGTGTCAGCGGGGGGCCACTGCGGCTCGTTCGCGGGAGCGTCGGCGTCGGTTTAAACTGCACGCGGGCAGCCGACGCTTCGCTGGTAAAAACTAGGGTTCGCGCGGAGGCGCGGGGGGGTGCGAACGCGTGTGCTCTCTTGGGCGTGGCAGCTCGTGCTTTCGTTTGATTCTGTCGCTTCTTATCTGCCCCGCTAGGGTGTCTCAACTCCCCGTGCGTTCCGCGAGCCGCGAGTTCCGCTTGCACCAATCGTGTGCGAGCGAGGCGCGCGTGCGTGGGAGTGAGACAACCTGAGCGGGGAAGCGAGAGAGTGCTACTCGATCAGTCCCGAAATCAAACTAGTAATCTTTTGGCTTTATTTACGAACTTATTCTAATTACACGTACAAATATAAACATAGCAACAAAATATAAATTCAAAGTAAAGTAAAAATAGGTAAAACTTATCGCTAACTTATGTCTATAAATCTATACAATATTAACTGTCGCGAACAGAATGTCAGGCGCGCGCACCCGTTAGATTTGACTACATACAATTGAGTCTTTTCAGTGCATAAAAACGTTGAAAAATAACGGTAAATTCACATTTTCATTAATTCTTTAGCTCAAATACTATTTTTAATAACTGAACGAACAATAAAAAGTAATGAAATGTAGATGATGTTTATACAATGCGTGGTAAGTCAACCCTACACATATGTCAAAGACAATTTGCACCAAGTGCGCATGTGCGAACGTCATCATTTCAAATCCAAAATTTTGTTATAAGTGCCGGACCTGTGCTGAAAGCTAAGAAATTATTGATTGCCGCTGTCGGTAAAATAAAAATAAATAAATAAATATCTTGGACATTGTCACACAAATTATCTAGTCACATTTGAAGTTCCAGAATCTAGCCTGGACTTGTATTATGATGACTAGACAACAATATAGAATACATATATAGATACAAACATCCATGACTCGGGTACAAATATTCATATTCATCATACAAATATTTGTCCCTTACGGGATTCGAACCCGCGACCCTTGGCACAGCAGGCAGGTTCAAAATAAAACACTACAAATCAGTTCTCGAATTTGTTTTGAGTGAGAGAACAGAACGTAAATGAACGAACGATGTTAATAGGGAAGTCTTGTCTTCAAAACATAGATTTCTTCATAAATCTACTTTAAAAGTCAATTTATAAAATAGTTTAAAATGTTTTGATTACCTACTTAAAGTTTCAATGTTAATATCATTTTAACTTTCTTTTAAAATACTTGCATAGGCAGGTTCAATTTTATTATTGCTGCATAGATTGCTGCTCATTTTGTGGCACAAAATTAATGCATAATCAAAAAAGTCTCATGGTTTGTGTACAGGTCGTCGCCCGAAGAGTAACAAAAAGAACCAGAAGCCCGAGTCAAGCCCGCCGTCAACATCCACCGACCTCGACACGACCAAGCTGGCGACAGAGTCCTCCGAACACGAGGTTTATTTCACTATACCACTACTCAGCTCTCCGCTATAGTCATCCACGCCTTTTACATCATCATTATACATCATTGGCATAACATTTCTCATCTATCGTTGCATGGTCGGTCACCGTTTCCAAATTATTATTAAATTTCTCTAAGTGCAAAGTGGTTCTATCCTTTTTCTTTTGGTTTTAATTATTTTATCATTTCACCTAACCTCTCCATTTCTCTACACAAAAGTTTTCCTTTATATTTATTTTACACTACGCACTAGGGATATTTGAAAACGTTGAATAAATTACAGCGAAAAGGCTTGGAAGATTACAAATTGGCAACAGCAAACGCTTCAATGAACGCTGACTTTAACATGGAGGAGCGAACATCGGACGTGAGCCAGGGTTTGGCGACGCTGTCCCTGGAGGCCGGGGAGCCGGGCAGCGCCAAGCCTGGCGACGGATCACCCGCCGACGATAATAAAAAACAGCCGGCCGCTAAAGAGGTACATTTAGTCTTTATTCGAAATTTGTAGGCACAGTCTTAAATCAAAATAAAATTAATGGATAGGCCTTGCGCGAACATTTCAAACCAGAATAACTGGCCAAGAGCGAGGTGTGTACTCGCACATAGAGGGTTCCAAACCGAATGTTACCGTAAGAAAAGATGAGAACAGTGTTAACGAAAAGCGCCGTTGTTCGGAAGGTACAAAGTGGTACCTATAGCGAGCACAATATAAAAAAAGTGCAACGATATAATAGAGAAATTATGTCGTGATAGCTTACAGCCGTTTTAATATTATAATATTAAGTAAGTAGGTATTTAAAGTTTTAATGTTTAAAGAACATGATGTATTGTCACCATGCTCAAAGAAGTGGCAATGGTCTCGCTACATGAACACTTACATCTGACAAGTTTGAGTACCTACTGCACGAAAAATTTTACGTAATATTTGGAATTCAATATGATTACTAAAAAAATCCCTGAATATCCCAATTAGAGAATAGGTAGGGAGTCTTAATGCAAATGTAGGTTAGACATCAATTTACTTTAACATATCGCACCTTTAAAAACAAACCGTTACTAAACGAAAATATCAAATTTTACACAGGAGCATATATAAAGAAATATGAGCGGTTTTTTCGTCATAAAATTTATATACGTTGTACTTTGAGCCGTATTTTGAGGTTATAGTGTAGATATTTCTTTACTTTATTACATTATAATTCAGAAAAGTTATTTTTTTAATTGGAACATTATTAATTATGGTTTTTAACTTTTATAGTAAAACTTTTCCGTTAATTTTTTTTCGATAATGATTATTAACTATGAAGTCACTGTGTAAATTTTGTAATTATAAAAAACACTATATAAAATCAGAATAATTCGAAGATATTACTTTACTATCAAATTGAAAATAATATAGTTAGCGTTCCTTCTAATTATACCTGGAAAGATACTTTAAATAACATTTTCGAAATCATGTTTTATTAGAAATCAAAGAGAGATCCATACATTTATTTTGCATTGTTAATTTGGGATTGTTAAGATTGCTAGGTAGCCAATATTATGTCTATATTATTATGTCGTGATCTACTTCAACGGGGGAAAGTCCGAGGTAGACTTACTCATTGAAAATTATGAAGTTGTATGATGATGAAATTGAAGACGATTTTGAGCTAGATGAGTTAGATCTTCCTCTTTTGTTTGAGCTCGGTGATCTTATTTCTTACCGACTTAGGTAGTTTCCGCAATTTCTTCATCCGTAGAAAAAGAACATGAAGTAACAGTGATGCTTGTGGTTGCGATTCGATTACTTAGATTTAGCGAAAAAGTTAAATCTGCATCGGGGATGTGATTCAGCTCACCCACAGATCGATTTTTGTGGGGCTGCAGTCATTTCATTCGAGGATAGTCCTTCAAACGCGCTCCAAACAAACGAAGTTTGATTATATTTTCAATACTAACCATTTAAAGTCAGTTAAAGTCAAATACATGTTTTGAATAAGTAAGTTATAAACTAATCTCTGTGTTGTGTGAGATTTTCGTTAAAATGTATAGTTTCAAACTTACTGTGGCTCAAAGATTTCCATACCTACAAATCTTAAATTAATCATAGCATTAGAACTTTATATTTTAACGAAAATTCATGAATATTCATGAATATTCATCCACAGGCATAGAGATTAAGATTTAGATCGTGTTTAATTTAAAAAAAATATTACCTTTGATTGGTTAGTAAAAAATATTATAATCGTAGGTACTTCGTTTGTACGGAGCTTGCTGCAAGAAATAGCAGCCACGAAAGTGAAGAACCAATAAAATGAAATTATCTGAATCAACGTTTTTTTTTTAATTATTACCATGAAAACCTATTAAGAAATATAATTATATTTTATTTTCAAGTAAGTACCTACACACTGCACCTAAAACAACATTTATTTCGTTTTCGATTTGTATAAAACTGATACTCAATGCCATTAAACTAAGATTAACTATTCGATTTTATTATCAAGTCAATATTTAATTACAAAAATAGTACCAACATAAATAAAATGTAAGTGGCAAACTGCAACTAACCAAAAATTATTATCTCTCTAGATAAGAAAAACGGTGACTAACCCAATCATTACTCTTTAGTGGTAAATATAATTGCATAAATATCCCAAAACATAAAAGTAAAGGGTAGTTATACTAAATGTAACATTTTACCAATGAAACCATAGGTGTGAATTGCATAATTTGATAAAAAGAAAACTGTGACTAAACAAAATGTTACACTTTACCAATTAAAAAGGGTAGACAAAATCCCCTTTACGTGATGTGCAGGCGTGTTTATCCAAATAATCACACTATTCCTATAAACTTCCGTCAGTATTCCTCAACGGACATGTAACAATTGGTTTAGACACAGTTTTGCATTTAGCAAGCCATATTTTTTCACTCTTTTTTAGTTTAGTACCGCACTAAAAAGCGCCATCTCTCTCCTAAAACGGAAAGTGTCAAATTCATTTTGTAGTTTATGGCATCATAAGAAAGATGGCATTGATAACTCAATTCTTGAAAAATTTCATTTAGTAACGGTTTGCCTTTAAAGGTGCGATATTTATTTTTCAAGCGTCTGCGTGGGTCATGAATTGTTTCCAGTGAAAGAAAGTGGACGGATAATAGCCAAGTATTTTTGTTAACAAATGGGTGGGTACACCCACGGTACACCTAACACGGTAGAGAGTATATTCCTTGCCTAACACCCTCTAGTGACTACCACCTGTATTTTAAGTTCACCAAGAAGTTTATGCGTTGCAATCTCATTCAATCATTAGCAATCTTTTTGAACTTTGATTCTAGAACATGGATATAAACCATGGATTTATAACGTAGAAAGAGAAGGTATAGAAGGAAGCACGTGTCTTGTATATTCACTCAAAAAGAGACGCACATAGCAAATTCGCTCTAGTTAAAAAAGGAGATCGCTACTTATTACTGTCCTTATCGACGTAACCACTTTTTTGTACTACAAAGGCTGTCTGACTCCAGAGTCAGTCATCTAGCTTCATATAAATTGAAAAGTCATTTTCACCGCCTGTACGGAAGTTTGCTCTCCTCTCCAGGTGCTTATAGACAATGCCATCTTTCTGTTCTAGAAGTTAAAATGTATTGTAAGGAGGCGGGTTATTGACGAAAAGAAGAACTAGGTTTATCATTTTCTCACATTAGTACTAGCACCCGCGTTGGATAGAAATACATTACTCCAGTTTGTCTTCTCGGTATGAAAGCCTAAAACAAAGAATTTTGATAGTTCAATCTTCATGCCTAAAACACTAAAAGGTGCAAAGCTAGCGTAAGCGAAAGTTCATGATCAAGAAGGTTGTAATGTAAGGCACTGTCTCTAATTTCATTGCATGTTAATGATCAAGAAGCTTGGAAAGCGTTGATTGAGTATTTTATAGATTCGCAGACTGGAATGGTCATACTGGAAAGGGACGGAGATATGAAACAAAATGTATTAAATCTCGTACCTTAGCCCGACTAAGTTGTATGATTTTGATAGCAATTTCAACTTCATCAGCATCAGCATAGCGTATACGCGTGTCTCGTTTTCGCGGTTACTATTATTTTAATGCCTTTTCGAGTCATTGTATTTCTACGTTGGAAAGGTATTGTCCATGATCAGGAAGGTGGCATTGGTATTTTCTATACATTGGTTTATATCCATGTCTCACAGTCACAGCTCACAAGAAGGATCTCTTAATTCTAAAGCATAAAGTCCGCATCAATTTAAGATTGTAGTTAGTCTCTTTTCTCTTATGACATACCTTTAATAGTAGAAAGAGATGGAACTTTAGATGTTTTCTTTATGCGGCTGTCCACTTTCCACGTTTTTTGACACTTTTCGACATGCTAGTGTATGTAAAGTTGTGTAAAGTAGTAACTTTTTGTGCCTTTTGTCCTACCACATGACACAAAACATAAAAAAGCAAACTTCAAAAAAAGTGGACCGCCTTGCAAAAGTTATCTTCCCTCTATGCAAGTATAATCTATTTGATCCATGTCCATGATTCACTACTGACGTATGACTGACGTGTAAAGATTTTATTCCGATTTGTCCTAATCATTATGATGATAAATATTTCATTTGTGAAAATCATTATTTCAATCCATCTTAATAACGTAGCTGTTGATATGGCTTAATATTTTGTTACTTTCCGTAATTCTCTTATATTATGTTAGGATTTTTTCAATAATGAAATACGGTTTGCTGTAAAGTTATAATTTTTAAGTTTCCTTCATTGTGAATCGGACCTCACATCCTGTCATTCAAGCAAAGTTCAAATGTTCAAATTATTGTTACCTTCTCGATAATATTTAAATACAGTTTATTCCCAACAACGAAATAGTGATTTTTCACAAAAATCTTAAGCACCAACGTTTTATGCTATCTCTTGATATAGGTACTCTAACTAGCTGTTTACCAAGTTTCACCGATACCGGAAGTAGGTACACCCGTTCTTGCATGAAACCATAAAAATCTCAAATCAAAATATCGAAACAATTATTCATTTTGTACTTTTTTAATGAGTAGGAATAATTGTAGGGTGTTATAGAATAGATTTAGTGGAATTTAACAGATTTACCGTCTTTTAGAAATATTTTAAGCAAAAACAGTGACGAAATATGGCTAACAACAAAACTTCACAACGGAGTTGGTAATTCATCGAAAAACTAGCATTTTTGTTATCTTTGTTCATTTTTATGACTTAAACTGGTGTTAACTTATTGGATTTTATTTAAAATGTAATATATAAAGTTTGTGTCTATGCTCATCAACGAAAAACATCAACTGCAACCCTAAGTTTGTTTGTACTGTATTTTTTCAATTTTCTCAAAAACTATTATCAATACAGACACCGCTATAATTTTCCTACAAAATTCAATAGTTCATCGACATGTAAGAATTATTTCAGATTTTTTGGCTTTATATGTTCGGAGATCAGGGGGGGGGAACCAAAATTTTTCGTGCAGTCGGGCTTATAAATGAATAACTACGCATCACTTAGTAAAACGAACTACCAATACGAAATCTACGTTCAAAGCTCTTTCAAATGATATCAAACTCGGCTAGATGGGAAAACTTTTTTTTTAAAAGTCATCAGTTTTTGGACCTTAAAAATTTGTAAAAAATTTATTTTTTAATTTTTAGTCTCGCTGTACGTTTGGGTTAGCATGATTGACCACTATGCCGAATTTCAAGTCGCTAGCTTCTCTAGTTGCTGAGAAAAGTGGCTGTGACAGACGGACGGACGGACACGAGAGTGATCTTATAAGGGTTCCGTTTTTCCTCTTTGAGGTTCGGAACCCTAAAAATGAGGCAAAACAAATGAAAGGTTTACTTCAAATTTGTATGCAAGTGCCCTAGATTTGACAGATAATGGCGCTAGTTTGTATGGACCAAGTGCACCAGTAGTGTGCTTCAATTTACCGCGCTTTAGGCCTATCCATTAATTTTATTTTGATCGAAGGGCACAGTAGGTAAATTCCTTAGTTGTGTAGAATTATATAGTCCTCCTAGCCGTGTTCGGCTATGGCGACTTCGACAACAAAATTATATTATTAAGATGCTATTAATTGAAAAGATTAATTACAGTTGTGTAGAATTAAAATGTTGTTTACCGATCATTTTGGATTCGCTACGTAAATTCTTTAGGAATCAAATCAACCCACGTTTTCAATTTGCAAATTGTTAATTAAATAAAAGGCATTGCCCACGTGACGAACTGTATTCGTTTCAAATCTTTGCGCAACTAACGAATGAGTATAATGAAAGAACAAATACAAAGAGTATTGTAGCTAAAATACACAAAACAGGAGGAATATCATACTTCCCAATTAAATGTAAATTATCCTTTTCTGCAGTGGGATTTCTTATAAAATTCAAATATACCAGTTTTGTATGCGAAACGGGATTGGGCAATGTCTTTTAGTCTGCGCCTAAACTTTTCCAAATGATTTTTATATATAAAGAACGTCGAACATTCATGTTTACAGTTCAGATTTTTAACATGTTTATCTTGTCTACCATAACTAGATGATTGGTTGGACAGATTCTGTATAAATTAATTAGATTGGCAGAGGAAAACCTAGCTAGACGGAATAATTTTTCCCAAGTGACGCCAACAATCTGTAGCCTGTCTTACCAGAACATCAAGACAAGACACTAAGTGAAGACAGACCCCCACCGTGTCCCCTCATGTGACGATTACTCCGTCACACGAGTAGATACTGTTCTTAAATGAGATGATGTGATGTCATCGCAATGCATCATCTGTCTACACTTATTCCTTTACTTTCGGTCGGCGCAATACTTTTAGCTTTATTATTACACATATTGATAGACTTTAATGTACACACGGAACTATTGATTAATAGAACAGAGTGAGAACTTCTGTCGAGTTGATGGCATGAATCAAGTTCGATATGCTGGAAGTAAGATTTATCTCTGAAGAAAATTCGTTATACTTTCACACAATCGCTAGTTTAGATAAGTCACATGAGTACTAAACTTGAAGTCATCAAAAAGAGCTAAGAAGCTCTTTTTTTCGTGCCTCTTGTTTTCTCTTACACAAAAAAGCAAGTAATTAATGATTTGGTTTATCCTACCTAAAAGTAAATTCTCATCGCGTTTTGTGTGTAATAAATCTATTAAATTCCCTACCATTTTTCGATTTTCTCTTAGTGTCCATTATAGGTTTATCGTAGTTTTGTATAAAAGTAAATTCTCTTCGCATTTTTTAAGCGGGTAAGAAATCTATAAAATCCCCTATACCATTTGAGATTTTCACTTAAGTGTCTACTCAATTCGTTCGCCTTGCGCCCATACAAGGATAGACGCATATATGCGATCTGGGCACCACATATAGTACGCAAATATTGCAGGCACGCCAAAGCAAGCAACTGCACAGTGACGACAACTGTCCCGCGGCGCCGGCCGAGGTGCTGCGGACCTGCGCGGAGCGGCACGCGCGCGGCCTCATGCACCCCCACATGCTGTCCATACTGACGCACCGACAGATCGCGCTGCCCGTCCTCATGGAGGACGACAACCACCGCGAGATACCCTCCATACATCACTTCTTCAGACCCATCAGGCAGAATGTATACGCTATATTGTATAACATGCACCATCATCGCTTCATGGCGCAGAAGGCTAAAGGTAATATCGATAAGATGTTAATTTTTGTATTTAAGAATAGGCATGGCATTATGTGCATGTAATTTTACAAATCTGTAGTAAACCCGCCCAGACGAGCCAAGCAGCTGCCGTTCTTTCTCTCGAAGCTATTGAGGGTATTTTTGAACCCTGATTACTTCGGTCTAAATAATAATTGCGAGCTCAATTGATCAGGATCATTTTTGTTTAGTAGTGTAGTATATGGACTAAAATTATAATTTCAACCTCCATATTCGTTCTGTATTCGAGACTGCCGCACAGCTGATTGATCGCCCATCCAAAGATGGCTGGGTGTTGCTTAACTTCGGTAATTGTTTCCAATTATACAGAAGCTGCCTTTCGGCAACGACCACTTTAGCAAAAATTTTTCGAATTCCGCACCTAAATAATTAAAATAATACCCCTTTTATAATTGCAGAAGAGGGCCTGGCGAGTACGTCGTCATCGGACCGGCTGTGCTCGGTGCAGATCGCGGAGTGGATCTACTCGCGCGTGAGCCCCGGCAAGAGCCCCGAGCTGGTGCCCGGGCAGGTGCTCGACTGGCCAGTGCCCACCGTGCAGAGGCTTTGGTTCGGGTGAGCTTTTGTATCATACATGATTCAGTGTAGTGCGGTTCCAGGCTTAGACAAGAGTTCTAGCTGAGTACCTACCTAATGGATATGGTTCGTTAGGCATTTATTTTGTGGACGTAAATCTAGCCACCTGTCACCAGAGACACCTACGCAAGGGAATGAGCCATTTATTTCTTTTATTTCAAAGCGTAATTATTATATAATATTATAATATCTAAATTGTTACATATTTCATTTCTTGTTGTTTTAATAACTGAAAAACAATCTTTCTTTTCTGAATTATTCTGCAAGAACATAGATTATAAGGAGATCGGAATAAGTAAAAAAAAAGAAATACGATAATTGTCGCGTCTTACATAATCACCGCGGCACAAGAAAACTGCATTAGAAAAGATTTGCATGTAATGTATAGAAACAAAACGAACTTTCACGACAAACCGTGCTCTGTAATTTGTCCGTAATAAGAAAATGTAAAATTTCGGCGAATTTATATAAACACAACTGAAATATAAACTACTAAGTTATTAAATATGGCGCAGCGCTAGTCGAGAGAAAAAAAGAGCTAATCTAGTTCCGAAAAGCCGAACTTGGCAACACTGTCGCTACAATCCACGCACCAACTGTAGCTAGCTTGTAGATAGGGTCCCACGGCATGTGTGTTGTCAATCCACACGCCACGCGCCACGCCGTGGGAACAGAGCGCCTGTCGCGGCCTGCGGTGCGTATTGCTATCCATCGAAAGTCGGTAACTTCAAAGGAAACGCCTGTCGCCGCCTGTACAAGCGCGTGGATTGCCGAGCCAGTCAGGAATAAATCTACCCGATGGGGAGTTTTCTGACAGGTAGTAAAACATAGTTCCAACAAACCGCGATAGATGGCGTTGACGCCAGATGGAGGAGAACAACTCGGATAACATGAAAAACTCGGACAACATGGTCAACTCTGACAACATGGTCAACTCAGTCAACATGGACAACATGAACAACTCTTGACAACTCAATTAACTTTGACAAAATCCACCGTTGATCATGTTGACAGAGCTGACCATGTTATTAAGGTTATTCACGTTGTTCAAGTTAACCATGTTGACCAAGTTTGCCATGTTGTCAGAGTTGACTTTGTTGACCATGTTGTCCGAGTTGACCATGTTGTCAGGGTTGACCACGTTGTCCGAGTTGACCATGTTGTCCGAGTTGACCATGTTGTCAGAGTTGACCATGTTGTCCGAGTTGACCATGTTGTCCGAGTTGACCATGTTGTCCGAGTTGACCATGTTATCCGATTTGTTCATGTTGTCCGAGTTGACCATGGTATCAGTGTTGTTCTATTTTTTTTTGTTCTGACAGGTTAAAGTTGTTCAGTTTGATGAGTCGAGTATGTGGTTTAAAGCAGTGTGGGCCCAAAGTTAATTTTGATTAAAATTAAAAATAATTAACTATTTTAATCTAAAAAGTTGATTAAAAATTAACTAATCTTACACTCAGTTGCAGAAACGCTCATTAAAGTTAAATCTCTTGCTAGCTTTTACTACGTCAACAAGACAATATTACAGCAAGAGATTTAATGGAGGATTAACTTTAATGACTGTTCCTGCAACTAACACTCAGTTGCAGAAACGCTCATTAAAGTTAATCCTCAATTAAATTAACTTTAATGACCGTTCCTGAAACTAACACTAAGTTGCAGAAACGCTCATTAAAGTTAATCCTCAATTAAATCTCTTGCTAGCTTTTACTACGTCCACAAGACAATATTACAGCAAGAGATTTAATGGAGGATTAACTTTAATGACTGTTCCTGCAACTAACACTCAGTTGCAGAAACGCTAATTAAAGTTAATCCTCAATTAAATCTCTTGCTAGCTTTTACTACGTCCACAAGACAATATTACAGCAAGAGATTTAATGGAGGATTAACTTTAATGACTGTTCCTGCAACTAACACTCAGTTGCAGAAACGCTCATTAAAGTTAATCCTCAATTAAATTAACTTTAATGACCGTTCCTGAAACTAACACTAAGTTGCGGAAACGCTCATTAAAGTTAATCCTCAATTAAATCTCTTGCTAGCTTTTACTACGTCCACAAGACAATATTACAGCAAGAGATTTAATGGAGGATTAACTTTAATGACCGTTCCTGCAACTAACTCAGTTGCAGAAACGCTCATTAAAGTGAATCCTCCGTTAAATCTATTGCTAGGTTTTACTACGTCCACAAGACAAAAAATTACAGAAGAGATTTAATGGATGATTAACTTTAATGACCGTTCCTGCAACTAAAACTCAGTTGCAGAAAGGCTCATTAAAGTTAATCCTCCATTAATACTCATGCTGTCACTTTTTGTCTTATTGACGTAGTAAAAGCTAGCAAGAGATTTAATGGAGGATTAACTTTAACGAGCGTTTCTGCATTTTCATTTCGATTAAAATTGCAAAAATCTTAACATAGGCGTAGCAAGGGGGGGGGGGGGGGGGGGGTATATCTATAAATCTAGTCATAGTTTTAACCTTGACACTGACAGGGTAGTACTGTAGCCGGGGGACTTTTTAATTACAAAAAAGATTACCGATTGCCGTTTTCAAATTATAGTATGGTACTAAATGAGTAATATTAAAACCTAAGTCTTACAGATCACAACCCGGCGTAGAAAAAAAATTAAAACATTTAGTCTTAAATTTTAAAATTTCGAGGTTTTCTTTTATTTCTATACTGACATTTTCAAACTAAGGTGAAGAACATGGCAGTATAGAAAATAGCCTCGAAATTTGAAACGTTTCAGACTTATTTTTATTTTTTTTCTACGTCGGGTTGTGATCTGTAAGACTTAGGTTTTTATTATATTAGTCATTTAGTACCTTACAACAATTTCTAAACGGCAATCGGTAATCTTTTTAGTAAGTAATTATAAGTCCCCTGGCTACAGTACTATGTCAATGGCTCGGCAATCCACGCGCTTGCACAGGCGCGGCGACAGGCGCCCCTTTGAAGTTACCGACAGCGATCCGGACACAATACACACCACAGGCGTCCACAGGCGTCTACAGGCCAAGACAGGCGAGACCGTTCCCACGGCGTGTGGCTTGGCGCGATTTGCGTATATACAGGCCGTGGGACCCGAGCCTAAAACGAAAAACGTCGTATGAAAATGGAAAAAGTATGCAATTTTTAAAAAGTGGGCGATTTCGCAATGTCCCTGACTAGGGCTGCCAAAATCGTGGCCGGACAAAGACATTAAAATCCCCGGACATTTAAAGTAAATTCGGAAAATTTGATCTATCTCTATCCCTGACTATCACGGAAATGCATAAGGTTAGGAGTTTATATTCTACCTATCTATTGTGACTGGAAAATATTTAAATTAAATTAATTTTCATTTGATATCTTCAACGAACACAAAACATAATTAAAGAATGATAATTATGGTGGCAGCGATGCCATGAAAGGCAACAATGATTACAAAACTTTTTAGAATAACATTCCAATATACGAATATCAACAATTCGAGCTACATTCTGTACACAGATAATTAACAAAGAAACTTGTAAACAGAACGGCGCAGGACGACAAGTGCCGACGTATGCGCGCATTCCTGTCCTGCATGCGCTCCGACACGCCGCTCATGCTGAACACCTCCTACGTGCCGCAGCACCTGCTCATACTCGCCACCGTGCTCAGGTAAACTAAACTTGTGTTCAGAACGTCGCAACACAAGTACCGGCGCGTTCCTGTCCTGCATGCGCTCCGACACGCCGCTCATGCTGAACACCTCCTACGTGCCGCAGCACCTGCTCATACTCGCCACCGTGCTCAGGTAAACTAAACTTGTGTTCAGAACGTCGCAACACAAGTACCGGCGCGTTCCTGTCCTGCATGCGCTCCGACACGCCGCTCATGCTGAACACCTCCTACGTGCCGCAGCACCTGCTCATACTCGCCACCGTGCTCAGGTAAACTAAACTTGTGTTCAGAACGTCACATGTGTTCAGAACATCGTAGGACAAGTACTGTTTTTATCTCCGTCCTTTTAACGATCTCCGACCTCCGTGCAAAAAAATCACGTCCAGTTGTTCAGTATGATGGTTTCATTGAGTCTTGTATGGTATGGAACTCGAACACTTTGTAGGGTTATATTAACTTAAAAATTTTAACTATGAATAATTTTGTTCACAGATTTATAATGACATCTCAAATTCAAATACTGCGCAGACAGGAGTTGGACGCGTTTTTGGCGACAGCTTTCTCAAATGATCTCATGAACGCTCTTCACTTGCAAGAAATGACCGTAAGTTTTAGTTAGTCGTTAAAATCACTAGAGTTACCTCCTACTCTCGCCCTTTGTACACGTCTTTTCTATTGTTTTCGTCTGTGCGGGTTCGAACCCGGACCCCCATGATTTATTTATTTATTTATCACAAAAAAGACAGTAATATTACACCTTTTACTTGGATCCGAGCATGCGTTTAGACTTATCTAGGTGTTGTCTGGAGGTAGCCCAGAGTGACCGAGGTCTTTGCTTGGACCTACGAATAAGAGAATAAATATGGAAGAGTAACTCCAAACAAAATCGAAATCATTTTTGGCACCCCATGAAAAATGACATTTTGTATGAGTTTTGGCGGCGAGTTACAATTTTTAAAGAACAAATTTAGAACGCGTTACAATTTTTTTGGTGCCACTTGTTGAGCTTCATTTATACTTCTATACATTCTCTTGTTCGTAGGCTTGGACTATTCCGTTGTGATTGAGTGTTCATACCTCTTCGCAACCCGCCACCGACGCATCCCCAAAATAACGTAACGTATTAAAGTTTGCATCCTGTGCAACGTTGCACGTTGCAGGTGAACGGTATAAGTTCGCGCGGCGTGCAGCTCGGCGCGCTGGTGATGGCGGGCGCGGAGGCGGCGCTGCTCGCCAACGACGCCTGCGGCGCGCCCGTGCCCTGGCTCGTGGCCGCGCCCTGGCTCTACTTCGACGGCAAGCTGCTGCAGCGCAACCTGAGCCGCGCCAGCCACTGCAAGCACCTCGCGCAGCTCTGCGACAACCACCTCGACACCGTCGTCAAGGTACGAGCTAACGAGCTGCTGCAGCGCAACCTGAGCCGCGCCAGCCACTGCAAGCACCTCGCGCAGCTCTGCGACAACCACCTCGACACCGTCGTCAAGGTACGAGCTAACGAGCTGCTGCAGCGCAACCTGAGCCGCGCCAGCCACTGCAAGCACCTCGCGCAGCTCTGCGACAACCACCTCGACACCGTCGTCAAGGTACGAGCTAACGAGCTGCTGCAGCGCAACCTGAGCCGCGCCAGCCACTGCAAGCACCTCGCGCAGCTCTGCGACAACCACCTCGACACCGTCGTCAAGGTACGAGCTAACGAGCTGCTGCAGCGCAACCTGAGCCGCGCCAGCCACTGCAAGCACCTCGCGCAGCTCTGCGACAACCACCTCGACACCGTCGTCAAGGTACGAGCTAACGAGCTGCTGCAGCGCAACCTGAGCCGCGCCAGCCACTGCAAGCACCTCGCGCAGCTCTGCGACAACCACCTCGACACCGTCGTCAAGGTACGAGCTAACGAGCTGCTGCAGCGCAACCTGAGCCGCGCCAGCCACTGCAAGCACCTCGCGCAGCTCTGCGACAACCACCTCGACACCGTCGTCAAGGTACGAGCTAACGAGCTGCTGCAGCGCAACCTGAGCCGCGCCAGCCACTGCAAGCACCTCGCGCAGCTCTGCGACAACCACCTCGACACCGTCGTCAAGGTACGAGCTAACGAGCTGCTGCAGCGCAACCTGAGCCGCGCCAGCCACTGCAAGCACCTCGCGCAGCTCTGCGACAACCACCTCGACACCGTCGTCAAGGTACGAGCTAACGAGCTGCTGCAGCGCAACCTGAGCCGCGCCAGCCACTGCAAGCACCTCGCGCAGCTCTGCGACAACCACCTCGACACCGTCGTCAAGGTACGAGCTAACGAGCTGCTGCAGCGCAACCTGAGCCGCGCCAGCCACTGCAAGCACCTCGCGCAGCTCTGCGACAACCACCTCGACACCGTCGTCAAGGTACGAGCTAACGAGCTGCTGCAGCGCAACCTGAGCCGCGCCAGCCACTGCAAGCACCTCGCGCAGCTCTGCGACAACCACCTCGACACCGTCGTCAAGGTACGAGCTAACGAGCTGCTGCAGCGCAACCTGAGCCGCGCCAGCCACTGCAAGCACCTCGCGCAGCTCTGCGACAACCACCTCGACACCGTCGTCAAGGTACGAGCTAACGAGCTGCTGCAGCGCAGCCTGAGCCGCGCCGGACACTACATTTTTTTCTGCGTAATTCTAAATACACCACATTCCGAATTTCGCCATTTCGCTAGTAATTTTTAAACTCTGTCCATAGTTAGTCTGTGTGGTTTCTAACATAATATATTGATATGTTCAGGTGGAGCGTATGCGCAAGGCGATCCTGGAGGGGCTGGAGGTGGAGTTCGCGATGCCGCCGCTGCCGCTCGTGGCGTCGCTCGGGGGCTGGGCGCGGGGGCGGGGGCGCGGCGCACGGCTCGAGATCGCCGGCGTCGTGGTGGGGCAGTGGGGCGGGGGCAGCTATCCCGCGCGCACCACGCGCTACCCGCAGGTACGTGCTCCACTATACAGGGGTCCTTCTTAATATGCTGACATTTTTTTAAAGGGATGATCAGACTGTCGAACTGATCAATTTTCTATATGGCACCAACAACGAAATCACGCAGAAAAACAGTCGGCTGTTCCATACAAAATTGCAAACCTACTCGAGCCAAATGTATGGGTCAGCAGATATTAGTAACAGAGTTTACTTCTTTTTTTTTCGACTAGTCCCAGAGAGCATCGAAGCAATTGCGTTTTGATGATTTTCAACGCAAACTAAGTCTATGTATGTTTTGGCAGTGAAAAATGCTCTGTGCTGCGTTTCTCCGGGTATGCGTCGGCCCTTTTGCTAAAATTTTTCCCATTTATGAATGTTAATCATCGAGGTGTATCGGTGCCCGCAGGTGAGCTACGTGGGCTACACGCCGCCGCCGCGCAACGCGTACGGGGGCCGCGGCGCGTGGCGCGGGGGGCGCGGGCGCGGGGGCGGCGCGGGGGGCGCAGCGGGAGGGGGGCGCGGCCGCGGCGCGCGCGGGGCGGGGCGCGGCGCGGGGGGGCGCCGCCGCGTCAGGGACCCCGACGAGCCCGCCAAGCCCACCACGCTCTCTGTCAACGGGTGAGCAACATTATTATACTCTTTACACTGGTGGTTTGCAGCTATACCTCTTGGTGTACCTACACACTCGCAGACTTTGTTGGCAACATCACAAATCACATCTGAAAACTTTGTCAGCAAAATCACATTACGGAAATTAATTATACATAGAGACAAATAAATACTTTTTAATTTAATTTAATTTTAATTCATTTAATTTAATTAATTTATTATTTATTATCATTTTTTTTATCGTTCATTTATTTTCGTCGCTCTAATTCCTGAACGGATTATAGTTACTTTATAACAGACCTAGGAGGACGTACCTAGACCAGATCCGAGACGTCATTAAAAAATGCCAGGTTAAAAGTAGCCGAAATCGACGGGAATGTATGACCAGATGATTGAACCTAGAGGAAGCAAGAGACGTGTGTCAAAACCGCCCAAAATGGAGATCCGTAATCTCTGCCTACCACCCCTCTGGGAAAAAACGATAAGTTGTCACGCTTTAATCATTTACTGCCAGATGGTATCTATGCGCGAAAATGTATCTAATGGCGCTTGACTCAGCGTTATAACTTCGTACGGCGCTTGACGCATGCGACGCGTTGCCGTCTGGAGCTAGTGCCAGAATTCATACATGCGCCAAAGTGTATGTTCCTACGGCCGAGTGACGGAGGTCTGCAGTGCGATTTTTGAAAATCATACGAGCGGTTCGGCAGTAGAAAATGTCAGAATTACTATGGAGATTATGCATCTTTCTACTGCCGAACCGCTCGTATGATTTTCAAAAATCGCACTGCTGGCCAAATGTCGGCGATGTGCAACTTTTCTCGGTAGTTAAAGAATGCCGCCGGAGAACAGGGCGCGCAATATTGCAACAACTACATACCTGTTCTGTTACTATTCTGTTTTTCATAAAGTGTATTTAGGAGTCAAAACTATATGATCTTAGCATATAGGTAGGAATAGAGGAACATACAGCTGAGAGAGCGAGATGTACCTAGCGGCACCACTGTATAATAGAAAGAGATACGTGACGCGAATCAATAGAACCGTTTTTTAGTCACCAATAAATTTTTACAATTCGGTTTTCGTGAATAATTGGGTATCTAAAGTGAAATCGTAGATAATTTTGTGAAATATACTGACACTACTTCATTAATTTATCCACGATTTTAAGTTAGACTCAGAATTATAGACAGTATTCGAATTTTTGCCTGCGAATTGTCTCCAAAAAACATCCAAAAACTGTTTCATTTGACAACTCATGTCACTGACTCTATTCCTGTAAGGTATAATAACTTTATGGATCTGAGCCAACCCTTAACTGTTAGCCACCGGACTTTAGACGCCGATGTTAACAATAGACGTTAACATTTACTTCTATTAATACAAGATAACCACTAGGTAGTCTAAAGAAACAGTAAAAATTTACTTTATTTAAAGCAACACTAGAATACTTAACCTTGTTTTAACTTAAACGTGCGTTTGTTTTTTCAGTAAAACTGTAAGACCGGAAGACTTAACTCCTCAGCCTGAAGAAAGCAGTCCCCACGAGGAGAACTCTGCCGCCGATAACGATGCCGAAGGTATGTTCTGATGCTATAGTCTGACCACAAAGGCTGTACCGCTCCGTAGGTAGGTAGCTGCGAGGCGAGATGCGGAGACAGAGAAGCCCGCTCCGCTCTGCTATACCGACGTACTTTCGCGGCGGCTAATCGGTTCATTTGCATCGGACTGTGAATATACAGCTCTATCATACCCAATCTAAGGGGGGTTTTACAGAACGACACTCGAGTGGAGATCTCTTCTTGAGTGTAGATAAAAAAGGATGCAAATACATACAACGTATACATGCATCCTAGTCTATCTTTACTTAAGAAGAGATCTCCACTTGAGTGTCGTTCTGTAATACACCCCTTAGACCATTTATCTAGGCACCTGCCTCCCGTCAGCATTCCCCTCTGCCAAGGTACCTACATGATCAAATGATGCATTTCATTACATTCAATTTTATACCTTATCAGTCTTTTCACTCAACGAGACAGCCAATCGCAGAACAATGCTCCAAACTCACACGAGACTATATTAATTTCATGATTTTTAACAATAGAAATTAGAATCTAAAGTAATAGAATAAGATCCAAAGTGCAGATTTTATTCTACCTCGTAGCAAAAAGTGACAGAAAAGTTTTGTTAGTAGACCTCGTCCATAGTCTAAGCACCAAATGATCGGCACAGCCCTTGTGGACAGACTATAGTCTATCTATTTATCTTTGTTAATACAAAATAATATGAAAACTAAATAGTGTTCACATTCACAGGAGCAAACCAGAAAACGAAGACTGCCAAAAATGCCAAGAAAAATTTGGGTAAAGGCAAGAAGAAGAGTAGCAACCAGAAGACTGATGTCGCCCAGACGCTTGAGTCGAATGGGCCCCACGATAAGAATAAGGTGACCGCCGAATAAATTATACGACCGACCACTGACGACTTCACACGACAGGATTTTACGCTGCAGCTTTCCTCGACACCTACTAGGTCCTTACGTTAGGTATGTTTTATATTAATCCTCCATTTGTTAACATAATCGTGTATTTTAGGCGGCGGAGACTAGCCAATCAGAAATGGAACACATGGGGCAAGGTGATGCTCCCGTTTCTAACTAAGTGAGGTGAAAAGGTAAATTTTCTAATTATTTAGTCGCTCCTTGAAATGAATGTTAATATTTTACTTGTTCTCCTATTATTTATACTTAGCTTATTTAGATTTTATAAACCTAGTACATTTTCAGTTGTAATTTTTATTTAGTGTAAATTATGAGGAAAGCTCACAATAACCATTCATTCATACCTACTTTGAGTTGCTAGTGATATTAACAATAACAAGATGTAGATTTTCATCCTATTGAAAACCAAATGTAGCATTATTTTAATATTATGTTTCTAAGTACTTTGTCAATATCACTAATGACGTTAGTTCACTACGGAAACATTGAACATCTTGGGAATTAACTGTAACATCGGTATTAATTATTTTAGCACGTATTTGTGTGAGATTGCATTGCATAATAAGTTTGTAAACAGTCACAATAACCAAATCGCCAAATGATTTAGTTATTGTCTGTAGTAAGGTGAAACACACCTGTCGTAAAGTATACGTGCCTGAAGATCGAAAAGACTTCCCAATTTTGAGACTGATTTTAAAGTATGTTAATTGACACGTTATGATCAATTGATGTTAAAGACAAGCGACACTATATCGACCCACATATTTGTGGATCGATAAACCCCTACTAAGACAAACAAAGCCTCTTGGTGTACACTTTGTAACGTCCTCCCGTGGCGCATAACAACGCGACTCGCGCCGAGCGTGTTACAAACTATACAAAGGCAAGGTTCTACACTTGAGGTAGTACAAGAATATCTCTAGGATGATAAGAACCTCAAGAGCACCGTTATTTGACAAGTGATAATTAGAAAATATATATTAATAAATTAACATGTTGATTGTTAAGTCATGTTTATTGAAAAGTGAGATGACTTAGGGAATAATATGTTTTGTTTGCATATAAAGTACTGAGTCAGCGTTATTTATTTACACATAGTATATTTACAATTTACCAAATCATTATTTTTTATTTTTAAGATTGGTTTGGCCTTTGGAATCTACTACCCATTATAAAACAAGATACTTGTTTGAGTGGAGCACTGAAATTAATTTATGAACATAGCAATAAATAACCTAGACTCGCCTAACTGAAGGAGAACAAGATTTCATAGGTTAAACCAAAATGTTTTCAGACTGGTTTTTGGGAATTCTTGTTACATTATTTAGGCATATTGAAAGCGTGTGAGAGTGTTGTTAAACATAATACATGTAAGAGAATACTCTTTACAGTCAGGTGTCTACCCGCGACGTGTAAGTATCTAAGAGCTTAGGAAACTGAAAGTGTATTTTGTAACATGTTGTTTAGTGGTAAAATCGTCCTATAAGAGGTGTTGTAGTGCAGTGTCCACATTGGGTCTCACAACATTGTTATAGGAGGAATGTTAAATTTAGAATAGAAAGTGCATTTATTGAATGATCGTTGGTGCTTTGTAATTTGTGGGACTGCCTGAAACGAGTCTGAAACTCATAGATTTAAGTCTAACGATAGACGTTTAATGAAACTGAATGAACATTCACATGTTGGCAACTCCCTATCCTATAGGGTATTATTTCGATAGGAAATCTTAGATTTGTTAGTGATATATTTATATGCATTTTTGGGAACTCAACATCGTGAATGTTCTTCAATTTATATGTATTTTTGTAAATTTGTTATATTGTTATACTTAAATTTAGCTGGAATGACTAATAAGACACTATTGAAGCAAAGTCTTGCTAAGATACTCGACCGAAGGTGACACTGTCTCAATTATCGGCATAGAATACATTCCATTTCAATAACATGAAATTCGAAAGTAATTGGACAGTTCACCTCAGTCGAAAATGGAACTAAATGAAGACTTTACAATTTTTGGAACGCTTATACCCTGGCCGGAACATATACAGATATGTTGCTACAATAATAACGTAACTTATAAATATGATTGATTTGAACAATCAGAATATGATCAGAACTTGAGTGCAGATGCACAAGTACATTCAGCCACCGCGCTGTTCCAAGTGAATAATTGCCAAACAAAGTATAATTAAACTGACTTCGTAACGAGCCACGCCGCCACCCGCCGCGATGGCGAGCGAGCGAGCACGAGTGGCAGCGGAGCGCCGGCGGGCCACGGGCCGGCAAGCCTGCCCGCCAGCCCCGGTCCGGCGCCCGGAGCGTCGCACAGTGGTCCCGTTTTAAAAAAATATGGACATCGGTGCTAGAGTCACAACATATTTTTTTTATGGTGAACAATGTGAAGACAAAAAAAATTATTATCCTACCACGTCTATAACTTAGTGAAGAAAAAAAAATCATTTTTTTTTGTATGGGAGAAATCACATTATTGCTTATATCTCAAAAACCTTTAAAAATGGCAAGATGGCAATCACATATGTTACAAAAGAAGTGATCCTGAGTGTTTCACTCATAGACACTTTTAACTTATCTCTGCGTACTTTGGAGAAAAACGCATCTAAAAATTTGTGATTTTTTTTATTCCAAATTATTGCTCAATATGAGTAGAACCTCGTGAGGAGGACCGTGTGTAAGATAAACCTAATAAACTCTGTAAATTTGGACTTGGCGTTTCACTCCAATCCCGGAACCCGTTGCTCTTAACAATAATATGCTGCGCGTGTTTCTATTTTTAGCTGAAAACCATTTTTTATATATATTGTCAAGGTTCTTCTCATATTGAGCAATAATTATGAATAAAAAAATCAAAAATTTTTAGATGCATTTTTCTCCAAAGTACGCAAGGATAAGTTAAAAGTGTCTATCAGTGAAACACTCAGGATCACTTCTTTTGTAACATATGTGATTGCCATCTTGCCATTTTTAAAGGTTTTTGAGAAATAAGCAATAATGTGATTTCTCCCATACAAAAAAAATGAATTTTTTTTTTCACTAAGTTATAGACGTGGTAGGATAATAATTTTTTTTGTCTTCACATTGTTCACCATAAAAAAAATATGTTGTGACTCTAGCACCGATGTCCATATTTTTTTAAAACGGGACCACTGTGCGTCGCCTAGCGACCTGCCGAGCTATTGCATTCGCTAACTGTTGTCTAGAACGACACACACTTTATATTATACATTTAAACGTTTATATATTATTGCTTGCTTATTAATAAACACAATGTGTAGCGTTTAGAATTTTAACTTCAATGTATTTTGATTTGTTTAAGAATTATGTGTAACAACATTTAAAAGCATGTTAGAGGGAATCGTGGGAGGTAATACTTTTCAAATGTATCGAATGATTTCATAACTGAAAGGCATTATGTACTCCTTAACGTATTGGATGAATATTAGAATGTAATAGCCTCTTCTGTTATTGCATCGTATTTTGTTCTGCTTAAAGTAATATACTTTGTCACATATTTTAAATGTAACATTAGTCGTGATTCCAGGAAGGAAGTAGATTTTATGTTTCTCTTTAAACCCGTTATTCACTATAGTTTTAGATTTTTCAACAATATACCTTTACTACATTTTATAAACTTGTTTGCTGACAATGGTCATTTAAATATTGTCAACATAATGTAATCAAAATATATTAGAATACTTGTCATGTAATACATAAACATTTTTTCGTAATTGAAGTAGCATTCGTGGAACTGTGGCTTATTGAAAACACTTATAACTTAAGTATGTATGTAAACCTGCTATGTGAAATTTAAAAAATGTTCATTACTATTTTAGTTTATGAACACAAAAAATATTGGATGAATTTAAATTGTAAACAGTTGTATTTGTCTTCAAATAAAACGTTCCAACATTATGAAAGGTGTTTTATTTCAGTTTTCAAGTTGTAATCGCTTGTGTACTGCAGTGACGGAGACTCCCTCTATGTTCGCGATGTGGTTGATGACTACTTGGGTCGCGTCTTTAATATCGTTGTATTGGTGGAGGAGATGCACCTGGATCGCTTTGTTGTCATTAAGTAGTTGGTCAATAAATAATTCTGCTTCTAAAAGTTTATTATAGGAATCCCGTTTATCTTTGGACATCTGTAATAGAAAGAAAATACTTATACAGGGTGTCCCGTAAATCAACGTCAAGCCGGAATCGGGTGATAAGCCAAAATCATAATACCTTGTTACCAGAAAAATAAAAAAATAAATCTTAGTCATACATTTTTTTATTACTTAAAGGCATTTTTTTTTTGTTTTTATTGAAAATTAGCACTGCTCTGAAATATTTGAACACTTTGTATGCTACGATCTGATGGCGACTGTACAGTCTGTCTATAAAGTCTTGGCCAAAAATGAGGGTGTTGTCTCCACGCAAGAACGTCAAAATCAAGCTTAACCTGGCAACACCACCATACTAAAATGATTAGTTCTTCAAACATTCATGCCACGACTTTATAGACAGACTGTACCTACCTACACAATAAAATTTGACGTTTAGCTTTAAACATTAGAACATCGTGAGGACATCTTTCTATGAGGACGAGATGGTACAATCAGCATCAAAAGTATCTAAGCATGTTAAGTGTTCACAAATATCTGAACAACTTTACGATACCAAACCTTATTTCAACTCGCAAAGAAATCAAATTAATTTATCTGTCATGTTATTATTTGTTAAGTTGAAAACAAATGGTATCTAGTAGGAAATATGGTTTATTTTCGTGTAATTGTTCAGATGTTTTTGAACGCCGGAGATGCTTAGATACTTTTGATGCTGACTGTACAGCTCGGTACTAGCACAGCATACCTAACTATATTGGTTCATATGTATGTAGTAATTATAGAACTCTGTACTAGTATTCATCAATGTCAAATAATACAGATTGTTAAGGTAAACAGTTGCATTAATTTAAATAAACTAACACTCAGTTACAGAAAAGCTCATTAATGAATGTTAATCCTCCATCAAATCTCATGCTAGCTTTTACTACGTCAACAAGAGATAAAAAGTGACAGCAAGAGATTTAATGGTGGATTAACTCTAATGAGCGTTTCTGCAACTGAGCATCAAGGGAATAAACAAACAAAACTTTGGACTTTCCATACTAAATGCAATCAGCTGATCAAACGTTAGTACGCAGTGTTGTAATTTTTTCCCTTTGTTCCTTTGGGAAAGTTGTTCAGTATAATGGGTACAATCACCCTACACTGTTGGTTTTCTCAATAAAAACAATATTTTTTTTTATTAAAAAGTTTATATTTATTCAAAATTATTCGTGGATTCGCCCACACCCATGGCGCAAGCTAACATACTATTAATATGCCTGCCTTCGTCTGATTTAAAAACATATCCATTTGTTTTATCAACCAAATTTTTAACATTTATAAGGCTTTCTTCTTTAAACATATTTACAAGTTGAAACGTAACCAAACTATAATCTTCTATGATTGAAACAAATGCGCTGTTTAGTTTTTTATACTTATTTGTAAACTTATCACTGTCTAAACAATCTAGTAGATAAGTCAGGTCTAAGACTTCAGTATAAAAGTCTATACCAAATGGCAATTTGTCCATGTGTTTTTGTAACAAATCAACTTTTGTTAATAAATTGACATGAGGCAAGCCTATCTTCAACATGGCACTCAGGGACAACATCAAGGCTGCTATGAACTTCCCGGCATCTGAACAGTGATGTGAATCTATCAAATGTACAACGCACAGTTGCAGATTTCCTTCTTTACTCAATTTTGAAAAAATATTGTTAAGGCTTCCATGGTGGCAGTAAAGTTCCACCTGCCCGGGCAAGTCAAAAATGTAGTTGGTTGAGTTGTCACCCTGTAACTGATCTAGCAGCCAATCAATGTTCTTTTCCAAGTATTCCATACAATATAGTAAGGCTCCATTAGGCCCCAGTTTACACTGATCCATGACCTCTTCTAAAACTATTAAATTTCTGATATCAATATCAGGTTCATATGCCATCAAGTCATTAGCAGGGTCCAAATTTATAACAACAACTTTCCGTCCCAATTTGTTTAGTAGCTGCGACATGTTGCAGCAGTATGTTGTCTTGCCTGCGCCGGGAGGGCCGATCACCAGTTGACCATAATATTTATTTACAGATTTAAATCTTTTTACATTTGTTACAGACATTTTTATTCTGTTGCTTCTCTTTTGATGTCTAGAATGATGTCCTTGCAGGCTTTCACAGTCTCAATGTCATAGGATTTCAGGTTAATGAAGATGCAGAGTGGTTTGCTGATATTGATCGCTTCGGCCAAGTATCTCGCAGCCACTTGCTGGTCTTCTCCTGTAGCACCAAAAAGAACTTTTGTAGAAAATATATCATTGGAGCCCATGGGACTGTGGACTTGGTCTCTCTGTATCAGCATCATGCTTCCTATCTTTTGATACTGCGATATAATCAGTAACATTTTGTCTGAATATTCAGCGAGAACAATTTCTGTGGGAACGTCGTCTATATCTGCGGCCACCGATTTGAACAGCTGCTGTTCACTGTCACTCTCGGTATGTTTGATTGTTAAACTTTTCATAACATCTAGAAGTTCCATGTTTGATATCTAAAAATTGAGATTTAGGTGACAAATAAAACTTATTTTTTTTCGTTCTATGTTTGTTCCTTTACTCCAAGGACTATACTCTCTATACTCCGAATACTCAGATATTTGTTTATAAATAGGAAATAGTTAACAAGACCCCAGACAGTAATCTGTTGAACAATGCAATATGTTGTGTAGACTAGACTATGGACATTACACTAAAATGGTCAGACTATCGAGATATTGACTGATGTGAGTGCCAAAACGAACTTACCTTGTCGAGTAGTTAATGGGTACAGTGCTACTGTAGTATTATTACGTGAATCTTTTTAGATAAACAAAACAAAACAGTTTTTCCAATAACTTAACCTCTCAAAACATGAATTTGTATTGTAATATAAATGAATGAATGAATGAGACGAGTGAACAGCATAGCTAGCATGCCGCAGTGATACAGCGCTATCACATCTTAGCTCTCTTTCTATTTGCATGCGAACGAACGAGATAAAAGGCGTGATACAGCCGTATCACGTGTAGCATACTACGAGTGCAGATTTATAAATGACGTGACGTTTGATTTACTACATGAAGTTAGTCACTGGGAGTGAATGATTTGGATAGATTTTTTTTTCAATGAGCGTTTTTTTTTTCGTTTCATAGTAGATCGATAGATGACGCTACGGTCTATACGAATCTATGTTAAACACTGAAAAATTATCTTTCCCCGAAATGAGGGTAAAAGTGAAGTGAAAAAAAAAACAAAAATCTTTTGGAACATAATGAAACATATTTTTTATGATATTTAACTATATTTCTTATGCTAATTTACTCTTTAAGGTGATACAAGACTACAATTTGACTAAAATAAATATAAAAACTCTTTGATCATAAGGCAAAATCTGAAATTGAACTGGCAATAAGAAAACTTGAGCTGTCAAATGTCATTGTCAATCAAACTCGTATCGTAGCATTTACTTTGTCGTGTTTGTTAGGCCGAGATTCAGAGACGATTTGTAAGTCATAGTTCGAACTCCCGTATGTCAAAATCCATACATTTCGACCCTACTTAGCTCGAGCTAAGACAATAAAAATCGTCTCTGAGGCCGAGATTCAGAGACGATTTTTTCCGTCTTAGCTCGAGCTAAGTTGGGTCGAAATGTATGGATTTTGACATACGGGAGTTCGAACTATGACTTAAGAATCGTCTCTGAATCTCGGCCTCAATCTCGGCCTTAGTTTACTTCAAACTGCTTTTCTGAAAAACAACGAAAAAGGACTGTATTTTTTGCTAAGAAAGAAATCGAAAATAATTTCAAAATTTTTTTGATGACGTCTTCCAAATCCGAACCAAAGAGAATGAAATCTCTACGTTTTTAAGTCTATAGGTGACATTGCAGAGGAAGTTTTTGCTTGACAGTTTGTCGTACAGACACTACTGCCATCTATTGAGTTATAAGAAAACGGCATTTAAAAAAAAAAAGAAAAACGCTCATTTATTTACTAGCCTGGTTATTAGACCTTTTGGCTAAATCTTATTTTATTTTGAATTTTCTTCTGCTTTCTCATTAAAACGTTGGTATTCGACGTTTTGATCGTTCTTTGGAGTTTTTGGAGACAATCGAAAGACGCAGGAAAAGCAGAGAAGTCCACAGGAAAGAGGTGAACCGACCGCTTTGCCGCGCTAAAATCACGGAACGCTTTTCCTGTTTACGACCCATGCACCATCCTATTTCACTGAACTACACATTGTTCACTTGCACGACACTTTGTTACGCAAAACAACACCAATTTTACGAACCAAAACACACTATAAACAATAAAAATTCGATGAAATATGAGGACTCCAAACGTCAGCTACCAAATCCCAAAATACAAAATCCCATGAAATAAATGTTGCCAGGTGTAAAATAAAAAAAAGTAAAGAACTAGCCTTATTTAGCGCCCTCTACGCTACGTTTTCTGCTATTCTATTGAGTGGTCACGTCGCTTGTCGGTCGTCGGTTGCCCCCTCCCCGGCCTACAACGAAGCTCCAGTGGTGGATCAGCAGGATAGTGTTCTTTTGTTTAATATACCTAAATGAAAACCAAGATGGACGCCAAAATTTAAAGAAGCGCCCTCTGCACTTAGCCTGCGAATCGAGCATGAATGCCGCTCGCGATCATGCCGCAAATAAGTAAAAATTTTGGTTTTGGCCAAATGCCTAGTGTTCAGAGTCAGTATAATTAAAAAAAAAATTTTTGTTTGTGTCACCTGTCAAAAGTGACTTTTTCTCAGTTTCTCTTGGATTGTCAAATTCTGACAAGATGGTAGTGTACCCAGAAATTCTTAATTTTTATCCAAAATAATCATGTTTTATAGCCGAAATAACTAAATTCTTACAGTGCAAAACGTTCTCAATTGTGTTTGAAAAGTTATCTAAATCAATATTTACGGGAAATACATTAGTGTCCCGATATAACCTGCAATATTTTTTCAGACGAAGGGTACTTCGAGCTTTGGTAAGCGGCGGAATAAGACACACACTCTGTGTCGGAGGTGTGGTAGATCTTCGTACCACATCCAGAAGTCGAAATGCGCACAGTGCGGGTACCCTGCAGCTAAACTGCGATCCTGTAAGTATACTCATTCCTGTGTTGATATTGAGGTTAGAGTATAGTTTATGCACATTGACCGCTGTTATTTCTTATTATTCCTACTACAATTCTGCGTGGTACTTAAAATTAATACCCTTGTGGTTGGAAACCATGGTTTCAAAATGTATAGTAACAATGTTGGTGTCAGAAAATGCCAAGAGTGCATTGCCTCTTTCAGATTTCTGCTTTTATCGTACCATATAACGTGCTTTCGAAGTGCAGACGACTTAAACTATCATTAAAATGTGCAAGTGCATATAAGAGACTCAACTGTAGTCCCTTGTCGGACACTTTAGGGGTCAAACATAAACTTTGCAACATCTTCCATTGCAAATGTTCAATAAAAACAAAATCATATGATTATTAAAAGTCTCTGACCCTTAGTAATCTTGTAGCAGTGCCTAATAGGTTACTTAATAAACTTAAGTAAGTAAAACTTTTACGGTGCTGAGGGATACCCAGCAAAAGATGGATTTCTTGGTGATGATGGCCTCCTTGGAGAGTCTGGCAAGGTTTGCATATAACAGAGATAATTCAAGAAAGAGAGCGGAGGTCCTTGGTCTTTGCCCAGCGGTAGGATAGCGGTCTGTGATACATTAAACCCTCATACGTGGACATTCCAGACACAATCAAATTGTTATTGTCTTTGGGACTGATCCATGTCACAAACACATAATGAGGGGTTGAAAGTTCCTGCAATGATTGAGGTGATTTTCAATGTCTTGGATCTTGCCTTGTATAATGTAGGTAAATCGAATGAAATTACAGAAACAGTGCATGTTATTTTATTGTTCTGTTGACCAAAAACATTTCACACAACAACATTAGTGTCGTTGGAACTAGGCTGATGATAGCAAGACTTAAATGCGTGTGTATGGCAGCGCAGCGCAATGTTTTTGTGTTTGCTAACACCATAACATAACATTTTACCCCCCCCTGCAGGCGAACGCAGGTGGGAAGTCAGTTAGCAAACAATGTTATCGTGTTAGCAAACATGCAATCACGGCGCAGCAGACCCCGCTTTAAACATGTAATTCATTGATGTACTTACTGTACTACTGAAGTTTAACCCATCATTCACTGACATATACTCTAGCGATAGACAAGCTCGTTCAAACAAACAAAATGACACATTGTGGTCTGTCATTGCCATAGTGACAAAGTGAACTCGGGAACATTAATATGCGGTGGCAAGTGGAACATGTTGCTTCTATGAATGGGCCTGTCTATCGCTAGAGTGTAAGTCAATGCCCTCATACATGCTTGTGACGATCCGTCCCAAGGACAATAACAATTTGATTGTTTCTGGAATGTCCACGTATGACAGGTTAAGCTTCAGAACTGTTTAGGTTCTGTTCCTATTCAACAATATCCTTGAAATAATTGTTTCTCTCATATTAGCATTAAATAGCGGTGCGGAATTCAGTAAAAACAAAATCTGAAGTGGATAAAAACCCAAACAGTTTCGAATTTTGTTCTTCAATGATCAGCTATGTACCTGATGTTTTGTTAATGTTACATTGGCAAATAAACCATCAAGAGGCATCAACTTTGCAAGTGAATGCCACTGAATACTTCAAATCATTGTACATCCTTCCTGATCATATTTTAGAGCTACAGAAAAGTAACATAAATCTATCCATCTTTTACGAGTATGTCATGATATCTCAACTTTGAAACATCTACCTTGTACTTTTACCCTTTTCAAATGAAAGTTGGCAGAGAAGTCATTGAGGATATCACCACTTTTATCCCTGAAATCAAAAATTCCCCAAAGCCACAATCAGTAGATTTATGGCAATCATCAACTGTTGATCCCAGTTTACAGGAGTTACAGCGGTGGGAATGTGTGGTGGGCCCATGGAGTAAGAGGAGATGGCATATCGGCTTGTTTCTATAGAAAATTATGTCGCCGACAAAGGGGGTGAGGGACGGGCGAGGGGAGACAAAAAGCTTAGGGGAGCGTGTCATTTCTCTATGGTCGCAGTACAAACTAGTGCACAATTGGTGGCTACAGTGCAACTTTGTTACACCATCTCTACCAAGGGGAGCGTGTAATTTCTCTATGGGTGGGCCTATGCCCGATTTAACAATCTTCTTCAACTAACACTTTGTAATTGTTGTTGCAGACCACTGGTCAGTGAAGGCCAAGCGCAGGAAGACCACCGGCACCGGCCGCATGCGTCACCTGAAGATCGTGAGGAGGCGTTTCCGCAACGGCTTCAAGGAGGGCAAGCCCACGCCCAAGAAAGCCGTAGCCTCTTCGTAGATTTACTGCTTACAATAAATAAGTAAAAACCCATTTGCTTCTTTTATTCCTAACCATCTAGCTAGTTGGTATTTCAAAGATTTGCAACCATGAAAGCCCATTCCATTCCACTTGTTTCTATTTTAAAGCATGTGCCATATTTTATTGACTGATATCATGATAGAGAATAATTCCATAGACCAAGCTGTTTATTTAAATTAGTCGTAGAAAGAGTAAAAATTCTTGGTCAATGAAATTAGTACTCTACTTAGATTATTCACAGCTCTCAGAATTAAAATTATTTTTAAACTGTTTTAAGTTTTGTTGGATCAAACTAGAAAAAAATAGAATTCTTTTTTTTAAATTAAGTACAGAACCTGCAAAAGTAACATTTAATTTTGTTTACCAATTTTAGATATTAAAATAAAATTATACTTTCTACAGGGTGTAACTGTAACAAAACACCCTACTAATACTGGGGGTGCTTCAGCTCATCAAACTGAACAACTTTCACTAAGGAGCCTCAAAATCGTGAAAAATAAACCAGCTGTTCCACACAAAACTGAAGTGTACCGACTCTACTAAAATGTATGGGACAGCTGATTTTTTTTCGCACTTTCGAAGTTTGCTTCGTAGTGAAAGTGGTTTAGTTTGATGGTCTGAAGCACCCTTTAAGTATTAGGGTGTCTGTCCACTAATGCGGAGCGAGCTGGCGAAAATCTCAGCTCCGAGATTTCATGCAATCTTATTGGTTGATAAAACTCCGTTTCCCCGCTCCGCAGCTGTGAACAGCCACCCTTACGAGGGTGTTTTGTTACACCCTGTATACACTATCACACAAACTGCTCTTGACTATAACGCCTTTCATAAACTTAAAAGCAATTTGTTTCATAGCAGTCAGTTGTGCTCAACGAAAACTAAAGTTCAGGCACCTTGGATATTTCGGCACAGGCAAATAAACATTATTCGGTTAAATTGATTGATATATTGAAGCATTTAATTCATTAGTGCTATTAGAAGGAAATAGAAGCGGCAATCGTAACGGGGCTGGTTGAAAGATGACGTCGCGGCGAGCGTGTGGCACGAAGGCAGGGGCGGTCGGACACGGCCGCGGTCGCGGCAGGGCGGGACGCGTGCTCTCATTCAGACCACTTGGTACTCAGTCGTGGTCCGATCACCGCCCCGCGCGCTATGCCGCTTGCCTCCGCCAGCTCGCCGTGTACCAGTGCGCTACCTTCAATCACTGAACATTGCCCTATCTTATCCTACATCGCCATTGGGCGATAACTTATCATGTGCTATGACGCAGCGATACATTTTAAAATTCTCGCGAGATAAGAGACTGGTGATTAAAAATTTACTGTGAGCGGGTGTAGAATGTGTGCGCATTGACGGTCTCGGTGAAGAAATAACTTGTTACCGTTATTTAGTGCTCTCCGATAGCGATGTCGTTGTTTAAGAAGAAGGCGCCGAAATATACGCCTCCGCCGGTTCCGCCGTCACCCGTGGAGGACGCCAACCACCAGACTAACGGTGTTGACAACAACAATGGGTCACAGAAGTCGCAGCTGGTCTTCCACTGCCAGCAGGCGCACGGCAGCCCCCTCGGTCTCATCTCTGGATTCTCTAATGTTAAGGAACTGTATCAGAAGATAGCTGAATGCTACGACTTCCCACCGGAGGATGTAAGTTAAATTAGTTTTCTAATTAAGTAAGTACCTATCACGAAACTTGTTCTTCTGGATCTTGTAACATGGTTGCATTGATGACGTCGCGCGCGTTGCAGTTAATCTTTATAAAGCCAAGTTCAAGTTAGCTAGCAAAGAACATATCAATTAATTGTAGTTACTGATCGATGCCTATGTACCTTTTGTATAGGTAACAATGGGAAAATTATTTCATATAGGTACCTACCTACCTACTTAATAGCTTTGCATTAGAATTACGAGACAGCATGTAATAATGGCAATGTAACAATAGGATGTAAATACTTAGGTACCTACTCGTTTAGTTACCTTTGGGATAGTTCTATATCAAATCCTATATCCCCAGTGATAATGCGAACGTGTATCTATCTTACTTATCTCACCATTAAATATATATTACACGTGTGCAGTTAACGTCCCGTTCTGTTAACTAAATAAGAGGTGCATTCTGTAATCTCGCCAAATTAATTAGAACTTTCGTTAATATTGTCTATATTTGACAAAAAAACGATTAAACTACAAGTCCTTCCATAAAAATCTATATTAAACGTTATCAATAACGTAAAAAAATTTCATAACTTCATATTCATGGTCGCCCCAGGAAAACAGTGATAAGGAAAAATAATTAGGTAGCGTCATACATACGTAATAATTAATAATAGGTAGGACATAGCTGTGAGCAGGTGTAATAGGTACTTTTATGGACACAGATGTATAATTATACGATTACTTCTCCAGTTAACGTTCCCACCTGAGGTTTCTAGCCGGTAATAAGGCCTGCTTTCGTATTGATACGTGCATCACATAGCTTAGTAAGCAGCCTAGTCTAGCTAGCCATATCTAGAATGCTGACTAGACGAGACTAAATAATAATTAAACGAACGTGTCTGCAATCTTGCTATCACCTTATATGGGAAATCAAAATACGTTTCCATCTGTACTTTGCAGAAATTGCAATGATGTCGCATTCAATGATGTCGTCTATATCGTCTCGTGAGCAAAAAACCTCTATGCAGGTATCATTAGTATCATCAAGAACGAGCTATCTGTTTGTGTTTAATGCAGGCAGGATTAATATTCAGTCAAACAAATTATTTTTCATCTGGAAAGACCCGTACAAATTTACATTCCATACCCAATAATAGATGGAACACGATCTGCTATTCTGTTAGCTATCATGTCCATAAATAGAACACTCACCATTCTATGAGAGTAGAAAACGAATATTGACAAAGACATAGTTAGGTATTTCCTATCTTTGCGCAATACGGAAAGGATCCCTTTGCAGCGCAATGGCCTCTCAGGAATAATAGTCGGAGAGTAGGCTATACTCCACCACTCAGGCGGGGTGCGGTGGAGTCAAGAAAAAATTTAATAGGCCTCTGTCCTAGCTTAAGAAATAGTAAAAACTTACACAGCCTTGACGAAACTCCAGGACCAAGTGCTGAACGTGTCTTCCGAAGCACGGATACGCCTCGAGAGGAAATACTCATACCCATTCAAAGATTGACCGGATCTGCATGGCGTGTGAGTTGTGACGTTGCTTAACTTCGGTGAATCTTTTCAATACCGAAGCTGCGCGGTAAATTAATTAGGTAGGTAGTAAACTACCTAACTACCTATTTCCTAGGAAGTCAGTAGGAATGATAAAACTCTACGGATAAAACTTCTCTTCTACGGGTCCAAAATCGAAATCGCGCAAAAAAAACCGCTCTCCCATATACAGTGTCCTACCTACCTACTTAATGTGCTGACAATTTTTAAGGGGATGATCAATCAGACCATCAATCAAACTAAAAACATCTAAAATGCGAAAAAAAAATCTGCTGTCCCATACATTTGCCTCGAGTAGGTTTGCAGTTTTGTATGGAAGAGCAGATTTTTTTCGCGATTTCAAATGTTGGTGCCATAGAGAAAGTTGTTCAGTTTGACGGTCTGATCATCCCCTTAAAAAATTACGTGTCAGCATATTAAGAAGGTCCTTATATACTATACAGGGTGTTTCATAAGTAACAATAAATATTTAAAACTCTTAAGGGGGTTGTTTAGACCGTCAAACTGAACAACTTTCTCTATGGGACCAACATCGAAACCGCAAAAAAAAAAAATATCCCATAGTACATTACCTATTTTATTTGTAGAGTATGGAACATCAATTTTTTTTTCGCTATTTCGATATTGGTCCCATAGTGAAAGTTGTTCAGTTTGATGGTCTATACCACCCCCTTAAAGTTTTATTTGTATTTTTGTAACACCTTGTATACATTTTGGTCGAGTATGCTAACAGCAGATTTTTTTTCGCGATTTTGACGTTGGTACTATAAGTACCTACGAGTATATAGGTACATAGAAAGATGTTCAGTTTGATGGCCTGGAGTGAGCTCAGCAGTTGAAATGTCATAATTACTATGGAGATATGCATCTTTCTACTGCTGGTTTGACTGTGAAAAATCATACTTCAAGAGTGCGATTTTTGAAAGACAAATTAGCATTAGAAAGATGCATGAGATTTAAAAACCGTTCAAGCTCACCGATGACATTCAAAAATCGCACCCCTGATCAGCCCCTTAAAAAAGTAGACGGAACCTGTGGTTTATTGAGTAATATGGAAGTAACGTTACAATAATATAACTGTGATCACTGATCAACACATCTCTACCTTTAACAATTCGATTATTTGGGCTTGCCAATTCCGAAGTAGGGTACCTAGTTTAAGACGTAGTTTTTTTTAATTGGGCAGTTAGGTAGGTACTTACTTAGAGTATACTACTGGATACTTACCTCTATGGGTAGGTACCTTTAAAGTAAGACGTCGATGAATACAGGTCACCTTCGACTACTTAAGTATCGGTTCATGTTACCTACTCATAATGATGCAGGTGGCAGGTGACCGTTTTGGTTTGCTGCACTTATCGACTAACGACAACGACATCCCGCATGCCTTCGGCATTACCTTGCCCTAGCATAGCATATCATATAGTAGGTAGATATAATAAACTTATGTCTTAGTCTCGTGCTATCAGGCAGTGTGCAAGTCAAGCTGGAGCATTAAAGGTTCCATCCTGCTTGTTGGATTTCCACAAAGGCTTTCATTTTCGATCAAGGTAATGTTAACACATTAACCCAAACACCAATTTTTATTCAATTTCTGTGTCATACAACATGATTCAAGTCAACTAAACTAAAACTTGCAACCTACGTAGTAGTTACCTACTTAAACCAACCTACCGTTAGGTAAGTCCTACATAAGCAGATATTTAATATTTTCCTACTCCGTATCGAGTCATCGCCATCATCATCAGCCTCTATCGTCCCCACTACAGTACAGGGCATAGGACAGGGGTCTACCCGTACATTCGAACTTCGCAATTGCGTGAACGTTCTCGTTTCAATGCCAACTCTATTCCAATCCAATGAAGTTCGGACAGAAACGGTCACGATATAGGTAAGAACCTATAATAATATCGAAAATTAAAACTACTGGTATAGGGCCAGGCACGTAGGCAAGGTACCTAGTAAGTAGTTCAGATTTTATAAAAAAATATATATGCGACGCCTTGAGGACAATATTTTGAAATCACGCACGCATCTTATTTCAATACAATCTAATGAAATATTCGTACCTAATTTATGTTATCATAACACTTTATCAGGTATCGCTATTTGTTTCATAGGTAGGTACCAAAGTACAACACTATCAACTAACTATTTACCTGTCCTTCTCATCGATCGTCTGATCAAACTAAATTTACTTAGTACCTACCTACTAATCGTTAATGTAGGTAATATAGGTACCTATTATACCTATCTCTTATTGTTATTTAAGACATGCTTCATTCAGTGATTATACCTAACTAATTTTATTGTTTATTGATAATGAATGACTGTAACATATTGCATTAATTAATTAATTATCATTTCCTTTTAATCTATAAACAGTAAAGGAGACCGCTTTTAATAATTCAGAGTAGATCTACCATTCGCCAAGCCTCGAATAAAATAGTCTTTTTGAGTCATTTTAGACCTAACTAGTTAGTTACTCATAGATTTCCCTAAATCTATCGATGGTTCAACAAGATGACAAATGTTACCGAATCATATTATTATTTAGTTTAATCAAAGATCGTATTCTAAGCCGTGGTGGTCCAGTGGCGAGTAACCTTGCCTGCCGTGCAGGAGGCGATGGTTCGATCCCCGTCCAGGCCGACTCGTACCGATAAGTTTTTCGGAATTTATGTACGATTTGTAACACCACTTTTCGGTGAAAGAAAACATCGTGAGGAAACCTGCATGCTTCAATTTCGAGGCATGTATTGTACCCACTATCCATTATAAGTGGCGACGGGCTCACCATCCGTCACACTGGACAGAGTTTCGGTACTACTGGTGAAACGTGGATGTTCTGAAGTTTCAGAACATCTCTGACTACCCCCTCGGGGAATATAGTTGTGAGCATATGCTTATTATGCGTAATTCTAAATTTCTAATTCTAATATTCCGTGGCAGAAGGGGAAACAGGGGTAGATTGGGTCGGGAGTGAAATTAGATTAGGTAGGTATCTGTGTTATGGATATTAATACGCCAGTCACGGTAGACATAGAAATCGCCTTAGGTCGCAATTGATTGCACAAAGCTGCATTTTTGGGATGTTGTTAGGATAGATACCGGCAGTATAAAACCAATTTTGCAGCTTCGAAAGACCTGTGCTAACCGAAGGGTGCTCGAAAAACCTCTAATTTTTCGGTCATTTTTCAGGTTTTGACATATAACTTCTAAACGGTGCATCTTGCATAAAAATTGCACACTACGGTTTTAAAGAAGACAAAATTATCTATAATTTGAATTTAACTGCAGCTCTGTAAATTAAGTAGGTCTTGAGACACAACACTTCAAACATTGGCCATTTTTCCCAAAAAGTTCAAAATTGTAGTTTTAGCCGTCTTCCGAACAGGATATCGGCTAAAATACTCATTCTACGAGGAAAATTATAAGAAATGAATTTGTAAAGCAGTTATGTAACTTTAATATAAACACAAGTTCAACCCTGTACTGTGATTAATTCCTTTGTTATCAGGAAAAAACTAAATATAAGGGAAATCGGTTTTTCAAAAAATGGAGCTTGACTCATTGCAAGAATTTTGTAAAGGATAAAAAAGACATAACTCAGTGAAAAATTATTTATTTTATGCAAAATGAACTTGAGTATGATTAATAATGTCTCTATACTATAACAAAACTGTAAATGTTTGTTTGGTTGTTTAGTTCGCGCATCACGCGAAAACTACTGAACCGATATTAATGTAACTTTTTGTATTTGAAAGCTTATAATTAGACGTATGAACTGATATATATTTGATCTCACTGCCATGACGAGTGCTGGTGGGGACGAAGATTTGGGCAAATCTAGTACTATTATTAAACCGTAAATATTGGTGTGTTGGTTGGCGCTTCACGCGAAAAGTACTTAACCGATTTTGATGAAACTTTCGAGGTCTGCAAGCTTATGGTCAGACTTAAAATTTGGTGTATCATTTATTTTGATACGATGAAGGGAACCTTCGTGGACGAAGTCGCGGGAGAACTAGTAATAACAAAATTATCACCATTATATAAAAACGAGAGTTTTCCTACGGCTTCGTCCGCACGGGTACCCTTCATTGTAGCAAGATAAATTATATACTAGATTTTATGTCTAATCATAACCTTTTAAATGCAATAAATTTCATCAAAATCGGTTTAGTGATTTTCGCGTGATGTGCGAACAATCAAACAAACATTTACGGTTTAATAACAGTACTAGATTCGCCTACGACTTCGTCCAAACTGGCACTCGTCATGGTAGTGAGATCAAATATATTATATCAGTTTATACGTCTAATCATAACCTTTAAATGCAATAAATTTCATCAAAATCGGTTCAGTAATTTTCGCGTGATGCGCGAACTAACAACCAAACAAACATTTACAGTTTTGTTATAGTATAGAGACATTATTAATCATACTCAAGTTCATTTTGCATAAAATAAATAATTTTTCACTGAGTTATGTCTTTTTTATCCTTTACAAAATTCTTGCAATGAGTCAAGCTCCATTTTTTGAAAAACCGATTTCCCTTATATTTAGTTTTTTCCTGATAACAAAGGAATTAATCACAGTACAGGGTTGAACTTGTGTTTATATTAAAGTTACATAACTGCTTTACAAATTCATTTCTTATAATTTTCCTCGTAGAATGAGTATTTTAGCCGATATCCTGTTCGGAAGACGGCTAAAACTACAATTTTGAACTTTTTGGGAAAAATGGCCAATGTTTGAAGTGTTGTGTCTCAAGACCTACTTAATTTACAGAGCTGCAGTTAAATTCAAATTATAGATAATTTTGTCTTCTTTAAAACCGTAGTGTGCAATTTTTATGCAAGATGCACCGTTTAGAAGTTATATGTCAAAACCTGAAAAATGACCGAAAAATTAGAGGTTTTTCGAGCACCCTTCGGTTAGCACAGGTCTTTCGAAGCTGCAAAATTGGTTTTATACTGCCGGTATCTATCCTAACAACATCCCAAAAATGCAGCTCCGTGCAATCAATTGCGACCTACAATGTTTTATATGACTGGCGTATAAAATTTGCGTAGGTAATTAAAATTAAGAATGAGGGAATGTAAAAAGAAATATCGTCCAACCATTTCGATCGATCGATTTATTACTTGACACTGCTGACTAGCCAATGCCAAAGTCTTAGGTAAGTTCACATCAACATTTTGCTACGTACAAAATGTCTTAGCCTGCAGTATAGTGTAGGATAATGGTGAATATGCTGATGCTCTACGCTTTTAGGATTGACTCATTGTTTGCGCACGACTGCACGATTCAATATTATGTTGAAATTATTCAACATTCCAACTGCCAATACGGGACGTACCCTGCTGAATCACGGCATATCACGGTTATGAGTTTATGACTTTATTATCAGAACAATTGAAATAAATACCTCATGTTTTCTGAATAATATCAATTGTTAATTGGTTATGTGTATGTAGGTAGTTACCTAATGATAATGACCGAGATACGGCTAGTTTTCTATAGTTCCCTATAGGGAATCCAATCCCGCACTAAAAACGCGATCCCGCATGCCTGCGGGATTGAGGTCAACAATCCCGCGGATCCCGCGGGACTTGCGGGATTGAGTTTTTTTTTTTACTTTTTTTTGTTTTAAGTAGTAAAAATGAAATTAGGAGAAGTAAATTTAAATATAATTACTAAGTAGTTTTATTACTCATTACTATTAGTTAATGAGGCGTTTTCCAAGACTAGTAAATCGAAAAATCATTAGACGGCTATGTTAAAATTACAGTACAATTACAGTAAAAGTGCCGTTTGTCTATGGTTCGCATCAAGTCTGACAGATGGTGTTGCCAATGGATAACACACACAGTTCACTACCAATAAATACGCCATAGCAATGAAAATGTTAGTTTGTTATATGTAAAATTAACATTAACTGCACAAAAATTCGATTAATTGGAAGTATCAAAACGTCTTTCACATGATAACCTTCATAATCCTATTAACGAAGTAACAAGTTGCTACCTAAAATCAGGGAACAAAAAAACACTGAACACTTTCGATCTGACAGCTAAAAAAAAATGCTTCAAAGACACTGGAAGGATGGCGTTACAATCGTATAAATTGGTACGATTGTAACGCCATCCTTCCAGTATCTTTGAACCATTTTTTTTTTAAATTAAAACGCGTCATTCTATAAACGTAAAATCTGCTTATTTTTACCCGAATGCGACAGAAGGTGGGTTATGTTTTTTCTGATAATACTTTTAAAGAAATGATTGGTAATACTTGAACTGACATTGTTCCGAATTCCAATACAGGATTCACACAACACAAAATATAAATTCAAGGTAAGGTAAGGCTGTAAGCTAAAATTGAAAAACAAAATTCCATTCAAATTATATATAGTTAAGTTGTTAAATAACTTATTAATGAGGCTGTTGTGCTGGGGGTCTAACAAAAAAGTAGAACGTAGTCTGAGCCCATTTTTAGGGTTCCATAGTCAAACAAGGAACTCTTCTACTTTCATCAATTCTATCCGTCTGTCTGTCTGTATGCCCCACCTCATTAACTCGCTTATTTTAGCACCTATTGATATTGACTCGAAATTTGCTATGAAGATAGATACAGTAAGTAACCCATTTTTTTCGACGCATCGATCCCGAACAACAAAAAGGGGGTTGAAAAAAAAAATTTTTTCATACATCGAGTGAGGTGTCTTTGGGTAAATCTTGTCAAATGGAACAAAACTCTCATAAAAACTAAATCGCTGTTACGATTGTCTCGAAATATCTGCGCTCATAGTCAAAATTGTCTCTTAGGTATGATAAAAATTAAAAGATTAATACTTTTCTTCTTATTCTAATCATGCAATGGCTACGGAACCCTATCATGGGCGAGTCCGACATGCTCTAGGCCGATTTTTCTTTAAAAAAATGCAATCCCGCAAACGTGCGGGATCCCGCTTATGCGGGATTGGATTCCCTAGTTCCCTATAAAGGCATTTGATGATAACTTACTTAGGTTAGGTACACGTACAGTCGGCGTCAGAGAAATCTAAATGGCAGTCAAAGTATACCTTTGATTAAAATTCAATAAACCAATAAAGAACGATCTAGATACTAAGGTAGGAGGTAACTTACATACTGAAACATTCCTTACCTACTTCACAGAAATATCGTTTTTATCTCCTTCCTTATTTATAACAAGTTGGAAACGTAAGGGATTCTATTCCAGAAAAACTTTGTTAGTTACCGCTCTGTAATATTTCAGCAAAAATGTTAATGCAATTAACACGTTTATACGTTTACCTACCTAACTGGTTGGTTTAGTCATCACGTCATTATCAAATAGGTATAGCAAATTTTTCGTTTCTTCGAAGCCTGTTTTGTACGTATTTGTTCTGTGGTATTGTTACCTATCTATCTTGTGGTTAATGCCTTTTGCCACATTGAACGTCAATCAAACGTTAGTTAGGTACGTATGATTTGGTTACAGTTTGTTCATTATATGATTTCGCTAAACGGGCTAAAACTGAAATTTTACTTTTTAAAGTAGGTAGATAAGGGTAAGACGAGAGTCTATCCCAATTCAGCAAATAATTATTTGAATCATCAGCATCATGATGTACCACCTACTCTTATTTTCTACTTTCAAGATTTAATAATAATAAGGTTAATTAAAAATTTAAAAAGTTACCTAGTATTTAATTATGTAGGTAGCAGTTTCTTTCTAAACTTTCGCATATTCACTGTGTATTTAGATAGGACTAAAATAAAATGTATAGGGATACTTTTATGACCTACCTGTTATAGGTAGGTATTCTGACAATGTCTTAAGAAAGGTTGAGAGGAAATAAATCAAACTCGTCACATTAATGAAATTATTATAATTATTTTTAATAAACATTTTTCTAAAGCCGAAGTGGGAAAAAGATTTAGGTATCTAACTAGAGGTACAAACCTATGTTAACATTCCCGAGGAAAATAAATATAACATATATATTATATTATCATAATAATTATATTATGAAAGGTCTACAATGCTTTTATTAATAACAAAGATGACAAATGACAATGAATGTCCCTGAGTCACCTGCCGAACTACGACGATCGTGCCTTTAAACTCAAAGGTCACTGGCGAAAATGGCACGGACGCTAATTTCCTGATATTTCACGGCTTGTGAAATGCTGAAGGCGAGTAGGTTGTCAAGGTCTTCGCATGAGAATCAAATGACAAAGTTCACACCATTCTGTTAAACTCGCTAGATGCGCAACATACCAAACATGAGGTACATATTGTATGGGAAATGAGATTAGAAGAGTTTTAGAAACCACGAAAAAGATGTGTGCTACTCGTATATATTTATTGTTATGTTGATTTTACGTATGTGAGTTTGTCACTATGTGCGGAAGCACGCACGGCTGACCGGCCAGGAAGTGGATCGGCCCAGGGGCGCAGTCTAGCTCGCAACTCGTTGATCCGAGCGAGACAAGTGGCTGCAGATACGTTCGCAGTCATGTGTGCTATGCTGTGCGACGGACGACCCAGTATGCGTGGGTCAAGGACCGGACGAGCCGCCATACCTGCTACGTTCGGTCGCGCCTACCTTCCATCCATCATGAGTTTTACGTAAAGCATAAAGATAATAAACAGGCTTGGAAACTATTCATTTACATACCCAACAACAATAATAGTGTAGGTAGTGTGATGCAAATCTCTGCTATATCTTAAAACGCTATAAGTAGGATGACTTAGGTAATATATTCAATGTCTAAAACATGAAATGCATTAATAAGTCTAAAAAGAGAACAAAGAAATTTGATGTCAAGGTAAAATAGAGGTTACCCAGCGTATTGTATTAAAACAATGAAAATGAAAACACATTAAGCTCGACATTCGTACCATCTACATAACAAACCGACATCGACGCTAATAACCTCACGTATTCTCAGCAATTTACAAAGAAAAAATGCCATTAAACTTTCATACAGTAACCGGAGTCTTGCTAGATTGCTTCTTGGTATGTTAGTTCTATCTACCTGAAAAAGAAATAACCCAGGTTCAAACGTGTAATTTTACTGAGTAAAATCGAGGTCATTTTCATGGTCGTGAACCACGATCGCACTTATTTCTTTAGCCTCGTTTATGCCGTTTTAAGCTAAACGATACAATTTAAAGTTCACTGTAAATATGAACGAAAGCATCTAGAAAGGTACGAGTAGGTAGAGTGCCTTTTATGAACTTCTGCATTTTTAGCAATATTTTAGCTGCTTAGTTTGATTTAGATTAAACGGCTATTATCTTACCAATACCAATCAATTGGTAATTTTGATAGAATTTGAATGGACCCACCAAGGGCTCGCCTTCGTCTGATCTGAGCCAATCTAAGACCAATAAATTTGTCGATAAAGAAATTCGACAGAGAAAATATTTGTAACAGTCACGCAATAGTAGACGACTACTAAGGCGTGATAACTGGTAACCTTATAAAGAACCAAGTAAAATGTAGCATGAACTAATAAGACGTATTTCTATGGTTTCAGATTTTGTTCTGCACTCTGAATACACACAAAGTGGATATGAAAAAACTGCTTGGTGGACAAATTGGATTAGAAGATTTCATATTTGCACATAGGAAAGGTCGTCCTAAGGAAATAGAAATTGTAAAAACTGAAGACGCTCTTGGGTTAACTATTACTGACAATGGTGCTGGTTACGCCTTCGTAAAGAGAATAAAAGAAGGTTCTATAGTTGCGAGAATACCACATATTGACGTAAGCACAATTTTCTTCCAAATATATTTACTTAGATTGAAGGGGGGAAATACCTTTCAACCAAACCTACCTTGAACCCTTTGCCTTTTACTTTTACGCATGCTCATAAAATGAATTAGCTTAATTTATTGTAGTTATAATATTAATGTCACAGGCTCACGGCTAAGTCGAAGCCTACGTCCAATGTGTAGATCCAATAAATGTAAGTCGCATTATTAACAGACAATGGTAGAAAAGCTATTCATACAGTCGGCCGTTCACCTTGTTAAGAAATGAACAGGAAGTGATCCATTAGAGAATTAAGTTGCTCACTCTAATTTGCTCAAATTTCAGGTCGGCGATCACATTGAGAAGTTGGACGGAGAAAATATGGTAGGCAAGAGGCATTATGAAGTTGCAAAAATTTTGAAAGATATACCAAAAGGAACCACGTTTACAATACGGCTTGTAGAGCCACTGAAGAGTGGGTTTGGAAGCATCGGACCAAAAACTAGCGGAGCAAGATCCGGAAAAAAACAAGCTTACGGTTCTGGAAAAGAAACTCTTAGGTTCAAAGCGAATGGTCAAGCGACTATAGAGAATGAGGTAAATACTTAATTCCATTAGGCTGACGTATGCATAAGATATAAGCATGATTCACTGTAATTATTATTACAATTTTATTTATTGGCTGGCGCCTACCGTTTATTGACAGAGTTTATTGTCACTCGGTTCAGTCTTGCAGGGACACTGAGCCATTATAACGCTCTTTTAATAAAATCTGATAAGTTTTATTTACTTTCACCTACTACTAGAACAATCTTGTGTCTTTAGTGGATGAATCTTGAATGTCAAAATTTAGTTTAAAATAAAATCGTGCCGCGGGCATCTACATATTGTATACATAACTAAACATTTTGAATTTAATTTGATTCTAAGAGCAATAACTTGTCGATATGGAAGACTAGGATCAAACACATAGAATTCACATTTCGGGAGTTTTGTGATTTGCCTTGCTCACGATATGCTTTCCTTTACCGTTAGTTAGAGAGCTGGAGTGCGATTTTTGAATCTCATTCGGGAGCTCAGCATTTGAAAATGTCAAAATTACTAATGGAGATATGCATCTTTCTATTGCTGATTTGACTCTCAAAAATCATACTTCAGGAACTATTTTTGAAAGTCAAATCAGCAGTAGAAAGATGCATATCTCCATAGCAATTTTGACATTTTTAACTGCTGAGCCCAGCTAATGAGATTCATAAATCGCACTCCAGGAGTGCGATTTTTGAACATCATACGATCAACTTGGCAGTAGAAAGATTTCCATAGTAATTTTGACATTTTGATATGAACATGACTGTGATGTTCAAAAATCGCACTCCAGTTTTCATAATCATAACATAAGGGTAGAAAAACTCATTGGTGCATAGCATACCGTACGTGCGGATTCAAACCCGGATTGAAAGTCCGCGTCGATTCGCAATGCGCCGGCGAGCTACCAACGTTGAATACCTATGTAAAATGTTAGATGGGTTTTAAAATAATTCAAAATTGTTGATCTCCCACATTCAATGCAATATTGTAGTTGAAATACATCCCGTTATCACTATTGACCTTGGCTGGCAGCACCAATATAATATCATAGATAAGAGAAAAACATGTATAAATAGTTATGGATGTTGAAAGTATTTTTTATAATTTTTCAGCACGACGATAAATCAAAGGCTGGTATCGAGAAAATCAATGGTCTGCTGGAGTCGTTCATGGGAATCAACGATACGGAGCTGGCAACTCAGATGTGGGACCTAGCTGAAGGCAAAACAAACTCGATGCAGCTTGCAGACGCCATCGATAACAGCGATCTGCAAGAATTTGGCTTCACTGACGAGTTCATCATAGAATTATGGGGTGCAATAACAGATGCCAGATCTGGTAGACTGAGCTAGAGAGGCAGTAGAAGTTATTAAAAAGTATTAATTTAAGGAACTGTTTCTCATGAGAGAAATAAAGTGATTCGTTGTGGCTTTTTGAGCATAGTTTTACAAGGAAAATTACTTTTTGTACAATTTACAAGCTTGGCCCTTGCCTGTTGATTGGTCAATGATTGTCTGACCTATGTTAACTTTTGTTTTGAGCGACCGTAGATTACGTTTTTGTAATATTTATTGAGAACACATTGCGCCTGCTCCTAAATAAACAAATCCTTAGTGATTATAGCCAACACCCGTTAGGAGTCGGCACTTCGATAAGAAATAACATCAATCTATCAAGTTGAAATAAATCATTTCAAAATGCTAACGTTTTTTGATCGATTTCTACTTATGCTGACTATCGATTGTTTGAGGCCTATAGCGGATATATAGGTAGTCTAGAATCTAGATAGCCCATTCCTAGGAATTTATGATGATCAATGTTAAACAGGGCTCTACGGCTTGTTTGTGCTAATAAGGAAACAAGAATGTGATATCAATCATGCTTAAAATATTTTGTAACTGAGTGCAAAATACAAGGTGCTTATTGTGAAGAAATATATCGCTTTGGAATGAAATTATTAAGAGTTTAGCGTTGTACCTATAGATAAATTATATTACAAAGAGCAAGGTACAAAATTAATGATATTCATAAACGTTTAATATTCATCAACATCGTTTTTCTTTTGTTCTGTTATGTTGCTTTTACCTAAGTAAATAATATTTATTCCTATGCTAGTTATTTTTCGTTTAAAAAGCATTTATTTTCATAAATAGAAATCGTCTGATTCGGTTGTCCTTCACCTAATTTGTTTTATTGGGAAACTAACTTAACTCTACTGTGTGATTTTACTTTGTCCCATTCTACTGTACAGTCATTAGTTACTATTTAAATAGATAAGAGTGTAATGTATTAATGTAGGTATTTAAGGGAAATAAAATATTTTTCTGTAAGAATAGTTTTTGTTTCTTTTGATCATAAAAACAATAATTATTTATAGTCTTCTGTTGGAGAAAAAACAGTAGGCAAGTATTTTGAAAGAAAACTTCTGAGCAATGGCGAATTGCTTACCCATAGGTAAATTCCACCCAGCGTCTCTGGAGACCTCTTTTGTAATAAAGTTATATAATAATAGGTAGGTAAGTAGGTACTTACACATTGAAAATGAGCGTGTGCTTTTAGTTTTAAATTCAAGCAGGTTGACTGTAACACTGTTCAAGCCTGAAGGATAAATACAAAATTACTTATGTGGTATAAGGTATAATCGAGCTTGTTTAACTAGAATTTCAAGATACTTAATCGTCATCCACGGCTGTCTACTTGTATGACGAAGAATATGTAAATAGCATTAATTTGTGAATATAAATAGTTTATAAGAGGAGGCAAGGGTGACACGACAAATGCTAGCTATAGGTAACTAGTATAGTAGGTAACTAACTACTTAGTATGAGAGCAAATTTTTAATAAAATGCATGCTTAGGTAGGTACTTAAAAATTGAATCGCAATGGATCGTTCAATTAAACAAGCAGCATTAAAATTTAAATGCTACTGGCATTATACCTACTTACATAATAGCAGAAGCGTGTAGGAATAAAATATCAACTCAAAAGGAACAAATTCTCATGGGATATAATTTACCTAAAATATTACGTAGGTATCTACCTTACTATAAGTACTTAGGTACTTATCTTAACCTGCCCTGCCTAATCCAGTTCTCAAGTTTTAAATATAAAACAATACTTACTTAGGTACTTAGGTACCTACCTACCTATACCAAAGTTCCAAAAAAGGTAGTCTACTCGTCTACTTAATTGAAATCCACTTAAGTACTTACTTTAATTTAATTAAGTAAAGAAGTGCCCACCGACGCCAGCCATCGATCGCCAATCGCCATCAGCAATGAAAATTTGTAGGGATCTTTATTTGTAGCTGGTCCAAATTACCCCGCATTGCTCAAATGAATTGTTTATACCGCCAACCGGTTGACCTCGCGAATCGCGGCACAAACAACATTATTCGTTCTCAGTTCGTTATCATAGTATCGTTGTTTCCAACTAGCTTCATTATTACGTCGGCAGTCAATCAACACACTTTTATTTGTGCACAGTTTTCTTCAAAAATTCAGTCAAAAGGAGGTCAACCACCGTTTGACAGTCAGCTGTTTTTGACATTTGTTTAGTCAACACAACAAGTGCATCGAAATGGCCGCGACAACTTTGAGCAGGCATTTTGTATTCAAAATAAATACAATTTCCAAAAACAAGACCTACTATGCAGTTGGTAGGGTAAGTAATTCGTTAATTTAATACCTATTCTATTAATTTATATTTGCTAAACATACATACATACATATTCTCACGCCTGTCTCCCACTGGGGTAGGCAGAAACAACGGAACGCCACTTGCTACGATCCTGACAAACCTCCCTAGCTTCCTCCACATTCATTAGTCCTTTCATGCATGCTCGTCGGTTTCGGGTAGATCTGACCTGGCCCTTCTTAAGCACGTCGCCAATATTTGCTAAAAACATCGCATAAGGATTGATTTGAAGTTTTAGGTTTTATTACTTAATTAAAACAGTTGAATGTTGTTTCTAATTTCTAATTTACTTTGAATACTTATCTTATCTAGGAAAACTCGGGTTATTTATATAAATCAAAGAAGTAAGCTATGATTTTATACTGATCTTTTTTTTCTTTTGTCTTGTTATGTATGAGTTGGTAGGTAAATAAAGTTAACCTAACAAAGTGACCAATTCCAATTATAGGTATTGCTAGGTTATGCGTTATTTTGACGTTCTTGCGTGGAGGCAGCGCCCTCATTTAATTTCTACTCTTTTTGGACAAGCTGTAGGTCTGCTGTTGGGTGGTCGCGTGTCCGTTGCCTGCTCCCCGGCCTACAACGAAGCTCCAATTATATGGTGGCTCAAGACAATGCATTTCTTCGAAAAACCCTTGAAGTCACCAAATACTTATAACTTTATAACTTTTGCTAAATTAATAAACTAAAGATTGGCAAAATCATGAACAATAAGATGGACACTACAATTATATAAATAGTTAGGAAAGACAGGTTGTGGAAATAAGCCCACTCAACCAACCAATAGGACAGACAGACAGACGTACGGATGGACGGACAACTTAGGGACAACTACCACTTTAGAACAACTTTTACTTACCCTTACTTTAGGACATTTTCACCAATCGGGTACAGGAGTGTAATTTTTTAAGTCATCGGCTGAGTAAAATGGCCGATCTTCACCGATTTCCCAAAGTTCACATTTCTGAATCTTACCGGTGACTAAATTCTCATACCCATGAGTTTTATACAAGTGGGCACTCGTATTAAAATCATGGGTACGAGAAGGCTTTTGTATGAGATTTAAAAACCGTTCAAGCTCACCAGTGACATTCAAAAATCGCACCCCTGATCCCTAAAAATTTGAATAGAATAGGTACATATAAGTACATAGTTTATACCCTCTGTAAATTAAAAAAACCTGCCAATTCAACAGATATTATCGTGTGCATACAGCACATCAAAAAGAAGTAAGATCTTTGAAGACGCAAATGAAGCTGTAGGAGACATAAAAGATGGGTCCAAACTTTTGGTAGGAGGCTTCGGACTGTGTGGCATACCAGAAAACCTGATTGTAGCGATAAACAAGAAAAATGTTAGTGGACTCACCGTGGTTTCCAATAATGCAGGTATGGCTATTAATATTTAAGTCGAAATTCAAGTTTATTATGTCTTAGGACAAACCCAGTTTGTTACAGCATTAATTCTTATCTATTTTGTAATGTTATCTCTGTTTATGTAAACTAAGTTGATCTTGGTTTGGGTGGAGCTACAATTTGAGCGGAGGAAAATAATAATGAGAAATTATTGCAGTGGTTCTCTACCCTTTTCTACTACACATTTAGAAAAAAAAACATTGTGGCATTTTATTTTTTTTATTCTAGAAAATAATTTCATGATTCATGGAAATAATTTACTTCATTTTAGTGTCACTTAGTTCCGGCCTAAAACAGACCACCCTATTTATAGCAGTGGATGTTGTACAAGTCAACTAAGGGATATGGTTTTTTAACTTTCTTATGCAGTTGGTAGGAAATTACATTTAGTTAGACTCTAAGCTGCCAACTCACATTTTGGTGTTTCCATCTGTAATAGTTGCTATTGCTTTCTGCATAAATAAAATGAACCTAATCTGATATTGGAGTCACGTTGCAGGGTTTGCCTCGAACACTTTTCTCTCGCGTGGTGTTCGCGCGGTTCGCGTCTCAGCCTGCCACGAGGCTCCAAAATCCTTCTCAGTTGTTCTTACTCAATCAAAAAAAGCAAGCAACAAATCCTCGAGATTGGATAGACACTCCCTCAAATAACATGACACTGGCGAAATCTAACAAGGAAACGCCATTAAATAAAAATAGTATAGAATAATCTGATATTGTTATAATTAAAAAAAATTTATGTCAGTAATAAGTGTCTTGTGATTTTGTTAATACAATAATAATACATTTTGTTAATTTGTTAATACATTGTCTTTGCAGGTGTTGAAGATTTCGGCCTGGGCATTTTGTTGAAGAGCAAACAAGTAAAACGAATGATATCATCTTATGTTGGAGAAAATGCTGAGTTTGAACGACAATTCCTGAGTGGTGAATTAGAGGTGAGTAGTTAGTAAAGTTATGATTATGATTAGCAGTTGATATACAGCTGAAATATTCTTCTTCTTATCGAGTGGGCTGCAAGCCCTGGTGTCAGAGTTTATTCAAACCGCCTTACGGCCTCTGACGTGGTTTTTGTGTAACGACTACTACCACCAGAGATAGTAGCCGGGACCAACGGCTTAACGTGCCATCCGATGCACGGAATCATCTTTCTTTTCAGACAATCAGGTGATTCACTCTGCAATGTCCTAACCAACTGGGGAAAACCGCACAAAGTGACATATCGCTAGGTGTCTCGAACCCACGACCTCCGTGTCAAGAGCCCAACGCTCTTAACCATTAGACCACGGAGATAGTTGCTGAAATATTGAATTCTCTATTTTCAACCTTATCATTATAAGGGCATAGAAACTCCTTTTTTAAGTCAGTTCAAAAGATGGTTGGTAGCTGTAGCAGGGCTTCTGACGGCTCCGAGTGGCATTTTGGTCGTAATTTGATTCTATATTTGAAAAATATTAATCCTCAGGTAGAGCTGACACCTCAAGGAACATTAGCGGAGAGGATTCGCGCTGGAGGTGCTGGCATACCTGCATTCTTCACACCTACTGGTTACGGCACACTGATCCACGAGGGTGGCTCTCCTATCAAGTACGCTAAGGATGGTAAGGTAAAGACTCAAGTTCACGCCTAATTAAACCACATTATAAATAACAGTTGGTACCTTGGGTTGGTAATGAAAGTTGCTTAACATTTCTGAACCTTATTATCAAATAAAGGTGGTAAATGTACGTCAACTTTCGTTGTCCACTAGCGATTGTGCTAACGTACAGAAGATTCGCTTCCTAGTAAAAGTCAGCAGCGCGAGAGTGCTAATACTCCATTGAACACCGCTCTTTTGGTTGGCGCGTGTCGCAAAAGAGCGGAGTGAGACATTTACTTTTTTATTTAACACTTTATTGTTCACATAACATTAAAGAAAAAAACAATTAAAGTTGACACGTACAAAGGGCGAGCTTACCTCTAAGAGATTTCTTCCAGTAAACCCGCAACAGAGACAGTTCTAAAGTGTGAGGCAGACAAAATATGTACAGTACAAATGATAAAAACTAGATACTTAGATGGACATTCTTGAGGGCCTAGTATAATGTGCGCGATAAGGCTCTGTCGCGCCTTTAAATCTCGCTTCTATGTGCACAACACACATAGAAAGGGAGCTAATGCGCTACAGCGTTATGTCTCCCTGCCATGCTAGACCATCTGTGGCCGTAGTATGGCAGCGTGATATAGCGCTATCGCGTCTTAGCTCTCTCTCTCTCTCTTTCTCTCTATTTGCGCGCGAACGAACGAGACGAGAGTGGTGATATAGCCATATCACGAGCAACATGCTACGACTTCTGGATAAACTGTACTGGCTAAATGATATAAATGTTTTCTAGTTTTAGTAAAACACTTAAAAAATACTATTTATTGCAGATTGCCATTCCCAGCTCTTCCCGCGATGTCAAACAGTTCAACGGAAAAGATTACATCATGGAAGAGGCAATCACCGGTGACTTTGCCCTTGTGAAAGCTTGGAAAGCTGATAAATTCGGGAATTTGATCTTCAGAAAAAGTGCACGCAATTTCAACCCAGCTATGTGCAAGGCTGCTAGAATTACCATAGCAGAAGTAGAAGAGATCGTTGATGAAATTGATCCTGATTTTGTCCATGTGCCGTCAATATTTGTTCATAGGGTGTTTAAAGGGAGTAAGTTTGAGAAAAGGATTGAAAGGAGAACTGTCACGAAGCCTAAGGATCAGCAGAAGGAGAAGAAGTCTTCGGATGCTATGAGGGAAAGGATAATTAGGAGAGCAGCTTTGGAATTCAAGGATGGCATGCATGCTAACCTTGGGATCGGTAAGTTTGCACTTTGTATCGGATTTTAAAATTGCCTTTTATTCAATATACTTACTTACTATTAATTGAGAAATCAAATCAAATCAAAAAAAATTGTGTAATGACTTCCATGACATTCATAGATTAAGGGTTTCTTGAGACAAGAAAGAGGAACTTTCGATTTCGACAGAGAAATTTGATATTCTTACTAACAAACTATGATAATATCATTAATATTTGAGAATGTAGTGACTGTCTTATGAAAACGATCCCGACATCGACATTATCCTATTGTCTTGATAAACCATCAGTATTTAATGCATCGTAATTTTCCAGGAATGCCAATGTTGGCCAGTAACTACTTACCACAGAATGTGAAGGTATTGTTGCAATCTGAGAATGGAATCCTTGGACTTGGGCCCTTCCCCACGGAGGACGCCGTCGATGCCGACCTTATTAATGCTGGAAAAGAAACTGTCACTATTATACCTGGTAAATTATTAGTTTGTGTTTTTTTTGTCCAAAATTACATGAATAGTGATTGGCTTGGTAGTGTTGTTTTCACATTTTTAGTGCGATTTAGAAATGTTTCTGGACGCTTTTATTTGTGTGGACTGTCTTTTATTGTTCTTTTGTTTGTACAGAGCCATCTGTATCAGTTAATCATTACGGTTTAGCGTCTTTTCTGTTAAAGTAGGCCTACCATGAGTTTTCACCGTATTTAACTACTGTAGTTACGTTAACAATTTTGTATTGAATCTCGCACAGCGCTCCTAGTGGTCAAGTTGAGAACTAATTTCTGCCATACGAATTGGCGACGTAACTACAGTAGTAAACTGCTGTGAAAACTCATGGTTGGCCCTCAGTAGATGTTACTACCACAGAGTACTATTATACTACCGTAAGTTACTAATATATCTTTTTGAACACTGTACCTTTTTTCTGCAGGAGCGTCATTTTTCTCGTCTGACGATAGTTTTGCCATGATCCGAGGCGGACACATTGATTTGACCATACTTGGAGCTATGCAAGTTTCACAATATGGTGATTTGGCGAATTGGATGATTCCCGTAAGTTAAACTTAACTTTGTATTTATAAGATGGTAGACTGTCGGCACAAGACAAAAGAGAACTCCATATGAAGCATCCATCTAGTAAGCCCCTTCAAACCGTGTCAAAATCACCTGCATTATTGATAGCTTCTGTGAAACTTTTACTGCTGTATTTGCTGGGACAAGGTTCTACTAGGGTGGTCTTTCCAAAAGTGTCTCAACCCGGGAATATTTCCTACATTTCAAGTTGGTTGGTTGTTATTGTCAAAGTATAAGCAATACATTAGTGTTCGTTTAGACTACTGCAAGTAAATTCGTGTGGGTTCGAATCCGCAAAGAGCACGCATACCATGTACCAATCAGTTTTTCTAACTTATCTACGTAATACCTGCTCCCAAACGGTGAAGGAAAACGTCATGAGGAAACCTGCAAACGATGAAGAAGAAATTCCGATGCGTATGTGAAGTCTACCAAACCGCATTGGGAACGCGTGGTGGACTTACGCCCATACACAATCCATGTGCCCTGCAGTGGGACGTATTAGGATGTGATGAAGTATACACACTATTGCAACGTTCGTGGTGAATACACGAAAGCTACGCAGCCATGTGTGCAGAAAGTGCTGAAAGTTATGTTATATTGGTTTGCCTTTCAGGGGAAAATGGTGAAAGGAATGGGTGGGGCAATGGACTTAGTTTCCGCTCCAAGGACGAAGGTGGTCGTCACGATGGAACACACTGCCAAGAATGGATCTCACAAAATTCTTCCGGACTGCAATCTGCCGCTGACCGGGAAAAATTGCGTTGACATGATTATTACTGAAAAGGTAAATAATTACTAAGTATAATAAAATTATAAATACCCAATATTTTTTTCTACAAGGTGTTACAATTTTTTTTTCGCGATTTCGTTGTTGGTCCCATAGAGAAAGTTGTTCAGTTTGACGGTCTAAACAACCCCCTTAAGAGTTTTAAATATTTATTGTTACTTATGAAACACCTGTATATGTGGATTATTTCGTTTATATCTTCAGACTGTAATATTAATATTGAAATAGAATACAGACGAAGTAATTTTTAATAGCTGACAATTTAAGAGAGAATGTTAAGAGTTTAACATTCAACTGTATAGTTGATGTGATGGTATTGTGAATCACAATACCATCAGCCAGAGTTGGGCGTAATTAATTCATCACAATTTGTGATGTCCAAGATGGGTTCCTAGCAAAGCAGCGCCTTATCTCTCTTTCACTTGATACGCAACGCAACAGAGCGAGAAAAAAGGCGCAGTATAGCGCAGCTCGAAGAACCAAGATAGTTTTTGTATGACAGTTTGTAAGATTAAACGCATGCCAGAAGTAAATCACGATTCATGATTATCACAATAACAATCTGTATGAGAACTATTGAACTGAATAGGTACGTATTAAAAATGTTTATCGATAACATTTTCCCAATTTCAGTGTGTCTTCGAAGTGGACAAAGAGAAGGGCTTGACGTTAACGGAACTGGCCGACGGAGTAACGATTGAAGACATCCTCGTGAACACAGGCTGTGAATTCCACGTGGCGCCGAAAGTAAAGAAAATGGGTGACATCACTCAACCGGAGACCATCGCTGAATAGATGTTAGTGTGGTGCTAACTTAAGTATAAATATTGATTATTATTTTAATATGTTAATTGTTAACATTTTATCTATTTTGTTAATATTTTGTTTTATTTAGCATTTGACATCCTAAAACTATTTAAAAAAGTTTTACCGTCGATGAATTGGTAACTCGTATTAGTGGTGGGGAAACAATAATAATAATCCCTAAGGGGGTTGGCGTCAGGCGGGGGGCCGGGGAACATCATCATCAGCCTTCCTCAAGGGCATCGGCGTTAGTCCACTACGCGTGCCCAATGAGGATTGGTAGACTCTACACATACGAATGGCCCACTCCCTCTCACCCTTATTCGTGAGAGGAGGCCTTTGCCCTGCAGTGGGATTCTATAGGCTATAACTTACTTACTTACTTACACATACGAATTCGAATTTCATCTGCAGCGTATGCAGCTTCCTCACGATGATTCCATTCACCTTTTGAGAGTAATCGGTATGTCGTACATAAGTTAGAAACTCATTGGTACACATGGCGCGTTGTCTGTGCGGATTCGCCGGGGACTGGCCGTAAAACTTTTGCCCAAACCTAGTGCACTTTGGATTATGTACGATCTAGTGTACAATATATTAGACCAGCTAAAAATAGTATGATAAGGATAGGAGGATCATGCATGACTGTTCAGATGATTATTCATAATGAATTGGGGCTGGTACATAATATGGCATATATATTCGTAGCATATATATGATAAAAGCCCCGAAAAGAAAAAAATCTTCATAATTATCATCAAAGAAGTTTCGACTCTTATAATAAGTATTTGACCACAGACTACTTCTTTGGACTACTTAGAAAGATCTATTTGACTATTTGACAAACGAATGTCACAATCAGTCACAATTTTGAGCAATTTTGAGTTGCGTATTGAAGTGATAGTCAAAGACTCTTATTAGTTTGTGGTCAAAGAGAATGGAACAAGGTCTGTTATCTTTGCTAAGGTTTGTAGTCTCCTTACAAAATGTCTATGAGTGAGTTTCTCGCATGTTGATTGTTGCAAACTTGCCACCATCTAACAGTTTAGCAGAGTCAAGATAAGAAAATGATGATTAAGATAATAATTAATACGGTTAAAATTGCATGTAGTAATAATTATTGTATTTCAAAATGATTGTAAAAGTGGTTGAAACTAATAATTTGATTTGATAATTTGAGAAAAAGATATCTACAGCAGTATTGTGTAATTTTCATTCGGCAACACTAATTAAGCCGTCATTCTGATTCCTGTCATGTCAAATAATTTTCTTATGTTTTAAAATTTTTCGTCGCACAATTTCTTAAATCAGAAACCAGAAATTGTACATTTCCATACTATTTTGGTAGGTAGTTAGGTTGAATTACACATTTCAGGTTAAGTCATCACTAGATTATTCTATAGCTGGACATTCAACCCACCATGATAACTCAGTAGGTGGAACATCAACACAGCAGGATGTCATTGAAGGTGCATCATCAACTCTAATGGGTCTCGTTTGGCAGGCAGATTGACCCCGGAGACCAGGTCCACCAGGCTTCCAGGCGATACGGCCCGCCCCACCCGCATCTGATTGAGGGGTGGCGTATTTCATAATAGGTACGCCGTCATTTTCATGATTTGGTTGATTGCTTATCATGAAGTAATGCGTGCTCGATAGAAAGTAGACGCCCCGCGCCGTGTGACGTGACGCCCCGCGTCTTCTTGAACAAGGCCGTAGGCTGAGATGCAGAGATTTTTTTTTAGGTCTTTTCTAACTCCCGTATGACAAAATCCATACATTTCGATACAATACAACCATCCAGAACACCTTCCTTCCTGCCTTAGAAGTAGTTACCTACTTACTCCTTTCGACAGCTAACTAGCTATCGTAAGAAAAGAAAAGTAATGCTGATACTGCTGCTGCTAATGCACTGTTTTGTGGGTATTGGGAAATATATGATTATTAATAAATTTTCAGGTTAATTCATCATTGGATGATCCAGTAGCAGGACATTTTACCCATCCGGATACGCCTGGAACATCAAAGAAAAGAAAAGGAATTTTCAAATACTACTTAAACAAAAATAAATTAAGTCAGTTGTCTGAAACAGAGCGAAGATTATATAACGTTTGTAAAAATAACTTAAAATTAATACACAAACTGAGAAATAAATTAAAGGGCAAGAAAAAAGGTAATAAAATATAAAAAAATTTGTGAAGATGAAAGTGTCAAGAAATTGTTTGATTTAAAATTGAAACAGCAACTCTTTTATTGTGATGCTGCAAAGTCAATTAGCTAATTGCCGAAGGAAACAAAAAGGAAGGAGATACAATTTAGAGCAGAAATTACTTGCTTTGACATTATACAAAAAATCTCCTACTTGCTACCGTCTTCTCCGACGTCTGTTTTCACTGCCTTGCCAAAGCACGTTAAATAAGCTACTGAACAAGGTACCTATGAAGCCCGGTATCAACGAACACATTTTTAGTGGATTACAAGCTATGGCAGAAACACAAACTGAGGAAGAGAATCTTTGCTCACTGGTGTTTGATGAAATGGCCATTCAGAAACATCTTAATTACAATCCAAAATCAGACTGTGTAGATGGCTTTCAGGACCATGGCAATCATGGCAGAACCAATCAAATTGCTTGCAACGCTTTAGTATTCATGCTTTGTGGCTTGAGAAAGAAATGGAAGCAACCGGTCGCATTCTATTTATCTGCGAAATTTGTAACATCAGATAGACTGTCAGTAATTATCAAAGAGGTAATAAAATGTCTTCCTATCTTATCACACTTAAGGGTTAGGGTGTCGCAAAGAGGGTCCCACACTTAGAAAATTTATACGCCAATTTTATATGGAGCTGGGACTTAGAAAAATTTTGATCGAAATTGTATGAACCATCGACTTAGTTGAATTTTCGAGTGAAATTAGTATGGGGGCTGGACTTGTAAAATTTTTCAAAATGATTTTTTTCATTATTTTTGCATGCGAAAGGGTGGGTTTAGGGGTACCCCAGGGGTTCGAAAAATTAGCTATTTTTTCGCTAGGATGCACCGTTATCGAGATATTTAATAAATTATGTTTTTTAATAATTTTAGGAATTTATTTAATTTTTTTCTATGGATTCGTGAAATGGCCATTTCACGAATTGGCCATTTCGAATTCCATATTTTCATTCCTGCTTCCCAAAAAAATTACGTAAACTTCTACATACTAATCGTAATTTAGGCATACCTGGCATCAAGCACTAAACGGCAACATAAAAGAGACTGGGCAACTTTGTATGGAGAGTGGCCTATGAACCAATAGAGATGGGAGTATTGTAGATTTGTTGCGAGACCTTTCCTCATTACTCACTGAAAGGCGCATCAAAATCGGCTCCAAGGATTTTGAGAAAATCATGTTTCAAGTTACTATGAGATTTTAATTACCCACAGTGTATTTTTTGTAAAGAGACTGCATTCACTCGACCACGGAGATTCTTCATCTCCATGGTCTCGTCGAAACCGTCACAAACGTCACACTATACGGTGGTCATGACAGACAGACAGATTTTTCGTCTTGAGTAAAAAATACAACTGTCATGACTGTCTGTCAGTCGGTCCGTCCGTCCGTCCGTCCGTCTGACGGTCGGTCCGTCGGTCGGTCGATCGGTCAGTCTAGGGCTGCCATCGCCAAAATCGTCGTCGTCGGGCAAAGACGTCAAAAACCCCGGACATTTCAGTAAAATCTGGAATTTTCCCCGGACGACCACGAAATTTTTTATTTAAGTTAGTAGGTAGTTGTTCGAAGTGAGCTGATTTTGTCTTATTATAACGAGATTTTGCATACAGCATAAAACCAAGAGCGAGCGAAGCGAGCTCGAGATTTTGCCAAATATTATAGCGCATTTCCAGGTCCCGTCAAAATCGAGGTCTATAATAAAAGCTGGAGCGAGCGAAACGAACTCATGATTTTGCTACATAACAACTTGATTGTTCAGTTTATGTCGAAATCGAGTTGATTTGTGGATAAAACGAACGTTTTATTACCATTATGTATAAAAATAATCGGGTCTTACCCGGACACAGTAAGTGTCCGGGTTTCCCCCGGACACTTTCGTGACGACCCCGCCCGGACGCCCCCGGACGCCCCTCAAACTAGGACAAATCCGGGGAAACCCGGACGGATGGCAGCCCTAGGTCAGTCGAACAGCCGGTCAGTCCGTCCGTCCGTTGGTGGGTCGGTCAGTCGGTTGATCCGTTGGTCGGTAAGTCTGTCAGTCGGTCGGTCGGTCAACAGTCCGACGGTCGGTTGGTCGCTCCGTCCATCCGTCTGACCATCCATCCGTCTATCCGTAGACCGACCGACCGACCGACCGCCCGTCCGTCTATGCGTAGACCGACCGACCGACCGACCAACTGACCGACCAACCGACCGACGGACCGACAGACAAACAGATTTTTCGTCTTGAGTAAAAAATGACAACTGTCATGTCATGTCATGACCACCGTATAGTGTGACGTTTGTGACGGTTTCGACGAGACCATGGAGATGAAGAATCTCCGTGGTCGAGTGAATGCAGTCTCTTTACAAAAAATACACTGAGGGTAACTAAAATCTCATAGTAACTTGAAACATGATTTTCTCAAAATCCTTGGAGCCGATTTTGATGCGCGTTTCAGTAATTAATGAGGAAAGGTCTCGCAACAAATCTACAATACTCCCATCTCTATTGGTTCATAGGCCACTTGCGCCCAGTCTCCTTTCAGCGACTTATATAGTCAAACATAAGAGGGCCCCGCTAAAAGTAAAAACCTTAAAAATTGAATAACTTTTAAACCAAAGCAGCTAGATCAAATGTTTTGATTCAGTTTTAATAGGAACTCAGAGCACTAAATATTGCTGTAACATTCTAATCATTTTTGTCCATAGTAAAGAAGGGCCCCGCTGGACTGGTCTCTTCCTATGTGCGACGTCACCAAGAAGGATGCGCCTTGGTAAACGAGAATCCTCCATATGATGTACGTGCCCCAGCCACCTAAGCCGCCTCTCCTTGAGAAGAGCCGTGATACTAGGCAGCTGTGCAACCTGGAGTACCCGCTCGTTTGTCACCCTGTCTTGCCAGCGTATGCCCAAGATACTCCGAAGGCAGCGCATGTGGAAGGTGTTTAGCCGTCTCTCCTGTTTTGCATACGACGTCCAAGTCTCAGCTCCGTACAAGAGTACACTCAAGATGCATGTCTGATACACGCCCATTTTAGTCTTGGTAGTTAGGTGTTTATTGTCCCATACTCTTGCACTGAATTTTCCGAACGTCGTGGCCGCCTTGCCGATACGAGAACCGATCTCCACGTCCAGTGAGAGATTGTTCGATACGGTCGACCCGAGATAGCAAAACCGATCAACGACCTCCAGGGGCGACCCGTCCAACAGGATCGTCGGAGTAAAGTCGATTCCCTGTGCTAGGTTCCCCGTAGCAGCACACGTTTCGATCCTCTTGCAAAGTTCGGTCCAGTACTCATTTGCGAAATGCCGAGCACTCCGCTGAAGGCTAGACTTGGCTTTGCTTAGGGCTTCGCGTGTGCCGGCATTCGGGTTTACCCGATGGTTCAGCGCGGCTTGGCGTTTAGAGTCAAGCATTGGTTGTAGCTGCTCACTGTTTGCTTCAAACCAGTCCTGACATTTAGGTTTTCGGAAGCCAAAAACTTCTCCCGCAGTCTTGGTAAACAATGATATGATCGATGTCCACTGGTTTTCCAGGGGCGCACCCAAATACCATCCGGCAGTGATCCGACCGACCTTTTCACCAAAAGATTCAACCAGATCAGGAATCCTAGTTTTCAGGAAGTCGAGTTTCTTCCTACCGGAAGGTCCGGCAGAGTGGATCTTTTTGGGGGCCAGTCTCACCTTAGAGACTACAAGTCTGTCTGTGTCGTCTGTCTGTGTCGCAATCCGCACTATGAAACGCAGTAGAGTTCCGATAAATGATAATTTTTGTTCATCATTGTACCGAAAATCGAATGTATGTAGAAGTTTACGTAATTTTTTTTGGAAGTAGGAAAGAAAATTCAACTTTTCATAAATATCATAAGAGGTACCAAATCGAGCACTAAATCTGTATGTATTTATCTTTTTGAAATGTGCACCCGTTTCATTGGAATCATCGTTGGAATAAACGTCTAGCTAGCAGCCTCAACAATGCACCGTTATATCTCGGCTTGTATTGAATCAATATTAATGAAATTTTCTCTATCTAGCAGCCTCGGTAAATTACCCAAATATCTTTTAAAATACAGGTACCAAATCTGTCCTTTGGGCACTAAATAGTACTAATTAGGTACTAAATCGTGGCTTAGTCAAAATCTTCAAATTAGTTGGTGAGGCTGCTAACTATACGGACACCGATTTCCAACCTATAGTTTACTGTAGTATAGAAGCTCTCCAACCACCTTAAGGGTATATTTACCGTTGGCGTGCTCCATACAAACGTAGTCTGGTTATATTTTCAATACTAACCAATTAAAGTAAATGACATTTTTCAGAAACAATCTAGATAATAATCTCTATGTTCGTATGAAGTCAGATATACTAAATGTATATAAGGTCTAACAAAATTAGGTGATACTATTTTAAGGGGATGATCAGACCATCAAACTGAACTTTCTCTATGGGACCAATATCGAAATCGCGAAAAAAAAATCTCCCATCCCATACATTTAGGTCGAGTAGGTTTGTATGGAACAGCTGATTTTTTTTTCGCGATTTTGATATTGGTCGCATAGAGAAAGTTTTTCAGTTTGATGGTCTGATACTCCCCTTAAAATAGTTTCAGCTGATTTTGTTAGACCTTATATAAGTAAGTACCTACCCCATACAAAATGTATTGAGAACAAATATCGCAAAATCGCAGTTTTGATATTGTATGGTGTGATTTTATACAATAATGTATTGTATTGTGATTTTGGTCTTTAAAAACATTTTTAGAGTTGGATAAACGTTAAACGTATTTAAAATTGTTAACTAAAACTTATATTATGTATGTAATTGGTTTAAAACTGGCTTAAATATGTAAATAACTGGTTTCATAGCTCTCACAAAAGTGCATCTTTAAACTTTTACTAATGTGAATAAAAACATTTAACTTTTTGTCATGTATTTTTTTTATAGAGGTTAATACTAGGTAGAACTACAAACAAAAATATAATTATAAAACTTTATTGAGCAAATCAAGTTAAACTGAATTTCAATTCACAATTTATTTATTCTTTATTTCACAATTCATTAATTGCAAGTACCAGCTGAAATTCAGTAACTTGATTAGCTCAATAAAGATTAAACATATTTACAAAGTTTTTGAAAAGCCCGCCAAAATTTTCTTCTGTAGTTCACTGCTCTAACCTGATGTCTCTGTAGTATAAATGGAGGGGTAAGTTTTGATGTATGGAGTTCTCATTCTTCTCCCGCCAGGGAGTAATTATATTCCTTGGAATGGAATCACTACGGTGATAGTTACATGTGTTCTTTGATAGTTACCAAAAATAATTTAATAATTATTATTACTTAGATTGTATTGTAATTTTTTTGTATTTCTGTATCAAAATGTCGAATAAAAGGCAAAACAGTCCTATAGTAGTGTGGTCATCTTGCTATTTGTGGCTTATGTCCATGTTTGCAATAGCTTGGTCACTACTTCTGTTCTTTTGTAAGTATATATTTTATAAAGTGTTTACAAGTGTCTACAAGTCTCACAACGTACGCCTGTGTGTTTAAATGGACGGTATAGGTACAAAAAGAAATACAGCCTGGACGAGTCGACGAGAGACACCTGTAGGCCCTCGCATGCCACCCCCGAGAAAACGATAAAAATCGAGATGTGCCTCCATCCTTATTATTTTTCGTATGCCTGAAAGAGCGCGCATGGCGTTTTTCTCGTTTAAACGCTTTGTCGTGGGTGGCATGCAGCGCTCGCGGCATGGTGCATCGATAAACGTTTTATCGCGCCTGCTAACTCGTTCGTCCGCGCGCAAAAAGAAAGGGAGCTAGGGCGCGATAGCGCTTTATCGCGCGATCATGCCGCGGGCGCAGGCCGTTCTGGAGATAGAGAGAGAGCGAGAGATAAATATATTCTGTTGTAAGAGCGATCGCTGGAAGGACAAGGATGACAAAGAAAAGCGGGGTGTCAAGTTAACTCGTTCAGGTTGTACACGAATTCATGTGTTGCTCTACTTGCGGTGTCACTAATTGGCTCATTATCAGTTGTAGCCTTGTAGTAGATCTCTACTACTGTACCCGCGGCATGGCGGCGCGATAAAGCGCTATCGCCCCCTGCCCCTTGCTCTCTTTTTGCGTGGGAACGAACGAGTTAGCAGGCGCGATAAAACGTTTATCGAGGCGCCATGCCTAACTGATCACTGAATAACTTGAATTATGGAATGACATCAAGTAGCAATAGGTACCTATATACCTATCCTAGGTATCGTTTCCCCTAAAACACTGGTTTAAAGATAGGTATCTAAATCTGTACTTATATTTATAATATTATGAATTCAAGGTAGGTAACTAAGTCCTAAATAAACAATAAAAATTAAGGAAATTTGTAAGTACCTTTCAGAAACCTTGTTATTCAATTTAGGTAAGTGAGGTATAGTGATGTGTTCATTTAGTACCCACTGAAAGATAACGTATTTATCTCGGTACCTAGTTGGGTAAACATAATAACACTTATAGGTAACAAGATTTAATATTATTATTTAATGATAAGATATTGGGAATTGTCACACAGATATTTATGTTTATATACAGTTGCTAGTCATTTAGGCTTATATTGGCTATTATAGGTTATTAAGTATGAATGTTAATGAACACTACTTTATACAACGGGCTCTCTCTCTCACTGGTTTAATATGTACTTGATAAAAAAAATGTTGTACTTACCTATACTCCATTCCAAATAGCAACGAAATTTTAAGGCCATTTTGAATTACAGAAACAGATTTGAAACACTTCCTCTCACTTATTCTTAGAACAGCTTTACTAACGTCCAAGATACATTGGATAGTACATCTTTCTCATAAATAAATCATATTTGCTAATCAGAATTGGCCAGAAAGCTATACAGGAATCGAAATATCTTTTCGTCCTTATTTGGAATGCAGTATAAGTTTGGTGAAAATGAGTATTATCGTTATCAATGAATTGAATAACTAGGTATCTTGTTATCTATACCTACTGAGAAAATCACGTTGCAAACAAATGACTTTCAAGAAAAAGGGTACACAAATTAATAAATTGAATCTATCTTCACAAGACTTGTAAATATTTTGTTTTGTTTGTTATTTGCAGTTGTCGGCGATATATTGTTGATGCTTGGGGCAGATGTTGTCAACGCGCTGGTTCTGCTATCGGGAATTATAATGCTTCCTACAAACATATACATGCTTTATGCCATCTCTGTTGGCAAGAACATTGAGTTTGTTTAAAATTTTTTCTTTGTTATTACTTACACTACTTCGACGTAGCGCAAAGCACTATGCACTTCCACACACATACACTCACACGCAAACGGACTCTCCCACGCGCACACACGCATGTAAATACACTTCACTTTGGGCACTGCTAGTGAAATGTGGATATTTATGACTTTATAGTCTTAGAAAAAGTATAGGTATGTCTAGAATGAGCCTCACGAATATCCCGTATAAAACAAAAGGGACCAGGTTTCATAGCTTGGTGTGCGTGAGGCGCCATACAAATTATGTATGTGTGGGTGTATATGTATAGGGTTTAGGAACCAGTACTGGTTCCAATTTTTTTGGACGCTTTCGTATCTTCGACTGTCAATTTTGACATCGTATCTTCGACTGTCAATCTTGACATATAACTTTATCAAAGTTTATAGTATTACTTAGAGTTCACCCGTGACTCCACACAAATTATATAAATACACTCGACAACAATAAAACGGGTCACCAACAACATAAACCTTAATATCTCGGAAACTAAGAATGGTAGCTTATTTAAATAAAAAGTGTTTTAAGTATATAGTCAATTTAATACTACTTCTTAAATTAATAAAATTTCTGGTTGCTATAAAGTAATGCAAATAAAAAAGGCTAAGTAAAACCTAAGTAAATGATTTTTTTGAAAATGATTTTTTTTGTTTTCAACATTTTATTATTAATGTGGTAATTTTATCACTCACATACACTAAAATATGGGGAAATGTTATATCTGTGACAAAAAATGGTTATTTTAAATGTTTGGTCTGCGATAGAATTGACGCATTTGTATTTATGCATTTTAATTAAGTCAAACAAATGAAAACTAACAATGTTATCAATTAATTTAAGAAGTATTAAATAGTCTAATGAAATACTTTTTAACGAATAAGCTATCATTCTTACTTTCCGAGATATTCAGGTATGTTGGTCCGGTGTTGGTGACCCGTTTTTATTGTTGTCGAGTGTAGGTACTTACCAGATTTTAATCAAATCATAAGCTATCTAACAAAAAATGTTAAATGTTAATCAAATCCTGAAGCCGTAGCATGCTACACGTTATACGGTTTTTTATTTATTTATAATTAATGGCTTTTTGCTTGTGCGTAGCACCGCATTTCCGCCAGTGTCAAGTGTAATTTATGGGAGTATCTATCCCAATCTCAGGGATTGTTTTTGTTCAAGAACAAGAAGAGATTGAGGATTGCCGAGCCTCGTGGCAGGCAAAAACGCGACGCGCGAAAACCACGCGAGACGTGTGCTCGGGTCAATTCCTGCAACGAGACTCCTATACGGCTTTATCACGTCTTTTATCTCGTTCATTTGCGCGCAAATAGAAAGAAAGCGAAGGTGTGATAGCTCTGTATCACGGTGCCATGCTACCCATGCAGATGACGAACCCCTAAAACCAGCCTTAATATTACCTACTTTCCAGCCAAAAATCAAAGGTAGTATGTTGTCCACTATGGATATGCATTCTGTGGATAGTGCTAGTGAACGTCGTAGGTGCGGCGTTCTGTATTCAGAGGATAAAGGAGTGCAAACACACGACCGACTCGTCTATACGGAAGAGCATGAAGCATTACAGGAGTGTTCCTCAGTACAAACACTTTATAGACAACGTACAGTGGTCTATGAGGTGTTGTGGGGTATTTATGCAATCCTTTATTCCTTACATGTTAAAGTCCCTTACCTCGTTTATCTCTCTGTATAGTATAGGCTAATCTCAGAAACTGCTGTAGGGATTTTATTGCGGTTTTCACAAATATATACTATAGGTCACTAGTACCTAGGTATATCATAATATTATAATTATGTAAAAAAATCATGCTTTCTGCCAATGTCAAATGAGTTTTCCGAGCATCGTAATCCAAGGATTGTTTTATGAATAGAAAGAGGACCAACTCGCCACGCGACGACTCCAATAAAATACATTACTATTCTGTCGAGTCAATGACATGCCATAGAGTTGCTTGCTATGCGAAAGATAAGCCAATAAGTGTTAGAGGTTTGAAGGGTATGTCACGCCACGTCACATTCTTCGAGCCCCCTCCCCCCCCCCCCCCCCCCCCCATAATTTATCTCTACTATACAAGGTGTTACAAAAATACAAATAAACCTTTAAGGGGGTGGTGTAGACCATCAAACTGAACAACTTTCACTATGGGACCAATATCGAAATCGCAAAAAAAAAATTGATGTTCTATACGCTACAAATCGACTAGAGCTAAAATATGTATGGGATATAAATTTTTTTTTTTTGCGATTTCGATGTTGGTCCCATAGAGAAAGTTGTTCAGTTTGACGGTCTAAACAACCCCCTTAAGAGTTTTAAAAATTTATTCTTACTTATGAAACACCTTGTATATCTCTATGTTATATCATGGCGACCACACCTGACTGTTGTATAGCCACCTAATTAAACAAATCTGTTTCTTGCTTGTTTGGTTCCTGATAAGATAAAAATAATTATGTGATATTTGAATTCCTTTCTGAATATCTACAGTTGGTTAGAGAAAAATATTACTATTGTTGCTTTGTAATTTAATGGTAGACTGACACAGCTCAGATACAGCACTGGGCCGGGCATTGCACGCAGAGCAAATGGCCGATGGGGCCGAAGAGTTCTCGAGTGGTGACCGTGTAAATTATATTAGGCCCGCCCCCAGGCGCAGCGTAGAATTGTTAGGCCCCGACTAGACACGACTTGGTGAAGGGGGCGGGAATCCGTTGGAAGAGGGCAGCGCAGGACCGATCGTTAAGGCAATCCATATTGGGGGCCGCCTATGTTCAGCAGTGGACGTCTTTATCCGCTGAGATGATGATGGTGATGATAACATGTTGTAGGTACGGGTATACATTTTCACATTTTTCTTTTAGCTCAATTCGTACAGGGATTGGTTCACGCGCGATTGGTACGACAAAATAAGAGATTATGAGTGGGACCCAGCAGCTAACAAGCGAAATGTTCATTCCAATAAAGTTTCTGAAGTCGACAGCGTACCATTAAGGTAAAATGTGTCGGGCTAGAATGGAGTCATCCCACTATCCATCCAAAATCCCTTGTGTGATGGGTCTCTTAGGGCCTGTTTCACCACTTTTGGATAAGTTCTTGTTAGCTTATCAGACAGCAGGCACGTATCCAGGGGGGGGGGGATAGGTGGGTTTTATCCCCCCCCCCCCCCCCCCCCCCCCCCGAAATCCGAATATTTGTATGGAAAAGTGATTACAGCACTTACTTTTTCAAAAGAAACAAAAGTCTGGATACGTGCTTTTCAGACAGCTCATTTGTCATATTTTATATGAAGAATATATCAAATGTCGGATAAGCTAACAAGAACTTATCCAAAAGTGGTGAAACAGGCCCTAAGAGACCTATTTATCACACAAGGAATTTTTTAGCGTAACGAATGTCGCAAATGCTCGGCATGACCGACGTGGCTGTCCCATAGTATTATATAATCTGTGCCCATACTAAACTGCAATAGTTAACCTATTTGACGCAAACGTATGGAACAGCAGATTTTTGGTTGTTCTGATCGTTTTGCTCCCATAGTAAAAGTTGATCAGTTTGATGAGTAGAGTATGTGGTTTAAAGGTTTAGGTAGGTAATGATAGTTTTCCTTACACCCTGTATACAACTTTATACTTACTAATTACCATTTCTTGTTATTTTATTTAGATGTGATTGTGATAACTAGATAAATTAGATAATGTAATAAATAATACAAACAATTTGTGATAATTTTGTGTTATCAACAGTTGCTGTAAAAGCGGATCGTGCATATCTAATTATCTAACGGAGCTGGGTACCTACTCGATACACACGACTGGCTGCAGCCCTCTTATGTACCGAATGATAATGATATCTATGATCATGCATCTTTCCATATTTGTTACCATTATTGCCGCAGAGGTGGGTTTCATGGTATGTTTTCTTTCTTTTTCGAGCAACGAAAGTTAAGCAATGTCAGGTGCTATCATCTTTGGATGGGTGACCATTTAAGTGGTATTAAATCTCGGGCGTCTCCGTGCTTAGGAGGGCACGTTAAATAGTTGGTTCCGGACAGTTTCGTCAGAAGGCGGTGTAACTAACTATCTGCAGCTTGAAAATTATCTGCCATCGAGATAACTTAATCATCATCATCAGCCAATATATGATTTAAAGAGCAATTTTTCAGAAACGTAAGGATAAATAACAATATAACAATTATTACTAAAATATAACAATAAGTACCTAACACAAAATGAATGAAAGCGCCTAGGCTACCTACTTAAAGGTAAAAAATGTCCTCTAAGGCGCCGACTCGGGGCAGAGTGCCCAGGAGGCTGGCAGCGTTGCCTCTTTGGATCGCAAGACTGATCCTTTGCGCAAAATAGCTGCCAGCCCTCCTGTCGCCTGTGGCCTCAAATAGGCGCCTTGAGAGGCATTTTAGAAATATTTTCCCTTCAGGACCCCAGCAACCTAGGGTCTCTACGGCGAACGGCAGGAAAATATAGCTATCACCCAATGCCTGGTACAACCTCTTTTTTTCGGACTATAGCCAATATATAGGGTCCAACTTAATATCGCCAGAAACTCGAGGCTGTAGAAATGTGGTTCTACCGAAGAATGCTGCGAATAAGTTGGGTTCAACGAGTCACCAATGTGGAAGTTCTACGACGTGTCCGGAAGTCCCGAGAGTTGCTGCTAACCATTAAAAGGAGGAAAGTCGCCTACCTTGGTCATATCTTGAGGAATGAGCGATTCCAACTGCTCCAGACTATAATAATGGGCAAAGTAGAGGGCAAAAGAAGCGTTGGTAGGCCACGAATGTCATGGCTTGCGAACCTGAAAGAGTGGAGAGACATCGCTAGCGTCGAAGAGCTGTTTCGTTTGGCGAGATAGACAGGGATATGCAGAGCTGACTGCCAACCTCCAGTAATGGAGAGGAACCCGAAGAAGAAGAAGAATTTAATATGCTGACACTTTTTCAAGGGGATGATCAGACCATCAAACTGAACAACTTTCTCTATAGGACCAACATCAAAATCGCGAAAAATAATCTGCTATCCCATACATTAGGCTCGAGTAGGTTTGCAATTTTGTATGAGACAGCAGACTTTTTTTTTGCGATTTCGATGTTGGTGCCATCGAGAAAGTTGTTCAGTTTGACGGTCTGATCATCCCCTTAAAAAAGTGTCAGCATATTAAGAAGGACCCTGTATGTGCGTTCCACTGCGGTACTTACCCATAAAAGCTTTCTCTAAAAGGTTATTCCTACTAACAAATCAGTATTTGTACCTAGGTAGCTAGGTAGTTACATATTATAGTAATTATACCTACATATTAAGGGGGCACCGAGCCTATTGTGCTGCCCTTAATTTTAATTTTTTTTTCTACTTAACTACACAATTAAACAACATTTCCAATCTTCTGTTTTCACCAGCTTCTAATCCTGAAGACTATAATGAAACAATCAAAGAAATCTGGTATTAGTTTTCGAGGCGATAAAGATGTTTATAACGTGAAGCAGATAATGCAAGTAAAGGATAACTTCCACGCGTCCAGTGGTTCGTGCCAAATGAACCCTGAGGATAGTGATGAGTGATATAGAGCGGCTGAAATAGGTACTACAACTAACATGGATAATAACTTAAGAAATAAGTAAAGGCCTCCGCTCATTGCAGCGATTTTGCGATAATTGTTTCCAGTACCTACATTTTGTATATCGATCGATAATATCGCTGCGATTTTGTTCCGACGCAATCGATTTAGTGGTGCGGCGCATGCGTGACATATCGCTCGATAATATTGCGGCAATGTGCGGAAGCCTAATTCTAATTTTTTAGATTTTTTTGGAACCTACATACCTATTATAGCTTTAATTGATTTTGATTGGTAATTAAGGTTTTGTTGTTATTTACTTTAGATATTATTTATATGATTATAAGATACCCCTACCTATTTAGTGGAGTCGTTTACTTTACCTACTTACTAGTTACATGCTTACTATTTATTTTTTCTGATAAGTCGGCGACAGATCAACCTACCCATAGTTGGACCTTATGTCCAAGAACATAGAGTTCAACTATGGGTAGGTTGATCTAACCGTGTGTACTCGTACCTACACCTTTTCCCTGGGATTAATTATAACTATCATAGTAGAATCAATGACGATAATATAATTCCGTGATATAACTATGTAGCGCAGTTTTTGAGTCAGTAGCGAAAACCGCATCAAAATTGGTTTAGTAATTTTTCGTGTATCAAAGTGCAGAGTGCGTGCGTGTATCCGAAAGGTATTGGAGTTGAAAACTTTGCAGAGTCTGTTGGTAGGTAACCTAGGTCCTAGGTAAGTATATAAAGATTTATTTCAGTTGGTTGGACATCTCTAGTCTACATGGCCTGTACGTTTTATTTTATTATATTTTATTTTATTTTCTAATATTTTATTTTGGTTTACAATGTAAGCCCCTAATATTGTACGTCCGTGCTGCGGACCAAACTGTTGATTCGTTTGAACAATAAATATTCTTATTCTTATTTTTATTCTATCAGAGGGAGTTTTGAGACACATCAGCTGTATGGGCTAGATCCCCTCTACCTTGAACCTAACAAAAATGCTCAAAGAGAATAGTAATATTCCTTGATATTCCCCGAGGGGGTAGTCAGAGATAATCTGGAACCTTAGAACATCCACGTTTCACTAGAAGTACCGAAACTGTGTCCAGTGTGACGAAGAGTGAGTGAGCCCGACGCCACTTGTTTGTCAGTATAAAAAATTAAGATAAAAAGAAAAACTACTGAAGACAATGGCTTTAAGGGCCAAATCCCATTATCTTTCTGAAAGGAAGAAGAACTACACAACAACAAGGGGGGTTTGCGCGGGAGACGAAACGGACGGACTTTGTTTCTGAATTGACAACATTTCATTTTAAGAAAGGTACCAAAACAAGAAAACCATTTGGAGATTATGTGATTCAAAGCTTAAATCAAAATTATAAGATTTTTCTATCCATTATTTCTCGAGTTATTTGAAAAATACTGAAAAATATAATAGAGGTTGAATGAGATTTTATTCCTTTTGCCTGCTTGGCTTTTCTATTGTATTTGACAGTTTTTATTTTTAATGTTATTGAGGCCAAGGTATCTTGGCCATAAAGCCTACGTTTTTCAGAAAATTCAAAAGCAAAAGAAAAAGCAAAATCAAATAAAAATAAAAAAAGCAAATAGAAATATCAGTTAAAAATTAAATCGAAAAAATAAGTACGTCTTATTTTTTAACCTATTTTTATAATTTTCATTAAAAACTGGTGGTTAAAAAAATGAAATGTCAATTTTCTAAAATAGTTATTTCATGGCTATTACTGTAATAATGTGGTGGAATTCGAATAATAATCTGCCTTTGATGGAAAATAATATGTAAAAGTGAGAAAAATATAGTGATAAAATAAGGTACTACCGTTTTATTCGGATTGATATCCCCGCGTAAAATTCCCTTGAACATTGAAATGTGTGAACCACCTTCGCAATGGGTAATTAAGGTTATTGGGTTTAAGTGCGTTTAAGTTACGATATAACGAAAAACTGCTGAAGAAAACGGATTCCTGACAATGCTATTGAAAAATACTTGTTGAAGACATCGGCCACCAGAAAAAATAACAATTTAATTGGACTATGAAGACATGGAAAAATTATAATAAACATAAAACACAATTAGCTAGTGCCCTTTATAATGGATTTATAAAAAAGATAAAAACAGACCTGGCTACATGGGCTATGTACCCTTTGCCATTGCGTAAGGAAACATAAAACAACAACAACAACTGTCAATGTCAATTAAATGTCATTGTCATACAATTCTACACATACATTTTCCCTTCGATAAAACTGAATAAAATTTGTGTTTTTGTACACCTAAAGTAAGTAACATGAGAACTGAAATGATTTGCAGGTGTGGCAGGAACGAATCCCACACGATAAACAAATATTATAATCATATAACCTAAATATACTTCTTTCAGATCACAATGGTATTCCTTACAGCAGTAAACTTTTTGCGTAATAAAGGTGCCGACGAATTCTGGAGGAAGCGCAAGATCTTCAGATTAGCTGCCCACTATGTAGGCCGGCGCAGGAACTGTTATTCCGTCGCCGTAAGAAACGTCCACCGAGCACTGGTGTATGCTACTAAAGCACGGAAACTAAAAAAGCAAGACATGAAGGATCTTTGGAACACTCGTATCTCGGCGGCTTGCGAGCAACACAACATCACACCCTACACCCTCAGGGAAGGCTTGGATCGTTCAAACATTATGTTGGATCGCAAATCACTGTCAGATTTAGCTTCCTGGGAGCCACGCACCTTCGAATGTCTTGCCGCAGTGGCTAAAAGCAAAATACAAGTAGACGGACTTATAGATGGAACTGATAAGCAACTTCCTACCGGCGTTAATCTGAACTTGAAAGATGTTATGTTAGAACATTGGTTGAAACAAAAGAAGTGATTTGTAAAATTTTATTTGATTCCTAATTTATAGTTTTAGTAAATAAATAGTTCTTATTCTAAGTACATGTTGTTTTTATTGTGAATTATGTAATTCCTTCTTTAATTTCTTTGCTAATTCGTTTTGTTTTTCTATCATGTAAAGGTTTTCTATTTTCCGTCTCTGTTGTCGTTCCACATCTCTAACGACACCGTCATGCATTTTGTCTCTGAAACAAAGTAGTTAATTTAGAAAATGTTACTTATACCTGCTAGAAAATGTCAAGAGCATTATACAGGGTGCAAGGGACAGTCCTCCGCAGACTGAAACGGTGAAATCAGACCATCAAAAAACAAACAAAAAATGTTTCCTGAGGCAGAAGTGGTTGAGTTTGATGATCTAAGTTCACCATTTCAGTCTGCAGAGGGGCTGTGCCTTACAACCTGTGTGTACAAACAGGTGTAAAAACATTGAATGGCGCGGCGACCCTAAGATGACGCTCTGCTCTGGCCAAATAATTAAATCCAACCTCTGCTCAGCCTAGATGTATGATAAAAGAAGAAAATTATTGAATAATGAGATAGAGAAGAAGAATTAGATAAGATAACCCACCTATCCGTTTGTTGTTTCACGTGGACGTAACTCACAATAGCTACCGTTATGCCACATGATAGGCCGAGGATCACCTTCGATGTTGCAGAAGACATAGGTACCTAATTAATGTTTTTCGTAAGCTATTAATTTTCGAAAACCGATCATAAAATTCGTAAATTTTCTTTGAAAAATAAATATACCTACTCAATATAGAACTGTCAAAGTCAAACAATGAATGACATATTAATTTTTTAAAATGTCTTCCTTTTGGAGCGGCAATGGGATCTAGCCCTTACAGCCGCTGCCTTTAGTAATTTTTTCCTTATATTAGATCTGTGGCTAATGTGTTCGGGGGGGAGGGGGGAGGGATTTTTTGCACCCAGACACATTGATAGTATATATTATGTATAAAACAGACAACGCGAAAAACATCTGTGCACCACGATCAGCAGTGCAGGGCGCGGGCACCGGGGCACATGCTTAGTATAGTCTGTCTATAAAGTCGTGGTATGAATTTAGTTTGGTGGTGTTGCCAGGTTATGCTTGATTTTGACGTTCTTGCGTGGAGACAGCGCCCTCATTTTTTGCCAAGACTTTATAGACAGACATAAGTATGTGTGTGACATGAGTATAATTGGCTTAAAAGAGTGTTACAAAAAATGTTAGTTAAAAAATGTAGGTACCTAAAATAGTTAAAAAATGTAGGTACCTCAATGCCCAGTAATTGTCATTGTCATTAGTCATCTATAAAGCAGACAACGCGAACAAAATTCGTGCACCACATCCGCAGTGCAGGGCGCGTGCTGGAAGCGTCGCAGTGTGCAGCGAGCGCCTGGTACTGGCTAAGTAAGGTTGTACCAATTGGCCTAAAGGAGTGTTACAAAAAATTCAGTCTGGGTGTTTCCTCTAGTACCTAAGTACCTGCCCTCCATTCACCCAGAGTGGTTTTTCCAGTTTTTTTTTTACTGTTTTTAATGTTAGATCTACTGAAATATAGGTAATACTTAAATAAAACAATAACATTTTATTACGTAGCAATTTTATTCGGCAAGTATAAAATCACAATAAAATAAATAAACAATACTTTCCGTAAAGGTGCGTTCATACGCGTGCCGCGCAGCCCGGCAAGCTTAGGCAATTCGCTGTACATTGAGGCTTCTATAAAGTTAAGTAGTAACAATCACTTTACAGACGAGTCGATGTACAGCGAATTGCCTAAGCTTGCCAGGCTGCAAGACGTGCATGTAAACCCAGCATAAACTTTTGAGAAAATTCTGTTTCGTAACATTTTTTAACAGATTAGTTTTTGATTTAAAAAGGGTTACCTGCATAGGTGGCATGACACCGTGATACAGCGCTATCACACCTTCGCTCTCTTTTTATTTGCGCGCGAACGAACGAGACAAAAGACGTGATACGGCGGTATCACGTCTAGCATGCTACGAGTGCTGGAGTATTTTGATCTAAGGCTGGAGTGCGATTTTTGAATATCATCGGTGAGTTTGAACGGTTTTTAAATCTCATACAAAAAGCCTTCTCCTGCATCTTTCTACTGCTGATTTGGCTTTCAAAGTATGATTTTTGAAAGTCATAACACCAGTAGAAAGATGCATATCCCCATGGTAATTTTGACATTTTCAACTGCTGAGCTTCAAAAATCACACTCCTGCACTCGTAGCATGTTACACGTGATACGGCTTTATCACGTCTTTTATCTCGTTCGTTCGCACGCAAATTAGAAAGACAGCTACGATGTGATAGCGCTGTATCACTGCGGCATGCTAGCTATGCAGCTGTAATATTGTTTTCGCGATTTCGATGTTGGTCCCATAAAGTTTTCAGTTTGATGGTCTGATCATCCCCTTGAACAACAATCAGCAATTTAAGTTGGACCCAATATACATAAGTAGAGTTAAATGAGTATTCTAGTCTTACAGCCCTTCGTTGGAAAGGATACAATTAGTAGACGAAACGCAATATTAAAATAACAAGTTTGTAACCTCCCTGCCGGTACCCTGTACCGACAGGTCGTCAGGTTTGTGTCCTACACCTACCTAAAAGTCTTTAAGTTGGAATTGAACTAGTTTTCATACAAAAGGCACTAAGTTTAGAAAGAGATTTTTCTAATACCAGTTAATAAAGGTTCTGTTAGAGAACCGTGAACCTTTTCTCTATCCGTCGGCAGTGTAAAGAGTTCTTCAGCGCAGGAAATTTACCTACGTCCACTGTACCCTACTTCCGCATATTCTCGGTTGTATCTTTTCTTTCTGTAGGTAATAGTTTCATTAAAAATATAAATTAACGCCCTTTGTATGAAAACAAGTTCAGCCTCATAACAATGCCGAATAATTATAAACAATTTATTTATAATTTACTAAAAATCACCCACTCTATAACAAAAATGTCATAATCACACAACACTTCACTTTCGACCAGATTATCGCTTCGAGCGTCCATTTTCTGGTAATTTAAAGCTTTAACTTTTGAATCTCATGGACGAAGGTTGAGCCCTTGTCGTGTATGGCACAGCACAGCTACCTGGCGCAGTTGTCGTAGAAACTGGCGGAGCCCCGGTTGGAGATTTCTGCAAACTCTCGCTTTGGCGTGCAGAGCTTGCTGCTGAAGTCGACGTTACGTTTCCTGAAAACAAAAATAAAATATCACTCAACTACCTCCATGTAAACTATAAATAGTAAAGTACCTTTTAAAAACATGCACAGAACTTATAACATAATCGGAGCAAATGACCAGATTGGCAAAATAGGCAGGCAGGTACTAAGTACGGTTTGACGGCCCGACAGCTGCTGCGGCCCTGCTGTGCCGAGGGTCGCGGGTTCGAATCCCGTAAGGGACAAATATTTGTATGATAAATATGAATATTTATACTCGAGTCATGGATGTGTGTATCTCATTAAAATATGTATTCTATATCGTTGTCTAGTTATCATAATACAAGTCCAGGCTAGAAAAGCAAAACATCACATTCGCAAAATAACAGAAGTACTTTCGGACCGAATCTGCTACCTTCAGGATTGGTAAATTTTGAGATTGAAATATTTCATGTAGCAGATAGATAAACAATTTATTTGCATAAGTAACACACACATAAATTACAGTTTATAAAACAACAATACAACGAAGCATCACGTAATTTAATTTATGCTACAGCAGCAAAGGTTTCATCTGTAAATCAACACCCTGCTTTCGGGCAAGGTCTAAATTGTTGAGCTGGGACCTATTTGCTGCTGTAGCATACAATAAATGACATGTTTTTCTGTTGATGTTCGTTGTATTGTTGTTTTGTAAACTTGTGAAGAGTACCTAATAGTTATTATATGTGTGTTACTTATGTAAATAAATTGTTTATTTATCTATTAATAGAATAAAAGTATTTTTTGATTGAATTTATTAAATCCTGATCTTCATTTTGTAATACATATTAAACTTGGTATCTCCTGATAAATTAATTGGGACTAACACCAAATAAAGTAAATGAAGTGTGAATATATCAACAAGTTTTTACATTAGGTAGGTGCTCGTATTTATGAAAATTGTAGTCAAATATGAATGGTTATAGCTTACCCTCTAGTGGGCAGTTCCATTTGGTCGACGAGCACGGACTTCACATACAGTCGGTCGTTACACCACAGGATGCATAGGGATCGCGGCTCCAGTACATTCATGTCGTACTCCCACGATAACTCCACCTGACGAAAAAGATAATTAACATTAATTTCACCTTGGAATCTCTGACGGGAAGAACAATAACTAATTATGCGAGACTTTAGGCATAGGAACTTCATAATCGTCATCTCAGCCGAAGGACGTCCACTGCTGGATATAGGCCTCCCCAAGGGATCGCAACAACGACCGGTCCTGCGCTGCCCTCATTCAACGGGTTCCTGCCGCCTTCACCAGGTCGTCGGTCCATCTTGTGGACCCACCCTAGCATAGGACCTTGAGATAAAAAAATAGTTTACCTTCCTAACTTTACCACCTAAATCCATTGGATTTATCACTACAGTCGTGTAGGTGGTTCCATGCTCCAATCTGAAAACAATCGAGATTATTGAATACAGCATTTAGTCTCTACGACGTCAATGATTGGGTCCGTGCGTGATGATGTGAACAACATTAAACCTTCTTGCATTGACAAAATATTGTGTGAAGTGAACACGTTTCTATTTTATTTTGGTGTCTCTTTCGCACTTGAACTTGATCCATATAAAAGACCGTCTTCTCGCTCGCTCATGTTCGTATCAAAGTGGTTATTTAAGATCATTGGTTCGTTTATTAATTTATTACGCCTTTAAATATGAAATATCGTCCTTTTCTATAGTAATTTTTATCTATCTCGATCGTAGTTATCCCATAGGTAGGTACTTACTTGACGTAGTTACTTGGAGTGAGGTCCATTCCTCGTATCACTCCGTTATCTGATAATAACGTCACTTTCAGGAAGCCCTGAAAACGTTAAGGTAGCTTAAAGTTCATGAAGGTGACAAGATTTGTAGGTAGTAAACAGTTTAATGAATAATCAAACAGTTTTAGATAAAAACTGGATTAGGTATAAAAATAAAAAGGTATTGAAAATATTACCTGCACCCAAGACTCGGCACCTTTTGGATTAGCCAACTGTATCGCTATTTTATAATGCCGTTCTGAATAAACAAAGAAGCAAAATTAATATCTGTCATGAAATAAATAGGTACGAGTACTTAGGTCTTACATTCATAATTAAAATGTTTAGGAACGAGAGACGAGAGGATATAATTAAATAAAGTGTATTTTTGTAGTACAGCTCTCTAGCTTTACTAGCTAGCCGCTGTTAGAGTAAAGAAAAATACTATAAACCATTAATTAACCACTAGTTCGATAATACATACGACAAAAAGGTTGCTCTTTTCCAGTGCTAAGGTAATATTTAGCTCCAATAGTTTCATGTTCTTCAGAAGGGTACACTTCGTTCTCTGATTGTTGGTTTTTGTCCGTGATCAGGCCGGGAGAACTGTCGGCGTGGAATCTGAGAATATTTTCCAAACATAAAAACCGTTCCTCTACAACCAAAAGCTTGAATATACAAGTCTTTGACTATTTATTATAATGACTCGCTTTGCGGTAGCATTTCCCCTCTGCCACGGAATAAAATCAATTGATCATGTGCATTTACATTCAATTTTATACCCTATCACTAAACGAGACAGCCTATAGTTGCGAAACAATAACTTCGAACTTAGAACGTTTGGGGTTCACACGAGACTACTTTTCATGATTTTTAACATTCAAAATTAGTATCTAAAGTTATGAGGACTAAATCCAAAGTTGCGGATTGCATGTTACCTCGCCCCCCGCAAAAAGTGGCAGAAATGTTTGTTAGTAGAAATTGCACGCGTTACCAGTCCTCTTATAAGTAGTCAAAGTTACAAGTACAAATGTAAAACTTTTTGAAAACCTGTAAAAAAATTAAAATTGCTTTCGTTGGTGTAGTTTTTTTTTACGATACGATGCAAGTCTATTTATTTGCTTAGAAAAAGTATATGTCGTATTCTCATTTAAATCATTTATGATTTATGCGGAATTATTAAACTATTACTTTACACGTTTTGTACTTATACAATGTTTTCTTTTTCTTTGGTTTTCCGTTTTGTGTATTGATGATTTAATGTAGTAAAATGCTGACATCCTAATGTAGGAAACGACGAAGAATATAATAGGGCAACCACTCACCCCATGACGGCGCAACCATGACCACAATGGAAACACTTTCCAGCCACAAAGTGTTGGTAAGATGGACATTGATGGCCTGAAACAATTTGAATAAATAATGTATTTACTTGAAAACTAATTAGTGTTTAAACTCTTATAATACTTAAAATAAATAAATATAAAAAAACAATATGGAAAAGTATCTTACCTATATACGGGCATTTCCCATTTATAGATTCGGTGAACAGTTTAATGGCTCGGACGTGGTTACAGGCCACAAGCACCCTCGAAGCTTCCTCCAAGCCCTGCTTCACGAGGGTCAGGGGCACCAGGGGCCCCTCCGTCAGGTCGCAACCGGGCTGTTCCTTCCCATTGTTCGGATAGAAATCTAAATGGCCCACGGGTTGTGACATTCCATACCCTGCCATAAACACAAAATCTGTCGCACGCGTGGAATAAAACACGTCGGGAAATTAGTTGAAATATGCGATAAATATATAACTATAATATATTTATATTTTATATTTATATTATTTTTTTATTTATATTATTATAATATATTAATATAATATATTATGAATAATGAAATTACAAGCGAACAGCTTTAACATATTTACAACATATAACATATATATTATGATACAATAATGTTAGTATAGTTAACAAAACGTGAAGCAATAAAGCTATATTTCAGAAACGTAACATGAGATCGTTAAGTAACGTCAGTAACAAAGGTGGCATGGATTATAAGAAGCATACGTGCAGGTATGATGAACAGATATACGTATAGTTACGTCCAAAGGATTACCTAAAAGGAAAATGCTTTTTCCGTCGGTATGTATGACGTCAACGAACTGTGCGTCTGTTGGGTCAAGCCTGACGGATGTCGGCATCCCTTGGAAATAGGGCTCGGCTGGGTCCAGCCCTGTGATTCTTCCTAAGCCCTATAGAACGATAAGCTGAATCAAGACAATATGAGGGCTGAATAGTTTACTTGAATACGTGATATAATAAACATAGGAGTACCATTTAGCACAGAACCTACTTGTATTCTCTCTCCCGCGTAGCCGGCTGTGTGAGCTCCTAACGAATGCCCAATTATGTGAACATCGAGAGGATTCAACCCATGATCTTTCTGTAATTATTAAAAATGATAACAATGTTACAGCTTGTTGGATTCTACTGTTTTCAATAATTAAGATAAGATCATAATGGTCCAGGTACCTACCTATAAATATATACCATTATGATCTTATCTTAATTATTGAAAACAGTAGAATCCAACAAGCCGGAAAACCGGAACCTCCGGAAATCCGGAGGTTCATAATTTCAGTTCAAAGTTGCGGGTGAGGTCAAAATTGATTAGCCCTTTTGTAACCACCGCGCTGGCTCCCTAAGGAGCCACCCACCCATTGATCTCTATCTACTGTGTCTCGGTTAGCCGGGTAATGAGCGGTTAAGGGTTGAGACACAGTTACCGACGGCTAACGACGGCCGGCCCATACAAAAATGTCATTTAGTATGGGAAGCCGTCCGCCGTCGTCGCCAACCCTAAATGTACTCAGCACTCTGGGGCACCCTTTTATCTTCAAGAAGGTACCGGACTGTCGGTCGGTGTATTGGTTGTTACCTGCAAGGTGTTGACGAAGTGCGCGACCTCCAAGCCCACGAGCCTGGTGTTGGCCGTGGCCTGCGTGTACAGCGGCAGGCTGCCCCCGGCCCAGTCCACCACCACCACGTTGTAGTCGCCCGCCTTCACCAGCTCGTCCTTCATCTCACTCACCTAGTCATATTTAAAGTTTATTTTAATAACCGATACAATCCGTTTTGGGGTGTACATAGACTGCTAAAACTATCAAATACATTTTGTGCTTGTAGTTTTAGTAAAGTTATTATGTAGTATGGTTAGGGTTGCAATAGTTTTCACTTTTTGCAAAGGTAGGTTTTTACTGTTAGTAAATTAATTTATAGTAGGTTTTACTTTGCTTGCACTACCTATAATACTTTGTGTCATTTGTGTGAAGGGGTTTAGGTTGGAGTAAAGTAGTGTAGAAGAAGCAATGATGTTCTATACCCAAAAGAAGTGATCGATAACTGGCTTGTCAGTTAGTTGGGCTATAGTTGTGATCTGACTGTTTATAATAAGTTTTGTGTAAAAATAACATAAAAAGTGGTTCGAATTATATCATTTAAGGCTGCACCGAGCCTATTGTGCTGCCCCCATTCGATTTTTTAGGTTACGCGTGACGAATAGATCGAGAGACGTATTATACAATATTTATAATAATGATATTGCTTTTGTGATTAGCAGTCAACATTAGCCAAAATTAGCTTAGCCTTGATATTAAATTACAATAAGACTTTAATGTTTGCAAGAGTCCTAGCAAAAACTATATGACATTGAACCAACTAAAAGAGAAGGGAACAGGTCCTGCCTGCGTTGATTGGACTTATGGACTTTGTCACACGAAAAAATATAATTACGAAGATATTTATAGGCTTTGAAATTATTCAAAATTACAAAATTTCAAAGCCTATATCATATCTTCGTAATTATATTATAAATTTTAAATGTTATTTCAGACGTGCAATCTAGATTTTCTAAGCAATTTTTCCATACATAAAATATTACTTTTTTAATACCGTCTACGAGTGTTCTACGTCAAAGTTTTGTATGAAATTGACTAGGTACTCTGAAACCACCTTAAGCTCTAGATTATAGAGCTTTTCTATATTTACCGAATTATAATTATCAGGTCCAGATTACCTACCTCTGAATCTCGGCCTAAGACAACCCGGTTTCATGATTACCGCGCATGACTACCAAACCAGAGGTCCTGGGTTCGAACCCCAGTTCAGTCATGGATGTTATCTGTTTATGCCGATGTTTTTGATTGATTGACTTGTGTTATGTTTATTTTATGTATTGTTTATGTTATGTTATGTTATAAATACCCAGTTAGACAGTGGTGTGTCGATGAAGCCATGTATGATCATCTTGGTGAGCCGCCGCGGACTGAAGTTCGACTTCACGATCGTCTTGTTCACGTTCACGTTCAACAGTTGCCCATCGGTGGGATTCTTTTTCGAATATAAAATGAACCTGAAATTGTAAGAATATGAGACAAAGGCCTAAGCGAAATCGTACCTCCAAGATACGTTTTAGGTAAACTTGCACCACAGTATAAGCAAAAGAAACACACTAGAATTTTTTTTAAACAACTTTCCCTAAGGAACCTGTCAAAAAACGAGAAAAATGTTTGTCTTTCCAAACAAAACTGAGTTGGGATTTGGGACCAACGCGAACGTCAAAAACGCGAAAAAATAATCTGCTGTCAGATACAAAACTGCAATTCTACTCGAACCAAATGTATGGGACAGCCTTGGGACAGCAGATTTTTTTTCGATCTTAGTCCCATTAAGAAAGTTGTTCTGATTGTTTGATCATCCTCTTAAAATACCGTTAGCATATTAAGTTGGACCTTGTATTATATTAGTGACGTTCTCTCTCAAATTGTTCATAGTGACGCTGACGTTATCACATTGATACCATGTTTAAGCACGATTAAGCCAAAATGCCAGTCAGGTGTACTAAAGTAACATAAATAAGGACCATAATCACTTTCAGTTTAGTCAGAAACATTGCTACCACTACCAGCCCTGTCTGCCTGTATGAAGTTGTAGCAAGACTCACTTTTAGCATATTTAAGGTTTCAGGAATATTCAGCATGCTATGATGTGTCAAGTGGTGATTTTCATAAGAAATCTTATCCCTTAGTCGCCTCGTACGACCACCACGAAGAAATGTGGTAGTAAAATTAAAATTAAAAAAAAAATCAAAAATTAAATTAAAAAAATTAAAGCCACACGCACGATATCTACAAATAAGCAGGGAAGACCCTATAATGTACCTACCTTGTATTTATGACAACCCTGGGCAAGGGAAACACGTTGAACGGCCTGTGGATGAGATGGTACCAGCTCCTGGTAATGTTCAGACATCCTAGGTCATCATAGCACCTGGTTTCGTTCTCAACTGGAACAAAAAATTTTTTTTTTTAGGAGTTTGTGAGTTTTATCTAAAGAGATTTTAATGTTATTTTTTTATCACAGCAGTAAAATCTTCTTGGTATTACATGGGTACTGGCGAATGTGCATGGAAAAAATGTTTAAATGTAAAGCCATTACCAGTAGAAGAAAAAACAATGTTATATTTTTTCGACAAAAGGCTACTTATGTCTTTTTCAGCACATTCAACCAGTTATATTTTATTTTAAAAAGTCGATATAGAGTTTTAATGCCTGTTCAGACATCAGTAATTGTTTTGGAGTCACGTTGCATTGCAGGTATTGACCCGAGCACACGTCTCGCGTGGTTTTCGCGCGTCGCGTTTTGGTCTGCCACGAGGCTCCGCAATCCTCAATCTCTTCTTGTTCTTGAACAAAAACAATCCCTGAGATTGGGATAGATAGGTACTCCCATAAACTACTTGACATTGGCGGAAATGCACTGCTAACGCACAAGTTCAACTCAGTCTTACGATTTTTTTATAGTTCGTACTCGTGTCTATTTTCATCTAAGTTTAAATGTATGAAACTTACAAGGTAGCCAGGGAATGTTGACCTCGATGCGGTTGGAGTGCGCCCAGTTGAAGTGGTCCAGGATGCCGGCGAATGCTGGCTGCAGACCGAGCAGTATACACCACAACATCACTCTGAGGTGTCTACTTTCATCTATGTTTGAACTTACAAGGTAGCCAGGGAATGTTGACCTCGATGCGGTCGGAGCGCGCCCAGTTGAAGGGGTCCAGGATGCCAGCGAACGCTGGCTGCAGACCGAGCAGTATGCACCACAACATCACTCTGAGGTGTCTGTCCGTCAGGTGGAGCCGGATCATATCACGCCGCACCTGCAACAAAACACATTGGTTTAATTAAATAGTATAATTATGTCTTTAGATGGACGACCGCTTTAGTCGTTTCGGTTGGATCGTTAAGCAATAAGCAGTTTCAAACATCGATAAATTTACGACAAAAATTCCTTTCGGGGCGGTCTGTAACTTTATAATATGTGTTTTTATGTCTACTTTTTTATGTGTGTAGTTGTAGGAAAATTCACTTTTAGCATGTTGAAGGTGTCAGAGACGCATGTATATTTGGTATTTAATAAACATGTTTTCGTATCCCAACATTTCGACACAGTAAAAATTACCATGAAACTCTACAGCAGAAACTTAATTAATTATAAGCGATAAGACCGCCTTATTTGTACCATAATCAATATTATTTCCTATTGTGTATTGTTTGGTATAAATAAAGTATATTTCATTCATTTCATTCAATTATTATAAGAATATCAAACACATGCATAAAAATTAATGGCGTCATTTTTAGTTTCATACAAAAGACATCAACGAGACAGCTTTTCTCGACTTTTATTGTAGTAATTGTTTTAAATGTTTTCTATTCTTTTAATCCCATCAAGAGATATTATGAAAATACAAAAACATTTCATACATACTGAAATAATGTAGCTAACTATAGCACTGGCTATTTGGGCAAATATGAGTTGCTAAAATATGTCCGACACCACCGGTAGGTAAATTGGGCTGTTTTTGAAGACAATCGTGAATCTTCTAAAAATTGCGTAATTTTGGTCTTTAAGACGTAATATTAGGTGGAAATACCTCGGAGGCATCTTTTATTTTTCATTTTACGACTAGATTTATACCATTTACTGAAACTAAAGTCATAACTAAGTATTTTTGGATAGTTCATCTAGTGAAATCATCAACTTAATACACGATTGGAACTACTTCACTCGATAGAAAATCGTCACAAAGATGACGTATTTTCATGCATTTTTAAACATTTTTCTCGGTTTAGAAGAACTTAAAATAGTTTCCGATTGTTGGTATTTATACTCACATATTCACCATTAGTTTAACTAGTGCAATCATAAATAAAATCTAGAAAAAGTACCTACTTTGGTTAGTTGTTTTTAATCGAAAATACGGCTCACGCACACACTTTTCGGAGCGCTCGGCAATCGCGTTTCTCATAGAAAATATTCGTCGGGACCTGTGGCCCCTTAAAGTGGTTTATAAATAAATACAAATACTTACGATAAAATTTTAATGTCCAAAGTTACTAACAAAGTTAAATTGAACGTCAAAAACGTTCAGCAGTTGTATCATGCAACTAATTATAGGTCGTAAATAAACGATTTATGTACAGCACAGACAAGTTAATGCGCTAGGTATGTCGATGTTTATTATTAGTGGAGGAACTTGTGAAGTTTCCAAACGGAGACGTATTCTGTAAATACATATTTCCTAGACTAAAGAAACTATATACTTGCATAGGATGCTGGCTATGTTGGTCATTAACGCCTATCTACGATGGAAGTCTTTTATTAAAATTGTTATTACTATTTTGTTCTTCAACGAGATAGTATTACAAGACACGTTATGTTGATTAGGAAATACCTAGATAAAAATATAACAAGATCTAACTCTCGTAAAACGAAAACTCGTTTTTTTTCATCTGTACGCTATAAAATACAGTACGGACATGCTTTTTTATGTAGGTATTTTTTTGAAGTAATTTTTGTCTTTTCGGTATTTCAAAAGAACATTTTTGTTTAAGGTCGCCGAGAGCGACAGGATGACGAAGGTCATAGTGTTTTTTTTTATTAGAAGAAGCCTATGTTCAGCAGCGGAAGATGATGATGATGATTATGATTTTTGTCATATATTTTGAGTGAAACTTCAAGTATCCTTTGCTAATATTCCTCTTTATGCTTATCATATTCTTGTCATGTCATATGATGCAGCTTACTACGGATTTTGATAGAAACTGGAAATTTCTCCAGGCCTCTACTAATCTGCATGGGTTTCGTGGTGTAGTCGTCTACTTCTCTTTATATCTAGATGATATAGGTATTTAAAAAATCAACTAGTAAAAATGTACAATATTCGACCTTATGTACGTTTCTTTTGCCGGCAATGTCTCTAGTTAGATAATAATACCAAATGCCATTAATTTAACTTAACGCATTCATTATCATCAATCAATGCCGTTACCAAATGCTTAAATCACATTTAAGTGACTCGTGTGTACCGAAGTGTATAATTTGTAGTATTCCTCCGCTCCGCCCGCTCCGTCTTGCCAGCGGCGCCGGCGCGGGCGCAGTGTGCGTGTTTCCTTACCTCGCTCGGGCACGCGGAAGAAATACCCATTACATTCCTTATGCAATATGTGTTCGATCAATGTTGTTGCGATAATGTGTTCATTTTCTGAGTACAAGGACTGTATTAGGACATTTATTTCTTTGATGAGAAAGCTGTGTTTATACAAACATAAAGTCATGACTTTAAATTATTTTGGGGTGGTCAGAAACTTTTCTACAACTGCGAAAAGAAAACTTCTGTTCCATACAAAACTGCAAACCTACTCGAGCCAAATGTATGGGACAGCTGATTTTTTTTCGAGATTTCTATGTTGGTCTTATAGATAAAGTAGTTCAGTTTGATGGTCTGATCATCCCCTTAAAAAAGTGTCAGCATATTAAGTTGGACCCTGTTTAAAAAGTTTAAGCCGCCACTGCGTCGGAAGATGCAGTTCTCTTATAAAAATTTTCAAGGATCCAGGATGGAAAGACGTGTCAAGTGGTAACAGCCAATCGTCCATAAAAACACCCTTACGCCGCCACGGGAAGAGATGGGGTGGTCGGAACCAAAGCTAATGATCCTCCCTTTTTTAGAAAACGCAAAGTAAATATTTTTTTAAGAAGCTTTTTCAATGTCCCATTGCTAGGCACAGGCCTCCCCTTTTACTTTCGAATCCTCTGTTGTGTGCAAATACTGGCCAACTCTCCAAGAGGTACTCATGTAGTATCTCCACCTTTTTCTACCTCGATGCCGGTCACCATCCTGGGGAACTCAGTTTGTGGTGATTTTGGCCCATCTTTCCGAATGCGTGCGACAGACATGTCCGGCCCAGTCCCACTTCAGCTGAGCTGCCTTGCGCCCCACGTCCGTAAGGATCTCTTATTTTGTAACCAATTTTATATTTTTCAAAATAAAAACAGTTGAAAACATCGAGTTCTTCTGAGATACAGTAGGTCATTTTGCGCTTATAGGTCATTCCGATACGAAGGCTATTAAAGTCATAGATCAAAATAAAATTAATGGATAGGCCTGAAGTGCGGTAAGTTGAAGCACACTACTGGTGCACTTGGTCCATACAAACTAGCGCCATTATCTGTCAAATCTAGGGCACTTGCATACAAGTGACAAGTAAACCTTTCATTTATTTTGCCTCATTTTTCTGGTTTGAAATGTTCGCGTAGGCCTATCCATTAATTTTATTTTGATCGAAGATTAAAGTCGATTTATTTTCAGTCCTTGTTTAGGAGTTATACTGTCATATTATGTTTCTTATGATCGTAAAAGTGATCATAAAAGAAGAAACGTTTTACATTAAACTTTTTCTAAACATATTTCTACAAAATACCTTTCGTTAGTGTTTGTTTTAATAGAAACATGCGAACAATGGCTGCTTCTTGTCTCATAGATTTCTTGACAAAACATTTCGCATATTAATAGTTAACCGTGTGAAGATTTTATCATTGTAATATGTCATTGTTAACATCGCTTGTAATGCTTTCACTGATGGATGGGATGCTACAAAATTCTAAGAGTCTGCATTTTGAAGTCGCTAAGTGGTGAATTTTCCAACGTTTAACAACAACAGTTTTCTGGTCATTTCTCTGTAGTGCGTTTCATCTTGAGCTCAATCAATCAAATATTTTATTTTTTATGGTATCCCAAAAACATTATGCATTAAAAAATACAAAGAGAAAATACGAGAGGCACAAAATAAAGGTACACCTATGTGTGAAAAAGCCAGCGTTTTACGATAGAGCAAACAAAGAAAACGATGAAAAAAACACGATTCTAGTACCCTCCTTAATTATTAACTTTTTGTCAAAATTTTCCAAATACCTATCCTAAAAGAATAACACATTCAACTCGCTACCGATTACGGTTCAAAAGATACAGCACTTTAGAATTAGGAAAGACGGACGGACGGACGGACAGCGGACGGCAATTTTGGTTACGGAACCCTAAAAAGATAAATAACGTTCACAGTCACTTACATAGTTTTGATCTCAAGCTTCTTCTAGGCGTTTTATTGTGGAAACTAGACAACAAAACGGCGCAAATAAAACATGCATCATGACTAAACCGGGATTCAAACCCACGACCTCTGGTTTTGCAGTTCGGCGTGGTAACCATCATATCAACACAACCACCACATTAGCTAGCACCCCTCAAACCCCTAAACATTTGATAGTTGCAGAAATGTGCTTGTATGAAAATAAGAACGACATAATAACATATCTTCAGAGATAAGCTGTAAATAAGTAAATAAAGTTTTACCTCATAAGTAAATACCTAAGATTACGGTCGCATATTTAAGTATGTAGATACCTATGTATTAAGTAATATGAATAGATATTCAAGTTAGTCATCGGTCAAGGCTGATATTTATTTGTAGCCGCGAGGTCCGTTTCGACACTTTGTAATAATCTAGGCATGTCCCATCTGCCCGTGACCGATCGATGGGGTCCGACCTTTAAACTCAAACCTATTATTAATTATTCAAGCTTGTTTGTAAGACAAAGGTACTTAAATAGTTATAGAAGTACATAAATATATAAATGATCATGAAATTACTTTGTAGAAAGTCAAAAACTTGTCCACAACAAATTCAACTGTCTATTTGTGAGCAGTTGTGATTAAATAGCAATTCGGTATGTCAAGTTTTTTTTTTGGAGTGCTGAATCGAAAACCATTTCGAGATAACTGTCTCAATAATCATATTTTCTACGTCAAAGATTTTAAAATGAAAGGATTACAAATATTTTTAATAAAATAACGTCGTTTTTCGGTACGTACGTCCAGTGACGTCACTGGCATACCTGTGAACTCCTTGTTAAACATAAAATCAACTTGAAATACCCGGCCATTAAGAAAAAAAATACATTCACAATGTCAGAACTTGACATTTGATGTTGCCGTATCTGTTTCCAGCATAGAGTTAGAAAGAGGAGGCACGTTTTATTTTTTTTAAATATAGCAGTAGGTAGTGTTTCTCCATGGAGTTCGAATTATTTTTTCTCCACCATTTTTGCACTTAGAGATTACAGATCAAAATAATTTAAAAATTAAATTTATGTTGATAAACTCGATGAATCGCAATAAAAATGAAACAGGTGTCTTAAAATTATGTCTTCTATCCGTAAAAAATATAAAAATGACGACCAAAAAAAACTTGACATACCGAATTGCTATGTACCTAATAGCCTATGCCTTGCTATGTGCCTTGTATTGTTGTACCTAATTAGGTACACAGGTTTCAGTTCTAGACGTGTCTTCTAAATATTTATTTTGCAAAATAAAAGATAAATAATGAAATTTTAAGGTAATAAGTTTACATGTTTTAGATTGCAGAGGTAACCGAACAAGAGAGTTTGTTTTATGTAAGTATCCCTACCAACACGTTATCCATCAGGAGGTTAGCTACAGCAACCAATATACATATTAATCTATGGCTACAGCTCCACGAACCCTTCTCAATCTGTCAGACGAGTTGTTTTTCCCTAATAAAATATATTAAACATACGACCATTATGTGTGCATTATGCATGTCGAAACCAATAAATGATAAAATAACTTCGCTATGGTCAAGAAAGAATCAGTACCTATTTTTATGTAAAAAATCATAACTTGAACTTGTAAACAAAATTCTAAATTAATTCATTTCTAAAAGCAATTAAACAACACCGTAAATTGAGATAAGGCGACATGATTTGTTGGAACGATTCGCTTTCACTAAATAAATGAGAACTTGATTCTCTCGGTCCATAGTGACAAAATAATAAACTCATCAATCGTTATAGTTAAAAAAAAGGCGCTTCCTTGCAATGAGTGCGGAAGTACAGTGATGCAACGTTAACGAATTCGCCTTCTGACATAATAAAGTCCGAAAGGGTACTCGTATTTGTGGGTAGGGTAATTGATGGGACAGACAAGTGTTTAGTTCGAGGCAGACGCATAATTGTAAACTATCATTCGTACTAATAGCCGATTGTCGTGTGCCGGTGCGTGACGTATTGAGGCCGGTTCATAGCACATTTGTTACAGTTCGTTCCAGTAACGAAGATCTGCGAAACGAGTCATATTCTTACTACAAAGCTTGCGACGACGATGTAGGAAGAAATGGGTTATAGCGGGTAACATAGAACGTATGCGTGTTTTCTAAATATGTATTCGGTATAGGGTATATACATGACGTCACTTGGCTGTTGTTATGGCTGTCGTCAGGTATACTTTTTAGGTCCAATTATCATGATATCACGTAACGCTTAATGTATAAATTTGGTATATTTAGCATACCACAATTGTGAGACCACGAAAGTACGATTTGTATACCTACATAGTATTGTAGTAATGATACGATGTGTAGACAAAAACAAATGTGTAAAAAAAAGTTTCCGCAAAGAATATCCAACTATAATCTATAGGTACCTACTATCGCGGACTTTTTGGCTCATATTACTTGCATACTAAAAATACAAGAGCCGTCTAGCTCCGCCTTATTGATGAATAGACCAATGAATGAATAGTTTCCAAACAATAAAATATGCGCGAAATAATGCGAAAAACTTTTTAAGTTACCAGGCGGAAAAGTCCGCGATATTACCATACATACACACACGGTGACACATGAAGCTGTACAAAAACCAACATGATATGGCCGCGCGACGTTTTGTGTTACTTGACCTACGCGCGGCCAGCTTATTTTGGTTTTGCGTAGCTTAATGTGTCGCCGTGTTTACATACCTACATATACATGTGTTATGCGTGAAGTGTACTTGTCCGTTTACCTGTGCAATCTGTCGCAACGCAACTTATTGTTCAGACGGCCTTTACGTAACCGACCGACGCGCCCGATTCGTTAACTGCTTTGAATTTATGAAATGGATTATAATAAAACGTTTATCTGTAACAGCTGCAGTTGACCTTTTGGCGCCAATTTGTTTCGACATGCATAATCCAAATTAACTATTGTATAGCGTTTTTAGATATAGTGATGGAGATTTGTAGAGAAATGACACGCTCCCCGTGAAATAAATAAATTGAAAATGTTGGAATGCGTTGTCTAAAATATTGTGGGTGTGTTTTTCTTCATTATACAGTGAGAATGAGTCGTAGACCGATCGTTAAATATTAAGTAATCTTAATTATAGATAAAGATAAAAAATGCATGACCTCCTTTACGGGGTGATCAAAAATACTAAAACAACTTTAGCAGGGTCGTTTTAAGGTTTCAGGATAGAATGACTAATCATAATCAAGTTATCATAAACGGCGTTAACTGCATACTTGTGTACTATGAACAGTACTTATTTATTGAACGATAGTAATTGTAATTTTATTAATGATATTAAGGCCTCTCTTCTACTTGTTTGCAGTGCCCAACAATAAAGGGTCCATAATGATCTCTTAGTTTATAAGTTTACCATCTCATGTAATGAATGCTGTAATTATGGAAAGCATAAATATTGAGTATTGAACAAGTGATGATAGGTGGCTATCTTAATGTAAAACAAGGCTGTAGTATCTCACGTCGACCTTCCAAGCTATTCCAACACATGCATTGTTTGCTCGTAAGTGCCCGTAAGACACTTACATAACAATGTTTTGGTTAAATAATATTTTTACGACTGATAATGGGCGCACATTTCGACGCTGACCTTCTTTGTTGACCTACAAAAATTGATTTGTGGTCAATGTAAATGAATGCAACAAATTCAAAAGTTGAAATATTGTGTTCACTTCAAATTTGTTTTATGAAAAATGACTCTACTTATTTAACAGCCGCAATTATTGCAAAGGCGTGCATACACACATAATATTCGGTTCAGCTCATTCGGTTCGGCTTATGTCTCAATAATAAATTTATGAAAAACTCGTTCGTTAGAGAAAAGCTGACCCAAAACGTATAGAGCAGCTCTCAGAAAAAAAAACTGCTGTCCCATGAGTTTGCATCGAGTATAGGTATTGCAGTTTAGTATAGGACGGATGATTTTTTTTTTGTTCTGACATATTTTCTCTCATAGTAAAAGTTGTTCAGTTTGATGGGTAGAGTATATGGTTTAAAGGTTAATGATACTTTTCCTTACTTAAAAGAATACTTTGTCTTTGGATTGTGGACCATTTTAGTAGTTCATCTCAAGCGCCTCAATGCTACAGAAGAACCGAGTACTACCGCCATTCTTGACGGTGTAAAAAATGTCTGGCAGCTAGTCGTTCTAATTTGAATAAATTCTAATTTAATTAATTCTAATTTTTATGGCTGAATTAAGGAACGAAAGCTTAACTCTCACAGGTGGTTAACAATTTACAATACTGACTGGCCTGTCTTTAGTCGAATTAAGACTTAATGTGTGGATTATTAAAGTTCGCCAAATGACAATATTATATAGCCGAAATTAGTGAGATATATTATTTCGAAAACGTAGTTTTTAATGTTTTAAGAATACATTTGTGGATGTCATATCAGGGAATAATTATAGTCGTGAGCATATGCTAAAAATAAATTTGTCTTAATCTCAGCTAGATTTGATAGGTAACACAAAAATTACGTATTTTCGTAACTGTGGTATTTTATTTCTATTTAAATTTTATTTCTACGTCTTGAAAATTAAAGACGAGAATACATTTTTTAAAGTTGGATTTTTTTTCACGATTTCGATGGTGGCTCCATAGTGAAAGTTGTTAAGTTTGATGGTCAGAAGTATTATTATGTTGTTTTTTACACCTTGTATACTATATTACATGCAATATACCTACCCTGTACTAGTACTAGATAGGTACTCTTTCTTATACTGTGCCTGCACAAAAAGTTCATACAATAATTACGGAATGAAAATAGTATCTAATTAAGATAACGATCCCATAAAACTTGCTTTTAAAAAAAAGACAAATACTCTATCTTGAAACGAAGTTGCAACTCTATACCGTTACGCCACGGATTGAATATCTGGCACACTACAGACTTGTTGCAATTTTTTGCATACAAAATTTACATTATTTACTAAACGTTGATGATTGCCTAGTCGCGTAGCATTAAATACGTAATTTAAATACGGGTTTGTGACTATTTTAAGTAAGTAGAAGAAGCGACACACGGGCGTAACTAAAATTCCTTTGAATCATTTGCAAAAAGTCTGGGTTAGGTGTCTTTTATGTTAATATGTCTATGCAAAAAAATGATTACGCATTTTGATGCATGCATGCATTAATTCAGTTTCTGTTACATAAAGTCACTACTCGTAGAAATGATGGGAAGAAGAAACAATATTATTAGAAGCGTGCTAGGAACCGTGTGAAAGAACGGTTCGGTCGTTCTATTTATATAAACAATAGCTGTAACTTTTTTCGAATTTAAGTTATGTTTACATTCTTTGTGGTAACAGTTCAACCAAGTTACGAAAAAATAAATATTTTGACCTTGGCCTGGTTCCGTCAAAATGTTAAATACTTACTTGTGAATGAGGAAGAAGAAAATTATTATAAAGAACAAGGATGAAATATTCTGTGTAACAATTTAAAAATTGTTTTTTTTTGGAGGCAGGTATCGAACCTTAGGGTAAATAGTAGGGTGATTGTACCCATGATATTGATCTACTTTCTCTAAGAAACCAAGAGGAAATTATCAAAAAATAAAATTAAATAAATAATTGATTAAGTAATTGTTGTTTTCTCTACAGTATATTTTTCGTAACAAATGATTGAAAGATATATTTTACACTTTATACTGGTTCTGTTCTGTATAACTTCTGTGTTTGAATTTATGTATAATGTTTTATATTATGATGACAATTTTTGTGTTAAACATTATACGGTGTCTTTTGCGACGTCAATGCTGGCGGTTTTTAACGGGGTTTTTTAACTTTCTTTAAAGGGACCAACATCGAAATCGAGAAATAAAATAAAAACCTTTTGCGTGTTGTACCAGTTGTGTGTAGAACACCTTGGGAACACCTTTTTGTTCACTATTTCGTTTTAGTCCTGTAAAGAAAGTTGATTGGGTTGGTGATCTGATCATCCACTTTAAAGGACTTTCAGCGTATTAAAACTACCTTATATTATGATCAAAGTTTATAATGGTCTGTTTATTGGCTTGTAAACGACAAGTCGTTACGGCTCACCTTAATCTTGTGTTTCCATTGAGCGTGTTGTTTGTTTACATGCAATAAGGAAATACCGTACGAAGAACAGTAATAAATCGAACAGTACGACAAATTCGAACGGTGCATGTGTTTGTTGAATATTAAGTGCCAACATGGAAAACAGGAAAGGATGTGTTTAACATTAAAACAAAATTTACGTTAAAACTTTTCCTTTTTAGATTGTCATACTAATTACAAATTGTTACAATAAATGAAACTTTCAATTACCTGTACCAAAAATTGGTCATGCTAGACCGCCTCGAATGGGATTATCGTCGTGAGCTTATTGAGGTTAATAACACATTTAAATGTTAACTTGTCAAATTTTTATATTACTGATTCATATTGCACTTTTACGACTTACAACGTTTTGTGTCCCTTAATCGAAAATATTCGATGTAACGCATACAGGGTCCAACTTATTATGCTGACTGTTTTTAAGGGGATAATCAGACCATCAAATTGAATAACTTTATCTTTGGGATCAAGATAGAAATCGGATAAAAATCCACTGTTTTATACAAAACTGTAAACTTACTCAACCCAAATGTTAGGGACAGACTTTTATTTGCGATTTCGATGTTGGCACCATTGGAGAAAGTTGTTCAGTTCGATAGTCGGATTATCCCCTTAAAAACTGTTAGCATATTAAGAAGGACCCTGTATACGGGACAGAAATGTTAATCAACATAACGTAAGATTTATTTTTTATTTTTAAACTGAAAACATGAAAAAAAACTATAACGTAAGGGAAGTCGGAAGATAGGACTTAATTTTATTTAAATTTGCTAAAAGCATCGGAACGAAAACAGGTGTTTTTATTACTTACTTACCTACTTGATTAATCTAATTTGCCGTTTGACGCCATATGAAACCCAAAAGACAAGTTCAAATAGTAATTAGAGCCTTGTTTAAATCCCATCCGCCACAATATTTTTATTTTTTTGTGTTTTACTTAGATTAAATGTAATCAAAAACGTTATTTTGAATGGGAACGTAAAATGATATAAAAAACGAGATAAAACACAGGTAGGTACGAGTAGTAAAAAACAAAAAGGATGTAATATGGGTTTAATGTGGTTTTAAAATGTAGAAATAAATAATAATTAAATTAAAGATTGAAAAATTTGTCTCGGGCGGGACTTGAACCCACGCTCTTCCAAACCGGGGAAACGTGCTAACCAATAGGCATGATGACAGTAACAGAGATCACTGAAATTATGATAATATACAATGAAGCAATTCTAAGAAATGTATTCATTTTCATATTTGGAGCGAGATCAATTATATTTTTTGAAAATAAAAACACGAAATCTAGCCATCCGCCATTTTAAGTAAAACACCAATCAGAACGCATGACGTCACACCCGCTTGTGTCGACGCGACGTCGTGTTAGTACCTACTAAACCAAACGTCATTTTCAAAGTTATTTTGTTTGAATCAAGGAATAAACTTACTAGGTACTCTCTACGTTTGACTTTGAATGAAACGTTCGTCTCCTCTTGTGCAGCGCTTTTACCGATCATTTCTATCCAGTATTTTATTAATAATTTGTAGTTTGAAACTAGGTAGGTAAGTATATCTTATTGTCCAGTTTTGTAGCGAAAACGAAAGCAAAGAAAAGTTTGTGATGGAAGCGGGTTCATCAAGGCAAACGGCCAATTTACCTAGAGTGGACATGTTGATGATGCGAACATTTTTTGCGTCGAACAAACACTTTTGTTCGACGCAAAAGAAAAACATCAAAACATTCATGTAAGTACCTAGGGCCTAGGTACAATAATAATCTAAAATTAGTATTCATTTAGGAATCAAACTTTTGGTTAGCTCATGAAAAATGAGCCAGCCTAATACATACCTACTTTCCTCCTACTTATGATTTCGTAAGTACATAAAGATATTAACCAAAGCGGACCCATCTAATATCTAAGTAGGTATTTATTTATCATAAAATAATAAAATAAAAACTTACATTACTTACATCAAAGTGGTCCTCACAGAAATAAATTACAGAATTTGTAGACATAGGTAGGCTGGATCTCGCCGTGCAAGAGTTAGACACTTTACTTATTTCTCTGTTAGGAACGTAAACAAATAACTTTCTTGTAGTTTTTATTACATAGAGTAACCGCACACCATTTATACCAACATGTTTAAAAAACAAAATAACTAATTATTGTTCTTAATTACTGAAGACTAGTTCATTGACATCGAGACGTGTTTACATTGGTGTGACGTCACAACAGACGCCATGACACCTACGAGTGTTTTGGCGTAAAATTCAAAATTATTCAAAAGAATGTAAAATTTTCGCAACTAGACCTACATTTTCTGCAAAAAAAAGATTTTTCTTTAAATAGTACATACGAAAGAACATAATAAGATAGTTTCCCAAAATTTGTCATCATGCCTATTACACCACCGAGCCCACAACCCAGAGAAGGAAATTTTCAATCTGTTACGTCTTAAGGGGACGTGCGCGCCATCTACTGGCAGTATTACAACCAACCAAAAAAATAGCACAACATGGCTGTAACATGTTTATAATCAATAATATTAAATAATAATTATTAGAAAACGGCAGACTTTTATACGAAAACATGTCATTACGATAATAATTTTTAAAGATTACGTTCAGGTAATTGGTAAAAGGGTACCTACACGGTAAATTGAGATTTTTTCAATTACATACTTACATAAAACATCAATTGAAAATGTCGGGTCAGTATGGGAGGTAAAATTTTTATCACTTCAATAGGACTTTCACCTCCCATTTTGAACTGCATAATTATAATTTTAGTAGGTAATTAAAAAGATTCGAAGAAAACACAATTTTTACATTCCTTTTAATTTAATAATTAAAAACTACTTCTTTTTTTCAACATTTATTAATCGGTGATACTGTTCTCTTATGATAAGATAATATGATTTTTTAGATAAAAAAGAACGTTAAATAAAAACATTTACTTTCATAAAATGACCTTAACATGCCTGATAAAATTAATTAAGGAATGAACAACAACGCATTTGCACTAGGGGTTCTTGTATTTTATATTGCAAGTTAAGATATTTCGCAAATCAAAAACATGAAACACAGTTATGGTTAGGTAGGTACCTACTTCTTTATTTTATTTAAAATGAAAATTAAATATTCTGAATGTATTAAATATATCATCAATTATCATAATATGATAATATTATTATTATTATTGGTGCGGTCCTATGGTGCGGAAACGTGGACCCTGACGATAGGACTAGTTCATCAATTCAAGGTCGCTCAGCGAGCCATGGAGAGAGCTATGCTCGGTGTTTCTCTGAGGGATCACATCAGAAATGAAGTGATTCGTCACAGAACTAAAGTGGCTGACATAGCTCAGAAAATTAGGAAGCTGAAGTGGCAATGGGCTGGTCATATCTGCCGAAGAACTGACAACCGATGGGGTGTCAGAGTTCTAGAGTGGAGACCGCGAACTGGTAGGCGTAGTGTGGGACGCCCTGCTGCCCGCTGGACAGACGACCTAAAAAAAGTAGCGGGGAGCGACTGAATGAGGAAGGCCAAGGACAGAGTTTTGTGGCGCGCCTTGGGAGAGGCCTATGTTCAGCAGTGGACGATGATAGGCATCAACTGAATCATTTCCTCACAAACAACTGCCTCTTGAATCCTTTCCAGTCTGGATTCCGTCCCGGTCATAGCACTGTGACGGCCCTGGTAAAGATCACTGATGATATCCGTCTAGGCATGGAAAATGGTCGACTCACGGTACTAACACTGTTAGATTTCAGCAACGCATTTAACACTGTCGACTTCGATGTACTCTTGGGCCTTCTGTGTTCACTTGGCATATCTCCAGCAGTGATTGACTGGTTTAGTAGCTATCTTCACGGACGTCGGCAGCGTATCCGTATTGATGATACATTGTCTGATTGGTGCAACACGACCGCCGGTGTTCCTCAAGGCGGCGTCTTATCTCCCCTCCTTTTTGCAATATTTATTAATTCTATTTCTAAAAACATTTCTTCTTCCTACCACCTTTACGCAGATGATCTCCAGATATACACTCAATCGTCTTTGGATGACCTTCCACAAGCAATTTATACGACCAATGTTGAGTTAAACTATATATCCGAGTGGAGCAAGGAATATGGGCTCAAGGTTAATCCGGACAAAACCCAAGTCATAATAGTTGGTAGCCGATGGTTTATCTCTAGGGTTGACTGGCAGTCACTGCCCCAAATTATGTTTGATGGGATCCATGTACCTTTCAGCACTACAGTAAAAAATCTGGGAATCCAAATTGATCCATGTTTGTCCTGGGTTTCTCAACTTGAGATGGTAAATAGGAAAATGTTTGCTTCAGGAGGATCACTGAGAAGACTCCGTAATTTTCTGCCGACTGCCACCAAAACTGCGCTTGCCCAAACTTTATTACTACCGGTCCTTGACTATGCCGATGTTGCCTACCTCGATCTCAATGAGGAGCAACTAAACAAACTTGAGCGGCTCCAGAACTTCTGTATTAGGTTCATATTTGGCCTTCGCAAGTATGACCACGTCTCTGAATTTCGTTCCAAACTCAAGTGGCTTCCAATTCGTCTTCGTCGTAATCTCCATATTCTTTCCCTTCTGTACTCTGTCCTATTCCTCCCCTTAACCCCATCATATCTCAAGGAACGGTTCACATTTCTACATGCCACCCATGACCGTGTACTGCGCTCTGCTCAAAATTTGTTACTGGCTGTTCCACGTCACACATCGTCCGCCTATGATCATTCGTTTACACTGCACTCTGTTCGATTATGGAATGATCTGCCTCTTATTGCAAGACAGGCTCCTTCCCTGTCCATTTTTAAAAAACGAGTAAGAGATCACTACCTCTCCCTCTGACTCACTGTTATTCATTATTGATTTGTCTTTTTGATCCATTACCTATATAGTGTATTTATTGTTAGATATTATGTATGTTTATATATATATATATATATATATATATATATATGTATGTATTTTATTAAGTACAATATATTTATAATATATTTCAAGCTATTTATATTTGATATCGTATTATTATTACACCGCCACAGCAAGTTTTTATACTTAAGAGTTCTTCCATCCCATGGTTGTCTGGAAGAAATCGCTTTTAGTGATAAGACCGCCATTTGTACCCTTACGTTCTTTTAATTATGTTTTTGTTGCTGTATGTTTTTGGTGTGCAAATAAAGAATATTTATGTTATAGGCTGATGATGATGCGATGATGATTATTATTATTAAAAATATAAAGAAATATTATTTCTGTTTTGTATGGGAGATCCGTAGATAAAGTAAATGTCTAGTTTCATTGTTTGAATACACCCTTAAAATTTTTTAGGTATTAGGTACCTACACTAGATATTCTTTTGATTTCGCTTTTTAGCATTTTCCTCAATCATTTTTCGAGCATTGATTGTGTATAGTTTTTAGTAGTGGTCGAAGTTTAACTTTAATACCAATTAATTAGGTAGCGATCGCATGCGCTTGAGTGCGCTAACGTAGCGCGGTACTAAAGACATCAACGCGTGCGATTGTACATTTTCTTTCACGCCTATTACGTACACTATAAATTCTAGAAGCTTCTAACACGATTGTTTGTATGGAAATTAACATATTTACCGATAGTTACGATAGTTCCATATCTTTTCTTCCTATTAGTAGTAATTATTAGATAGCATTAGGAAACTATACCTATCAGTGATAATTTTTTTAGTTCTACAATGTTAGACAGAAAAATATCGATGTAATCTTATCATTCAATACGTCGAAACAAATGAAAGCAATATTTGAAATCTTGACTTTCCGTACCTATGTATGAAAAGTAATAAAAAATAGGACTCGAAAAGTTGTATGTCATATCGTATTTAATAAAATAAAACAAATATTATTTGAATCTAGATTAACTAGCTTATCGTATTAGCTAATAAGAGGTTTATTTTGATGTGTTTTGTGTGTAAAGTAAAAATAGTTGTATTATCAATTGGTTCCTCACATTTAAAGCGTTTTAGCCTCATGCACATACGGCGACACATCAAGCTACGCAAAACCAAAATAAGCTGGACGCGCGTAGGTAGAGTAATGTATAACGTCTGCGGCCAGCTTACATTGGTTTTGCGTAGCTTGATGTGTCGCCGTGTGAACCCGTGGTAACCAGTAAGAAACCATTTGAAATTAAAAAAATACTTTGTCATGTATTTTCTTTCTGTTTTTCGCAGTAAAGAAACAAATAAATAATAATAAATACTTACACATACACACATAATCTCGATATAATAATAAATTGCTAGAACTAGGTACCAACTTTTAAGAATGTGTTTGTAGCTATGCTTACATTTAGCAATAATTATTTAAGTTTCAGTATGGAATGACGTGTCAAGTATTGAGAGGTGGTTAGCCTTTCGCCCTCATAGACACTGCATTAGAAATATTTAATCCTATAGTCACCTCGTACGACACCCACGGGAAGAATTGGGAAATCTAAACTACTATTATAAAGAGGAATGATTTCTCTCCGAAGGCTCCGAAACTACTGGACCGATCTGAATAATTAAAATCTCGGTGATAGACTAAAAAAAAAGTCTGTGTCCCGGGAAGATTCTAAGGCAGTACGATACGAAGTTCGCCTCGGTCATCTAGTAATAAATAATACTACTAAAAAATAATTATTCAACAAAATGGATGCACCTGGTATTCGCAATTATGGTGTAAACTGTAAAGCTACTTAATGCGCTTGCGCAGGAGCTTTCTCCATGCACTTGTCAACACGGTCACTGTCACTTTTGTACGGCAGAACACGAAAGCTCGCCAACCGGTAGATTTACATCGACGCGTCTGCGGCCGTTTGCGCACCTGTAGCTGTCTACCGATTGATATGTTACCTATACATTTATTATCGAATGTAGGTGCGAGTCAGTAACGGAGATAAAGAAGAAGTGTAAAATAGTAGGGATCCTTATTGGAATATGATATTCCAATTCCAATTTATTTATTCAGTCTCGGGTCAATTCCTGCAACGTGACTCTCCATTCTTTTTCTGTCCATTAAAAGTGCGAGCTCGCTATCTATATATCTTATCTAGACAACAATAGCTGTATAGAATATTAACAAAACACATAAAATTTAACAGTCATTACAAGTAGCAATAGTAATAATTAGATTCATTTAACATGTCAAAGATTACATCACAGTTAAGGAACTAACAAATAGAATAATTCAAACTAAATACAAATAAGTCAACTATTACACAATTATTACAATGTCAGGTACTTTACAATACTTTAAAAATATAATTTAAAATATTACACTTAATAAATATATAAATTAACATGGATAGATTCTAAAGAACTATTGTATTGTAAAGAACTTCCTTTGAAGTAGAAACAACAACTCAAGAATTATAGTTTTTATACTCTCAGCATAGTTCGATACTGACATTACCGAATTACTTAGACTAGACGTGAAAAATAGTGTTCAAATTGAAAGAACAACAAAATGTTACTGTAGCGTACCTAAGTCGCAAAACTTTAATTTCCTGTAAATCTTGGAGGATATGTATTATGCTTTGACTACTTATATGAGGACTGGTAACGCGTTTAATTCCATTAACAAATATTTCTGCCACTTTTTGCGGGGAGCGAGGTAACATGCAATCCGCAACTATGGATTTTTCACCCCCGACGCAAAAAGAGGGGTGTTATAAGTTTGACGCCTATGACGGTCTGTCTGTCTGTCGGTCTGTCTGTCTGTGGCATCGTAGCTCCCAAACGGGTGGACCGATTTCGATGCGGTTTTTTCAAGTAGAAAGCTAATTTTTGCGAGAGTGTTTTAGCTTTGTTTCATGAAAATCGGTTCAGCAGTTTTGAAGTAACTTTAAAAATTGCGACAAAATTAAACGGGTGTTATAAGTTTCTGTCCGTTCGTGGTTTTGTAGCTCCCAAACGGGTGGACCGATTTCGATGCGGTTTTTTTAAGTAGATAGTTAATTTATGCGAGAGTGTTCTTAGCTTTGTTTTATGAAAATCGGTTCAGTAGTTTTCATGTAACTTTAAAAATTATGAAATAACATTAAATTACAAATTTAAAAAACCCCCAACGCCAAAAACGAACATTTAAAAAGTAAAAAATAATGCGGTCACCAAATGTTCGTTTTTGGCGTTGGGGGTTTCCCCATAACATTAGATTCTAATGTTGAATGTTAACAATCATGAAAAGTAGTCTCGTGTGAACCCCAAACGTTCTAAGTTAGACATTATTGTTTCACAATTATAGGCTGTCTCGTTTAGTGATAAGGTATAAAATTTAATGTTCAATTTAAAGAAAATAATACTTAAATTAGAATTCTTATATTTTAAGTCAGCCTTGAACCATTTGGAATCACATGACAGCCAAAGTCATTTATACATCGTCGTTCGAAAACTCTATGCTACGAGTATCAGCAAAGAGGAACGCTTGGCCAAAGAGTAGAAATTAAATGAGGGCGCTGCCTCCACGCAAGAACGTCAAAATCACGCATAACCTGGCAACACCACCATACTCTAGTTCCACCTGTCACCACGATCATGCCTTTATGGCCAAGCTATACTAATAGGTCATATCACTACGTCATAAGACTTCCGTTCGCCTCGCCTGAACACTTTTCGTAACGCTCTCGTCTCGCATTCACCAGCTTACTCCCCAAGTCAAGCGTGCGTAAAGAAGTTTTACTTCAAAAATACGTCCTCCATCCATTAATGGCAGGGTATAAAGAAGCTGACCGCGTTGCCTCTTATTAACCTTTACAAATCTTTTATTTCCGTTTGTGCAAAAAAAAACAGTGTAATATCCCGATCAAAGCGGTTATTGGAGCAAAACGAACGTCAAAGGTCATCACGATTTTCGCAAATAGATACGCAATACTGTCATTGCAGTTACGAATATGGTCCGAATGCAATTTGTGCAGTGACCAGCATATCAACTGCTTATAAACGAGACTTGCACTAAGCTAAGGCCAATGGATTCGATAGATTGTAGATTTTAGTTTTTTTAAAGCGAATTTTGGCTACGGAATTCAACCTAAAATATAAGCTGGTGCTATATTAGGCGAACTGCAGTAATCTATGTCAAGACTGTTGATATTAGAATGTGCGACCCGCATCAAGCCCTTACATAATGTACTCTGGTATATAGTCATAATTACTTAGATGTACCTTATATGAAGTCATACTTTAGGTTCAACTTTAAATGGTGTGGAAGTAATACCGTCAAGTCTTGAATCATTATATCTATAACTTGATAGAAAATATAATATAAGCTAATCATTACAAAAAACAGTGTCCACGAAGATGTTACTCTTTAAACTCCTAGCTGACTAAACAAATAATACCGATTCTAAGTTATTGGGATAAAATATCTACACTCGATGATAAGAATCAGCTGTATCTCCTGGCAGTAGTTGTAGGTATTGTCGATAGATTTGTGTATGGAGCATCATTTCATCGTGTCAATTTCACCACAGCTCACATCCCACCTCTCTAAGAGACCATCTATTATAACAAGCTTTTTCGTATTAGTTTCATTCGAATGTCCAAAAGATAAGTATAGGCAAGATCTCACTTGGACAGGAAGTGCCACCGTGTTAGCAGTTCTAAAAATTATAAATTATAACGTTCTGGGCACTTGACAGTTGCCCCAATCGTAATTTTTAATCTTATTTATATCTTAGTATTATGTCACGATTTTGCCAACAGGTAACAAACTTTCTCTACTCTGTGAGATTTTAATCCTTACAGCATTATATTACTTAAAATTACAGTTTATTAACAAGATAGTGTAATTAAACTGTGTTAGGTAATAAGACGTAATTTTTTATTAAACTTCGTGACGTTGAAGCGTGCTAGAGCTAATCAGATATTAAATAGATACCTAATTTTCTATTAAACATCAAGATAATATCACAAGCTAGCCTAACATTAATACATAAATACGGTAAATGGAAATTGCCTGTTTTTGAAATTGCATTCTTAGATAAGATGTAAGCTGCGGATATTCAAGTAAAGTGGTATTACAATTACAATTTGAGATAATATTAAAATTTGACTGACATGTTAGTCTCTGTAAGCTTCGGCCTACCTTTACTTGAGATAATGACAATAAACGAATTCCAATCCATTCCCAGTATTATTATCTTATAACTTAACTATTAACTATTAACTATTTAACTATTATAAAATAAAACCGTAAAATAAAACCGTAAAATCATCTTAACTATTATAAAACCGGAAAATCATGAGGAATAAAAAAGTAGCGGTTCTCTTCATATAAATTCAAATAACATTCGATAGCGCGATTTAAAAACGTGCAGCGCCATCTATTGTCAAAATTGTTAGTTTGTTTGTTTGTTCGCGCATCACGCAAAAACTACTGAACCGATTTTGATGAAACTTTTTTTGTTTGATAGCTTATGATCTGACTTAAAATCTGTTATATAATTTGTGCGGACGAAGTCGCGGGAAAACACTAGTACTTAATAAAAAAGTCTAAGTTAGGCACTGGTAGATATTACCTCAAATTGTATACAACTTTAATATCCGCAGCTTAATTATGTCTTATGCAATATTAAAAAAAACAGACTATTTCTATTAAGCACGTGATAGAATATATGTAAAATAACGGAACTAGCAAAGATATAATAAGAAATGCATTGCATTTTTATTGCCAGCACTTGGATACGCTATAAGTAGGTACACCGTTTTGCTAAGTAGGCACTATGTTTATATTATACATTGACTGTACAATTAGCTTTAGCGTCACGACACGAGATCACGAAGGCAGATAGTAATTACGTTGTATTATTTAATCATGAAATCGATCCAACACTTCTCGTGCCATAAGCTACTATTATGTGTAGGTACTGTAGAACGGTGGGTGTGGCAAGATGTTGCACTTTATATATACCTACCTCCGATTTATGTTTGATAGAAAAGTCCAACTTTAATCAAAATAACGTCGTTCTTTACTATTATGTGGGTACTATAAAGTACTCTGTGCTATAAGGTTACTGGCTGAAGCGGCTTAACAAATATTTTCCTCACCGTAAATCTGTCGCAGAAATATTCAAAGCCTACTATAATTTTATACTATAATTATACTATAATTTTCAAATATAACCAGGAGTGCGATTTTTGAATCTCATTCGGTGAGCTCAGCAGTTGAAAATGTCAGAATTACTATGGAGATACGCATCTTTCTGCTGTTGATTTGACTTTAAAAAATCGCACTCCTGAAGTATGATTTTTGGGAGTAAAATCAGCAGTAGAAAGATGCATATCTCCAGAGTAATTTTGACATTTGCTACTGCTGAGTTCGACGTATGACATTCAAAAATCTAACTCCTGTAAAATTTTAGTAGGAAGATTCTAATTTTCTTTCTTTGAAAAAATCACAAAATAAAGTGGACTTACATCTATATCTACTTTAAAAAAACTACAGATTAACATTTTACACGATAAATAATCACAATGCATTATAAATAACAACTTTACTATCAATTTGAAAGAGAAACTTGTTCGTTATGTCGTGTAGTCTAGCAGATCAATAAAATTAAGAAGCAATCAATTAAGATATAGAAAGGAAAGGTCTCCCACGGTTGACGAGAAGAGAAATTTGGGTCGGGTAATGTTACCTTATGGGGCAAAAACTAGTAATAATGAGGTCACATGAGGAGAAAGCTCCTGGTGCATCAGTCGCCCCAAGTTCATTGCATTGTGAACTTTATCACAAACGAGTAAGGTAATTTTTCTGACATGTTATAGGATAGTAAATCGTGCATGCGTATTAGTACGTATAATGATGAAGTGTCAGGTTTCTAGTTCCAGTTTTTGGAAAATTTAATGTTGAACATGAAAAAAAACGGTTGGACGTCAAAAAACGTTTATCAGATATAGGAATTTTCTTGAAGCTTTTTCCTTGACTATAATTATATTCTTTCATTAGGGATGTAGCATATTCTCACGACTATATTCCCCGAGGGGGTAGTCAGAGATATTCTGAAAACTTAGAACATCCAGCAGTTCCGAAACTCGATTACATTGGGGTGATAATATAATTGGGTTGTATTTGAGTGATAATTATCGAGTGACAGTCTATATCAGTGCTTTACATTCACTCTTCTATGTTCCACCGGGTGCGAGTTTTAATGTTGTTCGAACAACAACAGAAAAGTATTTCAGCGGTTTGTTTAATTTTTAATGTAATGATGTTACAAAAATCAGCAAAAAAAGATGTTGCATTGGTTAAAATGATTAGGCTTAGCAATTAAATTACTAATTATTACTCATAAAATTCTTACCGCGACAATTTTGTTATCTCCTCTTCCTTGTTTGAAGATTTTTGTTTTCACCTGAAAATACGGAAGAAATTTGAGATTAGTCAAGGCACATAGTACTAGTCAAGGTAACACTCGAGGAAAAATTGGGTCTACTATAATCCCTATACTTAGAGTTAGATGATAACGAAATAAGCTCTTCCTGGCTCTCGCACCTGACATTATCATATCCATAACAAAATCATGGATTTATTCAGTGCTCAGGAAGTTTATTCTGACAAACATTTTAACGTCATCATTGCCATGGACTTTACAGCATAATATTGACAAACTTAATTATATATTTTTTAATATTGGTAAGTGCTCTTGGTCCTTTATAACAGCGCTATACAATTGTATCACCATCAGCCTATACAGGGTGAAATTGATAACATTAACATCCTTTTAAACCAAGTGTTTATCCATCAAACTGAACAACTTTGACTTTGGGAACAAAATTAGTAGGTACGCAAAAAAAATTGTTGCTGTTCCATACTAAACTGCAATGCCCACTCCACTGAAATGTATGACACAGCTGATTATTATTTTGCTCCGATCGGTTTGCTCCCATACTAAAAGTAGTTCAGTTTGATGGGTAGAATCCATTGACCAGAAATAGTAGAATCTTAGTTTAAAAGGATTATGGCTGCGTTAAAACGCCCGACGTAATGACTCAGGAGCTTCTAATACTCATTACTGCTAACAATTGCAATTTAATTTATTTATTCACTGAATAAATGAAATGGATTTGTATTGGTGAAATTAACATCTCCCTACTACTCGTAGTACAGTGAAGCCGACCCAGAAGAAAATATCGATAAAATATAGCATAAACATAGATAAAACATAACAAGATGTGTGTTGTAGAGTTTTTGGCCGCATCTTCTTTACAAAGGAATACCTTCCGACGCGCTGGTAGAGTCAAAAAAATTACGTTAGAAAGTCATCTATGTGATATTATTTTGAATAAAAATTATGAGTTGAGTTGAGCATAATTATTATGGCTCATTCCACAGACACAAGCTGCATAAAAATCACATCAGGAATTATCTAAGATAATTTTAATAAACAATCTCATCGAAAGTTATCAAACGATAAATTAGATATGTATTCTGATCTAAGCAAGGACTGGTTTTGAGTGTAAATAAAAAGTAGTTGTAATTTAAAGCGGCTTCGGTGAAAGTATGAGATTGTTCTTACCGCACCGCACCCGTTACACCTGTGAATTATGTAAATTATCTCACACTAGATCTTACTGTAACACGTCATTAGCTAATGTCATCCGACTATTTTTGTTAGCCGTGTGTTTGGAATCATGTTGCGTTTGTCAAGACATATGGAGACAGGGCTGGCGAATACTAGACCGTATAGTCATCATCATCATTTCAGCCGATGGACGTCCACTGCTGGACATAGACCGTAGAGTGAGGGTTGAACTACCGCATCGCATTTTTCCGTCGATCCATTATTTTCTGTCACTCAGGAACGTCATATAAGATAGACGGAACGCGATCGCACGCGGCCGTGCTTTCGCGCGTGATCGCGTACCGTCTATCTTATATGAGTGACAGAAAAGGATGGAGCGACGGAAAAATGCGATGTGGTGCTATTAAATGAGGTTCAACCCTGAAGCTCTTATATGGATGATGACGATGATAGTTCCCGACCAAGAATAAAATCATTTGGTTCCCTCCCTCCGCGTGATATTCTAAATTGGTGTCGGGTCAATGACGTACATGGTAATTGACAAGAAGAGTTGAGCCTCATATGGCAGCACCGCATCGGATTTTTTTCACGCTCTATCCTTTTCTGTCGCTCAGGAACCTCATTTGCTAGAGCGAGAAAATTCGCAGCATTGCCGGCAATGCCGCGTGCGGTCTCGTTCCCGCTATCATATTTGCTCTAGCAAATGACGTTCCTGAGTGACAAAAAAGGATGGAGCGACGGAAAAATGCGTTGCGGTGTTGGCCGAGTGTTGAAAGCTTTTTAAGCATTTCCTTTCTGGTTAATGTGTGTCGATTAATCAATTTTCGAAGCCAAATAATTTGTCTGCCATTCCTAATTCAATGTAACCTATAATTAGCAGCAACGCCTATAAGACTTAGACAGTGTGTAATTAGAGTGACTGGCTCACTTAGCTGTTACGCTTGCTGACCAGAGTCTGGGCACTTATAACGTGTGATGTGGATATATATCCAGAATAATGCTATAATAATAATAATAAAATAAAACTGTATTGAGACAATAAATGATTTTGAATTTTTTTAAATTTAATATCTCAAACTCCCACCTCGGGAAATAATGGTCATCTACTGAGCATTACATATTTTCAAGTTTCAACATTACTAGTAAAACATTGTTTTTGTAAAATATGCTACCTATACTTATCCTGGTCTTAGCTTTTAATTAACACTATTGAGATTTTTTTTTCTTTTTTTGAGAGTTATGCGGTTATTAATTATGCTAAAGTAAAACCCGTTAAAATGATTAACTCCAGCTTAACAATAATTTAAACAAAACTTAAGACGTCGCTTCGTCGCGTAATAGAGACAGGACATAGAGGCGAGGTTTGTATTATTTTCAGAAGCTAAAAAAGCATTTCTCACAGATAATCATCTATGTAAGTGCTATAGTTGTGCAGTCATTACATTACACTTTACGTAACAAAAAGCTCCACATTCAATTGCGAAATAATTAATAGCAACCGTTCACGTCAACTACTCTGTGGATTTATTTCGAATGCAAATTGTTACAGCTGAGCTTTAGAGTCAATCAATTAAAACATCGAATTAAAGCTTTTTTTACGTTATTAATTGTAACGAGTCATAGTAATAAATGTTTATTTATTTATTTTAGGTTGATTGGACATTTATGTATTTTTTATAGTTTTCGGAGCCGACCGGGTTATGGTTTGAATATAAATGTATTTATTAAAAACAAAACATAGGACTCCGAATTGTTGTGTGATTCCGAGCTTATAGTAGAAGCTAAATGTCGTGGATGTTGTCAGGCTAAGAGTATTTTTTTTTCTCTGGCTTAATACAACAACAGCACAAGTCAAAAAAGTTAATTTTAAGAAAAATTACACTTATTACTAATGTCATTTTTCTCAAAATCAACTTGTTTGAAATGTGCCGTTGTTTTAGCAAGCGTTTTGTGCCTGAAATTCAGGAAAAAAGACAGACTTTTCAGTACCACATACCTTTCTTACTGGCCTGTGTTCAGTACAAAAGAAAAAAAATCTTTTTTTTTTAAATGGATTTCGTTTTTCAAATTTTTGGGAGTTTTGGGTAAACGACGCATCCTAAAAAAATTTTGTCAAAAACGATGTTGCTCATGATGACTGTGTTAAATATTGTAAACGGCTAAGTGTAAATGCATGTGCAAAGTGCAGTGGGACGCTATTTCCAGTGAAAGTGGAATGAATGGACTCTACCTAGATTTATAACCAGATAAATTGTTACAACGAAATCAACTAATAGTTTGTTTACCAACAGATTGTATATCTACAGCTACTACCTACTTTATAGCTTTGAATTTCAAAGTTATTTTAGAGGATGATAGTGGTATAGATTATTTTTTCAAACAAGTGAAGTGAAGTGAACCCTAGGTTCACCGGGTTCGAGCTCACAGCTCACCCCCCGTCACACTGGACAGAGTTTCGGTACTACTGGTGAAACGAGGATGTTCTGAGGTTTCAGAATATCTCTGACTGTCCTCGGGGAATATAGTCGTGAGCATATGCTGCTGCTATGCTACTAGGGTTCCGTACAACATATTACGAAATAAGTAAATTCAAACATTATTTTGATGCGCTATAAATAAATAAAAAAATCGTGGATCACACATCCCATTTAAAGTATACTCGTAGGTACCAGAACAAGTAAAAAGTAAAACTTTTCTATAACAAAATATTTCACTGTTTGTAATATAATCTTTTATATCCGTTCATGGACAAAGGAAGCTCAAATTGTCATTCAAATTCGACATGTTATCGGTACGATACGGTGAACTGGTATTTATTATACATACCTAAACCTATAACGATTGTCTGTCTGATGGAGATTATTCTAAAGAGCGGTAGTAGGGGCTACTACTAGGTTATAGCACGATGTCATCGGCATAGATTGTCCGTCTGATCAAGAAGTGTGTTACCAGACTCAACGGTTTTACAACAACGGGGTAAATAAATAGTGCGACGTCCTTGTTGCGCCGACGCCGCGCCGGTCGACGGCACACAATAGTTTGGTCTTTGAATTTTTATTGATTTGACCACTACGTTTACTTACTTACAGAAGTTTACACACTAGAAGTACACACACAAAGTTTAATTGCTTTACAAATAATCTTAAACAAGGTGACCTTTTTAAAATCACAAGACGTCTTAAATTATGGTTCCTTAGAAAAAGTATATACGAGTATCTAGAATGAGCCTCACTGTTGTACCGTGTAAAACAAAAGGGGCCAAGTTTCATAGGTTGGTGTGCGGGAGGCGCCATACAAATTATATATGTGTGCGTGTATATGTATAGGGTTTAGGAGCCAGTACTGGTTCAAATTTTTTTCGACGCTTTCGTATCTTCGACTGTCAATCTTGACATTTAACTTTTTCAAAGTAACTAATTGAGATTTTTAAAGTTTTTAATAGATTGTGTTTTAACAAAAATCTGTGTCTAATAAGTAGGTACTGTACGGTGTTTTATTTCCAACCTCTTATTAGCTGCTGGATAATAAGTAGATACAGATAACATTTTTTTTTAATTTGAGTTTACGTCATTTTTAAAACTACGCACTAATAACAATAAAAAACCATTTGCATATTTGGCTTTTGGATCGAATGAAGATGTGGCCATGAACATGAAATAGGTGATATTAATTATTCATAAGGCATCATTGGTTTCGTAATGATTGTTTTCGTGTGTTATGTTTTGTCCGTCCGTCCGTCCGCTATTACGATGCTGACCGGCAACATTATTTCCACCGGTCACTCTGATTATCACACCCGCTTATTCGTTTTGTATCCTATTGGAATTCGATATCCTCTATAATTAATTTTACTAGTAGACATGGTACATCCAGTCATTATAAAATTCATTTAATCATTTATGATTACATATAAACCATGGCCGAATTTCCTTTAAGCATAAGCATATGCTCACGACTATATTCCCCGAGAGTGTAGTCAGAGATATTCAGAAAACTCTAAACATCCACGTTTCACTAGTAGTACCGAAACTCTGTCCAGTGTGACGGGGAGTGAGCCCGTCGCTCGCCGCCCTCTTTAATTTATTTAATAGTACACTATGATGACTTATCACTACTATACTGTACAATGATGATAATGTAACAGTAAAGTAAAGTGGTTGTATGTTGTAAATATCTCTTATGAAGCCTTTTGTCAAGCAAGATTATTTCATTACCATCATGTTATGTATCTATTGAGTTATCCGAAAAAACATTTTTCTATTCCATGTACGGAAAATCTTAGTCAAACAAAAGAAATACTTAGTTTGTATCTAAGTATTTTTATTTAATGGCGTTTCCTTGTTAGAACACAAAACACACTCGAAACCACCATAAAACGGCGGAGCCACGTGGCCAATAAAATCGCAAGCCGACGAAACGTCTACTTGTTACCCCCTTAGCCACGCGACTCGAGTTTGTATCTCTATTCGTTCGATATTACAAATGCTGGGCTATATTACTCGTAGTGGTAGTCAGGGATATTTTAAATACAACCTATTCCAGTACAGCATGAGTCATTGTCTTGAGACATACCTACCTAGCTCATGCTACACAAAAGAAGAAGAATATGACCTATTCAAAAATATTTCATTAGCAGCACCCAAACTTTATCTAGCGTGACTGCTATTTAAATTGGGTGAATTTTGTATGAACAGTTTGTAAAGCATCAAAGTCAGAACTAAGACACGCTAGGCTAACATTATTGCATTTCCCCCACAGACAAAGTCCCGTACAATCAAAGTCCGCAATGACCGTAGGCAATAACGTATTTAATTTTATGACCACAATTACACCAAATATAAAACATAATTAGAGTTCAATAATGAATCTAGCGTAGACAGTGGGTGAGTAGGCTAGTATTAGTATTCAGCGAAAGTATTTGTTCTCTCGAGAGAGTCGGCACAGTTTTGCGTCTCCAATGACAACGTACCTATAAGTTTCTTTTATTTATTGAAATAACTTGATGAAAGTTTATTAGAAAATTAATTTTAGCTTCAGCAGTGAAATTATATAATAAATTATCCGTTTTTAATAAAAATAATTTTTATGCATATAATCTCCGTTTTGAGGTCAGAATAATCTACAACATGCTTGATTGTGTACAAGTGTTATCACAACCAGAAAATATTACAGAATAATTTACTGCAATGAACAACAAACGATTTTTAACTTTTCAATATTGGAATAGATAGATTTATATAATACACGGAATAAAATATCTCGTAGGCTTACAATTATTTATTTTAGCGAACTTTACAAGAAAAACAATCAGACTTTACGAGATTTTTTTTTTTATAAATCTAATTCTGGTAGATTTCTCTAAATTATAAATTTACTTATATCAACAAATCTAGTAGTCTGCTAAAATAAATAGCACTATACAACTTGATATTTTTCTTCGTTCAACATGAAAAAAATACAAATTTTTAAAAACTTTCTGTTGGTACAAATTAGGTGGAGAGCATCTAAAGTGGAAAGTGCAGTTCTTTAACATACTATCCCAAAAAAACTTACAGCCTTGCATTGAATATTTAATACCTACTTTACTCTTGAGAAAACATAAGAATTTGTGACAAAATAAAATAACTGTTATGTAAAAGTTAACAGAGTCGTTTTTTCAGTATTGCCCAGCAAAATGCATTCGGGCCGAACTTTGATCATTGCCGTATTCGATTTGCTCTGTTAACCGTTATAATTGTAATTAGAAATCAATATGTTTCATGGTTTACCATTTCAAATTCGCTTTGCATGTCTACGTTAGAATTAGACATTCGTGGCTCAACTATTGATATTCACATTAACCTAAGAACAAGCGAAGCAATGATCTAGATACCTACTTTACAAATAGCTAAATGTAAAACAGTTAAGGTGACCCATGGATGGACGTAAGAGTAAAGAGGAGGCTTTTCCTCAAAACCCAATATATACTCCATTCCAAATAGCAACGACATCTTAAGGCTATTTTTGCATTACAGAAACATTGATTTGAAACACTTAGGTACTTATTCTTAGAACAGCTTTTGTACCGTCCAAGTTATGTCTTTCTAATAAATAAATTACATTTGGTAATCAGAATTGGCCAGAAAGCTAAACAGGAATCGGAATATTTTGTCTTCCTTATTTGGAATGAAGTATAGGTGTTTTGTAAGGTATTTTCATCTGAATAAATACGTTATACTCGTAATTAATTATGTGTTATTTGCATATTTATTAAGTTGAATATACGGCTAAACAGGCACTTCTAAAATTTTCATTAAAAAAAATCACATTCTACAAGGTGTTACAAAACTACAAATAAACCTTTAAGGGGGTGGTGTAGACCAACAAACTGAACAACTTTCACTATGGGACCAATATCGAAATCGCGAAAAAAAAATCTGCTGTCCCATACATTTGGCTCGAGTAAGATAGCAGTTTTGTATGGAAGAGCAGATTTTTTTTCGCGATTTCGATGTTGGTCCCATACAGAAAATTTTTCAGTTTGATATTCAGATCATCCTCTTTAAAAAGTGTCAGCATATTAAGTTGGACCCTATATAAGGTTCTTTGGCAAACTTGTGTATATTAGACACCTGTTAGAGTCTGGGTTTTAATTATCACGTATTATACTCGGCCGGATACCACACGGTACATAATAATACATACGCATAAATATATTATGGTAGGTACGAGTAGGTACCTACTCCTAACCTTCGTATGACTTCCAAATGTATTTAAAAACTTAATCACCTACATTTCGATACATCAAATATAAATGTCGAAAAAGCCGTGGTGGTCCAGTGGCGAGTAACCTTGCCTGCCGTGCAGGAGGCGATGGTTCGATCCCCGTCCAGGTCGACTCGTACCAATGAGTTTTTCGGAATTTATGTACGTTTTGCAACACCACTGGCTTTTCAGTGCAGGAAAACATCGAGAGGAAACCTGGATGCTTCAATTTCGAGGCATTTATTGTACCCACTGTCCATTATAAGTGGCGACGGGCTCACCCCCCGTCACACTAGACAGAGTTTCGGTACTACTGGTGAAACGTGGATGTTCTGAGGTTTCAGAATATCTCTGACTACCCCCTCGGGGAATATAGTCGTGAGCATATGCTATGCTTCATATAAATTAAATACCGCTATTCTGTGGCACGAGGATGTAGAAATGAAAGAACAAAATTAAATATGTAAACTAGTTTACACAGCTTCCGTAAAAAGGTGCCAATTTACATTCAATTGTAACGAACCACTTTGCTGTAATAACAATGCAGAACCGACTATGATTTGGTCGACTGCACTGAATTAGTGGCTGCATGTAGGTTATCAATAGAAAACCGACAGGTGCGACTCCAGTGTTGCCAGAAGGTTACTTTTGTAACCTTTTAGGTGATTTTTAGCACTGTCAGGTTACTTTTAGGTTACACGATTCAAAAGGTTACTTTTAGGTGATTTTTCGGAATTTGTATTATCAATCATATTTTTCCATAAAACGAAATGCTTTTTCACATTTTTGCACTGTTTTATAAAGCAAAACGTTCGTAACGTAGTTAGTGCAACTCCTAAAAACTCGTTTTTCTCCATTTTCTCTCTCGCACTAATGTAAAGGTTGGTATCAAATCAAGAATGACTAAAAATGGTCTAAGTAGTCTCACTTACTCGCTCGATCAATCAATCGGATGAAAATGCAACTTAAAATGGAAAACGCTACTGCATTTTTTTCATTTCTGTAAGTTAATAGAACCAACATCTGTCCATCAACTTTTAATACCTTATTACTGGAAAAAATTATGAAAGGTTACTTTTCACACCAAAAGGTTACTTTTTAATCGAATTCCGGTTACTTTCGACAAGATCCGGCTGGCAACACTGTGCGACTCAGACTTCGTTGCCTAGGGTTCCGTTCCTCTGACGCTAATTTTAACGAAGTAGATAAGTTTCATGGATCGTTTTTAATTGTACTTACTAACATTGTGAGAAGAAGCGTCCTAGCTAAAATTATTGAGACAAGGACTTTTCGCCAGTAGAAAAAATATTCTCCACTAACAATTTTCCAATACCACTAAAACATTTAGTGATAATCCTCTTATAAAATAAAATTTTAGTATTTGTAATCGTGATTCAAGTTCTATAATTTATACTTACTATTTGAGGTCCTTCTTAATATGCTGACACTTTTTTAAGGGGATGATCAGACCATCAACCTGAATAACTTTCTCTATGGCACCAACAACGAAATCGCGAAAAATAAAATCTGCTGCTCCATACAAAATTTCAACAGTTGAAAATGTCAAAATAACTATGGAGGTAAGCAAGCATCTTTCTACTGCTGATTTGGCTCTCAAAAATCATACTTTAGGAGTATGGTTTTTTAAAGTCAAATCAGCGGTAGAAAGATGCGTACATCCAGAGTAATTTTGACATTTTCAACTGCTGAGCTCAGCGAATGACATTCAAAAATCGCAATCCTGCTCGAGCAAAATGTATGGGAAAGAACATTTTTTTTTCACGATTTCGATTTTGGTCCCGTAGAGAAGGTTGTTCCTTTTCATGGTCTGATCATCCCCTTAAAAAGTGTCAGTATATTAAGTTGGACCCTGTATATTGCTTTGAGGTTCCGATTAAATTCCGATTAGCAAATATAATTTAAGAATGATACCTAAGTATATACTATGTGACATTGCACGTTACTAAAGCTGTTCTAAGAATAAGAGAGGGTAAGTTTCAAATCTCTGTCTGTCCACGACAAACTTAGCAGAATAACGAGTGCTTCTACAAAGGAACCCTAAATGTCATTTTTATGCAATAGACGGAAACAGCGGTCTATCTTTGTCACTGTATTATGGTATACAATTGTATGGGAGCGTCGAACTAGAACTCGCAACGCAACTGTTATGTCACTCGACTCATACATATTGGGGTCGGTATGTATGCAACGCTCCGGTCATTAGGCCATGGTGGTGGTGTTGGTGTATTTGTAGAGTACATATACATACAATAAGACGAAAAGAAGCTTTTAGATGTGTTTTTGAAGTCTTAAATTTTAAAATCGGGGTGTTAATTTAAGATAGTTGTGACAAGAATTGATCTTTTTTTTAAAAGCGTTTAAAAGGATAGTCCTTAAATTGTTATTACTTTAACAAATTGATAAGCCAAATACTTATGTAATAATGGTAGCCAGACTTATTTGAATCGTACGCATCAGATAAGATAATTGATTAACAAACTTATTAAGTATATTTATTAACGACATCGACACAAGGAAATTTTACCTGGATTTTTTTAAAAGATAGTCATTGTAATGTATGAAGGAAAATGAATATATTATAGGTCAAATGGTCTTAACTCTAAGATGATAATTGCATCATAAGTATATTTACAGCAAATTTTCAAAGTAATTCATTTTGTTCAACATTTACGCGAGTCCAATAGCTTGAGAGATGAATAAGTGATGTTTTGTTTACAAACAGAAGACAGTAAGCACATAAACGGTGGGTAGTAGAACCGCGGTGGTACCTAGGAACCTAGCAGTAAAACATAATGAGATATTGTTCTCATTGTTGATCGGAGAGCGGCACTTATTGCGAATATACTCGCACTCATAATTACGCACCGGGACGCACTGTAGTGTATAATTTTAGCAGTATAACGTATTAGTCATATTGTCGCTAGCATAATGGCAAATGACAATCGGATAATCGTATCAGAGCGAGCCCAAACAACACTCCGAAGTATGCAGAAATTTTAGGATATTGGTAATTATGACGGTTATAGTGCGTTAGCGTTAAATCGTATAGTAGATAAGATCGCGTTCAATCACAATCTTTTTGAACTCAAAGGATTTTCAAGAAATTTGGCCGTAGGAAAATTACCTTGTCATAAGAAATAATTTACGCCTTACAAAATACTGAAAATTTTCCATAAAAATTTAAATAAATACAAGATGTTTGCAATTTTACTAAAATGTCTATTTAAAACATTTTTCTCCCCTCCGGACGGAAAGCGTCAATTTTCGTTCCGATGCGCTAAACGAAGTTGTCACTTTCCACCTCCGTCGAGGAGTAAAATAATATACTAACCTCGGTCAGTAAATAAGAAAGCCTCAGATCACACAGAGACTTTTCTTACTTTCCTGTCCTCGGTGTATAATAAACTATAAAATATGACTTCGGTTCGGTTCGGTTCGTCACGGTTTTTTTTTATGAGAAACGGCCAAATACGATTTTTATCCGATTATACCCGACAGTCGAATCCTAATGGTTCACGGACTGTACATTATATTATCAAGACTATTCAAGACTCAAGTTCTAAGAAAAACATTTAATTTTCGTTTACAAAGACAAAAGTAAAATACCTAATTATCCATAATTGATGAGATAATAACTTAAATATAGTAAGTAAAGTATTCACGAGAATCTTGAAACTTGCAAGCGTGAATAACGTTTTGAACTTTTTAAATATCTTCTACTGGCTACGTTAGATTAAATGCACTGGGCGTTTAGTGGAAGGCAGATATTGATCCAAGGCTACCGGGTTTAAAAGGACCGCCTTAGCGTTTAAGTTAAGTACGAATACATTTGCAAAATGTTTAATATAATTATACATACATACATAAACTTATGAGAATATCGGGGTAGTCAGAAACTTTGCTACAACTATCAAATATCTTTTTAACGTGCAGTCGAAGTAACTTTTAGCACTTTTAACTTTGTAAGTTGCAGGATTGTATGCTGTGTAAGTGGTGTAGGTGGCTAAAGGAAGCCTGACCGTCATACAATAGTCAAGGTCTTCAAAGCATTGAACCAAAAAAATACTGAAGATTTGTGGGGTATGTCAGTCAAGCTTTTCAGCCCTGTAATTAAAACTTTAGCACCTTATTTAGCATCTTTGTTTAATTGCTGCATTGACTCGGGAACTTTCCCTGACTTAATGAAACACAGCAAAGTAATAGCACTTTTCAAAACGGGCAATAAAAGCGATCCTAGTAACTTTCGACCTGTGTCAGTCCTACCCGTTCTCAGCAAAGTTTTTGGAAAGATTATACTCAGTCAAATGCTCTCCCACTTTAACCTCAAGAGGCTGTTGCATGAGCAACAGTTTGGATTCACCAAGGGTCGCTCAACAACCGACGCCGGAGTTAAGCTGATTCAGCATATCTTTAGCGCTTGGGCCTTTAGCACTACATTAGATACCTTTATCCAAATATATAAAAAAAATATATAAATAAAAATACCTTATAGTCTTACAATCGTAATTCATGAAACTGTCATAGCATGGATCTTATTTTTTCGTTATAAAAATAACTCTGTCTTATACCTCTCTTTGCTTCATCGCAAGGTAGAGTATGTATTTAGTATGTTTAGTTTGCACTATTCGATAGAAAGATAAATAAGCTCCCAAACTTACAAATATCTCAATAGGTACAACGAAGTGATGTGGCAACGTCAAGATCAACGAGCAATAAATTGTTAAACAAATAATGGATTTCCTCAACAAGTTATGCATAATTTATGTCGTAATGAGTCTTAGTAGATTTTTTAACGTTTTTGGCGTGTAGGTAGATAATATTAATTTGTACTTGTTTTGACAATTTGGAACAGAGAAACGGGGTTTTCAAGTGGGGTTACATAGACGGGTCTGATCTCCAGTGTGAATGCGGTGTTGCCCCACAGACTATGGCCCACCTCATATCCTGCCCTTCCTGCCCTGACACCTGCACGCGAACGGAGCTTATGGACGCTTCCGCCAGTGCTATCCGTGTGGCGAAATACTGGGCTGGAAAGATTTAAAATGACTTGTCATCGACTCGATAGAAGAAGAAGAAGATTACAAATAATTGACCAAGAGCGTAGTAAGGTTACCGTTTACCATAATATAGGGTTTTACGATGGAATGATCTGTCCTGTAATACTTTTTTTTTTCAGAAAAATGTGGACTGAAAGAGGATATAGTGACAAGAATTGAAAAGGGAATTGGTTTGATTATGTGGAGAGGATGCGAGTGATAGTAGACTGACGTATGAAATGTATAAAGTGAGTGTGAATGGAAAAGTCGAAAGGGGTCGCCCTAGACGTACGTATGCAGACCAAATTGGCAGCATACTTAAAAAGGGTCAGATCAAATGAACCCGGAACCAACGAGCGTGTATGAAACGACTGTGGAAGAGGCAAAAGAGGTATGTCAGGATCGTAGCCGATGGTGATCAATTGTCTCTGCCTACCTTAATAGGACACAGGCTTGAGTATATGTATATATGATCTGTCCTGTGGTTTCCGATGGTAATTATAAGTTAACTATACTTGCCTACCTATCTAGAGCACAGCGCCTTCCTAAAAGATTTCTTTACGAAGAAAAAATTCTTTCTCACTTCAGTATCACAAGATAAATCATATGCACTTTACAGTTAGTTACATACTTCCGGAACCGGACATAAATAACGGTCCAATCAATGAAAACAAAACAAATAAAAAAGTCTAGCCAACGAACTAGTAATCACCGGATGATTGCCAAATTAAAAACGTATTCCGTTACAATAGATGTCTAAATTGATTTCTGCACATTAAATTACTGATTAACTTCATATAAAGGTATGGCGGGTGTTCTGATGAATTGATTTTGATGACAATCAGAGGAAAGTTTAAATTGAAAATGGATTGTAACAGTCGATGACTTGAGACGTGACTTGGAGAAGTAACGTTTTATCTGCTGAGAAATAACAATGGTAGCTTTCATTGAGTTTGTTTTAATTAAACATTAATATAGGTACAGGGTGTTAGGGTAAACAGTTACTACTACCTATAGGAAATAGGCAAAAAAATTGTTTGGCCTTTCCATACTAAATGCAAACGTTTGTATGAAAAGTATAATTTTTTTTTTGGGAATTCCCTGTAGGTTTCTTAGGGAAAGTTTTTCAGTATCATGGGTACAATAACCCCTTAAAGTAACTGTTTACCTTAACAGCCTAACACCCTGTATAAATATTGATATTGAGAGAGTGTTATTTATTATACCTTTATGTTATTAGTGCCTTTTTAATTATCTTATATTATGTGTGAGAAGAAATAAAGACTTTTATTATTATATTATTATGTGTCTTACGATCCGTAATCACGGGCAATTAAGTCCCGGACCTTTGGAAGGCGTGCATGGAGCCGAAGCCAACATGTAGAGGCCCGTTCAAGAGACAAGTTAATCTATGTAAGGGATACACATGGCGGATACCATCTCCGAGCGCACAACATGATACACACAGGGATGGTCCCCGCCAGGTGCAAAGACTATTGGAGTGCGGATCTATGGCCGCGATGGAAAAATAAGGTCTTGGGCTATAGAGGTGAAAGTTGGATGGATGGATACTGGGCTATGGGAGGAGACTAACGGACGCCTGCCATGACAACTAGTCTCAAAATTGTAAATAGGGCAGGCGGTGACTCGCCGTCTCGTCGAGTGGGCCCCATAAAACGGCCGCACGCACAAAGTGCGACAATGGGGCAACATCCCATTGAGCGGCTAAAGGTTGTCGAGAGGTGCGGCACCGGTTTCACCATCGCGGGGTTTACCCCCGTGAGCGGGTTTCCCCGTTATTACGCCATTACGTGCAATACACTTCCAACCTGGAGCATAGGTTCTGCTCTTGCGATTCCACTCTGGACGGCCAATGAAGGCAAGCCAGAGGTAGGGGGGTGTGTTACTGTCTGTATGTGTGTGTGTGAGCGCATGTCTGCATGGTCCCCCTGGATAGGGGCCCGCGGTGTCGCCAATCACCGTCAGCTCTTTCAGTCAGTTATTCAGCCAGTTATTATTATTATTATTATATTATTATAAAAATACATGATATATTAAGTACGAAATAATACTAATAAGATAAACATTTGCATTATAAATTCCTCCGTATAAAACTAACAATTCTACGACTATAATTGAAATCCGTAAAAGTTGAAAATGCCTCAGTTAACTCTGTAAAAATAAAATGACCTCCAACTGATTTACGTATAAATGTTCATTCATTTAAAAAACTGAAATTCCTCCGTATAAAACTAAAAATTCGACGACTATAATTGAAATCCGTAAAAGTTGAAAATGCCTCAGTTAACTCTGTAAAAATAAAATGACCTCCAACTGATTTACGTATAAATGTTCATTCATTTAAAAAACATCGTGTTTTAGTAAATTTTTGCGCCACGCGTAGGTACTCTTATTTGTATTTTTAAGATTGCATTATCATGGAACCTGTAACGAATTTAGTAAACGAAGTATGACAACGACATTTTAGATGTTAGTAAATGCGAGTAGCCCCTCAAAATACTACGTATTCATGATCTAGCGACTCTAATTAGATCTAAAATGACTGTGTTTTATACATAACATGCTTATTAGAAGGTTGTTTGCTATACAGTCAGTTACACCCCAATTAAATGATCAACTTTATTCCAATGTAAACTTTATGACAATGGATTAAAGTTGTTTCTAAACTAGGGTACCTAATGATTGTTGTGATCCCAGAGGCTTTTAAAAGTATAGCTGTTACGTTGATAACTGATGCAACGTGAGGATGACGATGCGATGATGATTGATACCACAAGCTTTGTCACTCTAAATTCCATGAACATTATTAATACCATAGCAAAAGAGCTCGAATAATTAAGTAGAAAGTAGGAGTTTGGGTACTGCTAACGATATGATGACATCCAAGGAGTACAAGGAATAAAATAGAGGTACGTCCTCTACATCGTTCAAATATGGCATTCTACTGGCACCCAAATTATTTAATAAATTACCAGATCCAGTAAAGGAATTGAACTGTAGACATTTTAGAATAAAATTACATAATTTTTTAGTGACCAGATGCTATTATACTATTGATGAATATTTAATGGATAACATTACAGATTTCTTTGACATTTAAAATAAATTGATTATTTGTGTCGGACGACTAATGAGTAAATTTTTTTTGTACAGACATCAATATATAATTTTTTTAATCAATTCTCATTAAAACTATAATTTGTAATTTATGATTCATATAATTAGATAAAAATTTGTGAACTGGAATAAGATATTGGAAAATAATATAATAATTATTGCATGCTGACACTGGCAAGTTACAGTGAAACCTATCTGATATTTTAATGTATGACCTTTTATACCTGTAATTGTGCAATAAAGAAAATTTGTATTTGTATTTGTATTTGATGATATTCTGAAAATGTTCCGTTTACAATACCCCTCATATTATGATTTATAATGCTTATGGTAAGTAGATAAATATATGAACATTTTACAACAATCTTTGTCATTTCACACTTTGATGTTGAGTAAGAAAAACGCAAAATTACCGGTCCGGCGACGTCTGTCGAATGCACACAGAGAAATGATAAAAATCGTTATACACTGGATCCTGGAGGAAAATTATCAACGACCATAGGTCTTCCTAGGACGAGATAGAGAGACGATTTGGATTCATTCAATCCCGAGTCTTTATCACAGGGCACAGGCCTCTAGGAGGGTGTTTGGGCGTAAGTCCACCACGCGTGCCCAATGCGGATTGGTAGACTTCACATATGCATCAGAATTTCTTCGTCTGCATATGCAGGTTTCCTCACGATGTTTTCCTTCACCATTTGAGAGCAGTCGGTAATACGTACATAAGTAAGACAACTCATTGGTACGTGGCATGTTGTCCGTGCAGATTGGAACCCGGACCTCATGATTGAGAGTCCATACCTCTCCGCAATGCGCCACCGAGCTCTTAAAGTAAATAGAGATAATCTCAAAACAAAATGCATTGCAGAGCAAGGGAAAGCCTTTATGCAGTTGTGACTGAAACACTAAATAAAAAATAAACATTGTTCATTTGTACCGCAAAAACATGAAAACTATGCATACAGAATACCATTTTATGACTTCGACAAAGTAATATTAAACAAACAAGTATACATATCTAAAATAATAAATCATGTAAATAAGAAAACAAAAAATCTATTTACTTAGGAAGCTGAAGGTTGTGATAACTAACAATCTAATATTTAAAATCAAACTTAGGCAGACATGCCAAGGTTTAGTAATATAGAATAGGATAATATTAGATTTATGTGGTAGAGGTCGTCATTCTACACGATCATCTAATGAACAGACGAAGATTATTGTAAAGGTCCTGGAGTGCGAGTGAGTTTTAAAACAACATACGATCAACTCGGCGGCACTTACAAGAAGAACCTTAGAGACTTAAAAGAAGAACCAGACCTAATCTCGTCTAATCATGAGTGAAGCACCCATTTCTTTTGTGTGCGTGCTGTCACGCGCTACATAAGGTGACGGGTTATAGCACCTGCGGCTAGAGCTAGTGCATCTGTTTGAGTGTAGGCCCCTTGTAGATCAAACGAGATTGTATTACCTTGCATGCTTCACATCTTTTTAGTGCAATATTCGGTCCGTATTTCTTTCAAGTCCGTGCTCGGCAGTAGAAAATGTCAAAATTACTATGTAGATTAGCATCTTTCTACTGCCGAGTTGATCGTATGATGTTCATAAATCGCACTTCTGACCGTTGCTAGACGGTCCTAAGGCTTCCTTAGGTCAAGTCGGGTTAGTGCCAATTCTTCCAGTTTCTAATTCAACTGCCTCAAAGATTTGTTTTCGTCTTGAATTAGGTACCTATACTCTGTTCAGGAATTAGAGCGACAAAATGTAAACAACGATGATACCAGTGTAGAAAATACCATCTCGCAACGGTAGAAAACTTATCTCTGGAATGAATAACAGTAAAATATCTATTCTACTTGCAAAGGATTACGACAAATGATATGTTTATTTTGTATGGAAAATAATCAAAAAATACGCGAGTTATAATTTATTTTAGATTAAAAGAGAGCTAGACTGTAAAAATGATATTTCGTGGTCTGGCAACAATCAGATATTTTAGACCTTTGGTTCGTTTTATCAAAGTGTTTAAAGAAAAATATTTTTTATTGTACACATTAACGTAAACGCGTCTCTTGATTGTTTAATGCCTTCGTCTGAGTCCGTACGCTATGCGCGGATGCTACGCATAGCACAAAAAGCCCACACAGACAAAACAGCGGACTACATAACATAATTTATAAATTTCATTCAAATTCTCACGATTGTTTTTATTATTTATAGATAGACAATAAATGTTTAATGTCAACGCAATTTATTAAATGCCGTGCCGACATAATTATATTCTTAAAAAATGTACCAAAGGTTTCTGACCACGTAATGTCACTTTGACAGTGACGTTTCTTTGTTTACATTTTGTCGCTCTAATTCATGAACGGAGTATACCTAACATGTTTAAAGCTTACTACATTATTAATTTGTACGGAAGAATGGAATCGGATGTACTTAAGCCGAAGGGAGTTAGGAACGGGGTGAGTAGACACTAATCTTTTCGGGTAAAAATGAATTAATCGAGTAATGCATTTATACAGGGTCCTTCTTAATATGCTGACACTTTTTTAAGGGGATGATCAGACCGTCAAACTGAACAACTTTCTCTATGGGACCAACATTGAAATCGCGAAAAAAAAATTTGCTGTCCCATACAAAACTGCAAACCTACTCGAGCCAAATGTATGGGACAGCTGATATTTTTTTCGCGATTTCGATGTTGGTCCCATACAGAAAGTTGTTCACATCCACTTAAAAAGTGTCAGCATATTAAGAAGGACTGTATAGGCATATTAAAAAGAAAAATAAACAACTCCCCAAAATCAAATACCGTATACAACGAACCATGTCTAAAACAATGTAAATGCGGTAATACAATTAAGGATTCACGCACTAAAGGTAATTGAACAAAACAATGCTTGTGTAACATATTAGCACCGGCTGCCTGCCGTATCAAACGATATTTGAGTTGTGCAACGCTGAACTCTAGCGCTCACCCGCGAGCTCTTCCTGGAGCCCTATTGACACAGACAGCAATGGTATTAATTTCACATTAGTTACAATGATTACCTCATACGTAACATAAACAAGATTTAGATTGGTCAAATGAAAGTCTAGGTATTTTGTAGCAGAGTGTTTATTACCAGAATTGCATAAATATTCGAAACAATGATATTTAAGTTAAAAGTACTGAAATTTATCATTTTTTATGTTCATCATCGTCTTATATCTGTATTGAGCATACGCTAATTCTGTCTCTTTTCACTCATTTAGTGTTGTTTTAGTTTTAAGAGACCAAACAAATTATTTATTACATTGTGTTCCACGTTGATGTCTTTTGTATGAATCGAAAATATTACTACGATTTTCAGACCGTTCGTGTTCTTTTGTAGTTTGTAAAAGGTTTGTAACTACTGTAATCACTGTAAAAGTGACTCGTAGATTTAGACGTTCGGTGAAATGCTAGATTAATAGTCAAAGTTTATCGGGTTCTGGATGAGGAAGGCCAAGGACAGAGTCTTGTGGCGCGCCTTGGGAGAGGCATATGTTCATCAGTGGATGATGATGATGATGTTGATCGGGTTCTTATTGCGTCTGTAAAATTTCCTTTCTTAGTTCTTACATTTTTGTAAATAATTTCTACGGTCTTACATATGCAAATTTTACGTCATCCTTTCTTTAATTTTCGTCTTTTTCTATGTTGAAAAGTTTCTTGAATCACAAAACACCAGAAAGAGCTGGAATTTAGAATCGTCGCAAACTTAATATCAGTCTTCAAATCGAAGCAAAGAAACCACTATTGTCTAACGATAAAAACAAGTGAATAAAAGTGTAGGAAACAAATCGTTCTAGAACATAAATGGTGTAATATTATCTAAAGCTTTCTACTAACTGTTACATTATCAGTAGTAAAGGTTTAATTATGAATAGCCTTCCTAGTCATTTAGAAGATAGTCGTGGAAAATAATAAAAGAGGAAATCTAGGGTGATTGGATTTATGTAACAATCACAGGTTATCGTGTGAAATGACCTCACACTTTCAGAATTATACTTTACTTTGCTATTGTGTAACTTTGAAAAAACTATCAAATGTTACGATGGGAAAATAAAAAGTTATCAAGTGTTCTGAAAATATTTGAGCAGCAGGCTCTAGTTAGAGTACGATTTTTCAATCATAGCGTAAATCAATCAATCAAATATGCTTTATTTCATACTTACCATAAACATAAGCCTTCGATCAACAATATACAACTAGATAACGGGTCGCATACAAAATCAGAGAAATTCTGTCCTCGTGAATATACAACATTTTTTGTTAACCGAGAAAACAGTCCGAATACATTATAATTTCGACCTCAAAGCAACCATAATTCCTAGTAATTTAAAAAAGGAACACTGCGGCATTGCGAGACGTGCTTACGTTGGCTTTGTTCGAACGCAACTAATTCAAAATAAGACCTCACTCCAATAGTGAGGCGTTATTTGCCGGGACATGTTTTGAGCGCTGACGCGTTATCTAGTTGGATATTGTTGATCGAAGACATAAGCGGCGTAAATGCATCGAATAAGTCAAATATTTTTCCTTTTCGTTTTAGGGATACAAAACAGCTGCCTACCTATGACGTATGCCGTGGGGTTCATAAACATTGTCGATTGTCGATTTAAATCGATTATTTCATATGTAACACCTTGTAAACCACATCATCAGCCTTTTACAGTCGTCACTTGGGGCACTCAAGGAGGGCGATAATACCACGCATGGACAATGCCGATTGGTAGACTTCACATATACGCATCAGAATTTATTTTTCAGCGTATGCAAGTTTCCTCATGATGTTCTTTCTTTACAGATTGAGAGCGGTCGGAATTTTTTTAACTGTCTAGTACAGGATTGCTCAGGGAGCACCTACTGCATATTATTGCAGACTATGGAGGGGACCCCACCAGTTACGACGAAGCGCCCTGGAGCTCAACGGTACCAATAAATGACTCAAGATGTAAACAACCAGCTTAAATGCATCTAGAAGGGATAGGGCGGACCTCTACAAGAAATTATATTGTATTCATTGCCACTGATCCCGAATACCCATGCGTAGTCCCACGCGGCGGATTGGGTAGTAGGAATATATTTTTTTGAAATAACAGATGGGTTTGCTCTTGACCTCAATCTAGTCCTCAGGACAAAGATGGGGCGAAGTTGTAGCGAGCTTATCCAGAAGCCTTTTTACTCGTACTAGGAATCGGTGAGAAGTCGGTATTTCCTATAGAATATAACTACATGGAGAACATTGAGTCTGAAAAGTCGACTCTATGCAATGTTTTCAGTTATGACGTTCATTTGTTAACACACAGTAAAACGTGTTAAGATTTATAGTCAGCTACTCACCGGTAACGACCCAGGCGATGGAAACGAAAATAAAAGTGTTCGCTTGAATTAAGCGGTGACGGTGTTACTAGGCGTGATGTGAATCACTTTTGATTTCGTAGTGGCAGGGGCAGGCCCGCTTGGGTTGTCGTGGTTTAGAGTGTTTGTTATTATTAATAAACATTATGGTCAGTTAAGAGGATAGGCGGGCTGAAATGCTATAGGTCACTTATCTGACTGTAGTATACATATTTGTCCGATCCGCCCCACCCATACACCCCACCGACTAGAGTGTGAAAGAGAGAACTGCAGCACGGACCAAATTTTATCGAACACAGGAAACAGCATTTCGTATTCCCCTGTTTCCTCCTCCAAAACTAAACCGATTTTAATAATTCTTTCAAGAATAATATGAAAAAGACTTTGGCTTTGTCTGTATGTTTTGCTTTTTTTGTTTATATTCGTCAAATTTGTTTGCTGGATATCTGAAAACGGGCGGTAAAATTGGTCATTTTCAAAGGTCCCTAGTTTATACAGTAATTAATTAATGCAAAAAATCGAAACATAGGGACAGCAGAGGAACATAGATTGTATGGTAAAAATTTTTGCTCTAGTGTCATTACTGGATAATGAAGGAATGAAGGAAGGAATAAAGAAACAGGGGAATACGTTTGTATGGAAAAAACGGAACTCGCTTATCCTCTTAAACTAGCTAGCAGTGAACCTGCCTGCGGCATTGATGGTCGCGGGTTTTAATCCTGAAAGTGTTGTGTGATTTTGTAACAAAGCTACTGTAAATTTTCCGTCTATTAAAAAGTTATTAAACCGTTACCTATAACGTTTACGCAGTATTATAGTAATCTGTGCCTAATGTTATTTAATAACAAACGCATAGAAAAAGTTGATATTTCTATAGTAGGCGAACTAAATATTAGATGCAGATTATTTTGAACAAAATTTCAATGTTTTCTGCAACGACGATGCGTTGCAGAAGAAAGTGAAGTTGGCAAGTGAAGACATAATATAAAGTCAGAAATTAATTAAGTTAAGAAATTTATTTATTTAATGTCCCTACTACTTTTTAAGGTTTTCTTTCAAACCTTCGATTGAGTAGATTTTTGGACGTGGTCTATACAGGGTGTTTCAGAAGTAACAATAAATTTTTAAATCTCTTAAGGGGGTTGTTTAGACCGTCAAACTGAACAACTTTCTATATGTGACCAACATCGAAATCGCGAAAAAAAAAATTTTATATCCCATACATATTTTAGCTCTAGTCGAATTGTAGAGTATAGAACATAATATTTTTTTTCGCGATTTCGATATTGGTCCCATAGAGAAAGTTGTTCAGTTTGATGGTCCACCCCCTTAAAGGTTTATGTGTATTTTTGTAACACCTTGTATAGTGCAATAAGTACTAAATGAGAAAAATTCACACACTTTAATGTTGCTCTGTCTATCTATACACTAACTGTTTTCCGGTTTCACGTTAATTTCGGACCTCGTATGCGAAACGAATTTTTAGTCGCAGTAAATGTTCCGCTACAAATTAGAATATTTTCCATAATTGAGAAGGTTCCAGTGATTAGAAAGCGATGCGTGTTGCAAGTGTCCACGGGGGCCTGCGTGCTTAATGCACCACACGTGCGGCTGCTGCCGAAGCCGCGGACACCAAGGCTCCGCTACTATAAATATTGAGTAACTGCACGATCGTGATTACTGTCTGTAACGCTCGACCTCTGACCACTTTTGACGTTATTGTTTTAATATTTTAGTGTTACAATGTCACTAAGCTGAAATGTTCTATGAAGTGTTTATAAATGAACTTATAACCAATTTTGATTCATCATCACTTAGCCGATGGACGTCCAGGTTACAGACTTAGGCCTCCCAAAGATATGACTGGTCCAGCACGGCCCTCATCCAACAGATTCCCTCCGCCCAATAGGGGAGCGGACAACTAGTCAAATTAGCAACTCTTAATCGAATGTCAAAACTTGCGCTTTGTGTCGACGACCCGGTTGGTGTAATGGTTACCACGCCGGACTGCCAAACCAGGGTCCTGGGTTCGAATCCCGGTTCGGTCATGGATGTTATATGTTCGTGCCGTTGTTGTATGGTTTCCATAATAAACGCCTTTAGTGCTAGTTTGGGATCATTACAATGTATGTGCCTGTGAGCGTTATTTATTTCGTATGAAAAATTGTACTAGATACCCACATGTGACGTCATCAACATTGAATTACTTTTTATACTTATTTAATTGAATATAAGCTAAAGAAATATAGAAAATGAGAGTTCAGCGCTATTTTCAAACTTTTTTTTTTACGAAGAATATAAAACAAGATATAAAAAAAAAACAAAAAAAGTATAGTAATTTAAGACTAAATGAATAAAATTCTCATTGCCAATTTCGTATCTAATCCCATTAGGTATAGTAAGTTATAACCTGTAGGATCCCACTGCAGGGCAAAGACCTTCACTTACGAATAAAGGTGAGAGGGAGTGGGTCATATTCCATTACGCGGGCCCAGTGCGGGTTGGTGGGGGAATATAGGTAGGCAGGAGTGCAAGTGCATAAGTGTGTGTTCTAAACACACTATCTAGTGCTTATCCTCCTCCTAAATCTGATGGAACAGTAAACAAATACGATCAGAGGTGGACTCTGATGCTGTGACCGGCAGAAACACGGTGAGGGCATGAAATTATGTAGTAAAGTTAACCGATAGCTAAAAGTCACCGATAGCTGAACTTCAAAAACATTCAAATGAAAACTTTAGGTTTTCCGTTAATTGCAAATACGTGAAATTCTTGCAAGAGCAAAAGAAAAACCAGAATTGCAGTTTTATGAGGAACTGCATGCTGTAGTGCCAAGTTTTTTGTAATTTTGGAGTAAAATTGTTGAACAAGTAGAGTAGGCTCAGTAGTCTGTGGTTCAGTCAATAAATCATGATAGACAGTAAAACACTCTCTATAAATACTCATATAAATGGATTTTTCTTGAAATTAAGAAAATTATAGAGTAATTTGTATATTATTTTAACAATGTCATAATAAACCAAAGCTATGTTTATGTTGTGTTTCTACAAGATTTATCACAGTGAGTAACACAAGAAAATAACTTCCTATTATACAATAATGATTAATATCCTATCATTACTTTTAAAGGAAAGTTCGCGTTTTTTTATTAATTTCTGAATTGCAAATTTTATTAGGAATTTAACTTTAGTTTTTTTAAAATTATTAGGCTTATCGACTTTTAGTTAAAGGCCAGCTACTATTATAGACAATGTTTAGAAATAGTAAAACGAAACAAACCGTATGGGTATGTGTCAATTTGTTTAAGTAGGCACTTGTCGGCTTAAAGAATAACAAACGACGTTTCGAAATAAGTCAGAAACAAATGACAACGTCGAATACTTGGAGGAGACTATGGAAAACACTTTTACGGCACTGGACGTTAACTGCGGCTTGGAACGGTTTAAAACCGACCAAAACAATACCTATAGGTAGCATACATTTTAATTCGTATATTTTAGTTGGGAATACCAATAAACTATTAATTGTTTAGTAGGACCTACACAGCTGTAACATGTAAGACACCATACAGTAAGTATACTTTTCTCCCCTCCGGACGGAAAGCGTCAATTTTTTCACCTCCGTCGAGGAGAAAAATAGTATACTAACCTCGGGCAGTAAATAAGAAAGCCTCAGATCACATGTTTGTTGACCTCGGCTTCGCCTCGATCAACAATTACATGAGATCTGAGACCTTTCTTACTTTCCTGCCCTCGGTGCGTAATCTACAATACCTACCAACTTTGTTGTGTACAATCTTTGTGTTGTATCCGACGTATTTGCGTAGCCGTTAAAAGTAGAGTCATGGCAAAATGGTATAGTAGCAGATAGGCACCGAAGACCGCGGTTGACTGTACCTTTAGTAATTTTAAAGCATGGCCAAAGTGAAAGAAAATGGTTTGTAAAATAGCTTTTATCGGTTATCTCCAGAGAAAGTAAGAATTTTCACTAGAACATTAAATTTTCATTTAGTTTTTTGTACTATGTTTATTTCCGTAAACCACCATGATGGCCATGTCTTTTAAAGAAGACTTGAAAGATGACGAAATGACGAGTTTCTATTGAATTGTGACCACTATTACTCTGATGTGCGGTAAAAACGACATAATTTCTTACAATGTCTTCATGTCGTAAAATTTCCTTTATTCTCTATTTGTGATGGAGGAAATAAACTCATAAGGTATCTAATTTATCGTTACATTCAATGGAAGCTTGCTTATGTATGTTGAAGAAGTTAGAGGATGTCACAGACTTAAAAGAAGAACCAGACGTAATCTCGTCTAATCATGAGTGAAGCACCCTTTTTTTGTGTGTGCGTGCTGTCACGCGGTACATAACTGTGACGGGTTGTAGGACCTGCGCCTAGAGCTAGTGCATCTGTGTGAGTGTAGGTCCCTTGTAGAACAAACGAGATTGTATTACCTTGCATGCTTCACATATTTTTAGTGCAATATTCGGTCCGTATTTCTTTCATGTCCGTGGAGGATGTATTAGGAATCAGGATCATAGCATAATGGTGATCTGGCTGCTTCCCCATCAGGACATTTCCCCCCTCTAGCCTACTCCTTCCCACTGTTGGCAAGAAGCCTCCATGCATCCATTCATCCAGGCGTTTTGGGCCAGTTTCCGTCCATTTATCATCGAATAATGCTTCAAAGTTGTCCTTCTATCTATTCCTTGGTTGACGCTTCTTCTTTCTTTCAGTAAGGTTTTGGGATATACGTATATCTGTTTTCTTGCACTCGTGCAAAGCTGATCTGCTTTCTTCCGTAAATTGAAGTGCAAATGTTCGCAGCTAATTTTGGTACGATTGAACATTACGTAGGTTCTTGCATGCTAAACATCTTTTAATTCGTATCAAAAAGCAGCGTAACGATTAGTTTTTCGATTGTTTCAGCTGTTACGTGGATCTGTTTGCATTCAGGCGTGGATTTAGTTACGTTATCATGCCTTACTATCAGTTACAGTATCGGAAGTGTTTCCTCAAATTGTGTCAATCTTGACATAACGCCTTTTTGTTTATAAAGTACTTTGACATTGGACTACTTTCGGTATAGCGTAGGTTCAGTAATTCAATAATATTATGTAACGAAAAGTCATTGTAGATTTAGTATGCGTGGGTGAATGTTTTTGATTTTGTATAGAATCTGGTTTGGTGATGGATGACTTTGCAAGTTTTGCTAAAATCTGTCTGACCAGTTAGCGCTATGAATTAGCAATCTATTTTTAAAACAATCTATTCAGAGATAGGATATCACAGTAAATTTGAATAAAAACCAGTATTTCTTTTTTTTTTATTTACTGGGTTTTTTAGTTTGGTGTGAGTGAATAACGAATATTTAATTTAAATAAATTTAACTTGAGATATCTCTAACATTTGTGGGGTTTTTCAGACTGGTTGATAGATACGAATCATGATTTAACTTTAATATTGTTATCGAAGTTCTTAGTAGGCAGACCTTCAGTTATCGACCGGTCTGATAATTAATGTTTTGGAATGGAGTCTTTTAAAGTAGATCAACGTCATTCAATGGGTTTCAGTTATAAATAAAACAAGTTCGTGAACTAACGAGTTTCCAAAAGTTTCTGATAAACCGTTAACTGTGTGTTTTATAAAAAAATCTTGTTGACGTGATCGGGTATCACAAATAATAACCGAGTTTTTGAGAAGCGAACTCGATTTTTAAAATATGTGTTTTGTAACTAAAGCTCGCAGTAGTTGTTTCATATAATTTATATCTATATACTTACTGATAAAATAAGTCAATATTGTTGGTTTTTTGAAATAAGACACATCACTCCAACTTTCGTTAATAAGTTTGAAGGTCATTGCATTTTATAGAAATCAGTTGTGAAATATTTCATGTACGGTTAGCTACGGTTAGCTTAGAGACGCTTTAGAAGTTTAGAACAAGACCATCTTTTGAGGATAACTGCATTCGAAAAGAATATAAGGTAGGTACCTACTATTCAAACATACTCGTAAGTATAAGGCTGCGTTTCCACCAGAGATGTGCGAGGTAGCGAGGCGGTGAGCGAGGAAATAATCCGCCAATAGCGCGCTCGCTCGATGGGAAATTGAAGCACTCTCATTGGTCGATTTTTTCCTCGCTCACCGCCTCGCTACCTCGCAAATCTCTGGTGGAAACGCAGCCTAATGGTAGCTAAGTTTTGCTTCTTATACGTTTAGGTATTTATGATACGATAATAATCTTATCTATACCTATTGGTATAGAATAAAAACTTTAGTAATTCTTTGAACTACCTATGTACCATTAAAACTTACTTTAATCAATCATATAAACTCACGATCGTATTCCTATTTCAGGCCTGTCATAAAATTGCTACAACCGATTAGCAACTTTTTAAACATGCACGCAAATTTCATTTTCCGACTAATTAACATCACATTCCTATTTAAAATTCCATAAATTATTTTGAGTGTTAGAAAAACCAGCAGCAACCGAGCAGTGTAACAATCATATCATAGCGTGAAAAAAAGGCAGGTTCATATGTAACAACTGGGTCTATTTCATAAACAGTTCGTGTTATAATGCGTTAGGCTTCGGCAGCAGAAGTTAATGAGCATTCGGTTTTAATAGTACAACATTTAAAGAAGTAATAAAATTGGAAAGCTTACTTACCCAGCGAGCTAATCAAGTCTTCAGACGCTAACCCCCAGCCTTCCGCTTTCTTCGCCTATCTAAAGCACCTCTGAAAACATCGCTGCGACTCACAAAAAAACAAGCGACCGTCTCCTAAACACCCGTTGAGTAACAAGTTATATATTTAATTCAATGTCCAAAAAGTCGATCTACACTGAATAGGAATGGCTTTAAATGGAATCACGTAATTTCGGATTGTTTCCGAGTGTTGTAAGATAGCGCGTGCGCGGCGCGGGAAAGTGCTGCGCGGACTGGCTCGCTCACTTGGCCTGCGCGGGCGCTAGACCGCCTGTAGACGCACCACTTTCATTGTAGCTTGCTGCAGTTGCTGCAACGCATACGATGCTGAGGCAATCCTCTTATCTTCTGTATCTCCCTCTCTTTGAACACCTCATTAGTATTTTGAAACATACTTTCTTGGCAGGATTAATGATGGACGTTGTCAGTCACTGCACATAATTCCCGTATTTAGTAGTCTACTTATTTTGTACCGAGTTAAACTTAGATGATGTTGTAAATTCACGACCATTATTCATTTCGGTGTAGACAGAAACTTTGCTACATTTACCAACTATAATTTAAAGTGCAACTGTACGCTTAACGCAAGAGTTTAAAAAGTTTACTTACCGTGATTCCGGCTTTAAAATGTTGTGAAGGAAATAATTCGGTAGCTACAATTAGGCACTTATCTAATGCAAAATCTAACGAGACGGTTATTGAGGAAATATGAATTGACACAAGGCCAATAATATCAGTTAATGTCGAAACGTCAAGGCGGACGTCGTACGTTGCTGTTTCGTCCGAAATAATCTGGATTTCCCCAAAATGGAATATCTAAGGAGGAAACAAAGGAAAAACCTCCGCACACAAATAAGGGCAAAAGGGCATAGACTCTACCGCTAGTCTAGTACCTACCTGAGTAAACAACTTCGCTGAACGAATACATCCATCTTTTAGGATTCTGTAGGTACCAACTATGTAACAATTATAAGCCTCGAGACTATATTATGAACGCGGTTACCTCACCAAAGACGTGCATCGGTCGTCGTTACTTACCTTTCATGCTATAGACACCGAAGCTTCCCTACGCCACGAAAGCACCCAAGTGTTGAAATGAATCTAATTCTCTGCAGCTATCGAAGACGTTAATCGCAATAAAATCTACTTTCATGAATTAAATTACAATGGTTACAAGATAACGGTGCAGTTAAAGAATTTATCTGAAAAGTAGAACGAATGTTTGTCTGTAAGTGTGTCTGTGAGACCGCAGACAAGGGGAAGACAAACAGAGCGGAAACTCAGCACAGATGCTCGCAACCTTGACATACGAAATGTTGTCAAAATAAGAAGTAAAGCTATAAAGTGACAATAAAGTACATAATTAATTGTTTCAATTGATTTTTTTTTGTAGTGTACACTTAAGCACAAATCAATATACCTATGCTCTTTATAATAACATTTTCCAAAAAGACTCAGGGATATTTTAAATACCTGTAAAATATTAAAATTAATATCTTAATTTCACTAGCACTGCCCTGACGATATCCAGTGTGACAGGTCACAGGAGGTATAGAGAGCTCGTTGCCACTTTTAATGAATAGTGAAACATTTCGTTTTTGATTCGTTCCTAAATACCTATACAGGGTGTAAGGAAAAGTATCATTAACCTTTAAACCACAGACTCTACCCATCAAACTGACCATCTTTTACTATGGGAGACAAACGATCAGACTAAAATAAAAAACAGCTGTCCCATACAATTGCGTCGAGTAGGTGTTGCAGTTTAGTATGGGACAGCTGACTTTTTTTTTCTCTGATCGTTTTGCTCCCATAGTAAAAGTTGTTCAGTTTGATGGGTAGAGTACGTTGTTTAAAGGTTAATGATACTTGTCCTAACACCCTGTATTGAAGGTACGCCTAAGAAGCGAAACCATTCTTTTAAAAAGTTTTCCTTGTATGTACATTCATCGGTTATGTCAGATAGAGGTAGCATTCTGAATACTAAAACATTAAAATAAAGCTTCTATCGTACTGTCGAGGTACGAGTATCTTGCTTAGAATACTAACTTTAGTTGATATTATAACCTAGGAGTTAGGTCAGCCAGGCAGAACACATTCGCAGCCGTGTGTCACAGGCTTTATTAGTGCAAATAGTAGAGTTCATCGAACTCGCAGAGTAAAAACTTAGTGTTAAACAGGAATGTTTACTTCAAGGGTTTAATCGTTTATTGTTGACTAACTTGTTTACTATTATTAGAATGTACAGTTTTTATGAGCAATTAACAATCTGCCCATAATATTAAATATGCTCACGACTATGTTACACGAGGGGTTAGGAAGAAATTCTAAATAGGTTTTAGTACATCACACCGAAAGTTAAATAATCGAACACCAATAAGTCGAGAAGGCATTATAAATAAATAATAATTAAATAACGCTCACTGGCACATACATTGTAATGATCCCAAACTAGCACTAAAGGCTTTTTATTATGGAAACCATACAACAACGGCACGCACATATAACATCCATTACCGAACTGGGATTCGAACCCAGGACCCTGGTTTGGCAGTCCGGCGTGGTAACCATTACACCAACCGGGTCGTCAATAATCAAAGGATACCCAAATATTACAAACTCTTTCCAGAGCGTGATAGGTAGTGAGCCCTTCGCCATTTTTGAAGGACAACCTCTACAATAAAACCCTCATACATAATTAAAGCATGAAGGTTTCCTCAAGATGTCTTTACTTATCAATCAATTAATTAGGTATAAAAAATTACTAAAATGCTTTATTATGAGATAGCCAAGTATTGTCCAATTTTTTTTTATAACAGGCTATTTCATGTATTGCATGCATGCATATGCTCACAACTATATTATCCGAAGGGGTTGTCAGAAAAATTCTGAAACCACAGAACATCCAGGTTTCACTAGTAGTACCGAAACTCTATCCAGTGTGACGGGGAGTGAGCCCGTCGCCACTTATGATGGACAGTGGGAAGGTACAATACATTAATCGAAATTGAGGCATGCAGATTTCCTTACGATGTTTTCCTTCACCGAAAAACCAGTGGTGTAACAAATCGTACATAAATTTCGAAAACTTATTGGTACGAGTCGGCCTGGACGGGGATCGAACCATCGCCTCCTGCACGGCAGGCAAGGTTGTTCGCCGCTGGACCACCACAGCTTTATATTCCACTTATTGAAGTTAATATAAAATATTAATATTATGTAGTTCAAGCGAAGTAAGTTTTGGGTGCGTGACAAATTTAGTGGTATTTCATTTCATCGTTCATTCCGTACTTTGGTTCCGGATAATAATAAAGTCAGAGGTCTATTCAAAAATAATCTAATAGAAAATTTTATTCTAACCTACCTCGCTGTAACTTCATTAGTGAAAGGAGGCCTTTGCTTGCCCTGCTGTGAGATCCCACAGGCTAAAATTGTTGGCTCGTAGGTACCTACTTATAACATTACATATACTTACTTTACAGTTTTTGAATTCGTCGCCAACGGGTAAACAATTACATTTTGTTCAATTAGGAATGTCCTGAGAAGTAAACCAATAATACACCTCTAATCAAAAATTAAGTCGATAGATATTGACAGTTGGTGTATCGTTTTGTAACTGTACCAGTTATCTTCGATCAAAATAAAATGAATGGATAGGCCTTACGCGAACATTTCAAACCAGAAAAGTGAAGCAAAACAAATGAAATTTTTACTTGTCACTTGTATGAAAGTGCCCTAGATTTGACAGATAATGGCGCTAGTTTGTATGTACCAAGTGCACCAGTAGTTTGCTTCAACTTACCGCGCTTTAGGCCTATCCATTCATTTTATTTTGATCGAAGCCAGTTATCCAATATTGCGGTACACATGTTGCGTTCTTAGATCTTTGTTTTGTTATGAAGTAAGATTTGAGGTTACCTTTTTGTTTACACCTTACGAAATGTCTAATGAAACAGTATATAGTTCGATATGCAATCACTATAATTACCACGTGCGTGCGACTTTTCGATCACTCTATGCTGCATTCCAAATAAGGACGACGAGATTTTCCGATTCCTATTTATTTATATAGCTTTCTGGCCACTTCTGATAAGCAAATATAATTTATTTATCAGAAAGATGAACTACCCAACATAATATCTTGTACGTTACTAAAGCTGTTCTAAGAATAAGTGAGAGTACCTAAGTGTTTCAAATCTCTGTTTTTGTGAGTAAAAAAATTTGATTAAAAAAGGCTTTAAATTTTCGTTGCTATTTGGAATGGAGTATAGCTCGCTCTCAATCGCAGATATGCGAAATGTCTTGTTTACTACGTCCGATACAACCTGAGAATTGATTCTGTATAATATTTCACTTATTATATAACATTAGAACATGTGTTGCTTAAACTTGGCTAGTTCTGGTTGCATGAGAACGCAATGTGCAATTTGCAATACTAATATTTGTTGCAATGATCTAATATAGCGTCTCTACTAAGTATTTGTGCATTCGTAAATTACAACATTATATTGTGAAAATATTTCAGAACGTGCCATGGTATTGTAACTCTACAGGAGATGAATGTTTGTATAATGAGTATATTGTGTTGGTTACATATAGCAGTTTGCTTTTCTTGTAGGTATATGTATGTGTAAGTAGTAAATTATGCTTACTTATATCCTACCTCTGCACTGGGTTCAATTTACAAAATTTTAAAAACGTAAAATATAACAACAGATATTTCGCATTTATAACATTAGCATACGGATTTGAAAACCAAACTAAACTATAAAATCACTATCACTACACAATATAATAATAATATAAATAATTTTAAGTTGGTCGCAGCTCCCATCCCGCCTCGTTCTATGTTTTGTATATATTTATTTACCATAGGTATACAACACGGCTAAAATAATACATCACATAAACCAAAACAACATGTCGTTCTGTTTGTCTGTATCTTTATGAACTATTATTAGAATATTAGTTGATAGGAACTAGAAATACGAACTACTTTTTTAAGCATGCAGTTGAAGCAAGAAGGCTAGCTTAATATCGTTCTATGTATTACTGTATACATAACCTTAGCATAAGAATTTATATTGTAATAGTCATTAAGTCGTGTTATGCTGTAGAGTTTCTGGCCGCATCTTCTCTACAGCGACAACACGCTCCGACGCGGTGGTAGCTTAAAAAAGAATTGACGTTTAATAAGTGTGCTTCAGGATCCTATATTGAATAAATGATTTTGAATTGAATTGAATTGTTCAGTGTTTATGTATGGAATTAAGTATATCAACAGTTTCTTCAACTTTCAACCACAAAAACACCTTGTTTTTAGGTGGTGAAGTGGTGAGTGGTCTATTTTATGCCGGAAACTACACGGTATATACGGTTCTTCTTAATATGCTGACACTTATTGAAAAATCAGCCGTCCCGTAATTTAGCTCGAGTAGGTTTGCAGTTTTTTATGGAACAGCAGATCTTTTTTTACGATTTCGATGTCGGTGGCGTAGAGAAAGTTGCTCACTGATGGTCTGGTCCTCTTAAAAAACTGTCAGCATATTAAGTTGGACCCTGTATTCTAGAAAGAAATCATTAAGTAGGTACAATAAAAATTTTACCAACGCATGTGTCAATGTGGTGTCGGCGCCTTAAGATTTGGACACTCATCTATGCAACTGATGAAACTTGGCCATACAAATTGAACATCATAATAGTTCATAATTACAGGTACTGTAGCAGCCTGGTCATTAGATAAATGTCTTTAATAATCAGCTGACTAATTTAACTGAAGGTGTGTTGACATGTTGGTCTATGTCCCAATATTTGTGAACGTACTTTTAACCTACATTTTGGGTACTTAATAACAGGGTTCGAAATTATGAAGATAATTATTTTCTTTGATAATTATCATGATAATTATCGGATAATTATAAGATAATTATCAGATAATTATCCAAGCTGATTCTTAGTTTCGAGAGGAGACTTTCTAACAAAAAGTTCTAAAATTGCTGTTTTTGCTTTAAAATTTTAATTACATGTTTAATACACTCGTATCCAGACCAAACAGCACCTAGTCTTTGAGATTATAGTTTCTCATCACAATGAATAATAAATAATTGAGAAAAACAACAGAAAATAGTGAAATACATGGCGTGACATTGCTAGCGCAAGCTTTTTGTGTTTCCAATCTATTTTATAAGTATCAAGATAATTATTATGATAATTATCGTGATAATTATCACTTCGAACCCTGCTTAATAACTTATATGATATATTTTTCATACGAAAAATGTCAAACGAGCTGCCAGATAAGCTAACAAGAACTTATTTAAAAGTGGTGAAACAAACCCTAAGAATTACATTTATTGTTTATTTATACATGCCATGTATAATATCTATTTTACTAATATTATAAATGCGAAAGTTTGTGACGATGTTTGGATGTTTGTTGCTCCATCACGCATAAACGGCTGTACGGATTTAGATGAAATTAGGATTGGTACTTTTTTAAAGTCAACACAGACTGAATCGCGGGCAACATCTTAGCTATAAGCATTAAATTAAATATAAATTAAAAAATAAATGACGATCTACATTTTGTAAGGCAAGTCCACTAATCACAACAAAAAAAATATACAGACTAGAGACGTGCTTGCCAAGAAATGAATGTTCGAAAATAATTTCTTATGAATGGGAAATTGGGGTGAAAGGTTAAATGCGAATAGAAAAATAAAAAAATGACAAAACTTAATTTAAAAAAAAAACTAACTGGGACAATCAGAACGAAAAATTAACTTTCATGATAATTATGTTTAGTGATGTTTATAGTAAGTATAGATCTACCTAAAAAAGTTTAACGATGTGAAATTCTGACGATTTTTAGTGAAATCGATCGGCCACACATGATAGATGAATTGAAAAGCGTTTGAATATTGGAGAAAGCAAGCCAACCTGTCAGTTTCTCAAGCAGCTAAGGGCGCGACCTAACGCCATTTAGGGATTTCTAGTGGATTGAACTGTGGCATGGAAGCACAAAACGCCCGATATGGAAACTACTTAATAAGAATGTACCGCGCACGATACATCCGGTGATCGGTATTGTGCCCGAGGGTAGGTATAACTAAACAAAGGATTGTAACGTTCCACTTCTACAATTTTTTTCATAATTTTTGTGTTTATCTCTTTACAATTTGAATTGAATATAATACACATAATAAAAAAAAGAGCGACGGTGGCGCGTTGCGGAGAGCTATGGGAACTCAATCTTAAGGCCCGGGTTCGAATCCGCACGGACCACCTTCCATTGTACCAATGAGTTTTTCTAACTTATGTACGTAATACCGACTGCTCTCAAACGGTGAAGGAAAACATCGTGAGGAAACCTGCATACGCTGAAGAAGAAATTCCGATGCGTATGTGAAGTCTACCAATCCGCATTGGGCACGCGTGGTGGACTAACGCCCATACACTCTCCCTGAGGGTAGGCCTGTGCCCTGCAGTGGGACGTTTTTAGGCTGTGATGATGATGATGATATTATTATATCTTAAACTAAGTCCCTACTCACATAAAATTACGAAACACACAATGAAAATAATATAGGTACCTTTTTAAGAGGATGGTCAGACCGTCAAACTGAACAACTTTCTTTAAGGCACCAAAATCGAAATCACGAAAAAAATACAGCTGTTCCATACAAAACTGCAAACCTACTCGAGCCAAATGTAGGTATGGAACAGCACTATTTTTCGATTTTGGTGCCATAGAGAAAGTTGTTCAATTTGACGGTCTGATCATCCCCTTGAAAAAGAGTCAGCATATTAAGAAGGACCCTGAATAATAGCATAAGATAAATTGCAAAATTAATAAAAAAAAATATTTTCGACTGATCATTATTTTGTTTTGGAGGTTGTTGGTTCTTTCTTGAGGTAATGAAATATTAAAGTAGATAAAGCCAAGTCGTTGATTTGAAGCCTGGTAAAACTTTAGAGCTTGGTTTAGACCATCGTACCTACCTACATATCAGCTATACCATTGCACAAACACTCATCAGCTGTTCCATAGAACTTCAACGCCCACTCAACCTAAATATTACATGGAACAGCAGATTTTTCATTATTTGAATTAGATAGGTAAGTACTTATTGATAAAATCAATTGGTCAATTCGTATCTTGTTTAGTGTGCTAACCCGTTTAAGCAATTCGATATGAGAAAACAGCACTACACGCTGTAAATCTAGGTCCTTTCCTACATTAGTAAAGTGGGCAGCTCAATCAGATGTGCTGCATCGGGTGTTACATAAACGTATGCAATAGAACTGAGTTACAACATAATTTGCGTTCTATTAATCTTTATGATTTGTTTTATTGTGATTTGTCTGTTCGAACAAAATGTTTGTAAACTCTGTATAAGTGAAGGAGTCTATGACCCAAGATGCTACCCAGAGAGACGCCACGTAGAAACATGTGGTTATTGTGAAATGTACAAATTACTTTTACAACATTTGTGTAATTCGGTATTTACATGCAAATTTAAACCCTAATTATCATTTCGTGTTCCACCGCAAGTTAAGGTAAAACATCACAAGTCGAGTTACAAAATAAATAAACTCGAAACATCGTCACTTTTAAGTACACGGAAGGCTAAGATAAAGTATATTGACTAGATCGAGCCTCAAGCTTCGACCGTATAAAACAAAAGTGGCCAACTCTCTTAGGTTGGTGTGCTTGAGGCGTGATACAACTTATCTGTGTACGTGTATTGCCGACACAGTTTATCGCCCTAGAGTCCAGACTAAGGTGATATTTTTTTTGACGCGATCGTAGCTTCGACCTTGACATATAACTTGACTATTCTATCTTGACATATAACTTATCAAAGACTGGTGAAGGGTACAAGTGGAACAACCCTTATAACTACTTACCTACCACAAAAAAAGGTGAAAAGGACTACATCTCACTTAATTTCCTGGGCCTAGTGCATCTGAAATAAGTTGTCCTTTCCCCTGTCAGAGTATATTCAAGCCGCGTCAATCAACAAAAAGTGTTTTTTAAATTACAAAATTGAAATATACAGCTTTTAGTTTTCAGCTTAAAATTATATTCCTATTTGTGTTTTATGAAACACATTCCACGACCCGTGCGTGATGTACCACTTAAGACGTAAAAAGCAAAAAAACTGTTACCTACACGAATCGTATGGAGAGTTTTAGTAGCTAACCTTAGTAGCTACTCTCAACAGTTGCGTACGTCCTACTATAGACCCTCACGTAATCGCCTACTAGGGCATCATGCGCATTCTAATCTATTGAAAGCGCCTGCATTCTGCAACACATTGTATGCACCGAGTGGTATCTACTAGTCGCCAACTCTTGAGAAATGTTACTTCGCCTCTCATTAATATCTAATTAGGCGCATGCATGACTTAATCCAGGCACTTCCTATAGTGATGTCATGTCATACATAACTTTGTGATTTCGGTTTAAACGGTTATTATGGCCTATAACATGTGCGTTCTAATACATGACATTAAAGGGCGTTGTGCAATGGATCTTATGACCTCCACGCACGGTCGTATTTACCCTGGTTTTACTTCCGGAATTAACTATCTTATAGTTTAAATAATGTTTAGTTAAATAATAGTAATCTCGTTAGCGGTATTTGTTTTACTTGTAAATAGTTTGTTTGTTGTTTTTGATCTAACAAAGGACGTTTCATAAGGTCATCGTAAGAGGACGTCATATTCATGATTTAATAGAAGTTGGTAAGCGATATATTGGTCAATGTAGAATCATAGAGAACTAGGGTATGCGAAAATTCATGGTCAATGAATAGAAGGTACCCTATATGTATTGGTATACCTTCATTGTGTAAAAGTAACTAATTCAGTAGCTGAGGCCAATAATTTGCTGGCAAAATCTATCATATTATATTTAGATCGATTATGATTGTATCATCATCATCAGCCTATAAAGGGTGTAAGGAAAAGTATCATTAACCTTTAAACCACATACTCACCCATCAAACTGAACAACTTTTACTATGGGCGCAAAGCTGTCAGCGCAAAAAAAAAATCTACTGTTCCATACTAAACTGCAATAGCCACTCGACTAAAATGTATGAGATAGCAGGTATTTTTTTGCTCTGACTGGTTAGCTTCCATAGTAAAAGTTGTTTAGTTTGATGGGTAGAGTATGTGGTTTAAAGGTTAATGATACTTTTCCTTACACCCTGTATACGTGATACGTACGTCCCACTGCAGGGCACAGGGCACACCCCTCGGGAGATTTCGGGACATTTTTTGGAAAAAAAAATGTGATTGTGAATGAAAAAATACCTTTTAATAGTCAATAGTCCTAATACTCAATAACTGATGGATCAAAAAAAGGATAATCACAAGTACCTAAAGGTTTCAATCTTTTACTCATGGCTTTTGTGAGAGAAAAGCTCGTGAGAGTTCAAATAAGTTTGAAAAACACTGCTCTCTACACCATAAGGATGTTCAAATAAAACACAGGTTAGCTTAACTGCATAATATTAAAATAAAAAAGTAATAATTATCCAAGAGTGATCATATTGTCGGTGGTCTCGGCGTGTAGCTGGTGGGTGCCGGTGGTGGACGCTGGCACCTCGTGGTGGGGACCCACCAGGCAGTGCTGTAGCGAACAGTTCTGATCTACGGTGGCTCCCGTGTAGATTATGCTGTCTTGGAGCACGCATCTGAGGGTGAAAAGGTTCTTAATAGATTTAAAAATTTTAAAACTATCAGCCTATACAGGGTGAAATGATATCAGTAGCATCCTTTTAAACTAAGAGTCTACCCATCAAACTGAACAACTTTTACTATGAGAGCAAACCAATCGGAGCAACAAAAAAATCTGCTGTCCCATACTAAACTGCACCCGCCGCCGCTGCCTACGGGACTCAAATGTATGGGACGGCAGATTTTTTTTTGCTCCGATTGGTTTGCTCCCATAATAAAAGTTGTTCAGTTTGATGGGTAGACTCTTGGTTTAAAAGGATGCTAATGATATCAATTTCACCCTATATAACTGCAGAAGTCACGAATGAAAAAAGTGTTCCAATCCCTATTATGTCAAAGTTACGATTTTATTGAAAGAAGACTGGAAATGTAGCTCCTTTTTGAGGTGGATGCTTAGGGAGGAATATATCAAAATTCCCTATGGAGTAAAAATTTAGACACGGGCTAGTATTTGGGTATTTTAATATTTGCATTGTCATTTGCAACAAAATATTAATACCTAATTAATATAAATTGTACATCCTTACCTGTTTACTTAGTTATGGTACTTTCAGGTCGAATTTTTCAGTCAGTCGACCCAAATATTTCACAAAGTTACAATGTTCTTCTTCGTAAAATGCTGATAAATTTTACAGCAGAATTCTAGATTCAATTTACAGCGTAATCTTGAGGCAGCTGAACTGTTAACACCACTTACAGTACAGGGCGTAGCACCCTCAATCGACGGAATTGCATGAATGTGAATGAGGCTAAAGAGGTGTGTGAGCATCGTAGTGTGTGGCGGTTCGTAGTCTCTGCCTACGCCCATAGGTACGCCAAGAGTTTATGTATGTTTATCGCTTGTATTTTTTAAAAAAATTTTTACTGACTCTTGCTTTCCACAGCATTTCCGTCAAGTAGTTTGTGGTTGTAGTTGAGAAGAGATTGTAGGGCCTCGTGGCAAGCTCTAACGCAAACTGCGCGAACACAAAGCAAATGATCGAACAGATCGCGGCATAGCTTGCAATGTGACTCACTTCCTTGTTTATTTTTACTCCACAAGAGTAAAATTAGAATTAGTTATGTATGTATTGGTACATAACAGACAACAAAAAGTACATGGAGTACATATGTGGAGCACAAAAAGTCTGGGACGTACCTTTATCTCATTCCAGGCAGTTTATAAAAATTCGTTAGACTGTTTGTCACCTGCCTAGTAAATAAAGATATTAAAATTTAAACTTACCCTTCTTTAACAGTAACATTATTCATCAATATACAATTTGTGAGTCGGACTTTGTTCTCTATCGTACAATTAGCTCCAATGAAACTGTTCTTGATGGAGGTCTTCTCATTGACCAGACTCTTGTCTCCGACGGTGCTGAGCTCATCTATCTGTCTCGTTTTCACTTCACTGCCCGGATGGAATCTTTCTGACAGAGGTGATCCTGTTAGCTCTTCCCATTTCGTTATTATCTGGAATAAAATAAAATTCCTAGAATGTTTTACAATTAAACATAATTAAACAATGTTTGAGATTTTATTTCTCGAAATCACTAAGTAAAAAAAATATTGTTTGTGAGTTAAATTTTAGAAAACAACATACATATATAAACTCACGACTATAATTCCTTTCGGGGTGGTCAGAAGGTTTGCTACATCTACCACCTACATTTTTAAGCATGCAGTTGTAGCAACGCTCATTTTTAGCATATTAAAGGTTTCAAGATGGAATGATGGTGTCCAGTGGTGACAGAGGGCTAGCATTTTGCCCACAAAAACACTGCACAAGAAACCTTATCCCTTAGTCGACTCGAACGACACCCACGGGAAGAGCATCTATCATAAATAGAGCCTAATTAACATTTACAAAAGAAAATGTAGTAATTTACCTTACTATTAGCCAAATAAAATGAAGAAAGTGTATTGACTCTGATACCAAACATATTCTTATCAGGTATGTGTGCGTAACATCTCAATAGATCATTGTAATAAACACCCTTGCTGCCCAGCTTATGATCATTGTACGCAGACATCTCTCTGATCTTTCTCTCATATCCATGTTCGGTAGCGTAGTCATAGATATCCTTTGTGATTTCTACATTCTTCTCTGACATACCTTTCTTCTCGGCAGGATTTTTAGGCTTCGACAGCTGCTTTTTGACGATGTGAGGTACAAGTTCACCTTTGAGAGACGTGTATTTATCAGTTTCCACAAGGTAATTAACAACCCATTTTTTCATTACGTAAACATGAGCATCAAGCATTCTACTATACATGCTGATGGTGTTGAATTTCTTCAGCAAAATTCTAGGTATTGTTACGTTTTCTTCAAAGTCGCTAGCGCTGGCAAGAAATACAAGTCTTTGAGTTTCTTTGTCTATGCAGACTAAGTCTCTGTCAGGTTTAGCTTTACTTTTGAGTCCTGGAAGCTCGATCCACTCCTCCGGACCATTGTTAAAGAACAGTGTTGTCAATGCTGCGTCATGTTTACGATACAGGTTAAGTACCTCATTGAGATTAACATTAGTTATCAGGTCTCCTGAAACTACGACCAGGTCTGTAGTCACTCGACTGCTGATATGATGCAAGGAGTTTGCCGTACCCCAGTCTTCCTCAGAAGGAATACATATGAGTTCATACTTTATTTTTAACGGGCACTTTTCTAATGCATTCAGTATGTTTGACTTATCTTCGTCGAGGACGACAACCATAGTTTCTGAAAACAAAAGACAACTTGTTAGTTATTTATTATTATTCGTATGGCTGTCCATTCATGCAGAGATAACAAATTTAAGCAAGTGCCATGGTGGTTCATTAAAATAGAATAAAGTACATAATTAATAGGTCAATAAATATTGTAGGCAATTGTCACACTATGGGAATAGAGCATTGTATGAGACTGTTATCAAAGAGTTGTTGTCGCGCTTGGTAGAGGTGTACGGTGACCAAAGGGCTGGCGCGTACCTCGGGCAATGAATATCCATTGCCATCCAAAGAGGTAATGCCGCCAGCGTCCTGGGCACCCTCCCGCAGGACAAAGGCCTTGAGCATGTCTTCTGTTTAGTGTAAGTTAAACGGAAGTCGTGCTCGATATAGTGGCTCATTTCATCTTTGCCTTTTTTTTAACCATTTTTATTTTTAATCTTAGCCATATTTAGCCATAAGTTGTATTTATAATGTTGTCAATATCAACTTAACTTAAGTTCTCATTAATAAACGACTGTTACCCTAATCAAAGATCTAGACATTTATTACTAGATTGAAGAAAAAAATTTTAGTTCATACAGACTATTAGGGTCAGCGCAAACCTAGCAGATAGATAATTAACTTAATGTCACTCGAAATAGAGTTGAAAATAGCGAGCAGGAACACTTGCACGCTATTTTAAAATCTATCTCAATAGTCATAGAGTTAATTATCAATTGATGAATGAAAACTGCCCGAACAGTTCACCGCTAGGTGTGCGCTGACGCTTAGGTACTGATGCAATTTATTCACTTTTGAAATGTCATGTTCCTATTTACCTATATTTATCTATCAAGAAATATTATTTTAAATTCCATATTATTTACAATAATTATGATAAAACTATAGGTACCTTGAAATCCAACCTTCTCCAACAAGTTTAGCGAGTACCACAGCACTGGATAGGGTCCCACAGGAAGCAAGCATTTCGACACAGTCCCGCCGACGTCCGGCATCCGGGAGCCCCTCCCGGCAGCCAGCACCACCGCTTGGAACTCTAGTATCTTGTGCATTGTCACCTATAATGCAACGTTTCATAGAATTTGTTAAAAAACCAAAACTGAGAGGTTATCTTTGTCTTTTTGCTTTACAATTACCTAGGGCTAACTGTTAATATTAGAAAATTAAACACAGAAAAATGGATAAGTAATTGATAAGTTTCAGTAACTTTTGCTTTTATTAAAAGGTTTAATGGTTTAATTAATCCATTTCACAATTTTCACAAATTATAGCCAAGACTGAATTGACAGTTGACATTGACAATGACAAATTGTCATGTAATTTTTTTTAACAATTTGACTTTGACATAAGAGTTTGGCTTATCCGTATCCGAAAAGGTAATGGTGAGTTTGGCTGTCATATAAATACAACGGAAGCATACGTGATTCGATTCGTTGAATCCTTCGATCAAAATAAAATGAATGGATAGGCCTAAAGCGCGGTAAGTTGAAGCAAACTACTGGTGCACTTGGTACATACAAACTAGCGCCATTATCTGTCAAATCTAGGGCACTTTCATACAAGTGACAAGTAAAAATTTCATTTGTTTTGCCTCATTTTTCTGGTTTGAAATGTTCGCTTAAGGCCTATCCATTCATTTTATTTTGATCGAAGGTTGAATCGTATCAAGAAGTTTGGAAATGTAGATCCATGAATCATATCAATATAACATTCGTGAGGACTCTTAAGGCGTGTCTATAGCGCTTGTTTTTCATACAAAAACTTGAAACAAAATAGCGTCGCTCCATACAATTTCATTTAAAAACAAGATAGCAGATGACAAAAAGTGAACTATGTTTTATTTTCTTCATGAAAAACATGTGCTCTAGACGCGCCTTAAGATATTCCGTGCTTGAGGTCATTGCATGGTGGTGTAAAGGTGCGTTACCTGTGCCACCGAAAAATGTGTGGTCAATACAATGTTTGCCACGGAATATCTAAACCACAGCATAACTCCATATTAGTCCTCACAGTACGGCAACGGATGTACGCACGGCGACAGATCAATCTACCCATAGTTGGACCTTAAGCCTAGGAACACAGAGTTCAACTATGGGTAGGTTGATCTGTCGCCGTGTGTACTTGCGCAGAGCAACGGTGGGGGTCTTGCGGAGAAGCGGGCGGCGTGGATTTTCCCAAGATCTATGTGAAGATTTTGTGATCGACTGCGCATGACTAAGTACCGGCGCGGCGGCGGGGCGCGGCGTATTACGATCGTTGCCATACTGTAAGAAAGAATAGTTATGCTGTGGTTTTACTATGGGAGCAAAGATGATATAGCAAAAAAAAATCTGTTCATACCTCAGATTAATTAATACGTTCATACTAAACTGCAGTTTTGTGAGAATGAGCGTTTTTCTTTTCTTTTCTGTTGTTGTTGTTATATTTATCCTTGCGGAAAGGCAAAGGGAACATAGCCCATGCAGCCAAGTCTGATTTTGTCTTTTCTTATAAATTCATTATCCAAGGCACTGTGTGCCTGGTCTGTTTTATGTTTATTATAATGTTTCCTTCTTGTCTTCTTCATAATTCAAGTAAATTGTCATTTTTCTGCAGTATTGTCATATTCTGAATTATATCCAAGATCGTGTTTCTAGTGTCCGATGTCTTATAAAAGGCAATATGTGCCTGATCTGTGTTAAAATTTCAATTTTTCCTAGTCTTCGTATTTCAAGTTAATTTTCATTTTTCCGTAATAATGTCATTTCTGTGGTTTTCGTCATTTCCTTGTGTCATTTTCCGAGATCAAGTTTCTATTTTCCGATGTCTTCATTAAGTTTTCAATATTGACAGGAATCCGTAGTCTTTAGCAGTTTATCGTTTATCGTAACTTAAACCTAACACATTGAAATGCGAGGGTGGTGCACACATTGCAATGTTTAAGGAAATTTTACGCGGGGATATCAATCCGAATCGAACGGTCGCGCCTTACTTTATTTCTCACTTTTACTATATTGTTCTCGATTAAAGGCACATTATTATACTAATTCCACCACATTATCACAACAATAGCCACGAAAAACTAATTTAGAAAATTAAGAAACAAAGTCCGCCCGTTTCGTCTTGTTTCCCGCGCAAAACCCCTCTTTTCTTTTCTTTTTCGTTCCTAAAAAACTCGACAGATGACATGCTTATCGCTCCATAAAGACGTTCGCGAGATCACGTCAAAACCATGTCAAGACTGTGCCTGCCTTTTTTGTAAAGGACAAGGGATCGAGCCCATACAACCATGTCTGAAAATTTTCTATTAAAATGATTTGTAAATAATTCGAATATTCCGTCAAAATATGCGTTGGCATGTTTTTGATCATCTTTTCCCTCTTTGCTAATTTAAAGAAACACTTTTTGAAATTTTGACGTTTATTCGCACGGACCGTAGCGCCATCTATATCGACCCCTAGAAAACAAAAAAAAAAGCTCATTGCAGTTTTTCTTGATGACTCTACATTCTTTTCAAAATTTGTGAATGCGGATGCAAAATGCTCCAAAAGTCAGGGTTAGTCTCCTAAGAACGTTTTCTTGTAGCTGTAATGCATCTGGTAGCTGCCCTTTGTGTCCCATCTTAACTTTCCACCCTTTATACCTAGTCGGGCTTCAGCTTCCGTTATGATTTTCATTGTAAGTAAGTACTGCTCGAAAGCATGCATCGTATACTACGAATAAAGAAATAATTGTATAGCATCAGATTGTATACCTACTCCAGCACTCGTAGTATGCTACACGTGATACGGCGGTATCACACCTTAGTTCTCTTTCTATTTGCGTGCGAACGAACGAGATAAAAGATTTGATACAGCCGTATCACGTGTAGCATAACTACGAGTGCTGTAATCAGCCGTGATACGGTAAAAGGCGGCTAAGTTGTATGAGACTCCATATCACTTAGCCGCCTTTTACCGTATCAGGGCAGTAATTTAGGAGTTAGAGTGAGTAAGTGAGAGGGGGAGTGGGGGGGGGGGGGGGGGGGGCTTGTGCCCTGCAGTGGGATGTATGTAGGCTATGACGTCGAAGATGAATGTAACTTTTATTTCTGTAAAATTATAAGTTTATTAATCGAAAAATTACAGAAAGTTTAGTAAGAAACGTGGCGTTGTCAACTTGATCCTTCCTGTCGGCACGAAGACATAGATGGAGCCACCTACTCCACCGGTGGTTCTGGAGGCCTGTCTTGTCCGTCGCCGTCGTGCTCACACGAACAGTACCACGGATTCGCAGACTCGTCCTCTTCCTCATGCTCGTCTCCCTTTGTCATAGACTTTATTGATGATCTAGGTGTCTTGGGGCGGTTACATGGTAAGCAAGGCTTCTGAGTGTGCGTCACGTTTGCCTTTGAGATTTGAAAAATTTAAATTAAACTAACATTCCATTATTTTACCGCTTATGATACTAAAATGAATGCCATTGTCATCATCATAACCTGTACGTCTAGCATGATTTCTCTACCTGCGCGCGACGCGCCTTCGCTGCATACAAAATAACCTGTTCTTGCGCTTTTCGAGAAAAGAGACACCGTTGCAAGAATGCTTGAAGCCAGAGAGTAGAATTTTTGATATTATGACTACTCCCAACTCAATCTCTGAGTACGTAATATTTTTTCTGAAATTCTATTCAAGTGGTGGTTTTGATTATAAAATATTCCAATATTTATTTATTCGAAGGTATGGGACAGCTGATATTTCTTTCGCAGTTTCGATGTGGGTCCCATAGAAAAATCTGATCATCCCATTAAAATTGTTTTATCAAATTTTGTTAGACCTTATATTTACTTAATTAAACTAGGTAACTATATTGATGTCTATCGTTTTTCAATTCAATTCATTAACAATGTTTCAATGTTTTTAGGGTTCGTGTAGCGTAAAAAGTTGCATTACCTACTATAAGGGGTGATTGTACCTACCCATGATATTGAACAAGTTTCCAAAAGGAACAAAAGAAATTCGCATAAAAATGCGTGCAATCATAATTCACAATAAGTCCATTTCATAGTGATTTTATCATAATCGCTGTGCTTCACAGGTGAACTGGCGATCGCAATTATGATAATATGATGGTATGATGATGATGGTAGTACCTACACAAGGAAATGCGACTAATTATTCTTTGCTAGACTTTTAGTCGCCTAGCCTAGTGCGAGACGACGACTACGTACGACTCCCGTACCTACTGATGGGGTGGTCCTATTCTAGACCAGCATGGGTAGCATAGCAGCGTGATATAGCGCTATCACACCTTCGCTCTCTTTCTATTTGCGCGCGAACGAACGAGATAAAAGACGTGATACAGCCGTATCACGTGTAGCATACTACGGCTTCAGTGATAGCGCTGTATCACGGTGGCATGCTACCCATGCAGGACTTTAATATGCAGTAAGGTTCAGGTAAATCGAAATACGTACGTCATCGCCCGCGCCGACACCCGGATCGTTTATAACACGGTGCTGGAAGAACTCGCAGTCAGACTCGCGCTCCAAAGTGTTGGGCGGTCCACCACAATACTTCGAACATGTGAATACATGGGACCTGCAAAAAAAGTTTCTATTTGGTGCGTTGAAATTAAGACGCTGTTATACCGTCGAGGCCGTTTTTTGAACAAGAACGAAAGTGTTTTAAACTGTGTTTTAAAGTCTGAAATTAAATTATGTCTTATTTAAGGATCGGGCGGATGGGCGACTGTTCTCAATTACACGATTAGATTAAGTTTACTCGATAGAAAAAAAAACCAAAGTTACACCTTTTTGTTATGTTTTTTCAATACTATGATTAAACTGCTGATATTTAACTTTTTATTCTTATACTTAACTAAATACATTAAATATTTCTAGTGAACTCAGGAGAAGAAAAACACGTTTTTTTGCGATCCTGCTTTCAATTGGAGCGGGATGGCTAATTGTAAAGTTATGCTTGCAAGAAAGAGACGCTTGCACTGGGATAACCTAGCCTTAAATTGAATAGTGATAAAATCAGAGTGAAGGTCAACATTATACTACCCTACGGGTAGGGGAATATAGCCGTGAGCATATGCTTATACTTATGCTTAAATGCAAATACGTCATTGAGACCTGCACGTAATGGTGACTGTTGGTGACACTTAACATTATGTTCTAATTGAATAACTAGACGTAAATCACTGACTACAAGTAAGTACCTTGGATCTCTTGGGTGAGGTAGTGGCATACCAGGATAACAAATCCTGTGGTCTCCAAATCGACTAGGATTCTTAGATTGTATAGATGTCGGTAAAGGTGGTGGTAGTATTAGATTTAATATAGGTTCTTCCATTCCCGGATTATCGCAGGAGAGGCAAGGATCATTACGGAATATGTCCTTAACAATATTGTGAGGTTTAACGTCTCCAAGTATTTCACTCATATACTGAAGTCTGGCCTTCAGCTTTTGCAGGTTGTTGTTCACGTCAGTGTGGAATGTTTCCACTTGCACTTTTTCCACTCTTTCCATGAATTGTCTGGTCAGCTCGTTTATAGCTTTCTGGAAAACAATAATTATTTTCAGCCTGCATAGCCTATAGGTATGCAGCATAGGATGCTATTACCTTTTCTGTGGCATAGGTCCCACTGCAGGTCACTGGCGTCCTTGGTGATATTCGCGGTCATGATGTGAGGCCAATGAGGATAGGCGAAGGCTAGGTTAGCAGTAAACTTGTTGTCAAAGTAATTCTAGCCTCTTCTATCCGACATCAATTTTATTGTGACACTCGATATGAAATACTAATCTTTTAGCTTCGGAGACTATTTAGAGTAATCTGTAGTTATATGAAAACTTCGAAACTTGAAAGTTCTAAGGTGTTCTACTCGTAGGTACTACTTACTTGCCATGTTAACTCGGTGTGGTTAATTTTGTCATAAGTGTCGACGATTCGTTTCTCCATTTCACCGTGCACGGCGTTAAACTGGTAAAGAAATACCATGCCATTCAATGTAGCCAAGTCAGTTTTGACAGATAATGCTTCGGCTAATTCATAGCGGTTACATTTTGCTTCCTTAAGATCAGATATGTCTTTCACTAGTCCCTTAAATTAAATAATTATCAAAGTTTAAATTTCAGTAAAAGTATCTTAGATGGTTCGGTCACGTAGAGAGAATTAATGAAAGAAGACAATGAAATATGTCAAGCAAAGGTGAGCGGAAGTGTTGGGAGAGGCCGTCCGAGGAAAAGATACCATGATCAAATCAATGATCTTTTCCGAAAAGGACAAGTGCACCCTCAATCGACGCAAGTGCATGAAAAGATGTATGAATGTGAATAAAGCTAAAGAAGCCTTGTCAGAGTCGTAGCTTAGCGTCCATATGGGCTCTGCCTATCCATTGACGTGAGCTCATACATGTGTGTGTGTATGTATGTATGTAGAGTTAAGTACTGTCACAAGAGTGAATGACGTACAACCATATGATATGCAATAAATATAGAATAAGTATTATGAATTAAGTATTAAGAGTTAGGTACTTTGATTTCCATGGAGGTAAAGTCTTGATCTTTGTTTAATTCTTTTTGACTAGCATCCGTGGTCTCAAGATCCACTTTCAGATTGGTAAACTTTAAATTCAGTTCAGCGATAGCTGCAACATATTCAATTTTTCAACTCATCATTCTACTGCTTGCATAAACAACATTATTTGAAATAGTAGCAAATTTTCTGACCATCCTGACGAGGATTATGGTCGTGTGTTTATTTGTGTATGTAACAGTTCGAAAACGATACCTTCTGCATCACTGGTTTGATTGGCTATAGCTTCAACCATGTTGTCTAATCCAGATTCCAAAACATGCTGCATTTGAGTCAGTTCGTCTTGGTAATCGGTCATCTAAAATAATGTGATACCTAGTATTAAAGCCTGACCATAAATATAAAAAACCTCGCCAATCTCGCCATGTTGCGGAAAATTATTAGAACTAATTTTTGTACTTGGAACACTGTCATTAAAGGTTAATGTCGATTGCAGCGCCCCCAATCCAGGTTTTTATATTTCTGGTCAGGCTTTACTATGATTCATTAGTAAGTATATAATATATATAATAACCTTTGATTATTATATCTAAGTTTATCAAGATACTGACCTGTGTGGATAGAGTCATATCTAAGTTATTTACTTTATCGGCATAGTCTAAAACAACTTTTTCAATATCCATCATTTGTGAAGTAAGTTCTTCTAATGCCTTTGTTACCTGTACATCTACGAAAAATCAAAATACGAGTCAAGTTTAATAGGTAGGTAAGATTTGGACAACATCATTTACAAGTAGATACATACCTATAACGCGGATTTCCTCCACCGCACGAGTGGTGATTTTTTGACAATTCAGGTCTGCATTAGCAATTTTTTTTGTGTATTCTTTATAGATTTCCGCCATGGCCACACTAAATAAGAATTATGCGTGTTATAATTGGCGCCAGAATTATAATTATAAAATTCAGCTGATTCGGTATCTGAGGCGATGAGGCATCTGAGGAATGAAATACCGACTTACTCCAATTCTTCATGAGTGACTTGATCCGAGGTGTCAATGGAAGGATCGATCTTCAGCTGGTGTTGATACTCGGTTGTACTCGTAGGTTGGTCTGTTCGTTTCTCGAACTTGCTGGGTAGCTTCTGGGCAGCCACGCTGGCGCTGGCGCTACTTGGTTTAGCGACGGTGGGCGATTCTAAAACCTCTGCGTCAAGGTTTACTTTCTGATGGAATAAATACTTAAAGTATTATTTCGAAATCGAAAAAAAAAACCTTTTACATATGTAATGAATTAACTTTTAACCACTTTCTTTTTACACTTCTGTTTCAGTTTTGTTTAAAAATACCTTTTACATTACGATGACCTGTAATCTATACATAAGTATAATAAAATTGTAGATTTACCTCTAATCACGGCGACACATCAAGCTAGGAATAACAGGCCGCGCGACGTTAGACGTTACTCTACCTAGGCGCAGTCAGCGTATGTAGGTACATTCATACATTCAGTGTACATAGGACATATTTGCAAAAAAATTCATTGTGGGTGTTTAATAATGGAATATATTAAGACAAGAATTTAGAATTTTAGTTTCTTTGTTTGTTTTTGCAAGCATCACTTACTGCTGAACCGATTTGGATCATAGTGTAGTTTCATATTTTGATCTAAGGTTTTCACAGAAGCAGGCTTTTTTTTATCGCAATCCGTCAATCAAAAGTTATAAATATTTAAAGTCAGTGGTCTGCGCTTACGGAGTCGCGGGTGCCGCTAGTATACAGGGTGTTAGGGCACAGAGGATTATATTGTACAGAGTTACAGCTTCAAACAAGCTCGCAAAAGCGGCGCATCACTACATGCGCAGTATGATTGTGTGCGTGTTCACCTACGGGGCTCACGAACGAGGCCGAGGGGACACTTTGGCTGTGCTTCGGGTGGTTACGGCGTAACGAGGGTGCGAATTTAATTTATGAGATATTGTTCATTCTTCCTTTCGGAAAGAGATTGGAGCCACTGACCTCTGTTAATATTAATATGTCTACGGATTATTTTCTTTTTGATCGTCACTGTCATTGTAGAACGTCATGTCATGTGAATTTAATGTGTGAGATATTATTATCGTTCATTTTACTCGAGCTATTAAAGTAATTTAATAATATTAAACGAAATGGTTAATTATTGCACTGTGTGCTTTAATAATACGAGGAGGAACACAAACATCTCCTTCATATACCTACCCCAAAGATCGTGACAGTGACAGGTCAGGTAAGTCAATTTTTGAGTCTAGCATTTTTCAAAGTGGACAACTCGCCTCCGAATTTTAGAGGGCGAGTTGTCACCCAAGCCGTAAAGCGGCGGATCGGGCGGCAACGTTTTTTTAATTTAAACTCATTTTATTCAACTGAATAACAAATAATAAATAACACAACAAACAACAATATACCTACATATTATAAAACATTAGGTATCCTTCATACTTCAATTAAATTTATTTCCTTTTAGACAGCCCTACAAGAATAGGCTAATGTAATCGAAGCTCCCATGAAGCTGTTGCTCTGTACCAATGAGCGTACAGAGCAACAGCTTCATGGGAGCTTCGATATCATTGCTCTGTACCAATGAGCTTCTCTGTACAATATAATCCTCTGTGGTTAGGGTTAACAGTTGTATTACTTGACCAATTACCATTACCCATGATATCACTGAGCAAGTAATCACTACGTTTTACATGATATCATGGGAACGATCACCCCTTGAATTACTGAAACTGTTTACACTAACACCCTGTAGTGTTAACAATAATGTGTTAACAATTTCGTCATAGTATCGTAAACGTTATACTTCCTTGTTAATACAAGGAATGACAGACAATGCCCTGAATATACAGGGTGAAATTGATATCATTAGCATCCTTTTAAACTAAGAGTCTACCCATCAAACTGAACAACTTTTACTATGGGAGCAAACGCATCGAAGCAAAAAAAAATCTGCTTGCCCATACATTTGAGTCATGTAGGCAGGGTGACATGTAGCCTGAGTGTAGCCACACAGCGGCGGTGGGTGCAGTTTAGTATGGGACGGCAGAATTTTTTTTTGCTCCGGTTTTTTTGCTCCCATAGTAAAAGTTGTTCAGTTTGATGGGTCAACTCTTAGTAGGGATGCTTATGATATCAATTTCACCCTGTAGTGTAGTCAGTTATAGAAAATAATACTAGTATAGCTCCTAAATAATGGGAAATGGGCAAAAGAATAATAATGATGATGATCACCATCATCATGATGATGATGGTTTTAGAAAATACTTTATGTTTTACTAGAAAATGCTGTTGAAAACCTATGCATGAAAATGTGTGCCATGGTCATAGAGGTTCTCTTTCCTATATCGCCTTGGTTGTACTTACACCAAGCGAATCTACATCTTCATTCTTATTCTTCAACTCTGCCTCTGGTCCTCCTTGGTATTTTCCTGGACCTCCTTTTATCATTTGATCGAATATTATTTGTACTAGTTGCAGAAGTTTTTGTAACTCCATCTCTGCTATTTCTAAACGAGCGGAAAGTTGTAATGCTCCTGTGCCGTCACTCATGGAAGCACTCTTACGAAGAATATCCATAAACACAGGATTGTCTGTAAAGCCTGGTATATGAACATTGCCGAATGTAGATTGGAGCTGGATCACAGATTTCACCAGCTTGTCAAATTGCTCTGCAGTCACCACGGTCGATGGTCGAATAGTAGGCGCGCGACTTGCTGAACTCGCCTCACCTGCAGATTAAACTTAAAAAATATATCTAAACTTATAGGCAGTAAAATTTTATTTCTCCCCTTCGGACAGAAAGCGTCAATTTTCGTCCCGCTGCGCTGAACGAAGTTGCCACTTTCCGCCTCCGTCGAGGAGAAAAAATAGTAAACTAACCTGCACAGCTAGCATATGCCAGCCACGACAAAGCGTTTAAACGAAAAAAACGTCGTGCGCGCTCTTTCTGGCATACGTAAAATAATAAGGATGGAGGTACATCTCGATTTTTATCGTTTTCTCGGGGGTGGCATGCGAGCCCACCCTGCTGGGCAGTAAATAAGAAAGCCTCAGATCACATATTTGTTGACCTTTAGTATTCTAACCTCAGGCAGTAAATAAGAAAGCCTCAGATCACATATTTCTTAACCCGTTAAAAATATGTTTGATTCTAGATTAAATTATAAAAAATAAAATAAAAAATAATAAATAACGCTCACAGGCACATACATTGTAATGATCCCAAACTAGCACTAAAGGCTTTTATTATGGAAACCATACAACAACGGCACGAACATAATATAACATCCATGACCGAACCGGGATTCGAACCCAGGGCCCTGGTTTGGCAGTCCGGCGTGGTAACCATTACACCAACCGGGTCATAATAACCGCGTAACTTTCAAAAACGGCATTAGTCGGATGTGGTCATCAACTTTATGAAGCATATACCTATCGTACACGTTAGTCAGTAGGTCGTCATATGGTCTAGAGCTTCTTCAAACAGTAATGTAGGCAGGAATGTGCAAACTTACTATGTGATTCTTCGGTTTCGTCAACAGCTACTCTTTGGACTGTTCATTTATCATGTAACAGAAAAAAAATTAAGACAAAATTAAGATAAAGCGTCAAAATAAATTGTTTCAGAATGTACTTTACCAATAATAAGATTTTCTTGAAATATTTCTGAAAATAAGAAATGATTGACTTGGTTGACATTTGACATTACTATTTATATATACTTAGAGGATAGGCGGGTACCGTTTGTTCCATACTTACAAATATATTCCCCTGTTTCCTCCCTGGATAATGTGTGATAATGTCATGACACTAGAGAAAAAAAAAACCATACAATCTATGTTATCTCTACTATGTCCCTAAGTTTTGCTTTTTTGCATTAATTAATTATTGTAAGAACTAGGGACCTTCGAAAATGACCAATTTTACCGCCCGTTTTCTGACATCCAACAAACAAATTTGACGAATATAAACAAAACAAGCAAAACATACAGATATAGCCAAAGTCATTCTCATATTATTCTTGAAAGAATTATTAAAATCGGTTTAGTTTTGGAGAAGGAAACAGGGGAATACCAAACGCTGATTTCGTCTATTTTATGTAGATAAAATCGGTCCAAGCTTCAGTTTCTCTTTCGCACTCTAATCGGCGGGGTTGGGTGAGGCAGATCGGACAAATACGTAGGCATACTGTCGGAAAAGTGAACTATTCTCCAAATTTCTATTTCAGCCCGCCTATCCTCTTAAGTAAAAATATCTTACCCCCTGGTTCGTCCCAAGCCCATAAAGTTGATAAGTATTCTTCAGATCCAGGAAACTGAAATTTAGAAAAAGAATATCAGTTAGAATCTGCAGTCCATAATAATGTAACATTATTAATCGAATAGCATTAAGCGGTTGAACTGTGCTGTATGTACCTAAAGAAAGGATACAACATTGATTTGTTTCTAAAGTGTTGGTGGATAGTGTTGTATAGGAAGGATTGGAGGCTTTGTCTAAAAATGAGGCATAGCATATAATATAAACTGATGTAATACCCCTTACATCAAATGTAACCTTTTCTTCTTCTTCCGATAAGGAGCTTTTAGAAGGTTTAAAAACAGCCGTTCTGGCTGTCTCTGACGACATAATAGTTGTCACAAGAGTCTCAGTAGATGATTCATCTGATAAGATCTCAGCTTGCACATCTTTTGCTCCATATTTCTTGAAATCTCTTTCCAATTCATGTTTAGCCGATGTCCACTCAAGTGCCAATTTCACTGATGGTTTGACTTTCTCTGGTGTTTTCTCCAATAGTTTTTCTACACCAAGTCTTGAAGTAGAAGATTCATCTAATAGTATTGATAACGATAGAACTGTTTTTGATTTCCCAGGAGCATGTTTATGCCCTAGCTTAAACGGTTCCTTTTTGACTTCAGATCCAGTCTGTCGTGCCACATTTGCATGGTATGCGACATTTACATTCTTTGATATGGGCCTCTGAATTTTCTTATGAGTCTTTGCAAAATCTGCAGCGGTGTCAGCTTTACCTACTTTCTTTTTTTTCTTGTGCGTTTTCGCATGTACTTTGATTTCAGTTACCGATAACGTGGTACTAGAGGTCGCAAAAGGTACATTAAGATCAACTAGAACACGTCGTTCTAAGATTTTCAGTTTATTTCCAAGTATGAATAATACTGCTTGCAGTAGGTTGAAATCGACCACGTTTCTCTGAAATTAGATTGATAGCTTTTAGTTGACTGTGAGTACTTGCCATGGCCCAATTTATGTGCAGCAGATAAAAGGCGGTTTTGGGGAGCGCGAGCGCGACGCGGTGGTCAAGTTGGAATGGCTCGGACATCATAATATCGCCAGTCTGCTTCCCTCTTTGTTATGGCGAAGGGTGTGAAAATAGGGGAGAGAAGGGAGGCGCCCGCCACCGCGTTCAGCGTCGTCCTAATTGGCCATCGCTCACACTTTATACCACAAACTCTACCTATCAAATTGAACAACTTTTACTATGGGAGCAAAAAAGTCAGCGTAGAAAAAACATCAGTTCCATGCTAAACTGCAAAGAAGTTATTTTGCTATGACAGGTTTGCTCCCATACTAAAAGTTGTTCAGGTTGATGTGTAGAGTTGATGATATTAATGATACTACCGTGTAGAAGGTTAATGATACTTTTCCTTGCAACCTTGTAAAGTTTGAATGTTAGGATTAATTTAAGATTTGCATGGAAAACTGTGGCTATTGTTGTTGCTGTGGAAATGGCTCAAAAGCCACGATAACTTTGAAAGGAAACATTTCAAAGAAAATCTGAAAGATGTAAAGCCCAGATATTGGTTTCTAGATAGCATGTACCGCCTTTCAGGTCCGTGGTAGCGCGCCGTTTGAATTACATTCTCTTGGTGTAGCGACACACCTGCGGAACGAACGGCGCCGAACATTCGGTTGAATACGCGTCTACTAGGAAGAATGGCGCGTACTGGTCATGTCGCCTGTATAAGGAAAAGCATTGCACGCGTATTCAACCGAAATTTCGGTACCGTACGCCGATGATTGCATCATGAGCCATAGCTGGCCATAGTAATATCAATACGTGTATTACGTATTATACGTATATTTTTATTTTTATTACAGTGTTTAGGTACTACTTGTAGGGGGGTATTACAGAACGACACTCAAGTTGAGATCTCTTCTTGAATATATAAGGTCTAATAAAATTAGGTGAAACTATTTTAAGGGGAGGATCAGACCATCAAATTTAACAACTTTCTCTATGGGACCAATATCGAAATCGGCAGAAAAAAAATCTGCTGTTTAAAAGTAAAAAATAATAATATCTACCACTGGATTTGGCCCTGTTCTGCTGTGAACGAGTGTGGCGAAGCGAGCGTGCGAGGCGAGGTCACTGAACCTACGCGCCGGGGCCCCGCGAGCTGGGTTGACTATGCAGTTGGGGACGTCAAAGTTTAGATGTTTAGGTAGATAATGAACGTAGCATTTTGCTTAAAAATGTAATCCAAATGGTATGGTAAGTAGGTACTTGTACTTACATTCAATTTTGTACATATCCCACACCTCTCTCAATTAACTTTATTGCACGTCTTTGGATGTGTCTTTTCACTTTTTGATTAAAACGTCTCAATCGTATTAATAACATCACGTGTTCGGTCACTATCCGTTGTCGGAGCTCACTGGTGGTTCTCACCATGTAACCGTCGTCTTGTCTGTCTGTACACTAATGTAAAACGTAGTGATTACTTGCTTAATGCACTAATGTTTTTGCATACATGGAAATCAAGTGGCGTAAGGTCAGGTCAAGTCACTCAATACCTCTGCCTATTCACCGAAGTCCGTATGTATCGTCCAAGTAGCTAGGTCCGTACACTTGTCACTAGTTGTCACGTTCATGATGGTAAAGCATATCACGTAATGACGTAACCTTGCAAGAGGTTGAGTGAGGCGCGCGCTATTCCACAGTTGCAATTGTTGCAAAACGTATCGACCGGTCGGCGTGCGCGAGCGCTCGCTACTGAAGACGTCAAAGCAAGGTGAAGGGTCGCAACGCAAGCAAGCGCGGGAGTGGGGGCGCGTTGAGTTCAAAGGAAGCCGCCGCGTGCGTGCGGCGTGCAAAGTAAACAAAACACAGGTCCCTATTCAGGGATGATAGCAAAATATTTAGTAGATGAAAAATGAAAAATGAAAAAAGTTTATTTCAGTTTCCTTAAATCTAATACAAAGTCATCGCAGGAACCAACTTTTGAGTAGCATGAGTTACTCGTTACAGAAGATTCCGCTCTTCCATTAATTTACATAATAAAGTTAGGAACACTGAGTAGGAACATACAAGAAAAGAAAAAATTAGATAAAAAAGTTGTGTGTCGGGGGGTGGGGGTGTGTGTGTGTGTGTTACTGTGTGTGTATATACGTACGGCGGAGCCCAGGAACGAAGCCCGGAGCCCGCACGGACCAGCCCCCTCCAGAATTCCGAACCGAATTGTGGAGGGGGCAAGCCCACACGAAACCCAAGCTCCGTCCCGGAACTCCGTCCAGAGTGCCCTAGAAAGTGTGTAAATACTAATGTAAGTAATTATAGTCTGTATTTAAGTAAATCTTCCACTTCATTGTATTTTAATGTTTTTAGCCATTCCGTGATTGTGTATTTGCATTGATGATGATTCATTGGATATATATTTAGCTTTTTATTTATGTTGTTATATAAATAAATAGACAGTTTACTGTAATTTTGGCTAGCAAATGCAGTTTTTGTATTTTGGTTGTAAGGTAAAATATCTCTTCTTCTTTTGCTTGATAAACGAGGATCGTATTTTAAAGATTTGTGTTTTTTTAGAATAGTGTGAATGACATACAGCTTTCTCACAGTCAGTAATTCGCATGATAGATATAATTCTTCTGTGGGGAACCGGAAGGGTTTAAAGTACATGACTTTGAGAAGGGATCTTTGTGCCCTTTCCACTTCTATAAACTTAGTTTTTAAGGCACTTCCCCATACGGGAATGCAGTAAGCTATGATGGATTGAGCCAAAGAGATATAAATTGTATTAAGAAGACTATTTTTGTGTTTTGTGGTTGTAAATTTAGTACTATTTGAATGGTTAGTAGGAATTACGTGACGCAGAGTCTTAAAAATCCATATACCTAAGTTTTCTGATTCTACTCGAAATTTGTTCTATTTGATAATGCCACTTCAGTCTTTGATCAATAACAACACCTAGGTACTTGGTTTGTCCAATCTTCAGAATCGAAGAGCATAGACAATCCCTGTCAAAAACATTACCACATTTATGTATTTTTATATTAAAGTCATTTCTAGGTTGAGTGCGGTTACTGATAGTGAAACAGATGTAGTTCGTTTTTTTAGTGTTTAGGGTTAGTATATTGCTATCAAGCCAGTATGCAACCTGTGCCAGTCCCTGTTCAGCTTTCACTTTTATAGTATCCAAGGATACCCCCGTAAAGACAACTGCTGTATCATCAGCGTATGAAAAAACATGGGCGCAATCGATTTTCATATTACACAGATCATTGATATAAATCAAAAACAGGGTTGGTCCCAAGACACTGCCTTGGGGCACGCCATAAGTTATATCAGCATCCGTACTAATGCACGATGCAATTTTAACAGCCTGTTTACGGTTAGAGAGATAGTCCGTTAAAAGAGCTAACGGAGTACCTCTTATCCCAATCTTTCCAAGTTTTTGGAATTGTAAATATTATCAGTGTAAATATTATTTAAAAAAAAAAATATTTCGACATTGGTCCCATAGAGAAAGTTGTTCAGTTTGATGGTCTGATCATCCCCTTAAAATAGTTTCACCTAATTTTGTTAGACCTTATAGATAGAAAAGGATGCAAATACATACAACGTATACATTGTATACTATACAATATGCATCCTTGTCTATCTTTACTTAAGAGGATAGACGAGTACAGTTTTCTCCATACAAACGTATTCCCCTATTTTCTCCCTGGATAATAACACTAGAGCAAATATTTTTTTACCATACAATCTATGTCACCTTTTTCATGTTTTGCTTTTTGCATTAATTAATTACTGTAAGAACTAGAAAATTACCCATTTTACCGCCCGTTTTCAGACATCCAGTAAACAAATTTGACAAATATAAAAAAAAAAAAAAAAACGTACGGACGGATAGCCAAAGTCTTTCTCATTTTATTTTTGAAATAATTATTAAAATTGGTTTAGCTTTGTAGGAGAAAACAGGTGAATACGAAATGCTGATTTCGTCGATTTTTTGTATATAAAATCGGTCCGAGCTGCAGTTGTCTCTTTCGCACTCTAGTCGGCGGGGTGTATGGGTGGGGTGGATCTGATAAATACGTATACAGTCGGAAAAGTGACTTAAGGGGCTACCTGCCGGTTTTGGGTAATTTTGTAACCATTTTATTCATTAACTATGGCATTTTTTGAGCTGAAATTTAAACTGAACCATCTACAGGATATGAGAAGTGATGTGGTTTTTCTAGAAATCGATTTTAATGAATAAAACCGAAGAAAAGGGACTCTAAAGTCACCCCTTTTTTTCCAGTTGTAACCATTTTACTCTTACATTTTTAATCGGAACAAAATGAAAATTTACTATATTGTTCACAATACAATTTAAAATGATTTGGTTTTTTTACTTTTTCGAAATTAATAAAAAATCATCGAATTTTTCAAAGAAAACAGCAAAATTCTGACCGGAGCCACGCGCTCTTTCTCATCGATTAGTATGGAGTGTGAGTGAGAGGAGAGTGGTCCACGGCTGATACGCCCTAATCTCCAAATTAGCATTTCAGCCCGCCTATCCTCTTAAAAAAGAAGAGATCTCCACTTGAGCGTTGGTCATCGGCTCGACGTAGGGAGACAAAAGCGACACTCGATGTAACGAGACTCACTGTTGAGAGACTCGACGTACGGAGACGATCGACGTAAAGGGAATGATTCTACTGTAAGAATTACCCCCCGTTTATTAGGGAAGTATTAGTCTACTTACGTCAATATCTCCAAAAGCTATGTCTATCATTTCTCCGACATTCGCAAAACTTGCTTCCGTCATTTTATATATAATTATAGTTATTAGAAGGAAATTAAAATGTAAATGTTGAATAAGATACGATTAAAGATACATTTAAAATTAACTCGAAATTAAAGATATAATTATATGAATAGGTCACGGTGAGGTCACGAATAGGTATTAGTCACGTATTAGTAAGCTAAACTTGGATAAACATCAAAATCTTAAAAAAAACAATCAATGCGTTTTAATAATATTGTATAAGCTCACTGATAATAGGTTAGAATAGATAATTGATAAAGCACTATTCTGTAGAAATTGTATTGTTTGTAATGTAAGCAAAGAAAATATGTTTGTAAGTCATAGAAAAAATTTGAAGTATAATGACAAAGAGGAATAATTTGTCATTTTCATCATCATTTCCGGTATAAAAAAAAAGTACTCTGTGATCATTTCCAAGAAGTTAGTTATTTTAAACTTCTTGATCATTTCAAATCATAGACTTAAATTTTTCGTGCCAAGATCTTTGTTCTACGAGCATATACCCCTATCACAAGAGACGTAATACATGCGAATTTAAAAGAAAACAATTCTGTCAACTAGCTGCGGTGCGGGGGGGACGGAAATGCTCCGAAGTACTACTAGTCTATTCGAAACAATGGCGGAAAACAAAGGCGTTGCGAAATATATAAGTGACAAGTCACTGATGAGTTGACAGAGTTGGGTCGCCTTATATAACGTCTCTATAGGGGTATGTACTCGTAGTCTTTGTTTGTTTCAAACAAGGATCAAATTTTTGAAACAGAAAAATAAGTTTCAAAACTTTAAGACTTTAACATAAAATGCATATAGGGTGTTTTGTTACATCTTGTATGCATGCAGTGTAAACTTTAGACCATAATATCTAAACTATTATAAAACTGTAACTGAAGTGTGTCTGTACATTGAAGATATTTACAAAAAAAAGATTACGATATGGTTTTTAGGTAGTATCCCTGACTTGAAATCAACCTTTTTTAGAAATTTTGTCTGTCTGTTTGTCTGTATGTTTGTGTGTTTGTTTGTTCGCGCATCACGCAAAAACTACTGAACCGATGTTGATGAAACTTTTTTTGTTTGATAGCTTTATGATCTAACTTAAAATCTGGTACCTATATAATTTGTGCGGACGAAGTCGCGGGTTAACACTAGTGAATAAATACGACTAGAAGTAAGCGCGCGCACGCGCTAGGCTTTCGAAAAAAAGTTGTAATCCATTGCTTTATGGATCAAATCGAAATCGCGAAATAAAAACAGCTGTCCTATACATTTGGCTCAGGTAGGTTTACAGTTTTGTATGAAACATTTTTATGTTCTGATAAAGTAGGTATCTGCATATTGAAGATCGACTCAGATATCACTCTTATCTTATACACGCAAGGGGTACCTACACAGGTACACCGATAAAAAGTTAATGCTTCAATGGCCGATGATTTAGGTACTGTCGACTTTTGAGGTATTCTATTATTTTATAGCTCCGAAGCGCGTTATCAGATCTTTGCTAAATTAAATTGGACCATCTCGGGGTTAAATCCTTCGGGTCCGTTACGCAAGTCCGAATTACACATTATCCGAATTCATATAAAAAAAGATTCATCCAAATCGATCAAGAAATGACGAAGTTATTGCGTAACATAGGTAAATTAAAAAAAAAAGAATTGTGAAACCTTATCCTTTTTTGAGGACTTAAAAATGCAGAATTAAAGCAATTTGGTAGTTGTACCAAAACTTCTGTTCACCCTAAAAGTAACAGCAGCAGATAAACAACAACTGTCTTGTTTGTAGTAAGTCTTTATTCAACCAACAATCTAAACTTAACAAAAATAATTATTGCTTAAAATAAAACTTAAAATAAAGTACCAAGTGTATGCAAATAAATAAAAAAAAAATCGATTTTCTACTTCACCATTGCAAAAATTGTATTGCAGGACCGATCTGACCAAAAATCACAAGAAAAGAAAAGAATACAAAGCCATTGCTCGCCATCGCTCTACACTCCTCATGTATCTGAGAGAAAGTGGAAGCGTTTGTTCTGACAGGTCCGTAGAAATTATCTAATGTTTCTTTTTGGCAAGAATACAATGAAGGAAGTAGTATGGTTGAGATGTTACTGATAAGTGATACCCCACAATGATTCAGGAGCGCACAATATGATCACGTCACGCGTTCCCCCATAGATTCTCCACTGGCCGAGCCTGTTTTTCCACAGGGCGCGGGCGCGTGTGTTGCGTAGGTGAACTCGTCGGTGAAAGGTCACGCACACGCCGCAGCGTCTTGTATGTGTACTCTGTGGGGTATTTACTCATATGCTTACTCCTTTAAACTAATAATGTAACTAATAATTTTCAATCTTTAATTTGATTTAATAATGTAAGTATTGAATCTAGTCAAAATTATAAAGGACTGGAGTAGAAGCAGATTGATTGTCTTGCGACTGGAAATCGAGCGGTTCGGTCAAGGAGCTCATGCGACGATCATATGCCTCGCGTTTGGGTGCTGCTGCTGCGAAAGATAAATTATTATCGTTAGTAGTGAATCAGGTTCTCGCTATCCATACTAGCGCCCGCGGCATGGTACCTCGATAAACGTTTTATCGCGCCTGCTAACTAGTTCGTTCGCGCGCAAATAGAAAGGGATATAGGGCGCGATAGCGCTTTATCGCACCATCATGCCGCAGGCGCATAATATACTATGTTCAATGTAAAACACCATAGTAATATTTAGAGAAAAGATAAGTGTTTTTTTACTTTCCCCGAACAGTCATTAACTCGCCTATCTCCTGTTTTCGGTTCGTTGAGTTTTGGAACATCCTGTATACTTACAACATTTTCGTGAATAAGCGCAAAACATTATGTACCCCAACTGATTTATAACGAAATAATAGCATTGAAACAATTATGTCACACAATTTTAAGTGTTTGTAAGGACAATGAAACGAAACAACATTCCCTGAAGATCAGGGGCCGAAAATAGAAAAATGTTTGGACCCATTAGAAAATCCATCGCTTGATCCACATTTTTGTATGGGAGGTCCAAATAAATTCACGTATTTCGACCCGCATGTTCCTTAGGGAATGTTATTTAGTTTCATTGTCCGAATACACCCTTAAAATGCAGTTACTAATTAAAAAAATTGCATATAATTAGAAGAATAGTTAGCTATTCTAACTGAAAGTCAATACTTTCGTTACGGTAATAGTTTTTTTTCTTCTCTATAGATATAAGAATAAAGAATGACACTTGCCTTGTTTCTGATGTTGAAGGCAGCAAGGGCAGACTCCATACGAACCCTCGGCTGTGTCGCCCATTTTTGCTTCGTGGAGTTCATCTAAAGGCAAGGAAGGCTGTTTGGGCAAGTTGCATGGGTAGCAAGGCTTCCGAATTATCTCCTGTTCTACCATGTATGACTGAAAAGCAAAATTTATGACTTGTACGTATTAAAACATTGATACCTGAAACATTGATAACAAACAAGAAACAAATATACGACAACACTTTAAAAAGTTTTGACACAAACCTTTCCATCAGATCCCAAGTCAAATGTAGCGTTATGCATGTGCTGTTGCCGTACTCTCAAACTAGGCGACACGCGGGAATACTGTGTGGGCTGCCTAGTGTGAGACCCACCACAATATCTTGAGCAAACATTCGCCCTGTAAAACACATACTTTATGGAAAATTGTCATAACAATAACGAGCATTTGTTGATATTTTGGGACTTTCAGGAGGTGAAAACATCGTGAGTAAAACCTAGATGTTTCTATTATGAATCATGCATATTGTGTTCACTGTCTATAGAAATGTGGCGATGGGCGATGTAACAGAGGTTTGGCATTTCTAGCGAAATCTCTGTCACTCTGACCACCCCCTCGAAAAATTCAGTCACGTAAGGGCCCGGCCGTATCACCGTACCAATTCACGGCACGCTTCCGTGGAAATTTAAGGCGCGGCGCCGTCGCTGTTTTACGTGTGAAATTTGCCCTAGACAGACGCCCTTCACCCCTCGATGGACGTAATTAATCGAAAAATCCAAATCTAAACAGAACTCGATCGCATTGGAACTTAACACGTTTATATCTTAAATATTCTAACTAACTTATTGAATTTGAACGTTTATCGAAATTTGGGTGCCTATTGTATACTTTTAAATGTAAGTAAGTATCTGTTTTGTTTCGATGTTCTACGAATTAATTATGATTTCAATTTATGTAACAAACTCACTCCTCCATGTTTTAAAGATAGTGATGCTGTGTACATGTGTAATTGGATTACAATCTAGTTCTAACATATCTTATTGCAATGTAAAATGGTTTCTTCTTGACTGTGATCTGTACGTGTAGGTACACACAATAAAATAAAATAAAAATAAAAAATTCAATTAGGTACGATCAAAAATTGTGCTTAAAATGCAAGATGATAATATAAGTCAACGATTACCTGGGATCTCGTGCATGAGGTATAGGTAAACCAGGATAGCAAACTCTATGGTCACCGTCTTCCTTCGGTCTCGGCGGAGCCTCTGCACCGATCAGTGGCAGCCTCACCGGCGGCAACAGCGGTACCATGCCTGGTCCTTCCATGTCCATGTGGGCCGGAGACGAGCAAGAAAGACAGGCAGAGTCACGGAAGACACTTCTAGTTACAGCTACGGCTTTCGGCTCTCCTAATATTTCTTCAATACCGTCGATTCTAGCTTTCAACATGTTATAGTTTTTCTGTATATCCTTGGCAAGGCCTTCTACTTGATAAATTTCGGCTCTTTCATGAATTTCTTTTGAGAGGTCATCTATAGCTCTCTGTGTAATCAATCATTTAATGTTTATTAATTATTAAGGCTAACCAACTATTATAATAAGTACTACATACATATAATAAAATGGTAAACTTAGACATGATCATTGAAGATATTTGCAAAAATATTTATTGGGAGGTTCAGGGTAGGTTATTTTATCTGTTTGTTTGTGCACGCACCACTTGGATTTGGATGGAGTTTTCAAAAAAGCACAGGTCTTAGTTTGGATTAACATTTAGGCTTTATTTCATCGCAATATTCAATCAAAAAATATGAGTATTTACTTAAAGTCAGTGATCTGCATGTACGAAGTTGCCATAACCATATCTATAGCATAGCATAGCATTCTATTCTATTCTATTTTTAAAAAAATGGCTGCCATCTTTGGTTAATGATGATTTTGCCAATGTCGAGTTTTTATAGCAAAAGTGCTTGACGTTGTACGGTTATATTTGATATTTTGGTGACTTCAAGGGTTGTTCTTATAAAAGAACACTATCTTGAGCCACCACTGGAGCCCCGCTGTCGAGCTGGGAGGGGGCAACCAACAAACGCGACTGCCCTATAGCAGATCGACAACGCGACTCCATAGCATAGCATTATGCTCATGACTATATTCCCCGAGGGGGTAGTCTGAGATATTCTGAAACCTCAGAACATCCTATGCTATGCTATGATATCTACAGTAGATGAATTTCCCAGAGAACGTACTGTACATAGACAAATATCATTCGTACGTTAGTGTTAGCGTAACAAAAATCATCACGAAACCTTCTGTTGTTTCAACTCGCTAAGTTTTTTGGGTATATCTATATCAAAATGTAAAGATTGTACACCTACTTGCCAAACCAATTCCTGGTTGTTGAATTTAGTATACGATTCAAGAATATTTTTCTCTATTATTCCACGGACAGCTTCGAAGTGCTCGATGCAAACTAATCCATTCAGGTCCTTTATACCTGCTTTGTCTCTAAGGGCATCCGCTATCTCATCACGATCACATTTAGATTCGCTGAAAACTTCAATCTCTTTTCTAATACACTGAAACGAAAAAAATAGAATTGTATTAAAATGAATACACTTGCTATAATTATTTTGTAGCTTTTGCCCGCAACTTTCCTCCGTGGGCATACAATTTGCTTCGTATTGGTAAAATAATGTTAATCTACCTTATGAACGATCCCTCTATAAAGTTTTAAGGAATTGTCCAAACAATTTAATTTTCGGTTCGGATTTATTGGTCCCTTTTCTGTCAGAGTAAGTATACCGCCACACAAAATTTTTCTATTTAAAATCTAAAGTTGGAAAAAAATTACATACTTCGAGGTCAAAGCCCATAAAATTTTGAAGTTCTTGCAGATCCCTATTCATGGATAAAGCTAAATCTATATCAGCTTGGAAGCCCGCAAAATGCTTCGTTAATTCGGTCATCGCTGGAAAAAGAAAAACAAGACGCATTATGTAAGGTCAGGTGGGGTAAGACAAACATACTTTATCTTGTACCGGGGTAAGAAAAACACTTTTACTATAGCTCTGTAAATATGAGTGTTATGGGATGGGGACAGTTATATTATAAAAGAAACAATTTGTTTAATTCAATATGTGTGATTTAGTTCACGTTTTTGATCAAACCCTAGAGTTTGAGTCCATATTTTACTGGTTATGTTAGTGTGTTTGCCTTACCCCGGTGTTTGTCTTACCCCACCTGACTTGGTATACATTAGAAGAAATAAAAGATATTGCCATGCCATTTACTTGCCTTCTGTTTCTCCGCTTTGATTAGCAAGAGCCTCTCCCATACTTTCTAAACCGGATTCCAAATCATGCTGCATTTGACTCAATTGTTCCTGATATTGTGCCATCTGAATAATACGTTAATTTTTAAATATAAACTCAATTAATATCAGTTGTCTGCCTATCTTAATGGAAGACAGGCGGGAGAGTAGTATATAAGCAATATAATTTTACAAAATTAAATATCTTAATATACGGGATCAAATGAAATGTTAATATAGGTACTATCTCTTTCCAAAAAGTTTCTCAGAAAGGGAATCAGCCTAGAACGATTTAACCAATCGTTCTAGGAATCAGCCCTAAACTCTTAGGTCGAGATTCAGATACGTGTTTTGAGCGCCAGCTTTATCTAAGTGGAAATGTAGGGATTATAATACACTGGAGTTTCGAAATACGACCAACATCGAAATCGCGAATATCAGCTGTCCCATACATTTGGCTCAAGTTGGTTTGCAGCTTAGTATGGAACATGAACATTAGTATGAAACATCAAATATTTAGACTTTGATATGATAACATTCGATCGTTGTGCACAAAGATATGCATAGTATGCTCTACAGCAGGTAACAAGTAAGATAGCAGCTATCTTACTTGTGAGGTTAATCCAGTATCTAAGTTGTTAATTTGTGCAGCATACTCGTCGATATTATCTTCTATTTGAGCAAGACGACCGCCCATACCTAAAGATGTTTCTATAGCGTCCTCTGCAGGTTGAGAAATAAATTTTCATATAGTCTGTACTACTATTTAATAAATGATTAGGTACAGTCTAATGGTAATCAAGATCATAATCTTCACAAGTAGGATTTTACTTTGATCTAAGCACGTACGTACACGTAGGAACCTTGAGATCGAATTCCGTAAATTTTAAATTTTACAAACAAATTATTGAATATTTTGAAAAAATTACCTATGTTAAAATCATGATTATTCGATTATGCTCTCGATTCTAAACTACTTTCTAGTTTTGCGTTAATTCATTAAAACGTTGTATATAGGGTATTTTATACCTATATAAAAACATATGCGTTAGGATGGCGGGTCTATTATTTCAATTTGAATGCGGACTGTCTTAAATAAATGTAGGTACCTACCTAAAATGACAGATGCCAAATATAACAGGCGTTGTCAATGGCGACAGGCGTTGTCAAAATGAGAAAATGTCAAGAATGACAGGCGGTGTCAAAATGAGAAAATGATGTACCTATTAGAATTATTCCCCGCCGTGATTTTGGACAGTACTTTCCTGTCACCATTGACGACGCCTGTCGTTCTTGACATTTCTCATTTTGACATCACCTGTCACCACTGAAAACGCCTGACATCCTCGAAATTTTCTGTCATTTTGACACTGCCTGTCACCATTGACATCGCCTGTCATATTTAACCAATGAAATGTTAGGTACATGTATTTAGGACAGTCGGCATCCAAATAGAAACAATACACCCGCCATCCTAATGCACACGTTGTGTTTTTGTACAGTAAAAGAAATTAGTAGGAGCATGAGACCGAACCATAAATTACCTAGGTTATGAGCTAGTAATAAAGCGTTTTTGGCATTTTCATTGCTGCTAGCTGTAGCAGTAGCGACGGCTTTGAAGAAATTATCATACATTTCTTGTAAAGAATTCCTGAAATATGATATTTCGTAAACTTAATTATTTATTTAAGATTTTCTGGCCGCATCTTCTGTACAAAAGAAAACCTTCTGATGTGGTGGTAGAGTCAAAAAACCGGCCAAGTGCATTTCGGTCCAACGACACCCCACACCATGGGATAGACGAGAAAAAAAATCCACTTTACAGCTAGAAAAAAAAAAAAATATTTTACCACTTTGTCGGCGTGAATAATATGAATAGGTACCCATGCAAATTACAGCTTTCTCGTACTCTGTACTTAGAAGTCTCCGAGCTAAGCCACGGACAGACTGATAGACGGACATGGCGAAACTATAAAGGTTCCTTGTTTACTACGGAATCCTAAAATGACGTCAGAAAGCTATATGAGACATTATTTGAAAAATAAAAAGACTTTTGAGTAATGGCTACGGACAAGGTCAGAAATGTTTTCTTTTGATGATCCTCTTTTTTTCCACCTCGTTTTTGGACATCAGCATTTTGTAGATTTTGTTTTAATACTCGTATGTACTAACTCAAGCTGTTCGTAGGTCACATATTTGTATGAATCATTTCCTGTCATGTCCCATTGCTGAATATAGACCTCTTCATGTTTAGGCTGTGTTAGGGGCATCTGTACGGATACAGCGGATCTCTCCTCAGTGTCGTGGTCAGTACCTTCTGCTGTATTCAAACCAGATGTTGCTGCGCCCTCAAGTAAAACTACTAAATCTTTTCCGAACGGTTTTGTCTTCGTCTGTGAACAATATTAAGAGATTATTACTCGAGTCGTCATAACATTACTGTAATTCTATTGTTTTCAAAACAGTCTGATATATAATTTACATCTGCTATTGGTCCCTTTTTAACACCTTCTTCCTCTTCATTAATATTCAATTTGAAAGGCATTAAAGTAGTTTCAGCCGCGTTTGCTTCTGAATTTCTTGTAATAAGCTCGGTAAGTATACCCGTCATCCGGCTCACAGCAGCCTCCAATGCATCAGTTCGAGCACTCAATTGTAGCATAGCCATTCCCTCGGTAAGAGTGGTACCTTTACGAAGACCCTGCATTATTTCAGCATTTTCAGGGAGAAACGGCGTCGCAAGTGGATCTAATATTTCTTCCAGAGCGACAACTTTTTTTGATAGTTTTTTAAACTGTTCTTCGGTCACTAAGGGTAGCTTTTTGGCTTTTTCTTGTATATCAAGTTCTGAGGAAATTCCTGAAGGCAATATATTTTTTGAATTCGTTTATGATGATTACAGCAGTAAAGGTAATTTAATATTAGTTTAATAATTAGTATTATTAAACTGATATTAAATTGTGCTGACCGCTATTTTTTGTAATTTTTTTTTTTTTTTTTATTAATAAACGAATTTAATGAATAATTTAATAAATTTTGATGTAATTTAGTCATCGTATTACAAGATAATACATAACTTACTCGTGTCAGCGTCTCTTGAGGGCAATCTTTCCACTGCAACAAAACAACATAATACACATAATATACATTTGAAACAAAATAATTATTTACATTCATCTCATTTAAAATAAACGCAAATGATGAGACAGGTTCGCAGGCGAGTGATTTATGGCACTAAAATTGTAAATCCTTACCTATGAGTAATTTTTCGACTTGAATTTCTGTAATCAAATAAATTAGATGTATAGGTAGGTAGGTACTAAAAATTATTTAACATAAAAACGTCGTTGTACCAGCAGCAGAATCAAGTGATGCCATTGGAGTGGGTGTTTTTACCGCCTCTACTTTAGAATCGGCTCTCTGAAACATACAAAGAACAGTTGATACATCAAATATTCAATGTTATTACCTTCGTGTTTTTTTTTCGATCAGCCGACATCAACGATACCCTTTTAGTGACGAAAATGCCGGTTTTCTTATTAATAATTAATAACACAATAAGGCTAGACTAAATTTCCATACAAAGTTTTTTACTTTGAGAATATTGCTGAAACTTACCTGATCTCAGGAACAAACAAACTAATAAAAATAAAGACAGACAAAAAAGCTTTTAAAAATGATGTTCCTTGCACCTGATGAATGATTCGAAGCTCTATCTCTCTTTTCTGCTCAATCATCTCCAGTAGGCTTTGGGTGCGGTGTCTCTCCATCCAATACTGTTTAATACAAAGATGTAAGTACATAACTAAATTTCTATTTAATTAAATTATTCTTTATAACTTGATGAACCACCGAATTGTTGAATGATCGAATGAGGAATGTTATTGTTTATAATATTATAAACAACTAAATAGAAGTTAACAATAGTATTAGTGGACCATGGAAATGTATTAAATGTTGTTAGTTACCTTGTTCGATCTCTTCAGTTCACTGCTGACCGAAGACGATCTTTCAATTGATTCTATATCGTAAATTTGTTGTACTTTCAAGGCTTGTTCTTTTTCATCTTTTTTACTAGGTGAAATATTTTCTGTGGAATATTTTTTTGAAACCTTGTCTGTGCCGATTTTTTCATCAGAAGCTCTTTTTGATACTGCCTTTCCCAGAGTAATTTTTTCCACTTGTGCTTTTGTCGAAAGTGCCTGTCCTGGAGATATTTCCTCATCTGGTACCTTCTGAATTACTTCACCTTTTTTTGGCCCCATTAGTTCATATGAAGTTGCAGGGGCAGACGTTTTCCCAGGGGTTCCGTCTTCCTTTAACTTTTTATCAATTACTGTTTTGCCTTTGGCGTGTTTTTTGCGAGTACTAGGAAGCGCATTGGTTTCTTTTTTAGGTGCTCTTGCATGTACTTTGACTTCAGTAACGGATAGGGTACTGGATGGCAAGTCTATAAAAGATCCCATATTTATTTCTACCCTTCGCTCTAAAATACGCAGATTTCTAGCCAAAAGATACAGTACTGTTTGAATCAGCTTGAAATTGACCGTATTTATCTGAAAATTTATGAACCAGGATTACATTATTTACGTACATAAACTCATGACCATGCTCTCATGGTGGTCAGATGCTTTGATAAAACTATCAACTAGGTATACTTATTTCTCTTTATCTTCGTTTAGGTTATAAAAAGTACGCTGGAAAGAGTAATTCTAAAATAATGAAAGTCCAAATCAGATAAATCGATTTCCGAGATAAAATTGCCTGATAAGAACCAAGCAAACGTTTTAATACCACTATTACTAGGGTCTTTTGTAGGTAACAGGGCATGACATTCCTCCCTCCGGGCAGTGGGCACCTTATTAATGGGGCATATTATTACATTGATCAATATTAGATCGCGAGTATCACAAGTATCAATATTATCAACATCAGAATGCCTTTAGATTCACTCTAGAGTGAAGTCGTGTTTTGTTAGTAAATAATTGTTATTCCTCATTGTGTTTCGTTAAAAAAAATCATGGAATCACAGAAAAGCTGCTATAGCAATAATACTCGCAACTTGGCGAGGTCTTAATTGCACGCCTCAAATACAAGAATCATCATCATCATCATCACAGCTGTCTGTTGAATACTGATACTTCGCGTATCACGAAGCGCTTACATTTCAATATTATTGATGGGATCGCGCGTATCACAGGATTTCTGGATATTCTGTGATAGTATCACGATACTGCGATACGGGATATTACACTATCAATATTATCACGGTATCGTGATATTATTGATAATGTAATATGCCTCAATGAAGACTGATTGTAGCATCACGTGTAGCCATTGAGGAACTATGTCGTGTGAGCACATTTAGATATCAATAATGAAAAACTTACACGGTCGCTTCCAAAAGCCATATCAATTATTTCTCTGACGGTATAAATGCTAGTGAATGATGACGACATGATTAAAATCAAATTGTTTTCTTGGTAGAGGTTTTACAAACGTTTTTTTCATAAAGAAAATTAATAAATCAACAATACGCAACAAAACAAGTTGGTTTCTCTCACTCACGTGTGACACATGACGTGTCGATATATTTTTCAAAGAACACTATATTATATAGGATGTCCCGTAAATATTGGTCCAACTTATAAGATAGTTTAACTCATAGAGAAATTACACGTGGTTTAACTAATTACCTAAAACTTCGTAGCCTAAAACTGAATTATTTTTAAAAGAACCATAGGGTTACCAAGAAAACATTTTTTATTTCTATTTCGACTACCGGACTTCACGTTTTTTAACGCTGTCCCTGCAAATTATAATATTTACAAGATCCGATTTTTGTAAAATATTGCTATAAAACTTTTAATGGTATCACTACTATATAGCCAGTTACTGTCGGACCCCACGCTCGAGAGCCTTTCTGGTACACAAAATTTCTCTGGCCATCCAGAGGGGCAGTGCGACCAGCATCTTAGGGAATTTTGAGCCGGGGTTGCGCAGGGCAGTGCCTTTAGACTAGTTAGTCTGACGTGGTTTGCATGCGGATATTATCTTGTGTGATATTGACGAAGCTTGTAGCGGATATAGATTTATGTGATTAAGGTTTGACGAAGCCTGCGTTGCGGATTCGATTTTTTTGGTATCTATAATAGTTATATTGTTTTTAATTTGAATAAATAGTATTTCAAAATGAAATAAATAGGTACTTAAATAAATATTTTTTTAACACACACCCCACGTCAAATAAATTGATTTGCATTAATTATAACTTTTAAAAACCTTGACAATTTAATTGACTTCGTGTGTGCGTGAAATGATTATCTTGATTTACTTACTTGCTATTATAAATAAGACCTCATTTGTTAAAAAAAATTATAAATTATATTATAATACCGTATCAATTTCATCAACATTTCCTCTGAAACTGCAGATTGAGCGGTAGGTATTAGTTGAATTCTTAAATCTGCACATAAAAGAATCATGATCACTTCCCATACATTCGTTTACCTGTCAATTTTTCTTTGATTTAGTTGAAGTAATTACAGTACTATGTGGTTGATGCATACAATAAATATTGATATAGAAAAACTAAAGGTTAATTCCATTTACATTGGTAGTAATTTGATTTAATTTGGTAGTGAGGAATAAAAGTAATATCGAAAAAAAACCGGGATTATTTGACAGGTAAAAAGTGGACATCATTTTTTTATCTTTATTACCAATTCCGGCTCGTAGGCAGACATTTTAGACACTACAGTATTATACGTTTAACACATTATAATTTTTAAGCTAAAGTTAATCATTATAACGGGTTCTTACCGCGTTTTTATTTATTTTGGAGTCCCCGATATAAATAACAACGCGGTAAAAACCCGTTATAATGATTAACTTTAGCTTAATTAATAACCGCGTAACTCTCAAAAATTGTGTTATAATTTTTAATTCATTTTTTGAAAACTTTGTCACGAGAAAGTCTAGACGTAAGTTTTTTTTAAAGTTGATTTCGTAGACAAGTTTTCAAAATAATGGTTCAGTTCAGTGTTATACATTTTTTTAACCTCCGGCGCAAAAAGAGGGGTGTTATAAGTTTAGTAAGTGTTGTAAGACTTAGGTTTTTATATTCATTTAGTACCTTACAACAATTTCTAAACGGCAATCGGTAATCTTTTTGGTAATTAAAAAGTCCCCTAGCTACAGTAGGTACTAAGAGTCCGCTTCGCATGTGCTGACATATTATCATATTGTCAATTTCTGATTTTTGTAGGCAGTGTCCGGAGCGGAGTGTGCCTTAACGTTGGACCATTATTTACGGGACACGATGTATAATTGTATTTTTAAATGTTTTTTTATGATTCTTTCTTGTTGTCAGATCACACATGTCAAATGCATTCAGAATGTTGTTTCAAAAAAAAAAAAACATACGGGTCGAATTGAGAACCTCCTCCTTTTGTTGAAGTCGGTTAAAAAAGATTTGTTATAAACAGGCAAATAATTAAAGATTTAATAGAGGATTCACTCTATGAGTTTTTCTGCAACTAAGCGTAACTGGAGAAGTTATAGATCGGTTTTACGCTTAGATTTTATTTTGATCTAAGGTTTTACGTAGTAAATTCATATTTTTTTATGTGTAGATCATGTTTACCTATAAGTAAATGGGTTTTTATAAATAATAGCCAAGATTTAATTTTAGAAACATTGTTTTCATTATTGTTTTAAAATATTTATTTACAAAGTTCTGTCTATAAATATCGCTAGGTATAAAACATTTAAAGTTTTTTTGGAAATATAAAGAAAAGAAAGCTTTACATTTTTTATTTACAACGGTCGCCCATAATTATTATCAAGAGACATAAATATCTAAACCTAACTTTGTTTAAAGCAAATAATTAGAAACCCATCCGTTGGATTTCAGTTTACATTTGAAAAATTCGCTATGCGTATTAAAAATTGTTAAAATTTTCTACCTATCTAAGTAGTGTCTATTAACGTAGTATGTTAAAGTGAGCTAAATATCAGGCACCAGTCCTACAGTCAGTGGAGCGCTGGGGGGCGCAGGAGTGCGCCTCGAGTGGCGGCGGGGGCGGCGGTGAGGCGGAGGGGGGCGCTGCGCGCGCGCCGCCGCCGCCGCCGGTATGACTAGAGTTTGTCTGCGCAGCAGACGGGCTCGCCCTGAACTGCTCTATACGACTAACTTTTGACTTTAGATCACGTGGAATCTTATCCTCGGCTAAGTCGTTCTTTGACTGCCTTTCCTGCTTTTTATATTTAGTGCGATCGTGAGCGACGATAACAGTGAGCGGCGGTAGGGGCGGTACGTAGGAGTGCGGCTCGTAGTTATCATCAACATAGTCGTCTGGGTTCCAAGCGACTGTCGTGGTCGTTGTCGTGGTCATGATTGTAGTAGGAGCCTCAGAGGTCGTTCTCTCTGTCGTGGTGGCTTGTGACGTCACCGAAGACGTCGTCGTTATTTTAGTTTTTTCTGTCGCTACATTAGTCACCGTAGCTGTCGCAGGAACTGTGAACACTCTACTATTTATATTAGATCTGGTCTTCCGCCGCTTTTGTAGTTTTGGCACATCGAGGAAGAATGGATCAAATATAAGATCTGATTCCTTATAGTCGTCATAGTTAATTGGAACGATTGGTTTCACAGCACTAACCACGTTGCCGACGGTGTAGTTTAATCTCTTTCCATTGCTATCGCTAACTGAGGCACTGGCGGTGACGATGACTCTCGGTGGACTTTTCGGTTTAGTAGGAGGTCGTTCGGTCACTGTCGGAGGTGCCACCGAGCGAGCAGCGAGAGAAGATTCATTTTCAGGGGACACATCGTCACTTCGTTTACGCTCATAGTAGTAAGGATTGTAAGGCAGAGGTCTCTGAGCCGGTAGCATCGATGGGTATGGTTGCGGTCTATGTTTAACAGACATTTCGTGTCTCTCCGAAGGTAAGGACGTAGGTCCAGGTCGCAGGAGTTGGTCTCGTGGGTCTAGCGTTGTAGGCCGGAAGGGCGCTGGCTGGGGCCGTTGTACAAATGGCGCAGGGCGAGCGGGCGACGGTCGCGGCGCTGTCCTCGACGATTCATATTGGAAGTGGTCATATTGTTGCGGGGGCGCGTGCGTTATGTAGACTCCATCAGCTGGGCGGAAACTCTGACGCTGGAAGGAAATTGCTTCAGATCCTGGCCCTCGATGGCGATAGATGAACTCTTGTGGAGACAGAAGTGCAGAATCTATCGGTAATGACGGCGCAGATGAGCTCGAAAGTGACGTTGGAGATACTGAGGATATCGTTGGCGAAGGTGATGAAATCAAATGAGGAGCGTGGGGTAAATGAGAGGATGCTGGCGAAAATATAGTTGTAGTCGAAGGTTTTTTTGTTGTGGTCGTAGGTTTTGTAGTTGTAGTTGTTGTGGTGAATGAAGCTTGGACAGTCGTCGTTGTTGGAGAATGTGCGTAGTCGTCTTCATATTCAACATCACCATCTATTTCTTCATCGTGATATTCTGAAATTGAAAAATAAATCGTTTAGGTTAGGTCCTACTCACAATAAATAATTGCGTTAGTGGAAAATTTGTGGTTTACTCGCCGTTAGAGTATTTCATTAGCTTGGCCCAGAAGGCATAGGTATTGTTTAATCCATGGCCAGGCCACACCTTGGACAATTAGCTGTCATTTCATACAAATACTATTTTTTTAGAAGAAGTTAGCATGGTGTGATGCTGAGTGAGGGCGAGTGAGACATGAATACGCAATTTTTTTAAATTTCCATACACGTTTATCTGCGAAACTACAGCGTAGTTTGTTGGCAGTCAAATACAGTTCCCACTTGGGTAAGGTATAATAAAATTATATATGGGAGAGTATTATGAAGTATTATATTATATCAAATTTAACACCGAAACATTAGCACGTTTTAAAGACAGTAATATTTTGTTTGTTTAACGAAATTTTAATTAAAACGATTCTCTTTTCGCCATTTGGTATCTGATCTTCATATAAGTAGGTCGATAACTAAACGGTTTTAGTACGATACTAGTGCTCAGTTAAGCACTAGTAACAGTACTACTTTATGATAGTGTAACACTGATATAATTACCTATTTCATCTTGTTCTGAAAACGGCAACGAGGCATACGTGGGCCTGTGTTGCTGCTTCTTCTTGTCATCCTTCTTTATTTCTTGTATAGGATCTTCTGTAGAATCGATGACATCTGTCGAATGTTCCTGTGATTTGTCCTGTGTGGTTGTAGGAGATTCATCTAAGGATGGATCTGGTTCTTGGCTGGGTTTAGCTTGTTGCACGGATTGCTCAGTAGGAAGAGCCTGTGGTTTCGTATGTTCTTCTTGTATAATAGGTGGTGCAGTGCTACCATATAGTTCTAAATTTAAACTGTAGAATTTTTCAGACTTTGTACAATCTACTTCGTCCACTCTCTCACACACTCGTGTCTCCTGAAAAAAGAAAATAAAAAGCTTAATAGATGCGATATTTCAATAAATGGATTCATTTCGTATAAGTAGCATGAGTTCAATATTGGTACAGTACCTAACATAATGCTCACGACTACATTCCACTAGGGGTTAGTCAGAGATATTTCGAAACCTAAGAATGTCCACGTTTCACTAGTAGTACCTACCGAAATTGTTTCCAGTGTGATGGGGAGTGAGTCCGTGCCTATCCGTACATTCTACATGCCTCGAAATTATAGCAAGCAGATTTCCTCACGATGTTTTCCTTGTGTGATGAAAAGTGGTGTTACACATTGTAGCATATAAATTGCGAAAAACTCATTACAAAAGATTACCAATGCATTAATTTTTCTATGGCTTTTCGAGCAGCGCCACTTTTACATTACAACTGTAATATTATATGTTGGTGGAGGCCTAAGTCCAGCAGTGGGCGTCCACCGGCTCAGATGATGATGAAGTACTGTCATGACGGATCCTAGATGATTAGTTCTAAAACTCGAGCTGGGATCGAAAAGTGATCAGATGAAGTTCCTTTGAAATTTTTCTTCAACTGGTATTATAGCAATGTATACCAAAAATTCTCAGTAATTACCTGATCAAAAACAGTGCCGTTCAGGCAAAGGAACTTGATGTCCATGGGCTCCTCCTGCTGCCCCACCGTGCACACGTGGAACATCTGGCAGGAGGTCTCCAGGTCCGCGTAGTACCCTCCTATCACCTTACCCGTGCACGTGAAGTTCGTCTCCGGGAGGTTGTCGAAGTCCAAGTACTGCAATATTGAGAAATAGTCACCTTAATTATGGGTATTTAAGTATCACCGTACTCGAAGAAAAATTTTAGTCATATCTACACATAATTATACACCGCCTACCTTTCTTCGTTCACCGTTTCCTACCCTAAGGTTATCTGGAAGAAATCGCTTCTTAGCGATAAGACCGCCTTATTTTGTGCCTACCGTTTTTTCTTTGTGTATTTTACTATTTATATTTTGGTGTAAAATAAAGTATATTTGATTGAATTATTTTTGCAACAAAGATCTACCAAAATGATTATTTCTGTTACATACAAGGTCCAAATAAACATGCTGACGGTTTTTAAAATGAAACCAAAAAAATATGTTTTTTGAGAAAATAAATATCCGAAGAATCGGCTGTCTAATCTTATACATTTGGGTAGTCAGATTTCAGTTTTATATGAAACATTTTTCTTTCGCAATTTCGACTTTGGTTGCATAGAGAAATTACAGTTTGATGGTCTGATCATCCTCGTAAAAACCGGTCAGCATATTTAGAAGAACCTATACTATACTACAGTATCATAGTAAAAGTGACTAGATGGTTCTTTTCGAGTAAGAGGAAATGCCGTGGGGGATATCGATAGTAAGCTTCCGTTTAGAGGACGGACGGAGGCCCGATCGTAGCGTAGCGTCAAAGTATCGAATGTATCAAAACTTGAATGTGAACTTTTAAAAAGTCAATCAAACAAGTTTCAAAACTCAATCATACAAGGTTCATACAGACCACGGCATGACACAAACGGTAATGGCTAGAGGTTCCTAAAGCTACAAGCGACTGTACACTTGAAAACGAAGTTGGTAGTAGTAGTAGAGCTGTTTATGAATGTGTTTTTAAAAATACTTACTCCTGGTTGAATGGACCTCGATATTCGTAATTCGTTCTGGAATATGAATATCAGCAACCACAGCCATACTGAAATAAAGTATAGAAAAATGTTAGGTCAACATCAAAAATAAGAAAAGTAGTGTTACTCCAAAACACGTCTTCTCCATTCTGATATAGATATGGCTAGCCCAATGCCACTTTAGCTTGCTAGGTATTTGAGTTGTGATGATATCTTTAGTTCTCTGAGGAATAAGCTCATGAGAACGATTCTTCTTCTTATCGTGTGGGCAAGACCTGGTGTCAGAGCTTTTTCAGACCGCCTTACGGCCTCTCGCGTGGTTTAAGTGGACTACTAACCACCAGAGGTAGTAGCCGGGACCAACGGCTTAACATGCCATCCGAAGCACGGAATCATCTTTTTTTTCAGACCATCAGGTGATTCAGCCTGCCATATACTAACCAACTGGTGAAATACGCACAAAGTGATATATCACTAGATGTCCCCCGCGGGAATCGAACCCACGACCTCCGTGTCAGGAGCCCAAAGCTTTTAACCATTAGACCACGGAGGCAGTTCACAGAGACATGAGAACGATGATCTACATTACATTCATTGACTTACTAAGTTATGGACGCCGCCGGGAGGATCTTATCTCGGAAAAAGTGTCCCAGACTAAGCTACATAAACGAACATACGTGTTAGTAAGATAATCCAATGAAACTGTCAAAAAAAAACCACTGAAACTGATGCCATTTTAATTTAACTTTGCTTGCGTAGTTTTAACAAATTCTTATAGCACAGCAGTTTGGCATGCTGTCGTGCGCGTGTACCGTCAATCAAACGAAGACTGGCGATATAATAGTATGTGAACTGGCGCGTAATTGTTTCTCTTTTTGTTTGTGTTTTGTTACTCTTTTTAACCGACAAAAAAAACGCAGGAGGTTCTCAAGTCGACGCGTATACTTTCTTGGTTCGGACACTGTTCACCCTACGTGGAATGATTACATTACATACCTTGCAATGCAGAGGCGGAGCGGCCAACCAGCGCACCGCCGACCGAGAGCCGAGCTTGCCGCCGCATCTGTAACAAACAAAACTAATTAAACAACGCAACAAAACCCATAATCAATGTTTACTCGGATTACATTTTAATAACTGTCTGTAAATACAATAACAAAACAATAGGGGGTCGAGACATTCGCACGGTGATGCCCGCTGAACAATAGCGTTGCAACATTTACAATTAAAGTCTGTTTCTGATGTTAAGGCCCCTGGACCGAACTGTTTTCGTCTTTAACCCGTAGACATAGAAGTCTCTATATGGAATACCTTACGTTAAACGGTCAATCAGCTACAATGAATTGTTCCGATATGCCTCATCCAAAAATTTCATAATACGACTATTAAACATTTGACGTGTAAAATGTTCTAGTTCTTCTTATTAATTGAGGAATGAGGAAGTAGACCGTGTAAGGAGAACTGTGCTAAAATCTACCATTGTACCAATGTACCATTCAATTAAAATATGCAAGCATAGCAAATGGTCACGACTATATTCCCCGAGGGGGTAGTCAGAGTCATTCTGAAACCTCAGAACATCCATGTTTCACCAGTAGTACAGAAACTCAGTCCAGTGTGACGGGGGGTGAGCCCGTCGCCACTTATGATGGACAGTGGGTACAATACACGCCTCGAAATTGAAGTATGCAGGTTTCCTCACGATGTTTTCCTTCACCGCAAAGCCAGTGGTGTAACAAATCGTACATAAATTCCGAAAAACTCATTGGTACAAGTCGGCTTGGACGGGGATCGAACCATCGCCTCCTGCACGGCAGACAAGGTTACTCGCCACTGGACCACCACGGCTTTTAAAATATGCAAGGGTGTTATAATTATCAATACTTAGATAATTGATGTTGTTCAGTTAACAATTGATGTAGGTATACAGGGTGTAAGGAAAAGTATCATTAACCTTTAAACCACATCGATCGCAAACCGATCGGAGCAAAAAAAATCTGGCTGTTGCATACATTTGAGTCGAGTAGGTATTGATCGGTTTGCTCCCATAGTAAAATTTGTTCAGTTTGATGGGTAGAGTAATGTGGTTTAAAGGATAATCATACTTTTCCTTACATCCTGTATGCTCAGACATATAATTTCTAAAAAAAAAACCGTTTATTTCCCACTCATTAATCAATAATGAATGCGGCTAAGTTCATTTGGTTCGGTAGACCCTTCGAGCCAATAGTCCGCAGTAAAAAGCAGTAAATGCTCCCTGAGCAATGTTGTATTTAGCGCGGCTATGTTGTCTTATAAAACAGATTTATTTTGAAAATACGGGAGTTAAGTATATTATATAGATAAATTTTTTAGGTACGGTCTTTCTAGGGTTAATATGTTGACGGTTTTTTAAGAGGATGATCACACCATCAAACTGAACAACTTTTTCCAATGGGATCATTATTGAAATTACGAAAAAAAATGCATTTTTGTACACACTTACATCGAAACGTTGGAAAGATGACATTAGAAGAGTTGCCAAACCAAAATGGATAAGAGTGGCGAGAGATAGAGAAATATGGAAGTCTTTAGAGGAGGCCTTTGTCGCAGGACAAGCTGTTTCTATAAAATAAGGTGCACCGATCGTCGATGACTATCGTAAAGTAAGAGAAAACCAAACGATATATAAGCACGTATTATAAATGTAATATAAGAAACAATGTAGAACAAATGTAGGACGTATTCTGATCAAATCAGTTGCGTCCTACAAAAAGGAGAGGTGCGGAGTACTCGAAACCGACGGGCATGTATGAAGAGATGTATGGATGTGAATGAGGCAAAAGAGGTATGTAAGGATCGTAGTAGATGGCGCGCTCTGGTCTCTGCCTACCCCACTGGGAAAGAGGCGTGACGTTATAGATAGATAGATGTAGAACAGCAACAAAGGCTTATTTTATTTTATTTTATTTATTTTACACACACTTACATACTTACTACATAAAAACTTACTCGATATACTCGACTCAATATTCTTCTAAAGATTGAACTACAATCCTAACAATAACGTATCGAAGGAAATTGTTTGTTTCAAAAGCCCTTGACCTAACTGCATAGTACATAATGGCTTACAAGATTAGATTTATAATTGATTGTATAGTTTGCGCACGTAGTCCAGTATAATATGATGGCCTGTGTATGGCTTTTTATGATAATTATGTTTTTTTTAAATGTTATATGGTAGTTATATAAGCCGATCCATATGAAATGTTTATATGACGAACGATTATTTATTTACTCGCTAACACGTAGGTACATAAGTACATTTTCTACACAATTATAAAACTGTATCATCATGAGTGTGTATGTACGTTGGAGATAATATATACAAACTGATGACTTCAAATCATAGATTATAGATTTTTGTCTGTTTGTTTGTTTGAGCATCACGCAAAAACTGCTGGACTGATTTTGATGAAATTTTATTTGTTTAAAAGCTTATGATTTGGCTTAAAAACTAGTAGGTACCTACATTGTTATCTTGCTACGATAACGAAAACCGGTGCGGGCAAAAGCTCGTTTTATTAAACAGGGTACAAGTGGCGTAGCTAATTTCATATTGATCAAGATAGGCTCAAAAATGTCTTAAATTCGAAGCTGAAAGAAGCTTTTAATTCCACCGAGTAGTGCCTTGTTATGTGAATCCGATACGAGAGAAAGTATCAATGGCACCAATTAATCCCTTTTCGTCGGGTCCATTAACAAAGGCCATTAGTGTGATATAACAACCATTTAATTTGTAACACTCAATACAAAGCGATACTACCATTCACACATGCTTGTTTTAACTGACCATAGTAATAAATAAGTTATTCAATAATCTATTTGACCTCCTTGTAACATAGGCGCAATGGAGGAAGTTATTTAACTTTGTTTAGGTAGCTTAGTGATATTAATAGTAAAGAAAGCGACATCAAGTCGTCATGTGCTATTGTTATAAGAGATCATTGTACTTTTTGCAACCATCAGCAGCAAGGCTGATTCAGTGTTTATGGGGTGTAGAGCATCTCTGTGATGGGGATGGACCAGGTCTGCTTGCGTAACTTCAGTCGGTTTAGGAGTTACAGACGTTTAAAGGTCAGTAAAACATTAACGATCATCTGCAAGGCTGATCGTATGATATTATTGTAGTATGCACTGTAGCTATGTGAACAGTACAAAAACTGACATGGACTGCCAGTCGGTTTAGAAGATACAGACGTTCAAAGGTCGGACCTTAGAACGGGTGTAGAGCACACCCCATAAACACTGAATCAGCCTTGCTGCTGTTGGTTGCAAAAAGTACACTTATCTCTTATACTATATTGAGACTTTAGCTAAACTTCGAGAGCATAGTAATTTTGGATCTCAAAAATACTTTTACTTTTAAACTATACAGTTTATTGGCCAGTTCCCATCCTTGCTCTCCTTGGCAACGCCCTTGTAAAACATCACGCTTTTGACACCTGTAAGGATTGATTTTATATCCTAAGTCGATGCCTGTAAGTTATCTTTTACAAAGAAAACACATGTAGTCAGCAAAACATAAAATAGGTAAACAGGGCCTCCTTTTAAAGGTTAAAAACCACTGCAAAAGATTAACCCCGTTAAGATATCTAGCTAAACATAGAACGGTGAATGCAATAACGTGAAAGCTGTCGCAATCAGCTGTTGTGTCAGATTGTCCAGGGCGTGGTTTCCTCAACGCAAGACCGCCGGTGGACCGACTAAAATCTGGAGCACGAACGAGCCAGTGAGACACAAACTTTTGATACTATATTATGATTATGTTATAGTGGTACTTAAAGTCGATAGGTTTGATATATTACCAAATTGTAAAACAGACGACGGACGACGACGGGCGACGTGGCGACGGGCTCACCTGCCGTCACACTGGACAGAGTTTCGGTACTACTGGTGAAACGTGGATGTTCTGAGGTTTCAGAACATCTCTGACTACCCCCTCGGGGAATATATTCGTGAGCATATGCTTATGCTTATGTTAGTAAAACAGACTTTAAAATAAAAATGTATGTAGAAATACGAGTAACTTGGTAGAGGAGGTATTACACTTCATTTTGCTGTCCCATTCAGTAGTGGCGATATAGCTGTACTACGACCAGTATATTAGATTCTCATCACCCGCTAGAACTCCTCCTACGGCTCATCTGACGTATGACACTTGATTGTTGCATCTCCTATAAATAGTACTTATAAGCTCAATTTGATAAAGTCTTTTACATTAAATTCGCTTCTATAAGAACATTATTTGTTGAATCGGACGCGCTGTCTAGCCGGTAAGAATCACGAGTAGCTAATACAGACGAATCAAATTCCTACTTTTGTTGAAGTCGGTCCAAAAGAGTTGCCTTTGAGAATCATTTCATTTTCTTCCTATTTGTCTCACAATTAGGATCGCATCGCGTCATCTTCTTATAAACCCATATTTTTAGAATCTATAATTAAAATTATGTGACAATGTCCAAGATACATTATAAAAAATCACTAAAGAATCAAAGTTTAGAATACGTTTTGCAGGTCCTGGTGCATTTTACACCTACTGAGTTTGATAGTGCTGCAGATTTATGGCGAGTGACCTTTGGTTGTTGACGATAACAGTATAAATAACTTATAATTTGTTTAGCAACGTGCAGATATGTTCAAACTGATTGCATTTGTAGGGTTCTGCAAGGGCACCAGGAATATTTTTACATGCAATTGTCATATGCACCTACATGAGCAGCGCTTTTGTGAAACTTAAAGATTTCATACAAACAGTGATTGGTTTTGTCACCGTATTAAATTAGTGCTCGAACTAGGGTCAACAATTTAACAACTTACAATTCCATATTTTTACTACCTTTCCGCACAATATATCTTAAAATCGTGTTAGTTTTTTATTATACTACTTTGGTCAAATTAACGCATTGCCCAAGTAATATATATGCTGAAACTGATCCAAATTTAAGCTTAAACGTATTTAGCTCATACAAATGACAGTAGCTACATAATATTTTAAACATGTTTATGCTCAAATACTTTTTGGTTCAGGCCATCCTCTGGTCCATATTAATAAACTAAACCAAAAAGCCCTAGGGCTCTTAAACTCACAATTTATTATACGTTAAAGGTTACAAACACGTGAGTTTTTATGTTTTCACTCTTCCCGTCTCTATACAAGGTGTTACAAAACTATAAATAAACATTTAAGGGGGTGGTATAGACCATCAAACTGAACAACTCTCACTATGGGACCAATATCGAAATCGCGAAGAAAAAATTTTATGTTCTACTACAAATCGACTAGAGCTAAAATATGTATGGGATTTAAAATTATTTTTTTCGCGATTTCGATGTTGGTCCCATAGAGAAAGTTGTTCAGTTTGACGGTCTAAACAACCCCCTTATGAGTTTCAAAAATTTATTGTTACTTATGAAACACCCTGTATACATCGATAACTATACGGTCGGTATACGGAGCCCTTAGCACGTAGTACTCGCACTTGACCAATTTGTTATTTTATAGTTTTACGCAAACCCTTTAAAAGGACTCATATTAATAATTTGTTATTAATAAACGGATCGAGTTATAAACATCGAGCAATTCTACGCAATACGAGAGTTTCGGAATCGATTGCATTATATGGAGTGTACTAAATTGGTTTGATTGATAGTAATAAAACTAATAAACTTCGTTATTATTGAATTCTACTAAGTAATACGAATCATACAGATGGATTCCAGTTATAAATTTTTTTTCGAAACTTAGCTACAATTGGATATCCATAAGAGATTGTGATTAATTATGAAATGAAATGAAATGAAATATACTTTATTTACACCAAAAACACAGATACAGCATTGAAAAAGAAACAAATAAAAAATTTTAATGGTTAAATAAGGCGGTCTTACCGATTTCTTCCAGACAACCTTAGGGTAGAGGAAATTTAAACAAAGAAAAACGGGTCGGTGCTATAAAAATAAATAGTAAATATCAGAAAAAGGTTCAGAATCAATCAGAAAAAGGTAGTTATTAGACTTATTAGTCAATGTAATTTGTGGATTAAAGTTTAGAAATAATCCGCTAATTATTTAATGCTGAAATTTTGCTGTGTGTGTGAACTGTGTGCTTATAAATCTGGTTGGTCGTTGCAAAAAACAAAAAGGTAGCGGGTTAATGTTTTTATATGAAATTCTTAGAGCATACTCGTAAATATCGAGAAAGCCTTAGATTTTTAGGAAAGAAAAATAGGTACACCCAGGAAGTCGGTTACACCTGCCAAATAAAATATTCACGTTACCATATAGTAAAAGACAGAAACAGACAGATATTCCCCGAGGGGAATTTAGTCGTGAGCATATACTTATGCTATGCTATAGATCAGAGATATTCTGAAATTCACTCGTTTCTGTCTTTTACTATATGGTAACGTGAATATTTTATTTGGCAGGTGTAACCTACTTCCTGGGTGTACCTATTTTTCTTTCCTAAAAATCTAAGGCTTTCTCGATATTTACGAGTATACAATTTATGAATAAATAAAGCGGGTGGCGGTCCGTAGTCTATGCCTTCCCACCACCCCTATGGAACGATGGTATGAGCTTATGTATGTGTTTATGTATAAATAAATAGTTTCAATGACAAGGTGACAATATGGATTATCATAACAGGCAAATACATTATTAGACTATTAAAAATCACGTAAGCGATTAAAGAAAAATAAAAAGGAAAAAGGGTTAGGTGTTTACCTTGCATTTAACTTGTGTATTCTATGTATTTTATATTTAACTAATATCATTCGTCACCTTTCTCAAATTGTTATGGCTGATGATACCTGGATTTTTATAATTATACTAGTGTTTTCCCGCGACTTCGTCCGCACAAATTATATACCAGATTTTAAGTCAGATCATAAGCTATTAAACAAAAAAAGTTTCATCAAAATCAGTTCAGTAGTTTTGGCGTGATGCGCGAACAAACAAACACACAATTTTGTCAATAGATGGCGCTGTGTTATTTGAGTATATACACTCAACCTTGACTGAAACTTGAACCGCATCTTTTTTATTCCTCATGATTTTACGGTTTTATTATAGTTATGATTTGCCTTAGCTTCTACAGGGTGTAAGGATAAGTATCATTAACCTTTAAACCACATACTCTACCCATCAAACTGAACAACTTTTACTATGGGAGCAAACCAATCAGAGCAAAAAAATCAGCTGTTGCATACATTTGTGTTGAGTAGGTATTCGAGTTTAGTATGGGACAGCAGATTTTTTTTGCTCTGATCGGTTTGCTCCTATAGTAAAAGTTGTTCAGTTTGATGGGTAGAGTATGTGGTTTAAAGGTTAATAATACTTTTCCTTACACCTTGTATATCATAATGACCATATTAAAATGAACAGAAGCTTTTATTGTATACACCATTTGGTTGGTACCTAAGCATCACTTACATAACGATTGCTTTTATAAATTAACCTATTAAAATGACCATTAGACCGTCTTCATAATTACAATGTACCTACATGTAGTTGGAGAAGAAGCGAGCTTATATTTTATCGGATCACAATACGTTACGAAATGTTATAATTATTAGGCTTGGTTCGGTTGTGAAACTATTGGAATTATGCCAAGTCTTGATTTTTCTACAGTGTGTAAGGAAAAGTATCATTAACCTTTAAACCACATACTCTACCCATCAAACTGAATAACTTTTACTATGGGAGCAAACCTGTCAGAACAAAGTATAGAGCATGTGGTTTAAAGGGTAATGATACTTTTCCTTGCACTCTGTGTATACATGTAAAGCGTACCATTATAATTTTTAAGACAAAATAAGTGTGATTTTGGTATTTTACTCAACAAAATGGTGCGGAAACGTGGACCCTGACGATAGGACTAGTTCATCAAATCAAGGTCGCTCAGCGAGCTATGGAGAGAGCTATGCTCGGTGTTTCTCTGAGGGATCACATCAGAAATGAAGTGATTCGTCACAGAACTAAAGTGGCTGACATAGCTCAGAAAATTAGCAAGCTGAAGTAGCAATGGGCTAGTCATATCTGCCGAAGAACTGACAACCGATGGGGTGTCAGAGTTCTAGAGTGGAGACCGCGAACTGGTAGGCGTAGTGTGGGACGCCCTGCTGCCCGCTGGACAGACGACCTAAAAAAAGTAGCGGGGAGCGACCGGATGAGGAAGGCCAAGGACAGAGTTTTGTGGCGAGCCTTGGGAGAGGCGTATGTTCAGCAGTGGACGATGATAGGCTGATGATGATGATGACTCAACAAAATATACATAAACACATTACCCTTACTTTGCGTCGCGCAGTCGGTTAAAAAGACGCGGATACTTTTATCATTGAAATTATACGAAAAACCTGATACAATACATTTAAAATAATGCGCTTATCGGTGAGATTGGGATAAATAACATTGACCAAGAATTTTCGGTTAAGTTGATCTAGACGGAGACACCGGGTAACAACCTTGTATGGCTATGTGGTGATGGGAACTGTCAGCGCCAGCGGAGAATTATGTACTTAGGTCGGACAAGCTGTGTAAAACTATGCTTGAATCTATGCAAATCCACACACTAACTCAACACGAAATCTCCAAAATTGTAAAGACTACAATCTTATTTGGCACGAAAGGTTCTATTGACATCTTAGTAGGTGTTACTAAAAAGGGTTTTTTGTAATGTTATCTCCAAAGGTTTGAAAACCGTGATAAAAGTTTGTACGGAAATTGGCATTGCAAATATCGTGGATTCTAGCAAATAGGTATTTTAAAATTTTAAATATCGATGATGTTGCAAATTTCTTTAGTTTTTACATTATTTTATTATAAAAATAACAAACTTTAACTAACATGTTACTTGAAATAGTTCACGGCGGTCCGACACCCGCTAGGGGCGCTAGTGTCGTGCACATAGCCATATTTACATGAATAAGGAGATCAATATCGTAGGATTTTCTGTTTTCACTAGAACATCAAATTGGAAAATACGTAGTGACTTCTATGTTTTCTCCTTTCTCTACAATAAAATAACAATTGTAGTTGTTGTTGTTGTTCGTATAGCACCGATTCATTCGGGTATCCACATAATGCTCAACACTATATTTTAGATTTGTCGCTTCTGTTAGCTTCTTAAGCCGTACAAAATTAAGGACAAGTAACTTATTAACATTTTACAATTAAACATTCTGTTACGTACTACGTGTAAACATGTACCACTTACCTCATTACTAGCTCACTAAACAAAAGCCTGAGGTAAAGAGCACGGTGCAACATAACGGAGCGCGTGGGTTGCGCTCAACGCTGCTCTGCGCTGGCGCACGTCGCGCAGCAGGCAGGCGCGTCCGTTATGTCATCAGGCTTGTCGCCGATCGGTGGCTGGTTGCGAACACGCACGCACGGTAACGGTCATTGTCTTTATTAATGCGTATTCTTATGCGGTAGTGTGGTTAATTGTTAAGTCATTACAGTTTTGCCAACTTAGTACGTTCCGGGTAAATCGTTTAGCGTTTGGGACTTCGTTTTTTTATAAGCAACGGATATTAGCACGTCTAGTACAATAATTTCTCTACACGCGCGCGACGTGCCTTCGCTGCATAGAAAATAACCTTCCCGCGCTTTTCGGAGAGCAAAAGCCGCGCTTGCCGCGACATTGTACCTAGTACCTACTTATGGAAATAAGCCGAGCTGCGCGCAAGCTTAGATCAAAATAAAATGAATGGATAGGCCTGAAGTGCGGTAAGTTGAAGCACACTACTGGTGCACTTGGTCCATACAAACTAGCGCCATTATCTGTCAAATCTAGGGCACTTGCATAAAAGTGACAAGTAAACCTTTCATTTGTTTTGCCTCATTTTTCTGGTTTGAAATGTTCGCGTAAGGCCTGGCCTATCCATTAATTTTATTTTGATCGAAGCGCGCAAGTAGAGGAATCATACTAGACGTGCAGACATTTAAAATCCACTAAAGTGTATTTCTTTAATGCCTCGTCATCATTGGCCTTTACATCTATAAAAGATGATTCAAGCATCATCTTAACTGCACCTACGCTCGTAAGCCCGATGCGAGAGCGACAGATACGGCTGCATGTACGGCAAGTACGAGTAAAATTAGAGTTTGCTGTATCAGTTGGGTTCGCAAGTCGATTATATCTTCTTTTCCCGCTTTTCAGCCAAGGAAACAAACCACACCCTATCGTGCTCGGCTCTTCCTTTCGCTAAATGTTTCCTCCACAAGTCGCGATTCTCAGCGAGATCCTCCAAGCCGCTGGTGTCGATTGAGAACGTGGACATGTCTCGCTTTACACAGTCCTTAAAGAGTGATCCATACGTGCGATGCACATGCTGCTGTTCCATAGAAAACTGCAAACATATCTACCTTCTAGACCCAAACATTATGGACAGCGGATTCGAAAAAGGAGTGAAAAAGGAATGAAAGTGAATGTTAATAAAACTAAGGTGATGGTGTTTGAAAGGGATGAATGCATGACTGGATGCCGTATAAAGATTGGGAATGAAATACTGGAACAGGTAAAGGAATTTGTTTATCTGGGAAGTATGTTCACTAGGGATGGGAAATGTGACGGGGATATAGAAAAGAGAGTAAAAGCTGGAACGCAAGTAAATGGCGCCACCAGCGCACTTGTGGGTAGCCAAAATGTATCTACCAAAGCTCGTTTGGCTGTCCACAATAGCGTGTTGGTTCCAACTTTGATGTATGGGAGTGAAAGTTGGGTGTGGCAGCAGAAGAATGAAAGCAGAATAAATGCAGTGGAAATGAGGGCTTTACGCAAGATGTGTGGTGTGACTATAAGGGATAAAATGAGAAATACTGTGATTAGGGAACGTTGTGGTTTGAATGAAGATGTAGTGGTTAAAGTAGAGAAGGGAATGCTTCGATGGTTTGGACATATTGAAAGGATGAATGAAAGTCGACTTACAAAACTGATATATAAAGCGTGTGTGAAAGGAAATATTGGTATAGGCAGACCTAGGAGGACGTACCTAGATCAGATCAAGGACGTCATTAAAAAATGCCAGGTTAAAAGCAGCCGAAATCGACGGGAATGTATGAAAAGATGTATGGACTTAGAGGAAGCAAGAGAGGTGTGTCAGAACCGCCCAAAATGGAGATCCATAATCTCTGCCTACCCCTCTGGGAAAAAGGCGTGAGTTTATGTATGTATGTATGATTCTTATGTTACTTCCTTATTTCGTTTTTCCTTGTTTAGTTTGATACTCCTTACAATATTGTACACACGGCGACACATCAAGCTACGAAAAACAAACATAAGCTGGCCGCGCGTCGTTATACATTACTCTGCCTATGCGCGGCCAGCTTATTTTGGTTTTGCGTAGCTTGATGTGTCGCCGTGTGTAAATTATGACATGATACGAGTATGTAGGTCTTGACAAAACATGAAATCTGAAAATAAAAAAGATGACTAAGAATATCACTAAATTAGACTAGCAACAAAATCTTCTATGATTTTCCAATTTATAGGTACCTAAGTAACTATAAGTAGTACTATACTATATTAATGTTTCGTAGACAAGTTTATAAGACTCTTATTGAAATAGAATATCGATTAATCTTAGTTCCAGTGATGGCTATTGTGATACAATACAAATGTAGACGCATTACTTCAAAACCTATAAGTGATTGTTGCATAACTTAAAGAAACGTCTGCGAGACACCACACGGTCTGAATATAAAAAACAAATAAAACATGCTCCAGTTAAGTATCATCCGCTCGCCTCACATCAATCAAGAAGCCCTGCCTCACCGAATGTTACGTAATAAGTAGAAAATTGAATTCTCGAGAACTGAATCTGCCAGATGTCTCTAGAGTAGAATATAGAGAGTGCAGGAGGTCTGCTACGGTGGTGAAGGTTACGCGTATGTACATCGTGGAATCTGGGTCGTTTTGAAGCCGGAAGGAGGTTATAATGCCATCTGTAGTACAATATATTGTATTGGCATTGGTAAAATTAACAAAAATGAAGATTTAAACTTTTATTTAATTATTTTTTTAGAAAATCTCGAAAATGCGAGAACCAACAGATGTTCTTTTCAGAAACAGACGAAATTTTTTTCATTATGGCTTTTTAATATTCGAATTTGACGACCCGACCACCTAGATTTGTTATTTTATGGCAAACATTTGGGTGTTCAACAAATCCTATTTGATTTTATATTGATCTAGTTGGCATAGATTTACATAGGCGTGGAGTCTTAGTTTGAAATTTACCCAGGTCCAGGTCTCGGTTTGAAGCCGGAAAACATCTCAGTTTCCAGTTTAGTTCTTCATGCAACTCAATCCTTCATTTGTATTAAATGGACCTTCTGATGTCTGTATTTTGTGTTACGGATAAATGCATTGTTGTTCTTTGAACTGTCCGCACTACACGTATCTAGTCACGCTTCGCCGCTGGACAATCGATAAGGGACACACGAAATCGTTCCAATTTCGGACATCGATACTTTCTTTACGATTTTATAATACCTATCATGTAACAATTTTGATATGCATTTCGATATCGAGATGGAGTCGTGACTGAGAACTTGTTCCAGAAAAGAATCATTGTATTAATCGTACGTTTAATCAATCTGTTTTGATATTAAAGTGACGGTTTTATGGTCCGACAATATTATCAGATGTCCTTACACCATTTAGGAAATTTTGTCTTATTATGATAGAGGTCACGTTTTATTTCAACACATGATATCCAAATAAGGAATAAGTCAGGTCTTAGATAGAATGCGAGATAGTTGCTAACGTAACAAAACCACGAACAATAGGGTCGCCTACACCAAAGACAATTAAGCCAATAATTGTGACCTATGTCGACACGCGTGCCGAATATTATCACAACCATATTAGGTTTATTTAACTACCGGTTGAACAGACTCTGATCCACGACTTGATTAAAGCTTATCAATTACGAGTCGAGTCTCGCCTACACACAATTGTATTTCTTGTATGGCAGCGAGATTTACTTTTAACTCATCGTATATAAAACATCTGTCTCAAATTGCGAAATGTTTCTTTAAAGGATGACATCCTTTTGCGAATTGTATCAGACTATCAGGTCATACGAAGACGTCTGGTACCTGAATAGTGTACTAAAGTTTTCGCAATGTGACGTGGTGGTACTCTGAACATGGCGGGTCGAAAGGCGAGCACTAACGTGACGTGAGCCCTAGAATCACCGATGACTTGGCAAACACAACGAGATGTAAGTAGTTACATGTCATGTAATTGGTAATGAGCGTAACGTCTTGATATAACAAGCTCCCCAAAAAGACAGATTGACAATGAATCATTTCCTCTAGACTAGACGCATTAATCAAAAATAATGCAGTTTTATTATAAGGTAATAAGTAGTTGCGATAAATAGAGAGCCACCTACCGCGAGACAAAATTATTTGAAGATTACAAACAGCAATTACGAAGAAGCAGTAATTTATGCATTAGACATCTAGGTGAACACGCTTGCTGCATCTTTGGCTAAGTCATCGCATTGCCTTAAGGCATTATAAGAATTTGAACATAGATATAAAGACGATACTAGAATCCTATTACATTCCAAAAGTCCTTCAAACTAATCACAAGTATCAGTAGTTCGGTTGACCGAAGAGTGGAAATATTTTTGTCTCTCTAGTTCAGCTGTTCCTGCGAATTGAAAGCCTAGTATTAATAATGAGACTTTTGTGTCTTAATAGTTTAGTTTGTTTGTACAGGAACCGAACGGAACTAAAGAACCTCTTTAGACGATAAACATATAAGTATTATCGATAAACAGTACAGTAGAAAATCCTAGTTGGCAAACGTCTAATGCATAAGCGTAGTATTTTGGAGGAGTACCTAAAAGTACAAAAGAAACGAGAACAATTTTACAGGAAACTCCTTAATAGCTATGAAGATAAATGACAATTAACTAGCAAGATTTCTAAGAAGTCCTGAAGGAACAAGCCCACCTAACAGAAAGTTGAATGGCCTATAATGGCTGGGAGCTAACAGTGCGTATCCTGGATGACTCGCGCGGAATGCAGGATGAAGGTCAGGAGTCGCGCACGCGCCGCGCCGCCGCTATGCGCGGGAGAACGCGTGGGACCACCTTCGTCACTTGTTACGATGGTGTGGACAATGCAAAAGATGTAGCGTTTGTTTTATAGGTAAATTAAGATCGACAGTAGATGCGATGCGGTATTCCTTAGCATTGATACCATCTACATAGATACATTCAGTGATTGTAATACGCAACCAAACTAGTGCGAGTAGATACCTATTCATAGACGTATATAGACTAAGACGTAATTTAATCCATAATTTCTACTTAAGTACAATCAGAAGTTTTTTTGGTGCTTTTGTGGTAGGGTCTTCAACTCTGCCATAAATGATCTATGGAATTGACTCTCTAATAGCGCCCTGCTTTTTCTTATTGCTGTCTCCCGTTTGCAATGGAGGGAAGTCGGATATTTCTTTTTCCTACTCCTCCTATCTTCTTTGATTAATTCATTGCGGGTTCCAAGACAGATTAGAGTCATCCCCCGGGTTCGCTGGACTTCATTGTCTAGTGTTGTGAATGGTCGCTGCTGTTGATCCTGGTTCACAGGAGTTACAGTGGTGGGAATGTGTGGTGGGCCTATGCCCGTAAAAAAAAATGCAATCAGAAGTTATTAATATTTCACAAAATCCATCTTGAAGATAAAGATTGGTACTTTACTAGTGTAGTTAACGAATCGAATACGCCGAAACATCGTGCAATCTTTTAAAGGATAATCTGTTAAAATTATCTTATAATAAAAATCATACACCATTTGATAAGTCAACGATTTAACATTACTTAAAGGTAACGTATACTCGAGCTTCCATATAGGCACTGCATATTTTATTTCATTTCCTTCACAAATCGCTGCAGTTTTATGTAATTTTTCTTTACTCTTGAACCCTTGCCGTCTAAACACCGCTCGTAGTTCATAATTTGCTCCAAGTTGGTGGAAGTCACCGCCTCCGTCCTCCGTCGCATACCGCGACGTTTCCGCCGTCATTCATACAACTTTTTTATTATTTGCGATGATGAATAGTCTCTCTATTGAATAATTACAAAAGTCATGTTCTTTCTATTTGAATTGAAGCTATTTCTTTGGTTTTATGTGAGTCATAAAGTTATACACGGTGTAACAAAACACCCTTATGCTTCAGACCATCAAACTGAACAACTTTCACTATGGAGCCAACTTCAAAATCGTGCTGTTCCATACATTTGAGTTGAGTTGGTAGATACTGCAGTTTTGTATGAAACTGATGTTTTTTTTTCGAGATTTCGATGTTGGCTCTATAGTGAAAGTTTTTTAGTTTGATTGATGGTCTGAAGTCCCTTAAGTATTAATAGGGTGCTTTGTTTCAGCCAGGCTCTTTTGCTGGTTTGTAAATATCTTCACCACGATGGCAATTCAAACTCTATGACATGTTATCGACTCAACAGAAGAAGATTGATAAAACCGAATAACTTATACACTTATAAGGTAATGTTTGCAATTTGATATACATAATACACCAGCTGACCATTTCTCATGGATATATCTTTAGTGTTTTTTCATAATTTGATATTGGATAGGTGAGTGTTTGGAAGGCAACATTGTTTTTGATTGATAATAATTGGCAATTTTAGTCCCATGGGCTACTACACAGGCAATACTTTCAAATGTTTTTCATTGCCTTTATGATTATGACCCGCTCCGTGATGAACCTCGATATTAAATGGCTAGAGAAGTTATGTGTGAAACTTGTACTATCTAACGATGTCATCAACATAATCATTTAATAACATAGTTGCAGGAACTGGTTAAGATCTTGTAACTTCATTACCGAAGTCCGAATGCAGAAAAAGACAGATATTTGTTAGGTGTATACGAATATTTGTCGGTACACAAGTATAATAAACTTTCTTTATTTACACAAAAGTAAGCAATACCTACATTAAAAATAAAGTAAGACCTAAAATGGCCGCACATATCTGACGCATACATACAGAACGGTGGGCAACGATCCCGACCCAATGGGAGCCCAACGATGGCAGATGGGACCGGGGCAGACCAAGAAAAAGATGACGCGACGACCTGGATGCCCACGAAGCAAAATGACAACTGATGGCACGGGAAAGAGAAGGCAGGAAAAACTTTGGGGGAGACCTTTGCCTAACAGTGGGACGAAATAGGTTAAAAAAGTCATAAAATGCTAGTTGGTGGGATCGCGCCGGAGACTACCTAAGATGCTGGCGGCGGGCGGCGGGCGTTTCCTCGCTGAATAGCAAAACTGATTCGTTGAGCAAGGAAAGCGCCAGCCCTTGGATGCGGTCGAGTCTTCTAGGTGATTTGAAAAATTTAGAGCGCCTGGGCATCGAGACTATTCGACACCGGCGCTCCAAGGGTTTCTACATCAAATTCAACGAAGTTGTATCTATGTGATAGATGTTTGTATCTACTTGTTTATGTATTTGTGTATTCATCATAAATTCATTATGCAAGGGACTTGATTATGGTACTTCAATTGTGGGACTAGATAATCTGAATAACAATTTGCAAGATAAGAAATAATGAAAAAAAAATGCAGATCGTGAAACACAGATTACGATAGAGATCTATCATAAAATGTTAACAGTTCCACCGTATCATGATCAAAGCATTCGCATGACATGTTCTCCAGTTGGCATTTACACCAAGTAGCAATTTCGACAGCAAAAGTTCCCATGCGTTGCCGAACGTTACATAATTATTTAGCAGAAGACTACTTGCGTAGACATTTGACCTCTCCGGCTCCGATAATACCAGCGAGTGCTGTCCCTGTAGTTTATATATCTGATTCTGGGTCTAAATGTTCAATATCTATCATGATTCTGTGAATGTAGACTGGAAGTATTTAGTTGCATCATTAATTGAACATTGTATCGGTTCTTATTGCTTTTGCAATTTTTACACTTTAGTGTTTGCCTGCCGCTTCTGCTACGTTGTTTTGTATCGCGATGAAAGCGTAAAAATATCCTTATTAGAATTTTTAACGTATACAGGCTGTTAGGAAAAGTATCATTAACCTTTAAACCATACTCTACACATCAAACTGAACAAATTTTACTATGGGAGCAAAACGATCAGAGCAAAAAAAAGTGCTGTCCCAAACTAAACTGCAAGGTATTACACCCGACGCAATCGTATGGGACGGCAGATTTTTTTTTGTCTGTTCTCTTTGCTCCCATAGTAAAAGTTGTTCAGTTTGTTGGGTAGAGTCTGTGGTTTAAAGGTTCATGACACTTTTCCTTACACCCTGTAGCGCTGATAAAGATGCTCAAATTGTGACGTGGTCCGATAGGTACGCACTTGGCCGGTTTTTAACCGACTTCAACAAAAGGAGGAGGTTCTCAATTCGACCCGTATGTTTTTTTTTTTTTTTTTTTTTGTATGTTTTTATTATTAAGGTATCTTTTTCTGACTGCTGTTTCAACAAACATATTTAGTCTATGATTTAGACATAGCAAATCAAAACAAAACAATCTGTCTATTCTAATATAATTATCCACCATAACACTATTATTATAGAGCCAAATAATATAAATTGTTTCGACTTTCGACACAACATTACCAAATGCGGTTGTAACAAAATTATGTAAGTAATAACTTGTAATACAACAATAATGTAATGTCATTTCCTATGTCACACGAATTCAGAGTTTGGTGCTCGTAAGAATTAGGGATGTAATTTAAGTTTGTAACCGAAACCGAATCCGAAATGAGGTTCCGGATAAAGTTTTATTTCTCTTGCAATGATTTTGTACACAATCTATCTCCGTTTGACACGTCAATACGTCATACAATCCCAGAAACTACGAAAAATAGTAACCACAAAGTTCCTGACCACCAAAGAAGACAGAAGAAGAAGATGAGTTTATGTGAATTATTAATTAAAACCTAGAGCTGTGTTACTTATGCATAGCATAACATAGCATAGCATAGCATATGCTCACGACTATATTCCCCGAGGGGGTAGTCAGAGATATTCTGAAACCTCAGAACATCCACGTTTCACCAGTAGTACCGAAACTCTGTCCAGAGTTACTTATAGACATAAAAAAAATGTTTTTGAAACCAAAGTAAACAATTTGAGATGTCTGTCATTGATGTCCTGTACATCAATGACAGATATCTCAAATTGTTTAACATGAGTATCCGTATCTGAAATAAAAAAATCCATATTGTAATGTTATCTTGTTTTAAATATTATTTAGAACAAATTTAATGTCGTAAATAATCCGTAGCATCCCTAGTAAGAATAACGTAATTAAAAGTTAATTTGTCTTTGCGGGCGTGATGCACAACTGCGCAAGAGTAGTTCCCATGACCTTTTGTTTCGTGGCCAAATTGTTTGTACGCTAACCTTTTTTTATTTAACTGTAAAATCCTTCCGAGTTCCGTCATGTGCTTCCACAACAATTAAACCTATTGTTTTTAAGTTAATAAACTTTACAACCGATTAAGCGTTTCATGAACTTTAAGCCAGCATCATTTGACACGCATATAAAAAAAATCGACTGTCGTAAAAATCATCAAATTCGGCCCACGCGTTTGGTCTCTAGTGTGCCACAAAGGTGCAAACTTACTTACATACATAGGCTGATAAACACACAACCCTTCCTTTGCGTTGCGCAGTTAGGTAATAAATACTACTACGTACGATCCAAAATCAAAACAAATGACAATAAAGTAGTTCAAATGGCAAACAATTATTTAAAAAAATATATATTTTTTACTACTTTATTGTCATTTGTTTCATGTTTAGTGTCATTGCATGTTTCTTACCGCTAATAAAAAAGGAAACGATCAAGTGTTCGTAAATGTTTATAAATTTTGTCCGATGACAATATTGGACAAAATTTATAAACATTTACGAACACTTGATCGTTTCCTTTTTTATTAGCGGTAAGAAACATGCAATTACAATACACATTTTAAGACAGCTGATTTAGCAAAGTTTACTGCTCATTTCGGGTATTCTATTGGTGATAGGTTCGTTCCCCGAAAAAATACTTAATAGAAATCATAATTCCTCACGCTCCAGGAAAAAATTGGGTGGTCTGTTCCAATCAATTACAAGGCTGTCTATAAAAAACATCAATGATTGTGGGTATTAGAATTAGAACTAGATTAGACCAAATTAAAGTTTGAATAATTTTGTCTCGGTCGGGACTTGATCCCGCCAAACCGGAACTCTTCAAATGAATGTGTGATTTTGTTTTGTGTGACAATTTTTCAAGACGCTCTCCATAGGTCAACGCAGGGCCAGGCCATATTTTGTTGGTTTTTAGAATCTATTCTTCGCGTTATTTGAAAGACATACAAATTAATGAAAAATCTGTGTTATGTGCATCTACCTAGAACGATGTCTACTTTATAAGTAGAAATCACTTTTACTTGCCACTCACACTATTGTGTAGAAGATCTAATCATACTATAAAGCAAATTTTTCAAGGCCTTTATTAAAATTTCATTAGTTAATTAGTTAATTTCAAAATTTGGTTCGAATTCTTATGATTTTCGAATTTGATTTCCTTGGACTAGAGGGTACCACAGTGACATAATAAAGGAGAAATCAGTCAAAAATAGGTATACATCAACTAAAATGATGTAGTTTAGTAGAGGTGAGGCGGCTCTGAAAGAGTCAGGTTCGTTCGATCATGGATACCTCTTAAGGGTATATTATTCGGAGCGCGCTCCATACAAACGTACTATGGTGATATTTTCAATACTAACCAATTAAAGTCAATGAAATTTTGCAGAAACAATCTAGAAACAAATTTCTATGCTTGTATGGAGTCAGATTTCCGTTAAAATGTATAGTTTTCTAGTTACAGTGCCTCAAAGATTTCCATACAAATCTTTAATTAATCCTAGCATTGAAACTGTATATTTTAACGAAAATCTGATTCTATAGAAGCATAGAGATTTGTTTTTAGATTATTTCTGCAAAATTTCATTGACTTTATTTGGTTAGTATTGAAAATATCACCATAGTACGTTTGTTTGCAGCGCGCATTTTCGCTCTCGGAATAATATTCTCTTAAATAGTAAGTACATGTTAATAACTAATAATGTTTGAATTAGAATTAAATATTCTGTAATACGTCTGTATGTCAGTGTGGTATCTAGAATTAAGTAATTTGAGAACGCAGCGGTTTTGAAGTGTTGTATTGTGGTGTTAAGTTCTTTAATGTTACCCAAGCCAAGAATTAAAATCGTGAACGCAAAAAGCAGTCGTGTAGAAAACTTTATGCATTAAAACTTGACGTAATGACGAATGAAATGGTTCAAGTGAGACAGTTCTTGCTTATGATATTATTTGATTGTTTTGGTTGTCGAAAAATCGCTATTTAGTTCTTATTGAACAATAATTTTCTCTATACTGGTACTGGTAATGAGAATCCCCACCATATTAAGAGGATAGTCCAGAGCTCCCGAGCGTGCTGTATTCGAAGTTAGATCCTATTTTCAATACTAACCAATTAAAGTCAATGAAATATTTTAAACACGATCCATATACAATACGATTTTCGTTAAAATTATACTGTTTCGTGATAAGGTTAATTTAAGATTTGTATGGAAATTTTTGAGACACTGTAACGTAGAAACTATTGTAATGAAATGAAAATATGATAAACCACACGCACAAAGATTAGTTTTCAGACAGTGTTTAAAAATGTTTAATGACTATAATTTTAAACTTAATTTGTATGGAGCGCGCTAAAAGTTATATCCTCAAGCGCATCAAAATTATATATAGATATTATTTGTTTTTAGTGTTATTCTTGGCATTATCTTGTCAACTTGTTTGAAACGAATGACCAAAAACATAAATGTGAAAAAGGGCCAAGTTTATAGTATAAAAATTAAAATGATTTAGGCTTCACTGTTAAAAGAATTGAGATTTAAGTGTGTGCCAAGTTCAAACTTACTTACGGAATAAGAAAATAACATTATGAAAAAAAAACCATGCTCATCTTTTACTTTTAATTGAAATCGGTGCAGCATTTAGGTGCAGCATCAAAGATGTAACGAACTAACATGCAATATAAAAACACTTTAGCACTGGTAATTATTACAGTAATTTGTAAAAGAAATACAAAGAAAAACAAATACAGTATTATTTGTTTTTCTTTGTATTTCTTTTACAAATTACTGTAATAATTACCAATGCTAAAGTGAATTTATATTGCATGTTAGTTCGTGTTCACAGGTGAGTAGACAGGACGCAGAGCATGTGGCACAAGACGTGATGCAGGTTCGCTTCCGTGCAGAGAGATTCTGACGAGCAATCTGATCGACATGAGATGTACAAATTGTTATAATGCACTTTACTTCCTGCTGCTGATGAGGATAAGGAAGAAAGTTTATGTAAAGTTCAAAATGACCGCCTTATTTGTACCATTACAATTTTTTGTTTGTTTCTTTTTCAATGCTGTATCTGTGTTTTTGGCGTAAATAAAGTATACTTCATTCATTAATTTCATTCATTACCACTGCAGAGCACTAGCCTTCCCTCATACAAAAACTGACATGGTTCATCAGTCGGTTTAGGAGTTACAGCCAACGGCTGTATCTCCTAAACCGACTGGCGGTTCATGTCAGTTTTTGTACTGTTCACATAGCTACAGTGCATACTACAATAATATTATACGATCAGCCTTGCAGCTGATAGTAAATTTTTTACTGACCTTTAAAAGTCTGTAACTCCTAAACCGACTGAAGTTATACAGGCAGATCTGGTCCATCACAGAAATGCTCTACACCCCATAAACACTGAATCAGCCTTGCAGCTGATGGTTGCAAAAAGTACACTTATCTCTTATAACATCAGGGAATGTGCGTTGGTCCCCCACGCGTGTCCAATGCGGTTTGGTGGACAACACATTCGCATCAGAGTTCTTCTTCAGGCATGCAGATTTCCTCGCACGTTTTCTTTCACCGTTTACTTATAGGTACTTCGCCTTAATATGTGATAGTACCTACGTAAGTAAGTCATAGCTTGTCATAACTTTAGTAGGTAGCTAAAGGCATGTATATGTAAATATTTTGCTGTCGACTTCGTCCGCGTGAATATCAGACACAAACAGGGCATAAGATTTTCCACACAAATGTTTACACACCATTTTAGGGGTTTATTTTGAAAAATATCCTGTTTTAGTGCAAACTGTCAAAAATTAAAATTCTTTTTTTTTATTTTCAGTAGTTTAGGCTGTGCGTTGGCCATCAGTCAATCAGTCACAGAACTGTTTTATATAGGGTCCTTCTTAATATGCTGACACTTTTTAAGGGGGTGATTAGACCGTCAAACTGAACAACTGTCTCTATGGGACCAATTTCGAAATCGCGAAAGAAAAATCCGCTGCTCCAAACAAAACTACAAAATCTAAATCGCGAAAAAAAATCTGCTTTCCCATACATATGGCTCAAGTTGGTTTGCAGTTTAGTATGCAACAGTTGATTTTTTTTCGCGAATTTGATGTTGGTTCCACAGAGAAAGTTGTTCAGTTTGATGGTCAGATCATCCCCTTAAAATAGTGTCAGCATATTAAGAAGGACCCTATAGATAGCGCTTGCTTTCCATTCAAAGTGGCAATGGGCTCACTATTTGTTGTTAAACTGGACTGGATAAACTTTGGGCACTGCTAATAAGACGTAGATATTCTTAATACAGTCGTAAGTATGCATCTTTACATTACAACAATCAATGATATAATGTACAAACTATCAATGTAACTACAAACAATTTTGTTCATCAATATGTGGGGGGCGTGCGGCCATGACAGTTATAACTTGTGATGCGACAACAAGTAACATTAACAATGGAGAAAGCAAACATCAATCGAAATCCATCTCTTGTCGGGCTAACTTGCAGACAATGTAAACAAAGGTGCCTGCCAGACATCACTCAGTAAAGACCCTTTCAAGTCTTTGCAACGTTTCGAACGAGACTGGTCTTCATTATACTATTATATTCTTGACATGGCTATTCTTGAAGCTTATTTCTGGTTTGGTTACGTGATGTTTTAAACATGCATTTAAACTAAATCGTTTAATTGAATAAGGAGGAAAGTAAGATCGATTACGAGAGTCACGTTGCAGAGTTTGCCCCGAACACTTGTCTCTCGCTTAATGTTCGCGCGGTTCGCGTTTCAGCCTGCCACGAGGCTCCAAAATCCTTCTCAGTTGTTCTTACTCAAAAACAATCCTCGAGATTGGATAGATACTCCCTCAAACCACGAAATGCGGTGCTAACGCACAAGCAAGAAGTCCATTAACTATTTAAAAAAAAAGATCGATTACTTTTGTATTCACTACGGGAAGCCTACCTACCTAAATGCCTTTCTGAGCTGTCTTATAATTGTAGTATTCGATACGTTGACGTCGCGATATTATTGTGAGTCCTGTAGGTCTACCATGAGTTTTCACCGTACTTTACTACTGTAGATACGTCACCAATTTTGTATTGGATTTCGTACAGCGCTCCTAGTGGTTACGTTGAGAACTAATTTCTGTCATACGAATTGGCGACGTAACGACAGTAGTAAAGTACAAGGAAAACTCATGGTAGGCCCTCTGTTGGTACTGTCTTAGCGTCATCGTGTCGAATGCGTCAATTTTCATAATACGACGATTCGAGCACCGCTTCGGTAAATGAAACAAAATTATCATAATCGTCATCTTCCGACTAATGCTAATTTAGCTACGAGTTTTTGATATAGGAATCAACCGTACAAATTGAGGGACATTTGATGCGCACACAAATCTATTAGTAGATGTATTATAGTGAATGGCACCAGTGAATCATCCATTGGATTCAAAATTAGACAAGAAGTGGGCGCGACGCGTGCATCGGCTGCAAATCATTGTTTCACACAAGGGCACTAATTATGTTTTCCATGCCTTATTCTAATCTTCAAGGCCATTTTACCTTACAAATGCGTAGATTGTTAGATTAACTTAATTGTAGGTAGATAGTTAGATACCTATGCAAGTTTGTGGCTGCCTATTAAAATATACCGGTAGTAATTACCGGTATAAGTTGCTAATAATTTAATTTGTTCAATATAAATGTTACATTCCAGCAGTTATACGTAATGACTTAATTTGAAATGAAATCTATCCGAAACACTGTAACCGCTCTTGACGTATCGACGCTCTAGGCAGTATTTCACATTTTCACACGTAAATATGTATCAAGAAATCATCAGTCCAAATACAGTTATTATTATGTCATAAGCATAACCATATGCTCACGATCATAATCCCCGAGGGGGTAGTCAGAGATATTCTGAATCCTCAACATATCCACGCTTCACCAGTAGTACCGTAAGTCTGTCCAGTGTGACGGGGGGTGAGTTCGTCGCCACTATAATGGACAGTAGGTACAATACATGCCACGAAATTGAAGCATGCAGGTTTCCTCACGATGTTTTCCTTCACCGAAAAGCCAGTGGTGTTACAAATCGTACATAAATTCCGAAAAAATCATTGGTATGAGTCGGCCTGGACGGGGATCGAACCATCGCCTCCTGCACGGCAGGAAAGGTTAGTCGCCACTGGACCACTACGGCTTATTATTATGTCATTTATATATGACCCATAAAACGATCATAAATCGTATCGATAGTAAACTTCTATCGGACAGTTGAAAGGAGTCCCCAAGGAAATAAAGATACCAGTAAGAGTCAAATGGCATGCACCAGAGAACTGCCTGTTGATATTGAAGAAGTAAGATAAATGTCACAATCAGATCAGAATGGCGACCTAGGGTTGAACTACACCAGGCAGCACACCGCATCGCATTTTTCCGTCTCTCCATCCTTTTCTGTCACTCAGGAACGTAATTTGCTAGAGCATAATATAAGATAGACGAAACGTAACAGCACGGAACAGCACGCCGCGTGCGATCGCGTTCCGTCTATCTTATATGCTCTAGCAAATGACGTTCCTGAGTGACAGAAAAGGATGGAGCGACGGAAAAATGCGATGCTGTGCTGCCTGGTGTAGTTCAACCCTAGGTCGCCATTCTGATCTGATTGTGACATTTATCTTACTTCTTCAATATCAACAGGCAGTTCTCTGGTGCATGCCATTTGACTCTTACTGGTATCTTTATTTCCTTGGGGACTCCTTTCAACTGTCCGATAGAAGTTTACTATCGATACGATTTATGATCGTTTTATGGGTCATATATAAATGACATAATAATAAGCCCTATAGGTACCTACTATACAGGGTGTAAACTTAAACGAGTTACATACTTAAGGGGGTGCTTCAGACCGTCAATCAGAACAGAATATCTTTTACTATGGAACCAATCGCGAAAAAAAATGAACGATTTTAATATTGGTCCTATAGTTAAAGCTGTTCAGTTTGATGGTCTGAAGCACCCCCTTAAGCCCCACTTGCGCCAACCTGGGTTAGCAATAAACTCCAGGTTAAGTTGGTAACCCATGACTTTTTGTATAGAAAAACAACTGAGAGAGCTATTTTATCCGGAGTTAATTGCTAACCCGTGGTTGGCGCAAGTGGGGCTAAGTATGTTAAGCATTTAACTTTAAACCCTGTATTCAGTATTATGTACCTAAACCAACGACTCGCAAGAAAAATATCACAATAACTATAGTATTTGCACTATATTTTGGCATTAGTAATGAAAATATAAAATACAATTTATCTTGTCAATCTTTGCATCCAGTACTCCAGTAGGTACCTAAAGGTTACTATTGACATTATGCAACAATGATTTCAACAGAAGCAATTCAATTTCAATTATTGTCGTGTATCATTAAGTGGATTAAGTGCGTTTATCGATCCGGATTGGGGAACAATTAACTGCAACAAGTGTTCGACCTCGGCACAAAGTCACCGCGGGCGCCACTTTAGCTTGCTACTGTTGTCGGCCGGCGCGGGCGCATACCTGCGGCTGACGTTTTATTAGGGCTGTCACGTCTAATTAAAGACTCAATATAGTATAGTGCTTATTAGTGAAGTTCGTTTGTTTCAAAGTCAACTGGTAAAGTTGACTCTGGTGATTGTGTTAAATTGATCCTTTAAGATGTATATTACTAACTACTTACAAATTAATAAACAGGCAAATATTCTGTGCTTTTTTTAACGATAATTACCGATTGTAAAGCTTAAAACTGACCAGTTTTACCGTGACACTTCCAGAGTTAGTTGCGTTTCTTTATTACTTTTATTTTTATTCATAAATTTTAAGGTATTTATAAGCTTTTGCCTTTTTGGGACAGTTAGTGGTGAGTGATGCGTAGTTGGAACCATGGAAGAGGGGAACAGACATGAGCTGTCAAAATGTTACCGTTTTTGGGAACTGTTTGAAAGTTTTTCGGTACGGTGAAAATTCGAGCTCTGTGAATAATTGAAAATCTAACGTGAAATTGTTGATAATTTAGTGAAAGTGTCAGTATTATTTTAAAAAATCGTCCACGTTTTCACATTAGATTAACAAAACTGTCAAACATTTGCAAAAATGGTTCTATTGCCTCGTGTCACGTTTCTCGTTCTATAATACAGTGGTGCCACTAGGTAAATCTCGCTCCCTCAGCCGTCTGTTTCTCTATTCCTGGTATAGTAACTTTACGGTGGGAACCCTGCCTGACTGACGTGTGTCGGCGCGGGCGCAGGGCGCGAGCGCACATTGCGCAATTCCAGAACGCACTCAACCCGCTTTTACTCGCATGCCGTTTACATGGAACTCGTCAATTACGTAAAACTGTATCAAAAATTTTGTATTCACGAAGAACACCTGCCAGTCTGCAACATCGCATTGTTATTTGTATTGGTAAATAAGTGATACATAACTAACTGGTATTTAATTAATGGTTTATTTGTCAAGAGACAAAGTGGAGCAGCGTTGTGTAATAGCGGTAATTAGTAATACATTGTGTAGGATAGTTTAGTTATCATACCATAGGTAGTAGAGAAAACCAAACCATAACCGGGGTTCTTGGTCACTTTTTCGACAGCCTCTTTTTTCAGTAAAATTCAAACTCAGAAAGGGCTGCCAAAGAGACTGCAGGATGCACCTTCTCTTTTTGCATCAATACCCAGTGAAACACAACCGTGCGAGAAAAAATGTAAAATCACAATATTTTTTTACCAATAGTCTTATAGTTTTCAGAAAATGAAGATAGTAAATTATTGGTATTTATTTTCATTATTGTGTTTCATATTATACGCATATCACAAAAACAACAATATCAATTAGTATAAAACAGTACCGTTGGATATAGGTAATATAATGAGGATTATTTTTACTTTATCGACAGTTTTCGCCTTCAACTGTTTTTGAGTATTAAAATAAAATAAAATACTGACAATCGGGTCATATTTCGTCGCTAACTAACATCAAAGTGATTTTTCAGATCATTTCAAGCTTTTTTCGGTTGAGATAAATTGCTAGTTACGTCTACCTGTCAAAATGTGTTTTCTCGGTAAGGCTGCGTTTCCACCAGAGATGTGCGAGGTAGCGAGGCGGTGAGCGAGGAAAAAAATCGGAAAATGAGAGTGCGTCAATTTCCCTATGACGTGACGTGATCGAGCGAGCGCGCTGTTTGCAGATTGTTTCCTCGCTCACCGCCTCGCTACCTCGCACATCTCTGGTGGAAACGGAGCCAAACGCTCGAAGATACAGATTCAATTAGACCGATCGATTCGTCTTGGAAAAATGATTCGCCCACAGTGAATAATAGTCAGTTACGCCAAAAATTTACATCAGATACCGTAGCCGTTTAGTAGACTAGCGACGATTTTTGGGGGGTGAAAAGGGGAAGCAGGCGCCGTAGGAGTCAGGAATTCTAAGTATACTTCTATGGTCCTAAGGAACATTTGCACAAAAAGTAGATTTTCTTTTTTGAGGTAAAAGACCTCAAACCATAAAATGCCCTTACTATTTATATAAAAAATGGTGACAGTGGTACTTCCATTACTTTCCTGCTAATTACGTGGGCTTAGTTCCAACTCATGTAGGTACTGCTTAATAATTATACTGGTATCTCAAATTAGTTTAAATTGTAACACAGAACCTACAAAAGCATTGTAATTACAAAAATAGCACAACTGAAAGCTATTTCGAAATATCTACCTACAATGATTGCCTTTTAAGATATAAGTACATAGATATAAGTTTAAGTGGTAGGTATATATAGATTTAAAGTTACTTCATTCGATTAACGAAAATTGGTCCCAATGCACCGTATTGATACACATAGTTATTGTATTCTACTGCCTAAAGTGAAGTCTACCTACACAACCATCGCATTGATACAGTTTTGCAACTCTTATTGTTTAAGGGGCAGCGCAGAGCAGTTTTATCGATAAATCGAATCGATAATTAAATGTAAGTAAATAAATAAATATCTTGGATATTGCTACACACAGTTACACAGATTGTTTAGTCCCATTTAAATCACCAAAAGCTGGCCTGGATTTGTATAATTATGACTAGATAACGATATAGAATACATATACTTATAGTAGATATATAAACATCCATGCCTCGGGAACAAACATTCATATTACAAATATTTACCCTTTTCGGGATCCGAACCCGCGACAGCAGGCAGGTTCACTATCGACGACTGAGCTATCAAGCCGCCATTTTCAAATCTGTTTCAATTCTAGTTTAGTTAATTATCAATTTATCAGTGAAAAGTTTTATCTTAAAACTGATCGAGCATATTGCTGCTCAGTGGGCGCTAACCCTTAGTCATGTGGTGTCCAACTTCGAATAGCACCAAACCAGACTGGTGCGTAAGATGGGACTAATCTCATCAGCTGATCAAGTCAACGTATCTGATGCCAGTACCGTGTGGCTATCGGTTCGTCTCTGCATCGTATCGTAACCCACCTCTGATCGAAGCGGTTTCCCCTTCTATTCAAATACGAGTAATGAAAGATCTGGTTTAGCTCTCATACTTGCTCTTAAAATATCCTGCGTATTATGACTGCTTTTGTTAGTAAGTAGTCGCTGTTGTCAAAATAGACATCTACAGTCAATAAATCAATTGGCTTTCATGAAATGAAATTTATTATGCAAGTAACAAAATTATACTTTCAGCGTAACACCCGGAATGAGAGAAAAACAGCAAAATTTGTGTCTAATTTCATTCATGTGCATTATGATTTAATCGATGTTTTTGCGATTAATTAAGTAATATTAACACAGCAAATAGTAGCACGAAATGCTATTAATTTAAGTCGAACTTAAATGATTACTTGTTACGCATATATTAACTTTGATTTGGCCCTGATATTTGAACCGATACTTTATGAGTTTATTTTTATGGGGTATGAGATAAAACCAGTATTGAATATGTAACATGAAAATATAATATGCATAAGAAGTCAGTAGATTGAAAAAAAAAACTTTCAAGCTTGTAGTTATCGTATCGATTGTGTCTAAACAGAAAGCTGTTGGAAATAACAATCACAAATCGAATCGAAATCGCAAAATAGTAGTTTGTGGTGGCGGCTGAACGATCCCCCACAGCGGTGTGGTAGGCTCCGCAAGGAGCCGCCTGGCTCGCGACCACCCTCCTGCCGGAGTCTGGCGCCAAGCAGCTTCCTGCGTTCCGTCAGTGTGCAGGAGCGCCAGTGCACTTCTAGGTAAGCTTGCTACATCTTCGACCCCATCTTTGTCCTGAGGACTAGATAGAGGTCAAGAGAAAACCTATCAATAATAAAAAAGATTAAAAAAAAAAAAAAAATTGTTTATTGATTGTTTGTTAATAAATTAAGTCTTTATTTAACACAATCGTACCTTCATCGTCATCACAGCCTAAATACCTCCCACTGCAGGGCACATGCCTCCCCTCAGGGAGGGTGTATGGGCTTTAGTCCACCACGCGTGCCCAATGCGGATTGGTAGACTTTACATACGCATGAGAATTTCTTCTTCAGCGTATAAAGGTTTCTTCACGATGTTTTTCTTCACCGTTTGAGAGCAGTCGGTTAATATGTACCTTAACTTAGTAATATAATCTATGATGTTTAATCGTTAGCTACGTAATATAATATATGACGATTTTTATTGAACTTTTCTAGTGCGAAGATGGGACAAGCCCGTGAATATATTTTTACAACATCACGACTATTCACAAAACACCTTGATTAAGCAATAGCATACCTAATACGACACCCACCCACAGTTACGTTAATCTGAACTCAAATAAACGCATATTATAGAAATTGACAGTTATGGCACACAGAAGTTTCGATGTCGGTCAAGACATTCACTTATCGCGTATTAACAGTCTAGATGCACAGTCAATAAATGATGCTGACAAGTTTACTTACCTACTTATGTCTTGGGAAGCTTTCTCTCACATTCGAAAGTCATAAACGAACAACTCCTTGCATTAGCGAAAGAAGGAAAATATTGTGAACTTCATATATTTTACGTAAGTATTTTACGGGATGGCTGGGATGGTGCTGGGATGGCATGAAACTGTCGACTAGTTAACAGAATGGATCCAGAACATGGATGAGGGGGAATTGGAAAGATGAGGATTTAGGTCAATAGTAGAATGTTATATGTAAACAACATAGAAAAGTGTCATGGATGATCGGAAACAAGGATTGAAATTATCGCTCTATTTTATACTACCTATACAGGTTGTATGGAAAAGTATCATAACCTTTAAACCACATACTCTAACTATCAAATTGAACAACTTTTACTACGGGAACAAAGTCAGAACAAAAAAAAAATCACTGTTCCTTAAGCTTGAGTAGAGTAGGCATTGAAGTTTAGTATGGTACAGCTGATTTTTTTTGGTTTGACAGGGTTGCTCCCATAGTAAAAGTTGTTCAGTTTGATGGTTAGAGTATGTGGTTTAAAGGTTCTGATACTTTTCCTTACATTCTGTATATTAATATTATAAAGAGGTAGTGTGTTTTTATATAGGGGCTAATATGGAACTACTAAATCGATCCTAAAAATTATTTCACTATAGGAAGCTGGGCCAAAATCACCACAGACTGGGTTCCCCAGGATGGTCACCAGCGTCGAGGTAGACCAAGAAAAAGGTGGAGAGATAACATGGATGCCTTCTTGGAGAGTTGGCCAGAAGTTGCACACAACAGAGAGGTAAAAGGGGAGGCCTTTGCCCAGCAGTGGGACATTGAAGAGGATACGTAATAAAAAAAAAAAGGAAGCTAAAAGAAGCCTATCCCTGATTAATAATATAGGCTGTACATATAAAACACATGCCCACGTGGACGAAGTTGTGGGCATCAACTAGTATAATAAATACTTTCGGTTGTAGCTCGCCAATAAGCTTATAATCCCCAATGGGAAAAGTAGAGCCTCAAGAATACTCCGAGGCCACAAAAAATTGCCATAGTCTAGCACGTTGTCATGAATGCCCCTAACGAGCTTAATGCTGCGATAATCCGATCGTATAATCGATTCAAAATGGTGTCGCTTAGGACGATCCATTAAGTGCATTGACACTCCAGTCAGAGGTCGTCAAGCTAAATCTTTGAAGATACCTTTTAAAGCAGTGACTAATCTGAAAAGCCGGATCTAAAAGCAGCCGCATACATAGGCACTTGTAACCACGTCGGTATAAAGGTGTGAGCTTGTGATTGACAGGTGGCAACGAGGTGGGCGAACGGCCTTGGTCGTACAAGCTACCGGAATAGTATTGTCCTTTGTGCACGTACGTTTAGTACGGATACATTCACTAAAATGCATTAAAATTTTATGAGAATACATTATTATTTTAAGGTCTGTGTAATAAAGATTGACAATATTGAAATGAGTAGTATTATAATGTAGTAAAAATTTGTTAATAGTGTCAAACATACTTTTCATGGTTGTTTATAAGTTATAATTCTTCTGTTAGGACAGGTTCATAAAAACAATGTTTTAGAGTCTATAAAGTCTATTTGCATAAATCCGTCGAACGTTATGTAGATTGGCTTCAAATTACAAGTTATTGCAATAAAAAAAAACCTTTGGACATATATCCAAATCACGTCCCACCCCTATGAGATCTTTAGAGATATGGAAATAGAAACGAAACAATCGCTGAGTACTCAAAAATCACAGCAAACCTGGACATAACGCGAATATTCCTGGAATGTAGAATGCTATTTTATGTAGTATCATTCGATTAGCTAATAAAATGTATTCGTGCGTGGAATCCGAAGGCATTTAGTTAAAGGTCTGCGAAAGTGATGCGGTATAGTGCTGGATTCATGAATACCCGTGTTTATCGATGTTGTAGATATTATTATTGACAGTTAATTAAATAATAAAACTTAAAACAATGTCAGGGTTTATAGCTTCCCCTTACCTTTATTGCTACAAAATAAAATAAAACTCACAAAAAGAAAATTTTCAGTTAGTGTTTTAAAAATGCTGTAGGATTTGTAATTCTCATTGATTTGTTAATTGAATTTCCTTAAGAATAAAGGTTTTTGTTCGTTTGCATGTTTCATTTAACCATGCACACATTGATGAAACATTTTAGAGATTAATTTATCGATGTATTCGCTAACATCGATGTTTATAAAACATCGACAGTCCCTAATGCGGTGGCGTCGCATCGCCGAAGCAAACGATGAGAATCAAAATGTCAAGGGCGAAACGACATCAACCGTTAAGGTCCGTTTGCATTACCTACTGGAAATATGTTATTAGACCATTTGAACAACGAATGCAAGAGGTCAGATGTGTGCAGTCTAATGATGGATGAGTTGTGATGCATTCAATGATAATGTCACATTGCTGGTGCAATAAGATTGAAACTATTTTATATGTTACATTCTAGAAGTAAGTGCCGTCATAAGTTAAAAATATTAAAATATTCTTATTCAGACAACTGTATACTAGGTACATAATCATTATTATCACAAAACGCAAACTAAAATTTCAAGTATAATTGATAAAACGTACAAACTTAGATTATCAAGATAGACAGTCAAAGCTACGAAAGCGTCGAAAAAAATAGGAACCAGTACTGGTTCCAAAACCCTATACATATACACGCACACATACATATTTTGTATGGCGCCTCACGCACACCAACCTAAGAAAGTTAGCCCCTTTTGTTTTATACGGAACAAGTGTGAGGCTCATTCTAGACATATACTTTTTCTAAGCGTACAAATAGACAATTAATATCTATTTCTATTTGTAATAGGCAATTATAGATTTGCGACACAATTTTCTGTGTTTAGTTTAGATAAGCCAAAGCTATTAGAAATAGAACATTATGTCTTTATAAAATAAATTATTTGTCTTCGTGAAGTTTTCTAGCCTTCTGTGTCTTCGTCGCTTTCCAGACTTTAATTCAAGTACCTCTTCAGTTGATGAAGCGAAACAAATTGTAAATGTCGATGGAGCAGTCATTATTTCAAAAATATCACAAATTGAGAAGGTAAGGTCGTGTTACGGCGCGATTTTGTATCTGATGTTACTATTACAAGTGTCATTAGCGGTCATTTTGTTTGAGACCGGCTGTGATAGATGAGCTCGACGAGACGGGTATCGATCTTATCGCAATCGTTTTGCAATCGAATGAAATTAACATTATGTTGGGAACTTTTAATAAGTTCAAGTGCAGCCTCGGGTTTTGTTACGACACTAATTTGGTGTCTTACCAATACTTTATCATTAATTTGGACACGGAGAACATGTTATTATCGATAATCGATGTAAGCAAAGAATGAAGTGGTTATCACTTTTTTTATAAAATTTATTTGTATATTATATAAATTATATTTATATCAAAAGTAAGTTTGAAATTCTTTGAGTATATTATTTTGAGCATTGAATCGGACAAAAAGTCAGACTGTTGAAAAATTTAAATGAAGAGCGAGGAAATTCAGAATTTTTCCCGTATTTTTAAGGGCAGGGCAGTGAATGATTCTAAACAACATTTACTATGGGACCAGCTCAAAAGTAGGAGGACAAAATCTTTATGATTGGCAATTATTTGTCGATATTCAACCCCTGAAGATGTGGAAAGAAGGGTAGATCCATTTTCTAGAAATGCACCGGCACCATCCATTGCAAAACATGGGCATCCAGCTAGTATAAAAGTGTGTTTTTCTGAACAACTACTTATAAGAAAAATTACACAACAACATTTTGAAACTAATAATAACGTATGAACCTAAAGAGATACTGTTTAACAAAGGGTATTGACACAAAGTTGGAGTCAGTCGGGTCAAGCAATAACTATTCAATAATCAATTCCGGGTTACCATTTTAGTTGAAACAATTTAGAACGGTAGGTAATTATCGCGTAAAGCAGAAGCATTTGGTATAATTAACCAGTCAATGTCATAGATTAGGAAGCAGTCGTGCGACTGCTCGGGCAGAATTGATTGCCGACATGACGCTGCATTTGCAGTCAATTAACGCTCTTATCGATGAGACATTTATTTAGAGCTATATTTAGAACGGCGACAACGACCTATGCATTTGTTAATTTTCCTCAATCATTGCGATATTTTTATTTCTGCGTTAATTAGCGCAGCGATTTCATTGCAGCTCATCATAGACACTAGGAGATGTAGTTAAAGTAATAAAGTAGATTTTTACCTAGGTACTTGGCGTGTTTCTTATTTCAGGTGAAATCTAAAATTTAATAAAAAATTTGACTTAACTCTCACTGAATCAGACCAAAACATACAAAAAGAACAAGACGATTGATATGAAAATCAGTGTAACTCAAATTTTAGTCATAAGCACAACTTGAAAGAGAGTGAGAAAGAGAGCGTTGCGAGCGTATGATGAGATTGTTTCAATACTTTATTGTTGAATAAATAACGGGGAAATTTGATTAATAATGTTATTTGTAAATCTAGCATAGATTTGGATCTAGCGTAGAGCAGGATTTAAAATAATAATCCACGACTTTGACCAGTAGTGGGACACTAAGGCTACGTAGAAAATTCCAAAATACATGGCTTATTTCAAATTTCTTAGAGCTTCTTAGGTAGCAAAGAAATAACGATGTAACAACTTGTTAATCGGTGACTTTTGTCTTTATAAAAACGTGACAGTAGGCAGGCGAGCTCAAACTCTCACTCGATGTAATATCAATTTGTTGCCTGGCCTTGGCACACAAGAGGTTTCTCTCTAAATGGGGGCACCGGTTTTTTGTTCATAAACCAAGATGTCAGTAGGCTAGGTCACCCTAAGTCTAGTCGGCTACGTCATACGTCCTTCTCTATGTGTGGCTTGTTGCAATGTTTGCACACCAAAAAAAGATTTGTCATTGTGTTTACTGTACTACGAAAATTGCACAGATTTGTCAACAATGCGGAGATTTTTTTGTTAGCCCGCATGCGTGGCATGAATGAGCAAGCATTGCCTACTTTTAAACTAAACGATGTTGGAGTTGGAAATTCCAATGTGAAACATACGTTAATTTAGTGAGTAAGAAAGAACATTGAAGTCGATAACAGGTATAGGCCGCCAGCGTTCTGACGACAGGCTATAACTTTTATTTCTATAATAGCTAATCATTAAATCCTGAATACGCAAGGTCCTTGCTAGAATTGCATGCTTTGTTGATGAAGTTGAAGTCGATGGCATCCATTTAAACAAAGTAATAATAGTCCAAACAACAATCAAACCAGAGGAGCAAACCAGAAATCTCTAAAGAATCAGCAATTTTATACATTAAAATTCGGTATAAGTCAAGTAGGCATTGCAGTTTTATATGAAACAAATATATATAATTATCTTTTTTGAGATTTCACGTTTACTTGCTTGATAAAGTTTGATGTCTTAGTTTAAATAAAAACATGGAAGATAAAATGTCACCTCAGGCTGACTCTTTGGACGCAATGGGGGCGTGTCGGCTAGTCGGCAGCGACTCGTGGAGTCGACCGCATCGTGGCGAGCCTCTCTACCTCATAGCAACGACGAACTAGCTCCGAATTTGACGCACTGTCATGTCCTGAAACAAAAACAACCATCTGTTAGAAATGACGCAAACATGGTCAATGTTGGAAAATATTACTAGTTTAGGTACTCCACTGGTTAAGACACATTGACCGACGGCGTCCACCATCGTCGCCTCGTCGACAGCGGACAGCTTCCCATACCAAACGTGCTTTTTGTCGGTCGCCGCAGTCCGTCGGACTCCGTCGGTCAATGTGTCCAGAGAGGTTCACTATAGTTCAAGATTCAGAACGGTTTGGATTTTGTTGTTATTCGCAAATGTCTACAAAAATAGATGATTCACGAGATCCAATTTCATCATCACAAAACAAATCAAGAAAATATGAACGTTTACGAAAAGAGTTGTAACATTGAATGGGTTAATGGTTATACTTATATCAAAGTGACAATAATTTTATAGTTGAGTAAAGCTTCTGTTGCCAAAGGGCAATCGAGATTGTACCTATTCAGTAAAAATAGTAATTTGTTTTGGTGTACTTAGTCGATACGTCGACATCACAGATCATTATAAGTTCTGCGGTTGACGCTACACTAGAAGATTCACACCCGAGCTAAACCAACCTTTTTAAGAAATGACAATGTTTACAAGGTGGCCATATTATTAATAGCGTTTTAGTGGCATTTTCTATCGTTAAGGGGATATTACCGTTGGCGCGCTCCATACAAACGAAGTCTGGTTATATTGTCAATACTAACCAATAATTAAAGACAATGAAAAGCTTTAGATATGTAAAGGATAGACTGAAATATGATAAGCCTACAATTACAACAGAGAAACTCAAATCTCGTAAATTTTCCATAATTTGACATTAACATGTATAAATTAATTAACATTATGGTAATAACGAGCCTTGCGATATTATTAATCATTATTATGCAAAATTTTACAACCGAATAAATACCCATGGTTAATAACTGTTAACTTTCAAAAAAGTAAGTAATTCAAGTGTTTATTTTCAGCTTTAAGACGTAATAGTAGGTGGAAATACCTCGGAGGCATCTTTTATTTTTCATTTTACGACTAGATTTATACCATTTACCGAAACTAAAGTCATACCTCAGTATTTTTGGATAGTTCATGTAGTGAAATCATCAACTGAATACACAATTGGAATTACTTCACTCGATAGAAAATCGTCACAAAGATGACGTATTTTCATGCATTTTTAAACATTTTTCTCGTTTTAGAAGAATTTAAAATAGTTTCCGATCGTTGGTATTTATATTCACATATTCACCATTAGTTTAACTAGTGTAATCATAAAAAAAATCTGGAAAAAGTACTTTGGTTAGTTGTTTTTAATCGAAAATACGGCTCACGCACACACTTTTCGGAGCGCAATCGCGTTTCTCATAGAAAATATTCGTCGGGGCCTATGGCCCCTTAAAGAGGCGTTTTCATACCAAAAATATAATTCAAAGACACTGGAAGGATGGCGTTTAAACCGTGATGATTTCGCTGTCAGGTCGAAAGAGTTTTAAGAGATAGTAGCCGAGACCAACGGCTTGACGTGCCATCCGAAGCACGGTATCATCTTTTTTTTCAGATAATAAGGCGATTCAGCCTGTCATGTCCTGATCAACATATAAAACATTGTAACATTTTCTGTGTTATTGCGTATTTATTGGTAGTGAACAATTTATTCATTTGAAACACCACCAAGATCAAACGTCATTAGATAATGCAAACCATAGACAAACAGCACTTTTTACTGTCAATGTGATAGGTGTTTCTGTACTTTTGATATTGCCTTCTAGTGATTTTTGTATTACTAGTCTTGGAAAACACCTCATAGTAAAATTTTTTCATGTTTTAAAAAGTTCCGTCGTATAAAATATTGTATGAAAATTAAAGGCTCTTTTTTTAGGCTCTACAAATTTTAATCACGTATCTACACGCTATGTTCTACACGATAATGTACTATGTTCGTACAAGCTAATAATCTTCGGAAGCACCCAACTGATTTCAATGAAATTTTGTGAATGTCTTAGATTATCAAGATAGACAGTCAAAGCTACGAAAGCGTCGAAAAAAATAGGAACCAGTACTGGTTCCAAAACCCTATACATATACACGCACACATACATATTTTGTATGGCGTCTCACGCACACCAACCTAAGAAAGTTAGCCCCTTTTGTTTTATACGGAACAAGTGTGAGGCTCATTCTAGACATATACTTTTTCTAAGGTGAATGTGTATGGTTGGTTCCAGGTTTTGAAACTGAAGGCGCCACCCGGGCGAAGCTAGGGCAGATCCAAAAATATTAAAATACTAGAGTTAACCCGCTACTTTGTCCGCATAAATTATATACAAAATTTTAAGTCAGATCATAAGCTATCAAACAAACAAAGTTTCATCAAAATCGGTTCAGCAGTTTTTGCGTGATGCGCGAACAAACAAACAGACAAACCAACTTGTCAATAGAGGGCGCCATACGTCATTTAAATCGCGCTATCGAGTGTTATTTGAGTATATTTGAAGCGAACCGCTACTTTTTTATTCCTCACGATTTTTACTTTTTTATAATAGTTATTAAGATAGTTAAGATTGGGCGGGTCGCTAATAAATAGTCAATATAATACAATGTTAGCAATGACTATGAGACGTATTCTATAAGATTTGAATCGCACTTGAGATGCAAGAAGTACCTACTCGACATCAATATCGATGACAATAATAGTTGAAATGAATTGAGCTTTCTAAAACTCTGATCAATGGATATGATTCATAAGCTCTTTAAGGTATGAACATCGAAGATCAAAATATCCGACAAAAGAAATCATTAGAATTGTAATGATGACAGAAATAAGCAATTCTCCTTACAATTTTATACATAGCGTCAGAGTATTGTACGCTACGACGAAATCCTTTTAGAAAGGTCACACACCTTACATAATAGGTCATGTGCCATACAATTTTTTATAGAGGCTAGTCAGAGGAAATATAAAAATGTCAATCTTTTTGTACACCGACATCAATTCCAACTATTATACATGGTGTTTTCGAAATTATCTCGCGGCTTTTGAGATTGTTGGCTACTACTAAGAAAAAACAATTCCATTTGCAAAAGAACTTCTAGCCCCTGAATATAAAGATGTTTGTAATTTTATGTCATCAATTCACCGAAAAATTTCTCTAAAGTTGAATCTGTTTTTACCAAATAATTTACAACACATCCTGTATTTTAACGTGGTGATATAAAAAGTAGTCTTGATTTATAATCATGACTTTATAAATTGTGTTGTCAGAGATTAGACCATCTCGCTGAGGTCAGAGAGAATGGGTAGGTAAACTTGATAACTTGTCAAATGCCATAGGACCGGTTCACCCTGGCATAGCCTGTCACAGATGATATAATTTGTTTGCTATGTATACCCTATTGCAGAGATGTGATAGAAAACAACCCGAACAAGACAATTTGGTAATTAGGTCAAGCACGCTTCTACTTTGTGTAATTGGTGTAACTTAATTAAATTATTGATTGTGTAGTCTTTACTATAACGTTCTTCTTCTTGTAAGCTGATTCTGAAGTGTATGAGTTTAGGTGATAAACTGATAAGATAATAGCCATAAAAAATGTATTTATAAGTTATTTATAAATACATAGAATAAAATATAAGCAACTTATCCACGTTAGCCGTTAAATTTGATTTAAGAAACACTCTCGGCAAATAATACAAACATTTAACTAATAACATGTTATTAGTATTGCATATCTAAGCCGGGGTGAGTGGAGGTTGACAACAGCGTTCTTCGTTCAAGTAGATTTAGGTATCAAAGTAAAGCCTGACCAGAAATATAAAAAATCCAGGTATGGAGGCGCTGCAATCGACTATAACCTTTAATGTCAGTGATCCAAATACAAAAATTTGTTCCAATGATATTCCGCAACATGGCGACGTTTTTAATATTTCTGTTCGGGCTTTACCAATATTTGAGTGGAAACGGTGCCCAAACATCTCTAGAAAGTTAGCCATAAATCTGTCAGAATGAGGCGCAGCCCTGAAACGATTTACGCCTAAATAAGTTTGTTTTCGTTGTGCAAAGCTTCATTCATTTTAATTTGAACATGGTAGACTTTAATTTGGCTCACAATCAATCAATCGGATTATCAATTGAATGATAATTATCATACAAATTAATCAAAGGCAGCATACTGTGCAGGTTGAATTGAAAGCCTGTTAGTCAGACAGGTTGTAAACGAAAGCGTGTCTTAGTTTTATCTGGGTGACCGGGCTATTGTCCGAAAGATGAAAAAGTCGGGTAAGTAATATTCGATATAAATACAAAGAATATATAGTTTAGGAAATATAACTTCTTTTGATATAATTTTGTATGAAATACAGGACACTTGCTATAATAAACGTTAGATATAAATTTAAGACCTATAATTTGATAAAGTATAAAACGCATCGGATATAATGAACCTTAAGTATAACCATCACATGTTATACAATCTATAAAGCATAACATTTAATAAATATAGCATTGGTGTCATCTAGTTTTAGAATGTCTAATAATCAATGCTCATAATATAATATTTAAAAACCGCATGTCGATGTCTAAAATATGACCGCTCTCTAAGTGGTTACACTACATACCGAACCTAACCTAACCTATAGTTTTGAAGCTACCTACCTTTCTGCCCCCCAAGCAACAAGCAAGCAAGCATGCAGCGAGCAAACAATCATGCAGGGAGCAAACAAACATGCAGCAAGCAAGCAAGCATGCAGCATGCAGGCAAGCATGTTGATGCTCCGCTCGCTTCGCTCGCTCCGCTAAGTGTGCAACATGTTCTAACCTAACCTAACCTAGAATTTTTAAAACACCTGTTTGTTTTTCTCAGGCAGGGGGCATCCGCCCCCCGCACCCCCCTCGCGGGGGGCGCAGCCCCCCTGCACCCCCCAACATGCATTCAAGCAAACATGCAAGCAAGCACACATGCAAGCAAGCATGCAAGCAAGCACACATGCAAGCAAGCATGCACGCAAGCATGCCAGCAAACAAGCATGCATGCACGCACAAATGCAGCATGCATGTGACACACGTTTCGCTTGACTCCACTTGCTCTATACGTGGTCACACTACCTAAATTAACCTAACCTATAGTTTAGAAGGCAATTTACTAGTTAAAAAAAAAAATTATTGTATGTCTTTGGAGCAATACTTCAAGCGATCGTTATGTCTCATAAAATAACATCAAATGATTGATATATCAAACAAATTTTATATTAAGTAATCGTTAGTAATAATCAACAATAGATATATTAAAATTATTAGATATAAGTATTCGATTAAATGTATGTTATGTTTTTTCAATATTATGCTCGTAGTTAGTATTTCTTACGAGCATTATATCTTTTGAACGTTATAAAAATTTTATTATACCAAATGTTATTATACGAAACGGGACGCACCCGAAAAAGTCTGAGTCAAGGTATAAGACGGGGTCGCGAGGCTCACGCCCGTCGCCCGCCCCGACCTTGCCTGCCAAATCAATTGCCAATCATACGATACTGTAATTGTTCACATACCGTACTTATAAGTTTCTTTATAGACAACAATGCTCGCCCGTGATAGCCATGTTTTATACCTATTTCATTCTCGTAATGGCCAGATAAAAGACATTTTCACCTCACAAGATCGGAAAGATTCTGTTTATCATTCGAAATCTGAGTGCAAAAGTGCATTTTATCCGCTAGCGTGGAAAAAGTTTTTGAAATTCGAATCTGTCTATTCAATATTTTTCTATACCGCCAATCCACTGAAAATGCTTAAAACTATTTCAGGTTTCGCTCGGCTGCAAAGTTATTCTGGGTCTCGTACCTTTGAAACCTTCGCTGAGCTCAGGTTTCAATACAAGTAAAAGCCAGCCAAAAAGCAACTTTGCAGCCTAGCATAACAAATAACTATTAAATCATCCAGTCCAATACTCGTAATAAGGTTTTCAGGATAGTGATGGGAATGCGTCGATATCGAAGTGCGTCCACTATGTTTGCAGAAGCGCGGATAGACGACTTTTACGCAATAGGTCAAAAGAAAAACACCTTACTGATGTATAGGACGCGATACACTAAAAACAGAATCCTGCATAGGTAGCATGACACCGTGATAAAGTGCCATCACACGTTCGCTCTCTTTCAATTTGCACGTGAGTGAACGAGATAAAAGACGTGATACATACGTATCACGTGTAGCATGCTACCAGTGCTTGAGATAATCTCCAACAAATTAGACTGGCTTATTAAAATAAACTAGTCTTTTTGGTAGGTAGGTACAGATGGCAACATATCAAGCTACACGGAACCAACATAAGCCGGCCACGTGACACTATACGTTATTCAACCTACGCGAGACTATAGCTTATTTTGGTTTTTTATAGCGTGATGTGTCCCCGTGTGTACATCAACATAATATTGTACAATATTTTTTTTTACTGTCTACAAACTTTAGTTTGTAAGTCTTTCGAGGGGTCTTTCTTCTTTTCGAGGCGATTCAGAGGGGGAATGCTGCCAGCGTTCTAGGGACCGTCCCACAGGGGGAGGCTTTGGAGGAGGTTTATAGATTGTAGATAGGGAAATTGACGAAGCTTGTAGCAGATGTACGGGATGTATTTATTGACGAAACGTTCTGTGGATCTGAGTGGTTTATTTTCTTTGACGAAGCCTGTTGTGGATGTGTTTGATGTATTCGTTTTGACGAAGCCTGTTGTGGATGTAAGTGTTGTATTGTCTTTGACGAAGCCTGTCGTGGATACGCACTTTGTCTTTCTTAAATAAATTTTCGTGGAATTCTCATTTGTAACATTCAGAAAATAACTAAGTGAATCGATTGTGTATTCAAATAAAATTTATATTTAAGTCTTTATTTTAAATTTAATTGTGTTACTAACAAATCGACCTTGTAAGTTGTCTGAAAATACCTAAATGATTTATTTTCATACCAATTTAACGCGTGCTTTCCTTACAAAGGTCAAATGATCTCGTAGTACTATAGTTTTCTCACCTCGGTTTTATACGAGGCACCGAAAGACATTGTCTCGACAGGAAAAAAAACGGCGTTCAATTTAAAACTATTGTTCGTATCTTTGCTAATTACCTCTATTAAATTTTATACCGACATTGAATAGGCATTGTTATAGAATATTAATTTTATAGCACCATGTGTTAATTGTTATTCAATCGAAGTATTTTTAATGAACTTCTACATGACTTGTACACTACCATACTACCACTATGAGGGTTGTGTGCTCACGTGCTCGCTATGCGTGAAGATCTTCACAAAGAAGATAGGCTAATATGCTGGCTACATGAGAACTTATCCACGTCAACAACGGTTAAAGCAGGCGCCGCGCCGCCGAGGCCGAAATCAATCAGGATCATTATTATCCTATGCCTTGTGATTTTGATTATTCAGTTCAAAGCAGTATGGTTTTTGGTTCTGATTAGAAGTCTGTTAATAGATCACCCCAGTTTATGTGGTGGCGATACGCGGTAATTAAGTGCAAATGGCTGACCATATATCACCCTGTGTCGTCATTCCAATGCACAAATTCTTATTAGTAGGTACTCCAAATTGGGAACATATAGGGTCCAACTTAATATGCTGACAATTTTTAAGGGGATGACCAGACCATCCAACTGAACAAATTTCTCTATCGGACCAACAACGAAATCGCGAAAAAAAAAATCTGGTGTCCCATACATTTGGCTTGAGAAGGTTTGCAGTTTAGTACGGGGCAGCAGATTTTTTTTTCGCGATTTCCATGTTGGTGCCATAAAGAAAGTTGTTCAGTTTGATGGTCTGATCATCCCTTTAAAAAAGTATCAGCATATTAAGAAGGACCCTGTATTATGTATTATTAAGGGTACAGTGTGCTCAGAACTTTATGAAACGTTTACTTTGCATTGTTATGCCAAGGTTGATCGATTTGTTGTTGAAGAGCAAATAATAAGCTAAATGTTTTGTATAACAATGCTCAGTCGCTATCGCTATTATGTTAGCTCTTATGTTTTTGTATTCTGTATGTGTGTTGTATAATAATTGATTTAAGTACTGTAAATCACACCGCTACCACCTACTATTTCTTTTTCTTCCCTCCGGACGGAAAGCGTCAATGAGCGTTTTTCTTTTTGTTTTCTAGGGGATCGATAGATGGCGCTACGGTCTGTGCGAAGAAACGTCAACATTTCAAAAAGTGTTTCTTTAAAATAGTAAAGAGTGAAAAGATGATCAAGAAGATGCCAACGCATCTTTTAATGACATTTTTCATTATTTACTAATTAATTTAATCGAAATTTCTTAACTTTTACGCCTGACATGGTTGAATGGGCTCGATCCCTTTGCATTAAAAAAAAAAGGCAGGCACAGACTTGACCAGATTTTGACAGGATCTCGCTTACGGCTCTATGGGGCGATAAACATGTCATCTGTCGAGTTTTTTAGGAACTAAATTTAAAAAAGAAAAGAAAAACGCTCATTCTCGTCCCGCTGCGCAAAACGAAGTTGTCGCTTTCCACTTTCGTCGAGAAGAAAAATAGTATACTTACTAACCTCGGACAGTAAATAAGAAAGCCTCAGATTACATGTTTGTTGACCGAGGCGATTACATGAGATCTGAGGCCTTTCCTACTTTCCTGTCCTCGGTGTGTAATCTACTATTACTGTACTCTGTTTATTTTATGTGTGCCTTTAATGGTGAATAAAGTTTTTTCTATCTTTCTTTCTTTCTTTCTCGTAATGTCTGTGTATCGGACGACTTACTTTATTTTATTCGTCCGCTTATCGGACGACTGGACACTCCGAATATATATCATTTACCTACTCAAGTATTCTCAAACGATGAAGGAAAATATTGATAAAACTTGCATAAATAAAAAATTAGGGCTACCAAAAAACATCTTTGGTGTACTTGTCGTAATTTAAATTGATTTTATTCTAACGGTTTCATCCTATTGTTCTAAAGTCCTTGACTTGAACTTAAGCTAAATAAGATTAAGGTTGCAAGTTCGGTGTCAGATTTACAAGTTCCGCATTAAGGGATTGAATAGTAAATATTTACTTCGTGTAATACCAGTAGCGCTTCTTAATGTCAGTCTATTCATTTATTATATTATAACATTTCCTTATATATTTCAAAAACATGTTTATAATTATTGCAATCAATAACTTGAGTACGCAGACTAAACAACAGAGATATCTTATAGCATAGGCACATGCTCACGACTAAAAAGGGTCTCTCACGAATAATGGTAACATGGAGTGGGCAATACTCCACTTCTTGAGCCCAGTGAGGATTGGTGCAGGCAAGTTGATTAGCAGGTACTACGTCATACCGTGACTGGGAGTGAGCCGGTCACCACGTATAATTGTAGGATTTTCCCGCAATGTTTTCCTTTATTGCCGAGCTAGTGGAAAGAGATAAAGCTGTAAATAAAAAACACTGGTACTTCGGGATCGAACCCTAACGATTCTTAGGCAAGTAAAGACATATTACTCTAGCGATAGACAAGCTCGTTCAAACAAACAACATGTCACACAAAACAACACAAAATGACACATTGCGGTCTGTCATTGCCATAGTGACGAAGTGAACTCGGGAACATCAATCAGGTGCGGACACCTCATTCAAGTGGAACATGTTGCTTCTATACAAGGACAAGTCTATCGCTAGAGTTTAAGTCTATGCAAGTAAATAACATAAAACAATATTCAAACTATCAATTTAATGAAGTCAACAAAAACATCACCGACTAATGGCTTTGACTAGTTTTTCTCAATAAATATCTACCAAATAAACTAATTAGACACAATAAATCAAACGTTTAAGTACTATTTTAAAATACTTCCGCAGTTTTTGTGAGAAGATGCAATAGACAAGATCGGTGTGTATAATCGATGCAACATCACTTGATATGACTTTGAGCATCAGTTTAGGTCAGGGATGGTCTACAATTATTTTTACAACCTATTTATATCATCGTGCCATATATTTCTAAGAATTTGATGATACTTGTAGTCATCAATTATCTCACTAAATCATTGGACTACGTAAATACTCGTAAACAATGTCGCTATAAGATTTCTTTTTGTTGGTGGTGTTGGTTGACTGTGGTGTTGTTGAGGACGTCTTCCATGTCCTGATGGAGTGTGTGTGGGGCGAGCCCCTCAGGAGACAGGTGACAAAGTTGACATTAATAAGTGGGTTGTTAAATAAATTTAGAAGCTTGTTGAAGCGTCGTGAAAATATTCTTGGCTCTGTGTACCTCTAATATAGGATAGGATTTTTTTCGTACAAGTGGATCCAGAAGGTACAATCAAAACTAAATCAAAGCTTTCATTAAAGAAAGCTTAAATAATTAAAAAAAAAAAAAAATTAAAGCCATGGCTTATTATAGCACTTACGCGGTGTTAACCAGGAGAGGTTTAATTATCGAACTAGACACAGTGCGAGCCGTGGGAACGATAGCTGACATTTGACTTTAGTTCATTTTAAATAACAAGTCACCTATATCAAAATATTGTCAACTTTATAATGTAGTCAATAGAGTCACGCCTGGGGACTTCTTGTTGAACCAATTGTAGTAGGTTGAAGCGTGCACGAGGGGCTCGGTAAAGTCTCGGCACTTCTTCTTATAAGCGGATCTGAAGTGTTGGAATGCGTGCTTACGCACCTTCAAGTGTAAGAGCGAGCTTGACAGCGCGAGCACTTGAGATCGGTTTATTTAACTATACTATAATAGCCGGCAAGCATCTTGACTGCGTAGCATAAAATTTTTAGGCTTAAGCTCTACTACATGTACCCCTCATCCCATTTTTTAGGTATGTGACGACCCTACACAATCACAATACTATGTAGAACAAAAAATATAACGGTAAGTACTTTCGCACTTTCTATGAAAATTATAACGGATGCTATTGATTATAATGTTACAGCCATGTTGTGCTATTTCGAATCAAATTAAAGATTGAAAAATTTGAACCCACGCTCTTCCAAACCGGGGAAACGTGCTAACCAATTACACCACCGAGTCCACAACCCAGAGAACGAAATTTTCAATCTGTTGCGTCTTAAGGGGACGTGCGCGCCCGCGCCTGCGTGCGCGTGGTTGGTTGTAATACTGCCAGTAGATGGCGCGCACGTCCCCTTAAGACGCAACAGATTGAAAATTTCGTTCTCTGGGTTGTGGACTCGGTGGTGTAATTCGTTAGCACGTTTCCCCGGTTTGGAAGAGCGTGGGTTCAAGTCCCGCCCGAGACAAATTTTTCAATCTTTAATTTGATTTATAACGGATGCTGCCCAACCAGTTTTCTTTTAGGTAAGAGAATCGACAATACAACTATTTTTTCATTTTCATATCTATGCAATGACTACGGAACCCTATCATCGGTGGTCCGACACGCTCATGGCCGGTTTTTCAAGTTGTTTGCCGTGTAGTTTACGAACTTATAAGTCTTATAACTACAGAGGATCTGAGTTATGTTTTAGCTTATCATAATTATCAACCTTTTTACGTTTGACTGAGTCGATAAGTATGCAAAACTGATCAGAAACAGCGACGCAACAAAAAAAACATTCAGTATGAATTACTTATAATCTGTCTTTTTTTCCGACGCAAAAATGATTTTTTTTTAGCAAATTATTAATTTCTCGGCATATTAATATTACAAGTATGAAAAAAGTTGAAAGAAATCCGATAAAAGAATCAACCGTAATAGTCAGTCTCACATTTAAAGTTAGTTGTTGTCAAGATTAATAGGTAACGATTGTTTAAAGCATGTTTTTGACAAGAAGTGCTGGTTTTGCTGTCTAGAATTTTTTTGCACGTCTCGCATACCAATAATCGAGGAAACACATAGCGATAAATTTGCTTGAGGGGGTGTGTGTGCGTGTGTCGTGCATGTGCGTGAATGTGTGTGTGATGTGATATGAAGTAACAATATTATAACGAATGCCATTGGATCACATGGAATTTTTTATGAGTTTGTGGTTGAGTGGGAAAAACCACTAATTAAAAAAGAAGAAATTTGAATCGTTCGTTCCGAATTAAATGTTTTGCATAAAATTTAAAACAAGACAAACTAGATCAGAACACAAATATGACTTTAGAGACGTCCTCTCCGAATATATGATTGGTGAACACATTGCAAACAGTACAAGCATTGTGCTCGTTTATGCATAAAGTATGACATTTCTTTACTGCTGAAAAGCTTTCAAAAACCTAAACGAAAGCCCCTTGATGGAAGAACGAAATTAGTCCAAAAATCAGTCTAAACAGAACACGATCGCACTGGAATTTTTCACGGCGCGGCGTTGGACCACGGTACCATAGTATAAGCACAGAGACTACTGCTACCTAGTACTAGCGGTACGCGGCGCACCGTGGTGATGGTGGAAGGGCCCATAGGCTCAGATAACGGGGGATTTCCGAACCGCCATTTGAAAAAATTCAAGGCAATAATGCAGTGTTCGATGTGTTTTCCAAATATCGCCACTCGAGAACTCTTCGGCCTTATCGGCCATCGGTTCTGCGAGCAATGTGCCTTGCCCATTGCCCCTTTAGTTTAGCAATTTTTTGGGCTATGTCAGCTACTCTGGTTCATCTGTGGATCTCTCCATTTCGATCTCGTAGGGAAACCCGGAGCATTTGTCCTAGTGCAACTCTCACATCCCCTGAATTCTGTGGTACGGGAAACCGCACAGAGTATCAGAGTATCTGAGTCAAGACAGGGTGTAACAAAACACCCTATTAATACTTAAGGGGTGCTTCAACCCGTGAAACGGAACAACGTTCACTATGGAGCCAACTTCGAAATCGCAAAAAATTTAATCAGCTGTCCCATACAAAACTGCTGTAACGACTCGACTAAAATGTATATAGGCCAGCAGATATTTTTTTTGCGATATCAAAGTTGGCTCAATACTGAAAGTGATTCAGTTTGATAGGTACTTCATGTACCCCCTTAAGTATTACTAGGGTTGTTGGTTACACCCTATATAACACGATGTATCAGCTGATTGCTTCTGACCATTGAACAAAAGTATTGTTATGTACCTACTACAATAAGCGTGTGCGCATCGTGTCATAATGATTACGCATACAGTTGCCAATTGCACTGACGAAATGTTTTATACCGACGTTGTTTTAAGGTCTGGTGGTACCTAAGTACGATACAATCTTTTTATTAATTATTTCTATAAAATACATTGTATTCTGTGAAAGAAATAGCTTCTTAGCGATAAGACCGCCTATTTTTTGTACCTTCTGTATTTCCTGTTTGTTTTCTCTCTGTATATTATGTTTTTTTGGTGTAAAATAAAGTATAATTGATTGATTGATTGATTAGAGGTTTTGCCCACGACTACGTATGCGTTGACAGAACATCTAAACTATTATAAAACTGTAACTGAAGTGTGTCAGTACATTGAAGATATTTATAAAAAAAGATAATGATATGGTTTTTAAGTATCCCTGACTCGAAATCAACCTTTTTTAGAAATTTTGTCTGTCTGTTTGTTTGTGTGTTTGTTTGTTTGTTTGATCGCTCATCATGCAAAAACTACTGAACTTTTTTTGTTTGATAGCTTATGATCTGACTTAAAATCTGGTATATAATTTGTGTGGACGAAGTCGCGGGAAAACACTAGTAATAACTATATCTGTTTGCCTTTCAGCCAAATCAGTTCAGCTGTTTGCCTACAGGGTCCTTCTTCATAATTATGCTGACACTTTTTTAAAAGGGATGATCAATTGATCATACCGTCAAACTGAACTACATTTTCTATGAGACCAAAATCGGAGTCGCGAAAAAAAAAATCTGCAGTCCCATACATTCGCTTGAGTGGGTTTGCAGTTTAGTATGGAAAAGCTGGATTTTTTTTGAGTTTTCGATTTTGGTCTCAGAGAAAGTTGTTCAGTTTGATGATCTGATCATCCCCTTAAAAAAGTGTCAGGATATTAAGAAGGACCCTAAATAAATACTCCTACATAAATAAATAAGTAAAATTAACAAGAATCTTCAAAACGAATAACAAATTATACCACTCATCGTAACGTTAAAAGCTTCCAAGTAAAAGACATCAACGAGCTGCACAAACCACACGTTCGCTATTTAATATCGAGTTTTATGTTTGTTGGAAAAACCTACTTCCAATATTGCATTATGTAGCTAAAGTATCGTTGAATATAATACTATTATGTTTTATTTCTCATTTTCAATAATCTATACAAAAAATAAGTAATGGTGTTAGTTGGTAAGCGCATCGTTTTGAGAACGGTTGGCCAGTTTTTTTTTTTAAATAATAGCACAGAGTACTACCGTATAGTAAGTAATAGTCCAAATAAGGTTTCTAGGGTAAGAAAAAACGGTGTGCGTGTTGAGAAAAAGGGCAATAATGCAATTGCAACTCATGCCGGGCGCAGTTAGTAAGAAATAAAATAGAACAGTAGGATGCTTCCCGGTTGTCGAGAAGAGTTGGTCAAGTTTTGCACATAATAGAGACGATTAGAGAAAGAGAGGAGAGGCTTATGCCCAGCAGTGTAACACTGAACAGGCTACGTACAATATTAATGATCATACGTCATTTCAAGATGATAGAAGCCTAGTCTGTCGTCGCAAAAAACACTGCGATAGAAATCATATTCCTTAACAGTCTCTATACGAAAACCATGGCATGAAATCATCATCAGCCTCTATTGTTCCCACTGCTGGGTACTGACCTACCCTCAAGGAAAACGTAGGTATGATAGTTTATCAATGTCGATTGGTGGACTTTTTGTGGAAGCGTTCTACCTCAGCGTATGCATGTTTCTTAAAGATTTTTTCCTTCACCGTTTGATAGCAGTCGGTAAATTGGTACCTACGTGACTTGTCGTGCGTCCGAATTCGAACCCGGACCCTCACGATCCAAATCGCAAGGCGTCACCGGCGTTCTTCTTGACAAGAAATAATCTCGTGTACCTATCTCAAACTAAGATTGACACTCTATAATTATCTTCTATATGTATATGTACTTCTACATGTAGAAACCCTAGCAAAGCAGCTCATTAAAGAGCTGTCCGCACGCCTGGTAGAGAGCACAGGTGACAAGAGAGCTGGCAGCTTCCTCCGGCAGCGGATAAGCTTAGCTATCCAGAGGGGGAATGCTGCCAACGTCCTGGGTACGGCGCCCCAAGGCGAGGCCTTAAATGAGGTGTTTTGTTTATAGGGTTTTTATTTTTTCTTTATCGTCGTATTTTTTTTACCTATTTTAATGTTATGTATGGGGTCCTTCTTAATATGCTGACACTTTTTAATGAGATATTTAGACCATCAAACTGAACCACTTTCAGTATGAGACCAAGGTTGAATTCGCGAAAAAAAAGCTGTTCAATATAAAACTGCAATCCTACTCGACCAAAATGTATGGGACAGCTGATTTTTTTTTCGCGATTTCGATATTGGTCCCATAGAGAAAGATGTTCAGTTTGATGGTCTGATCATCCTCTTAAAAAACTGTCAGCATATTTAGTTGGACCCTGTATAAAATAGTTCTGTATAAGGGTTGAACTACACCAGGCAGCACAGCATCGCATTTTTCCGTCGCTCCATCCTTTTCTGTCACTCAGGAACGTCATTTGCTAGAGCATATAAGATAGACGGAACACGATCGCACGCGGCGTGCTGTTCCGTGCTGTTCCTGAGTGACAGAAAAGGATGGAGCAACGGAAAAATGCGATGCTGTGCTACGTGGTGTAGTTCAACCATAAGTAACTCACTGTTCACTACAGCTTTTTTTAAATCTTATCTATACGCAGAAATCCAAGTTAAAAACCTTGTGGGGAAAACCTAGTAATCATATATTTATAAAAGATGCATTAAACTAATAGGTCTAATTTCCATCGCTCAAAACATACAATGTAAGTGAGTATAGTTGTCGGTTCCAGTAACAAGTTGTGTAAAGTATTACGAAATGTGTAAACATGATCAGTAAATCACTAGTTTCGTGGCAATTACGTCCGCCGTCGGCACGAAATACTTACTGCTTTCTGATAGTTAAAACGCTGTTACTAAGTTAATTATTCGTGTCGAAAAAGTGGACTATTTTGGAAACGTTTTGAATTTGTTATAACTCGCTATAACTTTGTGGTTTGGTCGATCACTCAATAAGTATACTTCGTTTCACAATAAAAACTATCGATATAACATTGAATTCATGATCCTGTTATCATCATCATTACTAGCCTAAATACGTCCTATTGCAGGGCACAGGGCCCAGATCACCTCCAATAGATACCGCATACAGGGCCGCCGACGCGCACCACACATCTATGATTTTGGACTGATATAAGCAACGGGATAGAGGGAGATCAGAATAGTGTGACCTTGAAATTGCCAATAATGTTGCATTATTTCGTGCCCCACTACCCGCACCCACCGCCAAAAATTGTGACTTCGGGTCTGTACGAAATTTTCATCATGCAGTGTCTATTGGGGGTAATATCTGTGGTACAGGGCTACCCTCAAGGAGTGTGTATGGACTATTGTGATCGCTCTATGAAGCCGAATGATGGCACTTACAAAGACGTGCACACTGTAGACGGTGCACTCGGAAAACCGTTGTTGAGCCGCCAGGACCCTATTTAACAAATGTGACGACAATGACAATACAGAGTACATTGCTGGTTGACGCTAATGACGCTATACTTTCTGTAAGTAACATTCTCCTAAGCAATGTACTCTGAATTGTCATTGTCAGTTGTCACTTTTATTAAATAGGGCCCAGGCAGCGAATTAACACCAAGCCTTATTATTTTTATTCTGTGACCAGGTGGAATAACCCTCTGTGGCACAGTTTTTTACTTTGCGTAGGTGTTGTAGATTATTAAAAAGATGCCAAGAGCATTACAGCTACAAGAAAACATTCTTAGGAGACGAACCATAACTCTTGGAACATTTTACTTCTGCATTCACAGATTTTGAATGTATGTAGCTGTAATGCTTCTGGTAGCGGTCCTTTGTGTCCCATCTTAACTTTCCACACTAAATATAAATTGAATTAATGTGGTAGCTAATGATTGCCTAAGCAAGACAGACAGGGTCTACTAGTAGCCTTGTGAAGATTGCATGCACAACCTGGATACGATTTGATAGGTAAGGATATGACATGGATGTTTTGATAATCTCTCGCTATTTTCCAGTAGTCTGAGGAGTTTCATCGAGTTTGTCCAACTATATTAACAAACAAATGACAATAAATTGTCACGAAATGATATGAAATGTAACTACACTCGTAAAACTGCTTCGTAAATACCTTGTTTAACCTCTTATTACTTACTTATTATATATCACCTTATTATTTTTGATATTTCGACACGTATTCTCGCAAGCAGGCCGAAATGGAAATAGTAGGTTAATTGTGCTGGACTGGTCCACTTGTTTTGCGAAAGAAAACAGATCTAGTGTATTTCATTCATTCATTCATCTATTATAATTTTATGCAGGGCTTAAAGTTGCTACTGATATAGTTAAGTTTTCGCTCATATTGTAATAATTATGCAGACTTTAAACTTCTTGGACATCTGCAACTCAAAAACCTTATGCATCAGCTAAATTAACAAATGAACTTCCATTTCATATATTATGAAAAATTTTAAAGTTACTTCCCTTTTTGCTTTTGTCTAGTACAAGTCTACCCGCATTGTGAGGATGAATGGGCGCTAAACCACAGATTAATAATAACTTACTACGGCTAAAACAACACTTCTAGTCCAAGGCCGCTAATCCGGAATTCAGATAAGAATACGCATAAGTAATTGTTTCAGTGTATGCAGGCTTGCTCATTTTCATACATAATTTATTGCATATTATTTATTTTTCGTAACCGGTTTTTGAAAGCAAATGGTCTAACTACTTTAAGCCTACTTTTAAATTGTCACTGCTGTTAAAAAATTATAAAGAATGCTTTACATGATTAAATTCTTGAAGGCCTTCACCGCTTAATGCGTTTAGATAATCAATAAACAAGAATGAGGTGTGCCTGTAAACAGGATTTTGTCATAACAAGAGCAAAAAATTAAGAGTCTCGTATTAAAAATAGTTGTCAACGGTCGAGACTGGCGTGCCACTCGTGCCAGCTACGAATTTCACCGACGAGTCACGACTTTATAGTGTCTTTGCTACTGAATTTTTTTCTTTTCTGTCACACCTGGCGGAAACCTACTGTCACGATAGCGCCATTAAAACTGGTAGTCTACTGTTCCTTGAACAACACTCTGATAAAGAAATGAGATAAATAACCTACGTATCATGGCGAATTTTTTAGACTCTAAAGTTTAGAAGAAGTTAATTGAGCTTTTCATAAATTTGGGTTTCATCAAAGGTTTAGACTAATTGACCCACAAGTAGTGGCTCATGGCTGGGCCATGCAGCAAAACGTAAATACAGGGTCTTAAGTTGGACCCTGTATATTAAGATGTTTATCATCATCATGGACGAAAGCTCAGCCTTAGCTAGGCAGGTTTTAGGTTCGAGTCCCGTCTGATACAAAATTGTTCAACATTTAATTTGATTTAAGATGATGGTGATGGTTAACATAACAACATCTTGTCGCGAACAGGATTTGAAACCATGACTTGCTTAATCTGGGCTGGCTTTGAACTGGTGAGATTCTTCGATCACGCTCGCCACTGCGAAATGTATACAGCTGTTTCATTTTTTCTTTCAAGAATTACCTGTAATTTTCTTTTTCAAGAGTTGCAACGTGGTGGGTGTAGTTGGAATAGGTCAGTATTGCTTAGGCATGACCATAAACTTAATATGCTAAGTTTATGGGCATGCCACCACTGGTAACTACTCCGTTTAATAATGAAATAATAACTATTTTAGATATAAAAAAACATTGATTTATGAATTAAACAATTACAAAGACAAACTAATAATGTAAAACTGCGCGTAGTTTCTTTATCATAAAATTATTACTTCTGATTAAAATTCAACAAAAAATTGTTTGTCTAAGCACTCTAATTTAATTGCACTGATATTTACGGAGTGTTGAACCCGGAAATAGTTACCGTTTAGAATTAAATAAGGCAAAAACTAACGTAATGCATTACTATTAAACACAGGCGTGGCACGGAAGGCGAGCTAATATAAGTGATGCCTAGTTTACACGGGCTTAGTGATAATCTTTAGAACACGTTATTTGTACTCGGCACTAAACAAAGCCCAATGACTTAAGGGCATGTTTATACAACTTGGCAAGTTAAGTAAGGGTATTTTAAGAGTAATGCGATTCCGCATGCGGATATAATGCAATTTAAGTACAGGTACTATCTACTTTCCAAGTGTCAGTAAGCAATGTAAAACAAGGCATGCAATGTAAACCCGTACCCTGCATGGGTGATCTGCATGACTATAAAACGGCAGTCACACGGTGACATATTAAGGTACGCAAAACAAAGATAAGCTGGCCGCGCGACGTTATACATTACTCTACCTACGCGCGGCCAGCTTAATCTGGTTTTGCGTAGCTTGATGTGTCGCCGTGTGTACACAGTTTCATTAAGACGCTGTTATACCGTCGAGGCCGTTTTTTGAACAAGAACGAAAGTGTTTTAAACTGTGTTTTAAAGTCTGAAATTAAATTATGTCTTATTTAAGGATCGGGCGGATGGGCGACTGTTCTCAATTACACGATTAGATTAAGTTTACTAGATAGAAAAAAATCCCAAAGTTACCCCTTTTTGTTATGTTTTTTCAATACTACAATTAAACTGCTGATATTTAACTTTTTATTCTTGTACTTAACTAAATACATTAAATATTTCTAGTGAACTCAGGAGAAGTTTTAGCTTAGAAACTCCCATGAGCAAAGATATTGACGAAAAACACGTTTTTTTGCGATCCTGCTTTCAATTGGAGCGGGATGGCTAATTGTAAACTTATGCTTGCAAGAAAGAGACGCTTGCACTGGGATAACCTAGCCTTAAGGGATATCAAATTATTGAGGCCTGAAAGTTTTTTAAACGGAATAGTATAATTCTAAACATGATTCCAGTAAAATTGAAGATTCATTCATTGTGCCAGTCGGTTGTTATGTTGATGGTGTGTGTTTTAACAACCTCAGCTACGCAGACGATATGGTGCTGCTGGCTCCCTCGATTAGGGCACTCCGGAAGCTGCTTGCAGTATGTGAGTCATATGCAGCCTGTCATGGTTTAATGTACAATGTAAAAAAGACTGAGTACATGGTCTTTAAGGCCGGTACCAAGTGTCCTGTTTACTATTCACCTGTCCTTCTTAGTGGTGTACCCTTGAAAAGAGTTCAACAATTCAAGTATCTTGGACACTGGATAACAGACGACCTTAAAGACGATGTAGACATGGAGAGGGAACGCAGAGCATTGTCAGTTAGGGCGAATATGCTGGCCCGCAGATTTTCTCGTTGTACGGATGCAGTCAAAATCACGCTATTTAAAGCATACTGCACCTCATTGTACACAGCAAGTCTGTGGGTCAAGTATACCCAAAAGTCATATAATGCTCTGCGGGTCCAATTTAATAACGCGTTCAGGGCGCTGTTGCGGCTTCCGCGCTTCTGTAGTGCATCACTAATGTTTGCTGAGGCGCGTACAGACGGCTTTGATGCCATCTGGCGTAAGAAAACGGCGTCACTGGTCAGCAGAGTGCGTGGAAGCAGCAACGGCATCCTGAACGTCATTGCCAATAAATTTAATAGTCCTCTGATGTGGTCCCTCACACAGAGGACTAAATCTATGTTGAAAATTGTATACTAACGTAGTCTAAGACTTACTAACCGAATTGTAACTAACTTAGACTAAGGCACAATTGTTACTAACACCAATGGATCTGTGTTGTCTGAAATAAATAATTTTTAATTTTTAATTTAAATTGTAATTCTTCTCTACATAATCATCATTCATCTCATTTTTTTCGGATCCGATTAATTCTTAACGAATAATAATTAGCATTTTTGAAACATTTTTCTGTACTGGAATTTAATTTTTTTATTACGGAGATAAAATAATTATGGCACGAGTTAGGCCCAATCATCATTCTTCGAATGTCTTTCTAGATACTATTTGTGAAAACTGTTTTAATATACGTGTGTGTATCAATGGAATGCAGATACTGAATCCCTTTCCTTTGAATTGAGACACACCTAACACTGAGCTATTAAGTTCGTGTAAGCGATGCTTAACTAGTGAGCAAATACGTCAAGAATTCCACGGTGAGTTTAAATTGAGGAACAATAGGTTTGTGGCAGATCGCGAGAACGCAGTGTTACTAACATTAGTTACCCGAGGAATGCGGCGTTTGAAAGTGGCACGTGCAAGGTTAAAGGTGCAAATAGACCGCTCGTCTTAAGAAGTCCCACCAATCAAGCAATTATAGTTCTTACGACGTTGGCGTAAAGCATCTACTACGTGACTTTTTACTTTGGAACTGTCAGAGTGTTGTGTCAAGCGATATGCGGTCTAATGACTCCACCTCGTTAATCATTCTAATGTTAAATGTTAAATTTTGCAATAGCGACATGTTTTTATTTGGATAAAGTTGTCTACACTTTAGATTCGTGGATTAAATGTCAAGAATGGATGTGACTATGATTGTAACCACATAATCTGTCTGCGGAGCTATTACGAACCGAATAAGACCATTACGATGCAATAGACTAAGCAAGCAATACCGACACTTAGGCTAGTATTACAGAACGATATTCAAGTGGAGATATCTTCTTAAGGCGTATCTGCCCCGGACCACGACTCTCCATACTAATCGATGCGATCGAGCGCGTGGCTCCGGTCAGAATTTAGCTGTTTTCTTTGAAAAATTAGATGATTTTTTATTAATTTCTAAAAAGTAAGAAAACCACATCATTCTAAATTGTATTGTGAACAATATTGCAAATTTTAATTTTCTTCAGATTCAAAATGTAAGAGTAAAATGGTTACAACTGGAAAAAAAGGGGTGACTTTAGAGTCCCTTTTCTTCGGTTTTATTCATTAAAATAGATTTCTAGAAAAACCACATTAATTCTCATATCCTGTAGATAGTTCAGTTTATTTTTCAGAACAAAAGTGCCATAGTTAATGAATAAAATAGTTACAAAGTTACCCAAAACCGGCAGGTAGCCCCTTAAGTAAAGATAGACAAGGATGCATGTATACGTTGTATGTATTTGCATCCTTTTCTTTCTATACTCAAGAAGAGATGTCTACTTGAGTGTCGTTCTGTAATACGAGGCTAAGCTCACGTGAAAAATATTATCTCATTGACAGAGACCACACGCAATCAGACGGGCGCTCTGAAGGCAAAATCCGAAACAACTCCAAAACCCCTCGAGCTGTGTAGAGGGTTATCTCGATTGAAACGGCCGGAGGTGGCAAGTGTTGTTGCTGATTAACTACTGCTACTGTTTATCCATTTTCATATGTATCTACAATATTCGATGAAAAGATAAGTTAAATTGGTAGTAAATTCAATATTTTATGTTCATGACTGAATCTTATCTGAATGATTTATTAAAATAAAACGTATTGGGATCTTCAAATGTACGACGTTAAATTTTACATAAATAACAATAATAATAGATAAGAATCACTTATTCTAAAACAACTTGTAAATTGATTTTAACTGTCGATAATAATAACGTTGTTATTCATATCTTGGATCTAAATGACTTGTCAACCAGGCAGGTAACATTAGATTTTTGTCAAGAAGGCCATCAGAGAACAATTGGGCCACAAATGTCGCTAGACAGCGAATGATGTAGAAAGTAAAGGATCGTACGAATGGCCAAGTGAGATCGTGACCGGCTCGGATTGCGATAACTTATCACCTGGACGAGACAATTGCACTGCGCAACGTGCGTAGTGGATGTGTTATGCTGTCGTGACGTCTCACATTAGGATTGTTCCGTAAGAAACCGTCTCAGATTCAGAACAAATTATAAAGACTGCAAGAAAGTTAGCGCATTTATTATCGTGCTTAACCAAAATTGGTACTGTATTGAATACAATATACCAATGCAATATAAAAATAGATAATTGCAGTTCTTGTAATTTCTTTTCTAAAACATTTAGGCTGGTTTGCACCAAAAAGTATTTAGGCTTAAACAATGTTTAAATATGATGCTGTCACTGTCACTATATGAGCAGTGTGAGTGATCAGTATCACTAAATACGTTTAAGCATAAATACTTGTTGGTGCAAGCCGGGCTTAGAGTATGATAATTCTCCTTTTGATATGAGATGGAATTATGATGTGGAAAGAATTGTGCCCGAAACCAGGCTAAAGATGCGTCATCAATGCTTCATCATCATCATCATTTATTTTTAAATTTAAAAGTTTTGCAGGAGGTTCACGTTATATCAGTCAACGTTTAGTCTTATGATATAGACACAAATACAGATGAAGTATATTTCATTCCACATGAGATCTTTAGTAATGGTTTTCCTTGGGAGAGGCCTATGTCCAGCAGTGGTTGATGTTAGACTGATGAAGATGATGATCATGATTCATGGTCAGAGGATGTCAGGAGCGCTGGTGGACGAGCCCCGGGGATTTTAGTAAAATCATGCTCCAGGAATATCTTTGAAATTCTTCTGCTTTATCATAAAATTTACGAATAACCATGGCTGTGTGTTAATTTTAATTAATTTTGCCTGTTCGGAATAAACAAATAAAATAAAGAGTGGACTATCTGTAATTTTTTAGTTAGTGTCTTAAACCAGTCTAGTCTAATAGTCAGAAAGCGTAAGAGAATGTACCGGAAAAAAACTAGTTGTTGTTTTGTACGTTTTGTGAAGTCTAGCTCGGACATTCCAGATTAAGATAAAACATAGGTAATTTTAAAAACAACCTGTCTCAAGAATGGTTTAGTAGATTACACACAGAGGGCAGGAAAGAAAGAAAGGTCTCAGATCTCATGTAATTGTTGACCGAGGCGAAGCTGAGACCGACGGAGGTGGAAAACGGCAACTTCGATTAGCGCAGCGGGACGACAATTGACGCTTTCCGTCCGGAGGGGAGAAAACTAATTATAATATTATAATTCTCAATCATGGTCAAACTTTTGACGGTGGGCTAGATCGGTATGAACATCAAACTGAACAACTATTGCCTACTTGATTGCCTACTATAGGACTTATACCAAAATCGTAAAAAACCCTAAATAGGTATTTTAAAACTCAGCCTTTTTACAATAGCATGTGGATGGCATCTGTGGTAAAGTTTCGGAATACACTGAAAGAATATTCTGTCTTGTGTTAAGGCCCAATGGTAGGACGAAATACCTTGGAGGCGTCTTTTATTTTTCATTTTACGACTAGATTTATACCATTTCCCGAAACTAAAGTTATACCTCAGTATTTTTGGATAGTTTAACTAGTGAAATCATAAACTGAATACACTATTGGCTGATTACTTCACTCGATAGAAAATCGTCACAAAGATGACGTATTTTCATGCATTTTTAAACGTTTTTTTCGTTTTAGAGGAACTTAAAATAGTTTCCGATTATAATATTGGTATTTATACTCACATATTCACCATTAGTTTATTTAGTGAAATCAATAAAAAGTGCTTTTGTTCATTCTTTTTAATCGAAAATACGGCACACGCACGCACTTTTTGGAGGGCGGGCAATCGCGTTTCTCATAGAAAATCTTCGTCGGAACCCAATGGCCCCTTAATTGATGTAGGGAGGGCCCCTTCCATGGACATATTATTTACCTACTTAACATTTTATTGGTTATTTAAACACAATTTCAAAGTATATTATGTTATCTTATGATTGTTCATCACTTTCATTCCACAATTTAGTTACTAAAGTATAATGAAAATGTTTTCTATAACAGGTTTTATTCGGTGCAAAGTATGCATTGGTGTAAAATATAATGTTGGTAGTATTGAAGAAGTCAGAAAAAATAACACAAAAACAAACGACGTAGGCGCAAAAATGACTGTGAAGTAACCGCGTCCACTTTCACTATTTATTGTGTTTGCTTATTGCTTGCCGTTTCGCTAAAAACTGTGGGTTTTATACATTTCGTTAAATGAAATAGGTATGCGCTTATAACAACAGAACAAAGCATACATATTCCATAACTCCAATGCAGATTTGGTATTTAGCTGTTGATAAACGTAAATTGAACTTATTTGCGACTACATTGGTTTCGAATTGCGATGCATGGGCCATGGAGGTGGTATGAGGTATGCGGCGTCACCACTTAAGTATGTATTTACACACGGGGCCAACGACCCGCACATCTTTGTCGCGTGAGCAACCGCGATTGCTTATCGTTGGTTATTAATAGCGGCCAATAATAATATAATTCATGTTAGAGTTGTGTTTTGCACGAAACTAGCTTCCCTATCACGTAATGTTTAAGTTATTTGAAGATTATGTCATCGAGGAAAATTATTCTTGTCAAATAGTTTTCATTTATACCGAAAGTGAGTTTAGTTATTTAAAAAAAATATCGATTTATTTGTTAGAATTCTGACTTTTTTACATTTTTTTTATTGTAAGAATTAAGAAGAGTGATGAAGATGAGCGAAAGTAGAAGAAGTGTAAGAAATTATATGAATTTTTGTGTCCTATTGTATAGAGGTTCATATCTAATTTGCCAATAATACTTATTATCTAATAGAGCAAAAGATGAAAAGGGTGTAAGGTAAAGTATTATTAAACCACATAATCTACAAATTAAACTTTTACGATGGGATCAAACCTGTTTAGTAAAAATTAACTCCGCTGTGTTACAGGGTGAAATTGATATCATTAGCATCCTCTTAAACTAAGAGTCAAACCCATCAAACTGAACAACTTTTACTATAGGAGCAAACCAATCGAAGCAAAAAAACTAATCTGCTATCACATTTGAGTCGTGTAGGCAGCAAAGCGGCGGCGGGTGCAGTTTAGTATTGGACAGCAGATTTTTTTTTTACTCCAATTGGTTTGCTCCCATAGTAAAAGTTGTTCAGTTTGATGGGTAGACTCTTAGTTTAAAAGGATGCTAATGATATCAATTTCACCCTGTATATTAGTCGAGAACGCATTGCAGTTTAGTATGAAACAGCAGATTTTTTTGGTCTGACAGGTTTGCTCCCATAGTAAAAGTTGTTGAGTTTGATGGGTATGGGTAGAGTATGTGGTTTAAAGGTTAATGATACTTTTCCTTACACAAAAAAAGGTGAAAGAAAACGATTATGTTAATTGAACAGCCTTCACCTCTTTGTTATGTGATAGATATTTTTTGTGATTTTAAGTAAAAATGGATAGGTACCTCACTAGAAACTAAACAGAAAATTATTAACTCAGAATAATTATTCAAGACATTATGTACAAAATCGTACATATTCTGGCAAATAAATGTGTTCTATTTCTTCTATACTAATAAATTTATGACATTTTTAAAATGATGTAATATTCTAGGACTATCCATGATTTAATTAAAGCATACCTACTTAATAAATAACCAACATAATGTTTTTCAGTTTGTACCTAACACTTTAATCTGTATTTTATAGTTATAACTAGAAATTACTTCATAAGATAGATCGAAGAAATATTACATGGTATATAATTCTGAAGCGATCAAACTATAATGCTCAGCCAATGTTCATCGATATTGTCATCAAAACGAGGTCGATAGTAAAGCCTATAATTTAGTAATAAATCTGCGGAACGTACCCTACATAAAAATTAGTGTCGGAGCAACCGGTGTCTAGAAAATACAAAGTGGTCATCAAATGTAATCGAATCGAACTTTGTTGTGGAACTTAGAGTTGTGGAATCATCGAATAGCGAATTTTGTAAAAGATGTTTTTAGAATAAGCAAGCACGCCGAGTTGATATTTCTTTAAAAGGACTGTGAAGACAATCTTCACAAACAGTGAAATCGTTTTACTGCACTGAAATCTAACAGATATAATTTTTTAAATTAAATTAAATTAAAAATCATTTATTTGTCTTTCCATTTGTACACATACAGAAGTAGATAATGTTATATGACATGAATATTAAAAATAAAAGTGTTTTTTCTGTTATTAGTATGTTAATGATATTTCCCTAGAGTACCTACACACAAACAAGTTTGCTTGTGCACTGATACTCCGAGGGAAATGCCACTCGAATAACAATTAATATAAAAATAATACAAGACAAAAAGGTCTAAGGCTCAGCGACAGTTGAATAAATCAGCTGCCTCTGTTATTCTGCCATAGCCAGACAAAAGCGCTGGTTGGGAAGTCCTGAGCTAGATGGCCCTGAAACCCACAATATGCTGCTGAGCCTTGTTGAAACCTGGACCTCAAGATTGAGTTTGATTTGTGCAATACAATCAATCATCTCGAGCAGTCCGCAGAGGCCTAACTAAAGCAGACAAAATGACGCAAACATTGATTTGACCGCATAAAAGACTTTGATTTTTAGAACCATGCAATAATTATAGCTTCCATGGAGTTGTGAATCTAGCATCTTTGTTTGGGAGCACGCTGCACAGCATACCGGTGGAAATATAAAATAATTGAAAGTGTTTTTCTGATGATGATGATGATGGCGATCGGCTATTTTTCAAGGGTCCTATACAAAATAAACTGGCATTTTCTGTATAATGTATACGATTTATGTATGGTTTTGGTTGTTGTAACCAAATGTGAGACAGATCGATTAAATAGAAAAAAAAACTATTATGTTACGCATTGCAACGCTTGACTCCACTCGCTGCTGTAATATTTGCTTTGGGTTACATTACAGGCGAATTATCTGTACGCTCCTTAAGCACAAATTGATATCCGGTCAAATAGCAATTAGCTGTTATCGTGGTTTTAAAGCGAGCAACACTGTAACAGTTCTTTGAACAAAACAAGTCCTGGGACAGAGCTCTTATCGTGGAGATGTAAGTGTGAAAATAGCTTGTTTGTTGGGACGTCGTGTGTGGAGGAGACCCAAATGGGTCGTTGCAAAGAGCGGTGGCACGTAGAGCGTACGTAATGCAGCACCGTTGCCTCACAGCGCTTGCGTCAGCGTGCACGCGGCGCGGCTCGGCGCGGGCGCATCGCAGGGTGTCTTCCGCGCGACCTGGCGACCTTCACGACGCGACGGTGTATCGTACACACGTAACCACACTTGAGTTCTGTTACTGTATCATTTTGTAAGGGAAGAGAGGATTGAAGCTAGCCTGGGTTCTAATGTGAATCATGTTTTGTGGCTGTGATTAAGTTTTGCTAATGTCAGTGACATGATGACAGATATATTGAATAATCGATATTTATCCTAGTATTCAGGGTCCTTCTTAATATGCTGACACTTTTTAAGGGGATTATCAGACAATCAAACTGAACAACTTTTTCTATGGGACCAACATCGAAATCGCGAAAAAAAAATCTGCTGTTTCATACAAAACTGCAAACCTACTCGAGTCAAATGTATGGGACATCAGTTTTTTTTCGCGATTTCGATGTTGGTCCCATAGAGAAAGTTGTTCAGTTTGATGGTCTGATCATCCTCTTAAAAAACTGTCACCATATTAAGTTGGAGCCTGTATTTTTAATTAGCTTGTAAAATGTAAAAAAACGGCTGATTGCATTTTCAATTTCCTGTAGATTTAATAATTTTTAAGCCACCGTTTCTTCTCCTGCTCTATACAAAGACGGAGATAAGTAAGATCTTAGTTATTATATTTTTTAAGATCATTTAAGAATTAAGTTTGTACAAAAAAAAAATTTTTAAGTTAGTAAGCGCTAAACTTTTAACTTAGAAAGTACGGTTAGAACGTTGTTAGAACCGTAAAGATTTGAATTGAGATAAAATTAGACAAAGCAAACATGAACATAGTTTTGTTTAACAATTTATTGTCTAAGTTACTGTATAATACCATCAATCATGATGAGTTTAATTCGTAGTTTCGGTGAAATACCTCTCTCATTTAAAATGCAACCTTTGTCGGTTCGGCTCATTATCCGAGTTCTGATGAGTGAAATGTCCATTTATTTTCATGGTTACGTTGAGGACATACCTACCTCATCGAGAAATAGTTTGTCTTTTTTACAAATGGACTAAAGAAAACCACGGAGCAGCAAAAGAAATGAAAATTCTTACTCCATATTTTGTTATTTATGCGTATAGCCTACTCGACTCTTTCTACTAATTCATCACAATGCCATGTTACATCAAAATCCATACAGTCGTTTTAGCGTGACATAATAACATATAACTAATCCAATATTGTGATTTAGATTAATTGAAAGTCCTTACTTTAGAGGGAGGTTCTAATCTAACCTACTATATAATAATGATGATCTTTAATAATTTACTCGCCAAAAATGATAGTACCAATCATGGGCGTATCTTTCGTACTAGCGTCATTTCCAGTACAATATACCTAATGTAGATTATGTTTTTGCATCTTATCTATTACTTAATCACTCCTCAAAAATCATATTGATCATCTTGCGTTGCGGATTCGATTATTTTTGGTATATTGTTTTGAATTTGAATAAACAACTAGTGTCTTTATTTATCGTCTCAATTTTAAATATTTACTTTCTGAAGCTTATCCAGTGCTGTGCCTACTTATGTTTCCTTGTAACTCTTCAAGTTGATCACTTGGTCTGCAATTGTAGCCTTAAAAATCTACTTTACCATCTTTAATTTAAAACATTATGTCCAATGCAATAAGTGTTTCCTTGCCAGCAATAGGATAATAAGATGTTTCGACAGCTACTTAACATTCGCCCGACTCGCCCGCGGCCCCTCTAAATATTTGATGACTTTGACTCATAGAGAGTTTGAGTGCTGGAAGTAGGTAATCACTCATCACAATCAGTCATACTCGTATATTAGAGATGAAAGAAGGATAGGGAATTTGGCCGTTCTAGTGCTGGGTTCTAAAAAGGATTTTTTTTAAAACGTTCTTTCGGTTTCACAATCATGTAAAAATTACTAGTAAAATGGACAAATCATCAAAAAGCTAGTAGCTAATCGAAACCATGACAGCAATTTTCTTCGAATATGATCACTGAGGTATTTTTTGGTTATGGAACCATTGCATACCATTGTGGCTAGCCAATTGGTGTCCAAAAGGGCGCGACTTGCTATACACAATGGTGTGTTGGTGCCTGCACATAATGTATGGCAGTGAGTGTTGGGTATGGCAGAAGAAGCATGAAAGTAAAATTAATGCTGTTGAAATGCGTTCCTTGCGAAGCATGTGTGGAGTTACGCTGAGAGATAGAGTAAGAAATCGTGTGATTAGAGATCGATGTAAATTGAATGAAGATGTTGTGACAAGAATAGAGAAGGGTATGCTTCGTTGGTTTGGTCATGTGGAGAGGATGAGTGATAGCAGATGTACGAAAGAGGTATATGGAGCTAAAATGAGTGGATGTGTCGGCAGAGGGCGCCCCCCTCGTAGGACGTATTCTGATCAAATCAATTGCGTCCTACAAAAAGGGGAGGTGCGGAGTACTCGAAAAAGACGGGCATGTATGAAGAGATGTATGGATGTGAATGAGGCAAAAGATGTATGTAAGGATCGTAGTAGATGGCGCGCTCTGGTCTCTGCCTACCCCAATGGGAAAGAGGCGTGACGTTATAGATAGATAGATGGAACTTCTTTGCCTTGGTTTGCGTTGGTTTCGTTTTCAATTATCATTATATTATTAGGTCATCGTGAATTTTTATTAAAATTAAAACATGAGTAACGAGAAAAATTTGGAGGTTCACACACTTGATTCAAAAGGTAATAAGGAGTAATACCTTTCCCCCAACTTATGCAGGTTAAATTACTTTTATGTTAGTTTTGTTTCGTAATTTATCTATGGATTTGTTTCACTCTACACATATTACCAAGTTTCATTTATGAACTAAAACGAAGACCGAAATAACATGCGCATTCGCCACTCTTCTTCTAAGGATCTGATGGAGTTTTTTTGTATCACCAATGTAAAGTTCTGTTTCCTACTAAGTAAGAAGCAATAGTAGTCAAGAATAACGTAACTAGAACTAATTTACAGCTGTATTTTTAGTCACTAAATATTTGCGACATCGCAATTTCTTTAGAACGCACTATTGCAATTTCTGAAATCATAACACAAACAAGGTCACTTTCAGAAATACTGGAGTCTAAAACTTTAGGCTTTCTGCACTCAAGGGTCGTTGGAAAGTGTTCGCTCGAGCGTGGACCGCCGCGTGCGCATTAGTTGCGCCACTGCCTAAAGGTCGACCACCAATTGATTAACAAAATCTAAATGAAATGATGAATCGATCTAACAAGAGTCAATGGTGCCGTTAGCCTTATTGATGCGTATTTTACTACTCGTCCATCCAGTTATCGTTTCACAAGATTATACTTATGCTTTTAAAGTTCGCGGATTTTGTAACTGCTTAGTAACTACTACCTACATCAATTCAATTAAGTAATTCATAATATTTCTAAAATTAACGTTAGCCAACATATAGTAAAGGCAAAAATAAAACAAACAGTATAATTTAATGACTGCAGTTTTAGTAAGATAATAAAAACAAGGAATGTATATTGCGCATACGATCAAAATGTTGTTTTGTGAGGCGTGAGCGTGACCAGACTTGCGAACTGGCAACCGTCTGGCCCGACATTCCCGTCTGCAATCAGAGTAATTAAACGCGGATAACGCATAGCAATATTGATTTAAATTGTCATTCAACTGAACGTTAATGTAAATATCGAATGATTTATAGTGACTTTATGTAGTGTGGTCTATTAATAACTACAATTTATGATTGTTTACTTGTAATTAATTTATTATTAGTTGGGGAGGAAAGTTTTGCATCTAGATAGTATGCTTCAATGTAAAAATCTGAATCAAAAGTTAGTTAGTTAAAGTTATGTGACCTTATTACTGTTTTTGTAATGACTCTTGATTTTGGTTTAATTTGATTTGATCTAGATAACAATAACACAAAATACATTTATTGTATTTGCACAAGCGAATCACATACGATTGCATACCGACTTTTAAGCTATTTCTTACCAAAAAAAACAATAAATTACATAGATGTGCCCTACACAGTCAAATACAGGGTGTAAGGAAAAGTATCATTAACCTTTGAACCACATACTCTGCCTATCAAACTGAACAACTTTTACTATGGGAGCAAACCTGTCAACGCAAAAAAAAAACACCTGTTCCATACTAAACTCCAATGCCTACTCGACTAAAATGTATGAGACAGCAGATTTTAAACACAGGACAGGTCTCCTCCTACACAGTTGTTCAGTTTGATGGGTAGAGTATGTGGTTTAAAGGTTAATGATACTGTTCCTTACAGCATGTATAAGACCCCTAACTGTCCCAACCTATACCATAGCGGGGGGCTCCTGGACCAGTGGCCATACATTTTTGCCCAGTGTCCTTTACAGTTACTAAGATCTTGGTGAAACTCTTCTGGTTTTTAGCGACACAGCTGTTGAATTGGCACTGCATATGTATGAAAGAAAACTGGTTAAATTCACATTAAGATGCGCTTGAAACAATAAAACTAGTTGTTGGATTGGAAATCGATAAGGGAAAGCATTGTCCATCCATCGTTATCCGTGAGCAAAATATGTGTTAGGCGTTTTATAGTGGTGACGTGTTTGTTTTACTGTGGTAGAGCCTGTTTTTAATTCAAAATGTTGTATCTTGGTTATTTATTGCATAAAAATGTTTTATTTTTAGGTGATATTGGTAGATTGAAATACAGTGCCCAACTTAATATGATGATAGGATGATCAGACCATCAAACTCAACAACATTCTATATTCACCAACATCTAAATCGCGAAAAAAAACCGCTGTTCCATACAAAACTGCAAACCTACTCGAGCTATATATACCTATATGGGACAGCTGATTTTTTTTTCGCGATTTCGATGTTGGTCCCATAGAGAAAGTTGCTCAGTTTGATGGTCTGATTATCTCCTTAAATTGAAATACTTAAAAACATATAATAGCTTTCGGGGGTAGTCAGGATTTCTGGTACGTTACACTGTTTCATAGTTCCTCGTTGGCGTAGTGCAACTTCGGTATTGGAAACGCAACATAAGTTCCGGCCAGTTTTTGGATGGGTGACCGTTTAAGTAGTACATATTTTATTTCGAGTGTATTCGTGCTTCGGAAGACAAGTTAAGCAGTTGGTCCTGAATAGTTCCGTCTGATGGCGATGTAACTATTCATTAAGCCACGTCAAATTCCTCAGGGGGCTTGAAAATTATCTTAAAGAATGTAGAGTACTAACTTACCTCCACCAATCCGCACTGGGCCCGCGTGGAATATGTCCCACTCCCTATATATTTTCTTTGCTCTCACCATAATTCGTGGGAGGAGGGCTTTAACCTACAGTAGTATCCTATAGGCTAAAACTTATATACCTATTTAGGGTATGGTATGATGCCGTATCCAGTGCCTTTTCATTACTAACTCCAAACTTAGCTTTAAATGTTTGTAGTACCTACTCTTTCTGACACTACTGTGGTTTTAGTAAGACACAGACAAGGTATGAAGACAATCAGTCTAAAATGTTTCCACTTTATTTTAGATTTGTAATTTTCTGTTACACTCCAATATACAGGGTCCTTCTTAATATTTACTTTTTAAGGGGATGAACAGACCGTCAAACTGAACAACTTTCTCTGTAGGACTAACAAAGAAATCGCAAAAAAACATAACCCTCCTTCTGTCGCAGTCGGGTAAAAACAGTCCCATACATGGTTTGCAGTGTGTAGCAGGAGATTTTTTTTTGCGATTTCGATGTGGGTGCCACAGAGAAAGTTGTTCAGTTTGACGGTCTGTTCATACCCTTAAAAAGTGTCAGCATACCTATGAAGAATGACCCTATATGGTTGTGGTATCCAAATAATTCATTTTTGTTGTCATAGAGCAACGCTTCTAATTTTTCGTTATCAAAACGCCCCAGTGTGACCGTCATAGACGATGATTTAAACATAAACCGGGAAATGCGGAAACTAAACGTTTGATATTTTTAAACTTAAGAATGTCCAGTGCATGAACAAACACTAATGCAATTTGAGGAAAGCAATTTTTAGCGTCAGTGAAGTGCGGAAGAAAAGTGAAGGCAAGTAACGCAAAAAATACGCGTTATTATGGTACCATGGTTTAAAGAGAAACTCGTTTTACTATAAACGTCACGTTTCGCAATAATATACTATATATCTGCGACATTAAAACACAGATTCCAATAAATCTGTCTCGATATTGTGTCACTGATATCTACTGGTCAGTCGACAAGGTAACACGTGGCTACAATAAGTTTAGAACCAGTTTTAATGATCCGATTGCAAGTTGTCTTAATCACTTGCTCACCGAGTGGCCGGGTGACCAGCGACCACCGACCAGCGACCAGACCGGTCGCCGGTGCGACCAGCCGCCGGGAAACGCTACCACTTTCATCACCTCATTAATAAACTATTCAACTTGCACAGTTAACGTTACACAAATTATTGCCAATGAATATTAAGTGCCTATAAGTCCAATCCTTTCGCTGATGTGTCCTAGACTTTACATAAAAGGAAAAGTTTTAAATAGATTAAGTTTCTGTTTAATTACATTTAAAAGTTGTTTTAAGATGGCAAGAAATATAAGGGCAAGGTGAACTGAAATGTGCATCCGGTAGGTCAAACTTTAATTGCTTCGAACGCGAACTAAAAAAAACCTTTGAATTACTTACTTATAAGGGAACGAAACATCCAATAACAACGGCAGGTATAAAACTACAAAATATTCAAATTCTCATAAACGCTATGGAATTATAGTTGAAACAAGACACTTTTATTTAATCACTGTTACTTTTTAATACAGTCCATCGTCAGACGCAAGTCGAAAACGAAAAACTTTTTCTATTTTCTTCTAAATTACATTTACGACGAAACTGACGTTCGAGAAAAAAAACGAGAGCGCGATACGTAGTGCCTCGCGGTAGGAGTTGGCAAAACTGACGTACGCGGCGCGCAGGCGCCGCCAAGGTATTGTTAAAAGTTACTTTTACTTACGAGACTTGCGAGTGCGGCTCTAGGCTCCATGCCAAACAAGTATCATGTCAACATTCTTATGGCTACACCATTAAGATACTAACGCCTTGATTTGCGTGACTTCTTGAACACACAGCACTCTAGGCGCCTCGGCGAGACCTCGCGACTGTCGTTACTCCACACTTGCACGCACGCGAAAGAGAAAAACAGATTTTCCTCTCTTCGTCCGCAACACGCTAGGAAAATGCGGTATGGCCGGGAATATTTGTGCAAGATTAAGGCAAATTATTGTTATGCAAAGTATCGGTCACGGTTCATTGAAATTTTAGGTGAGTATTGCCATATTTCCTTTCATAGCACGGCAAATGTACAAGAACGGAAAAATTATCAGACCAACTAAATTACCGCAAGTGGTTCTTTGGAATGCGTAGCTTACTCATGATGCGTTTGTTTGGTGCGAGCGTAAAAGTAAAGTAAACTTTCCAATGCAGGGCTAGTGCCTGAAAGTATTGGGGGCATGTTAGTTCTTGCTTGCAACTTGAGGTGCCATCCCGTACAAGAATTTTTTTTATTTTCAGTGTTGATAATGCTAGATAATCTGTATAATGTGTAAGACGATATCGCTCCACAGTACCTGAACTGATTCTCAGCTGGATAGAATCTAACGTGGACAAAGTCGCAAAAGGACAGAATGTGTATAAATATAACACTATAAAAAATACAATGAATGTTCTATCGGTTTTCAGACAGTTTTGTAAGGGAAATGTGTTCAGCAAGACTTTATCTTTATGAAGATCTCAGCTTTTCTTCTATTCTAAGGCATCTATCGGTTTGTTCGCTTCAAAATATAGGTTTTCTATTTTTAGAACAACTTATTTCCAAAATAGAAAAGCTGAACTCAACTATTTCATAAGCCCATAAAGATCTTTGCTCAACATTCTAAACTGCTGTTGGCAATTTTAATTTTATTTGAATGTTTCGAAAAATTCCTCGTCAAGTTGCTATGGAATTATTTTTGTAAATTCCTTTAACTTTGTACAACTAAGTATATGCCTATTCTGTGACTTTATAAAGTCTCTTTGCTTAAATTCTCAGTCCAAAGAGAATATAATCATTCTCAGTCGTTCTTACTCGTCGCACGAAGAGTTTGTTTTATTTTGTATCTGAAATTAATTTTGAGATTATCAAATAAAGTTTACAACTATAAAGTAAAGTACCGATCAAATAATATAATATGAGGTCAGTATAATGTACATTCATCAAATCAACACCTTGCCAGCTCAACCATGAAAACTAGCCGGCGAAATTATAATCGACCCACATAAAAGTAAGTTGCAGGCATATCGATTGAATCAGATTACTCGGTTGCGTGCGAGGCCGCAACCGGCACGACTATGCTAGCCTGCCATGCCACTCTATCACTCGATACTCGATAGACAATACGAATGCAAACCCTTGGGCACAGGTTACAAAATGAATTCTTTACCATTTTGCTGACATAAGAAAGGTATCTGAATTCTGAGCCCATTAGCCTTGCTAGAATCAATGTTCAACGTACTTCAATGTCTTTCATTATATGTTTGTATTACTAATGACAATAAATACAGGTTCTTCTTAATATGCTGACACTTTTTTAAAGGGATGATCAGACTATCAAACTGAAAAAAAAAATCTATGGCACCAACTTCGAAATCGTAAAAAAAAAATCAGCTGTCCCATACATTTGGCTCGAGTAGGTTTGCAGTTTGGTATGGTAGAGTTTTGATTTTTTTTCGTGAGTTCGTCGTTGGTTCTATAGAGAAAGTTGTTCAGTTTGACGGTCTGATCATTCTCTTAAAAAAGTGTCAGCATATTAAGTTGGACCCTATATACGCTTATTTTAATTTCCTAGTATTTTGTTTAGTGTAAAAGCCTTCTCTCACTCGAATATTGGTAAAAGGGAGTGGGTCATAATCGGTAGCCTTAGGTGGTTAACTTGTCTAAGTCGGTGGTTCACTACGGCCTCAGATAAATTAACAGGAATGGATTGGAAAGGATCTCTCATTTCTACGCAAAAAAGTCTGTCAATTTTGCGGGGGTGAGGGGGGAGGTTTATATACTGGCGCGGGACGCGCGTCAACTAGTTTTATATGACGGGCATGCTCACTGAGCATGCGCCTTTGGCAGAGGGGTACGCGCGTAATATCGCATCCATTCCTGTTAATTTATCTGAGACTACGGCGGTTTAACTAATAGCCAATTCAGATGTCTACTAAGGAGACTTAAACATTTTCTGACAGCAAGTCGACTTTAATTTTGAAAATATAAGCCACTACATGACCGCGGCGAACTTAGTACCGCCTTAGAATCTTGCCGACACACACTTGTCCGTTATTTTGGCCTATGTTCATCACAGATACTATTTACATTGTGATCTCGTCTATATTAGTGGCTACTGGTTAGAAAGCTCTGTACAATGTGCATTGGCATAAAGATAGATAATATTATATTAACTATTCGTATGGCATTAGATCAATCTCAGCGTAGATCAGCTCACCGTACCTCAATACTTCAAACTTGCTCCAAAGGCCAAATATTACTGATTACAAGCGACTTCCTCGGGAAATATAGTAGTGGGCATACGCTTATGCTGATTAACATGTTATTAGCCATGTGCTGTTTCGAGACAAATTCCCATAACCACTCGCAACCCGGCCCGACGGCCATGTATGAAGAGATGTATGCATGTGAATGAGGCAAAAGAGGAATGTAAGGATCGTAGTAGATGGCGGGCCCTGGTCTGTGCCTACCCAACTGAGAAAGATGCGTGATTTTTTAGATATAGATTTAAATCTGTTTATCTAGAGAGTCTTCGTTAAGTTCAATCTGCCCCAGCTTACCCACTACCACATGGACTTCGCTAAACTAGCATATAACTGAATGTGCTTCAACTAAAGGAGCCAACTATTTACTATTCAGCTCATATCAGCTACTATTTCTCCAAAAATAAAAGCAATAGTCAGGTGTTAACCTCGTTAAGTTTAAGTTAATTATTCCGCGGGTTAACTGCATCATTTCAGATAGCAATTTTGTATCAGTATTTATTATGTTACATGACATTGGACCTTGATGACAAGATACTTGTAAAGTATAAGTTGTACTTTATAAAGTCACAGAATAGGCATATACTTAGTTGTACAAAGTTAAAGGAATTCAACATTCGCTTCTGTACGAATGCATATTTTTTGCCTAATAAGGAAACTAGCATTTTACGTAAGTATCTTGTCATCAAGGTCCAATGTCATGTAACATAATAAATACTGATACAAAATTGCTATCTGAAATGATGCAGTTAACCCGCGGAATAATTAACTTAAACTTAACGAGGTTAACACCTGACTATTGCTTTTATTTTTGGAGAAATAGTAGCTGATATGAGCTGAATAGTAAATAGTTGGCTCCTTTAGTTGAAGCACATTCAGTTATATGCTAGTTTAGCGAAGTCCATGTGGTAGTGGGTAAGCTGGGGCAGATTGAACTTAACGAAGACTCTCTAGATAAACAGATTTAAATCTATATCTAAAAAATCACGCATCTTTCTCAGTTGGGTAGGCACAGACCAGGGCCCGCCATCTACTACGATCCTTACATTCCTCTTTTGCCTCATTCACATGCATACATCTCTTCATACATGGCCGTCGGGCCGGGTTGCGAGTGGTTATGGGAATTTGTCTCGAAACAGCACATGGCTAATAACATGTTAATCAGCATAAGCGTATGCCCACTACTATATTTCCCGAGGAAGTCGCTTGTAATCAGTAATATTTGGCCTTTGGAGCAAGTTTGAAGTATTGAGGTACGGTGAGCTGATCTACGCTGAGATTGATCTAATGCCATACGAATAGTTAATATAATATTATCTATCTTTATGCCAATGCACATTGTACAGAGCTTTCTAACCAGTAGCCACTAATATAGACGAGATCACAATGTAAATAGTATCTGTGATGAACATAGGCCAAAATAACGGACAAGTGTGTGTCGGCAAGATTCTAAGGCGGTACTAAGTTCGCCGCGGTCATGTAGTGGCTTATATTTTCAAAATTAAAGTCGACTTGCTGTCAGAAAATGTTTAAGTCTCCTTAGTAGACATCTGAATTGGCTATTAGTTAAACCGCCGTAGTCTCAGATAAATTAACAGGAATGGATGCGATATTACGCGCGTACCCCTCTGCCAAAGGCGCATGCTCAGTGAGCATGCCCGTCATATAAAACTAGTTGACGCGCGTCCCGCGCCAGTATATAAACCTCCCCCCTCACCCCCGCAAAATTGACAGACTTTTTTGCGTAGAAATGAGAGATCCTTTCCAATCCATTCCTGTTAATTTATCTGAGGCCGTAGTGAACCACCGACTTAGACAAGTTAACCACCTAAGGCTACCGATTATGACCCACTCCCTTTTACCAATATTCGAGTGAGAGAAGGCTTTTACACTAAACAAAATACTAGGAAATTAAAATAAGCGTATATAGGGTCCAACTTAATATGCTGACACTTTTTTAAGAGAATGATCAGACCGTCAAACTGAACAACTTTCTCTATAGAACCAACGACGAACTCACGAAAAAAAATCAAAACTCTACCATACCAAACTGCAAACCTACTCGAGCCAAATGTATGGGACAGCTGATTTTTTTTTTACGATTTCGAAGTTGGTGCCATAGATTTTTTTTTTCAGTTTGATAGTCTGATCATCCCTTTAAAAAAGTGTCAGCATATTAAGAAGAACCTGTATTTATTGTCATTAGTAATACAAACATATAATGAAAGACATTGAAGTACGTTGAACATTGATTCTAGCAAGGCTAATGGGCTCAGAATTCAGATACCTTTCTTATGTCAGCAAAATGGTAAAGAATTCATTTTGTAACCTGTGCCCAAGGGTTTGCATTCGTATTGTCTATCGAGTATCGAGTGATAGAGTGGCATGGCAGGCTAGCATAGTCGTGCCGGTTGCGGCCTCGCACGCAACCGAGTAATCTGATTCAATCGATATGCCTGCATCGATTAAGAAACTTACTTTTATGTGGGTCGATTATAATTTCGCCGGCTAGTTTTCATGGTTGAGCTGGCAAGGTGTTGATTTGATGAATGTACATTATACTGACCTCATATTATATTATTTGATCGGTACTTTACTTTATAGTTGTAAACTTTATTTGATAATCTCAAAATTAATTTCAGATACAAAATAAAACAAACTCTTCGTGCGACGAGTAAGAACGACTGAGAATGATTATATTTTCTTTGGACTGAGAATTTAAGCAAAGAGATTTTAATGTTTATAAAATGATATTTGTGCAACTAGGATTAAAGTTTTCTTGGGAATTTACATCCAATTTTGTCATATTCCTGGCAATTGTGCGTCGAAAAAATATTTGAAAAGCCGTAAAAGCATAAAGATGAATAAAAGCTTTTGTTTCTTTTCAGCATATGGCCTTTGACATGAAACGTCAAATTTTTACCAGAAAATAAACCAGTAATATGTTGTGTCCAAAGAGTTTTTAATTAGCTAACGATTTAAAAATTGTTTCCTTACTAGTTTTGATCTAAGATTATCAAGTTAGACAGTCAAAGCTTCGAAAGCGTCGAAAAATATAGGAACCAGTTCTGGTTCCAAAACCCTATACATATACACGCACACATACATAATTAGTATGGCGCCTCACGTACACCAACCTAAGAAAGTTAGCCCCTTTTGTTTTATACGGAACAAGTGTGAGGCTCATTCTAGACATATACTTTTTCTAAGATTTTGATAATGATTTAATTCTTTCAATTTTAGATACGAGTTTCTATATGATTTTCCAAGGGTTTTGTAGTGCAAAGCAAACTCAGAAAGTTAAGTCAGGTATTCGAAATTAGCTATATTTTGTTTGTTTGTAGCTTTGTGAATTATACAAGTGATACAAACAATCTTGAAAAAATTTATTGCATTTAAGCAACTTGACTAACTTTAATAAAAACTTGGCAAAATACTTTTTCGACTACCCAGACCAAACCCAGACTTACGGGTGGATTGATTATTAAGTGGTGATTATTAAGTTATCAAATTCAAGGTGGTAAGTACAAAAAAATTCCTATGACGGTAAAAATAGTTTTACACTTAACACATACAATTTGATTTAATTGTTGTAATTGACAATGATAAACCACTTATCGGTTAGGTCGCGTTCATTGCCGACCCCACGGTCAAGAAAGTATCAAAATGTAATTACGGAGTGGTCTGTCAACGTCTGCGGACGTGAAATATTAGTCATGCTGTTGGCATTTTGGCTCACTAATCACGACCACGAACAGGGGCCATAGCATGATATATCACGCTTTTTTTTTAGAAGCGATATCGCTATATTACGCTACCATGCTACAATCACTGGCAGGCGCACTGAGCAAGTAATCACAACGGGCAGGCTTAGTGTGGGACGCCCTCCGGCCTGCTGGACCGACGACTTGAGACAGGTAGTGGGGAGCGACTGGATAGATGAAGGCTGAGGTTAGAGTTGCGGTGCGGCGCGCCTCGGGAGAGGACGAAAGACAGATGATGATACTAATCAAGTGTCATATAGGTATAATAGGTACAAAGCCGCCATATTAAATAGACTACCAGTTTTCTTCCCGTGGATGTCATACGAGGCAGCTGAAAGACTTTCTTGACACTTGATTAATTGAAACCTTAAACAGGCTAAAAGTGAAACCTGCTACAAGTTCTTTGCGTCACCTTATTCCAGTTTATTCCATTCCATTTCACGGCCTCCGTGGTCTAATGGTTATGAGCATTGGGCAGTTGGGCTCTTGAAAAGGAGGTCTTGGGTTCGATTCCCACTGGGGCACCTAGTGATATGTCACTTTGTGCGTTTTCCCCTAGTTGGTTAGGACATTGCAGGCTGAATCACCTGAATATCCGAAAAGAAAGATGATTCGGTGCTTCGGATGGCACGTTAAGCCGTTGGTCCTGGCTACTATCTCCGGTAGTCGTCACATAAAAACCACGTCTGAGGCCTTAAGGCGGTTTGAATAAACTCTGACACGATAACAAGAAGATTAGATAATGATCAGTAGGTTACTGAACTTGGTCTCTGAAGCCAAATAAACCTTAGTTTATGAAACGATTTCATGCCAGCTTTTGTGGTGTGGGCATCAGCATAATCATCAGCCTAACATGGCCCACCACTGAACAGGCCTCGCCTAACGTGCAATATGATATTGCTAGTGGAATTTTATCTCATTTTAATATTCATTGATTACAATAGAAATAGGTACAAACCCAAGATGAAATAGCACAATGTGAACGTACCGGATGACGCCGTGTCAACCACACCTAAACGAAATGTCGAATTCCATCACCAAGGTTAAGTAAGTAAGGTGTTTAATTGATTGAAAGATTTTTATTTTATTTTGGTGCTAACTAAGCGTTTCGTTTGTGAGCTTGATTGATAAAGCAATATATGTTATAAATAGCTTGAGGCAAAGCTTGTACACTTTTGTTTGAATACCCAGTCAGAATCAATTCCTTTTTTTTTAAACAGAAATTTCAAATGAATTGTCCATAAATTAAGTCGTTTTATGTAGTTTAAAATGATAATGGATTTTCTATTTAAATGTAAATTTTATGGTTAAATTAATTTGGCCAAGTGCGTGTTTACGCATAATTGAGGGATCCGTAGTCTACTTGTAAAAATTAATTAATTTACGTATAATGTGTCAAAAAAAGATTTCTGCCGACCAAATAATACAACACACACTTTGCTTCTCTAGAAACGTTTCGGTCTCTTTTCGTTCTATTTTCTCTTTTAATTAAATCATGAAATAGTTTATTTTATTTTAATTAAACAAACCTGTAAGAGCATTTTTTTATTACAAGTCGAGAATTAATTAATGTATCGAGCCGGGGAGGGCTATTCGAGTAGATAGATGGTTGTTAAGTTTGTAAGCTTTGCTTGTTTTCTATAAAGGGTGTTAGGAAAAGTATCAATAGCCTTTAAACCACGTACTCTACCCATCCAACTGAACAATTTTTACTATTACTATATGGGAGTAAAGGCCTCCGCTCATTGCAGCGATATTATGGAGCGATATTATCGCTGCGATTTTGTGATAATTGTTCTCAGTACATTTTGTATGGGGACGCGCGCGATCCTACACACTGCCGCGATTTTGTCAAGCGATAATATCCCTGCGATTTTGCGATAATAGTTCTCAGTACATTTTGTATGGGGACGCGCTCGATCCCACACACTGCCGCGATATTATCGCAACCTGACGCAATCTCTTTCAGTAGAAAGAGAATGAAGAAAAATGAATGAATGAACGAATGAATGTAGTAACATTCAGTGGAGGGCGAGTGACGCGAATCGCGGAATCGGTTGTCGCGATATCGCTGTCGATAATATCGCTCGATAAAATCGCTCGATAATATCGCTGCAATGTGCGGAAGCCTTTAACCTGTCAGAACAAAAACAAAATCAGCTGTCCCATACGTTTGCATCGAGTAGGTATTGCAGTTTATTGTAAAAGTTGTTCAGGTTGATGGGTACAGTATGTGGTTTAAAGGTTAATGATACTTTTCCTTACACTCTGTACAGTATTAAAGTATTAACATAAATTAATTAAAAAGTATTTAAATGAGCTAATATTGCGTGATTTAATGAATAATGAATGTTTTTATCTGGGTAATAGATATAGAATAAAAGAAATGAAGTAGCCTCATAAAAGTAAAATCTTTACCTACAACAGAATCTTGAATACTGAATCAGCACTATTACGTTAATAACCAAACCAAAGAATACCAAATATCAATTTCCACGTTGTCCATACTAATATTATACATGCGAAATTGTGTCTGTCTGACTGTTACGTTTTCTTGAACCTTGAGGAAAGAAATAGACGTACAAATTCTAGCAGATCAAATCGTACCTATGTAAGAGCTAGTCTACAATTTGCGATTGATTTTTATTTGACAAAGTTTTGAGATGAAGGGCAATTTTATTACACGACATTGTATCTACAAATGTAATAAATGTGATATTGGTCATTTTAGCCTTTTATTGAAATTTGAGTCGGACTGACAGCCGATAAACATGATATATCCTAATATTAGTGAATGCAATAGTGTGAGCACCAAGTGCGAAGGTCGTGGGGTTTAATTATAACACACAACGCTCCTTCCTTCTTTTTTATGATACGACAACGTAACTAAATACATTAGGTACATAAATTCACGCATGTGTTCACTGTAAATTTGGAAAGAAATCTTCATATCAATCAGCACCCACAGACTTGAAAGAAATACGGACCGAATATTGCACTAAAAAGATGTAAAGCACGCAAGGTAATACAATCTCGTTTGTTCTACAAGCGACCTACACTCACACACATGCACTAACTCTAGGCGCAGGTCCTACAACCCATCACCTTATGTACCGCGTGACAGCACGCACACAAAAGAAATGGGTGCTTCACTCATGATTAGACGAGATTACGTCTGGTTCTTCTTTTAAGTCTGTGTCAGCACCTTCAACCAACGGAAGTGCATGAAAAGATGGAATGTGGATGAGCGTGTCTTAAAATCGTATCTTTTCTGCCAACATTTGCATAAAAATACTCTAACATAAAACTTATCCATAGTCGCCTCTTACATCATCCAGGAAGACCTACCTAGAAAGTGACCTACTCAGAAAATGTCTTGACAAGAAAATGACAACGTTGTAAAATTACGTGCATGAAAAAAGACCTAGTTCGCCATAATGGAGATGAGGAAGCCTCCTCCTTCTAGCTGGTCTATTTAAAAAATAACGTTTATTGTCTAGTTCTTTCTCGCTTCATACAATCCTTTTACGTACTTACGAGTATCCCTAAAAGATTTTTTTATTATAGCCTGTAAGATCCCAACTTCAGGGCAAAGGCCTCCCTTCCCTTCATGAATAAGGGTGAAAGGGATAATGCCATACTGCACGAGACGCAGGCACAGAAAAGGTTTGGTAGGTATATATAGTTCTATAACGCAGGCCTAGTGCAGTTATTATAGTGGAGGCATTCAATCATTGAATAACTCCTTCTGGCGCAGTCGGGTAAATATTAGGTACATTTTAATGTTTGCCATAGGTTACGATAGTACTCTTCTGCCATAGGTAATCCGTTTCTTCTATTGTTGCGTTTGTAGCGCCATCTCTTACAATAATATTAAACTTCGTACTGTCAAAGTAAGGTTCAACAGTCTTCTGTTTTGTTTCGGAGGTTGCGAGCCTTTCACTCTGCTCTGTTCAACCATCGAAGATTTACCACAGAGGGCGCTTTCTTTAATTTAATCACAGAATAAGGAACTTCCATGTTTTTGTAGTTGCTTGCTCTTGAAAGCAAAAACTATAAGTACTTACGCAGATTCTTCTATTATACTCTGATGGCAAGTTGACCAATATCTTGCTAACAACTCGCACAGGACTCGTGTGGTAGAGTATGACCCACTCTTTCTCCCAGTTAGTAGGTAATGTGTTTATTTCTTTATTGAATACTTGTTATCCATAGTTAGATTAAAGAACATTATTTAAACGTCCTTGAGAACAGTAGACACGATAATTTGAATAGTTGTTGTTTTAAATGTATAATTGGAACAAAAACTTTACAGTTACAAAATGTTTTCCAGTCATAACTCTATACAGTATAACATAACAGCAGAATCTATATTCTGCACTCGTAAGCTGGAGTTCGATTTTTGAATCTCATTCGGTGAGCTCAGCTGTTGAAAATGTCAAAATTACTATGGAGATAGCCATCTTTCTACTGCATATTTGACTTTCAAAAATAGCACTCCTGGAGTATGATTTTTGAAAGTCAAATCAGCAGTAAAAAGACGCATATCCCCATAGTAATTTTGATATTTGCTAAATCTGAGTTCGACGTATGACATTCAAAAATCGATCCCCTGTACACATATAAATAACCGTGAACTTTTAAAATGATCCAGTAAGATTAATTAGTTTGGCCTCGGAGTTTAATCGATTATATTGAATCAGCATCCATTCCCATAGGACTTTGTTGTTATCCGCATAATTGCAAAGTTTGTCGCTTTAAAAATCTTTTTTTAATATGATCGTAGGGTTGAATCCCAATTTGCGATAATCTTCAGTCCTGCCTACTTTTCTCTAAAATGTACTTAGTAAATACGATGAAGAAAAATAAAAGTAAAATACCATACAAAAATATTTTATCATTCTGTTCGCTACTGCACTAGTTATTTTATATAATATTTTTATAACCTGTATTTCTCAATTACAAGCAAATTGTATTCTTTTTTGAGAAATAAATGTCTTTTTTAAACCGTGAATAAACACAAACGTACATAAACTCACGACCATAATCCCGCCTAAAAAGAAACACGTAACATATAAAATTAAGCAATACATTATGTGTTCAAGCTTCGATCAAAATAAAATGAATGGATAGGCCTTAAGCGAACATTTCAAACCAGAAAAATGAGGCAAAACAAATGAAATTTTTACTTGTCACTTGTATGAAAGTGCCCTAGATTTGACAGATAATGGCGCTAGTTTGTATGTACCAAGTGCACCAGTAGTTTGCTTCAACTTACCGCGCTTTAGGCCTATCCATTCATTTTATTTTGATCGAAGTGTTCAAGTCAGATCAATTCGTTTGGCGTGGGGTAACGTGTGATCGATCATGCCGGTATCCGTTCCGATAGATTTCTTTAAGGCTTGCTCACATACTCGGTTTAACACGGCTCGCAGACAAATGGCTGTAATATTGGTTGTGAAAGATTCGGCTCAACTCCAGCCGTTGAGGTGTCAGGCCAGGCTGGGTCTATCATCACTAGGTTTTTAGCGTTTGCAGGTTTTCATTGTCTTCCTGTTGGGATTTTTAGGGTTCCGTACCCAAAGGGTGAAAACGGGACCCTATTACTAAGCCTACGTTGTCCGTCCGTCCGTCCTACCTATTTAGTGCTGTAACTTTTGAACCGTAATAGCTAGATAGTTTAAATTTTCACAGAATATGCGTCATTACGGCGGATTTGTTAACAAAAAATAAAATTTATTGAATCAGGCGTTACTTTGCGGAAATCCAGTCATGGACAGGTAGATGACACGATTGTGTCGAGACCTCCGCTTCTAAATACCTAGTAGACAAAGTTGTATTATGTTATGCAATACAACCTGCCCACCAAATAATTTCTACGTGTCATCTACCTGTTAAATAATAAAATTGTCAAAAAATTAAAAATTAAAGGGGGTTCTCGACAAGAAACTAGTTTTTATCAATGTTTTTTCTTCTCGCTCTATCGTAAAACGGGTAATACATACAAGGGTCAAATTTGGTGTGATTATAGAACAAACTCTAGAGTATAACAACAAATAATAAAAACCAGCCAAGTGTGAGTCGGTATCGCGCTAAAGGTCCCGGAGAAAAACAATTTATTCTAAGGTAATATGTTGTGTGGTGCTGGTGTTGTGGTACTGAACCCTCGGTGTGCGAGTAGCCCGACTCACACTTGACCGGTTTTTTTAAAGTAGCTTATCTCCACCTGTCACTTTGGAGAGAATTGCCATTGCCAGTTAAAAGTGGCTATTCTGAAAATGCTATTAAGGATATACAGGGTGAAATTGATATCATTAGCATCCTTTTAAACTAAGAGTCTACCCATGAAACTGAACATCTTTTAATCTGGGAGCAAACAGATCGGAGCAAAAAAAATTCTACTGTTGCATATATTTGAGTCGAATAGGGTTACCTATCGTACTTTCGAAAAAGAGTTTTCCGAATTTTAGTTCTCCGAAATCGTTACACTTTTTATTGTTTCCCTTTTTTTATGTTTCCCCGAAATATTATTCGCCATATTTTGAGGAGCCAGATTTTTTATTGTCCTTTTTTTCTTTTAACCAATGAATCAAAATTCTGTAACACAGTTTTCCAAAGTTATGTAAGTCAGATAATTTACTTTTTCGAATATTTGTTTTTCCGTACAGTCACTTTTCCGCAGAAATATTTAACCTAACCTTTCTTACAATTTAAAAAAAAAAACAGATTGTTTTTCTAAGGCAGGGGGAGTCCACCCCACTGCACCTTCAACATACATATAAGCAAACAAGCAAGCATGCAGCAAGCAAGCTAGCATTCAGCAAGCAAGCATGCAGCGAGCATGCAAACATGCAGCAAGCAAGCAAGCATGCAGCAAGCATTTTGATGCTCCGCTCGCTTCGCTCGCTCCGCTAAGTGTCTTACATGTTCTAACCTAACCTAACCTACAATTTTAAAACCACCAGTTTGTTTTTCTCAGTCAGGGGGCTTCCGCCCCCCGAACCCCCCTCGCGGGGGGCGCAGCCCCCCTGCACCCCCCAACATGCATACAAGCAAGCAAGCAACATGCAAGCAAACATGCAGCAAGCAAGCAAGCATGCAGCAAGCAAGTAAGCATGCAGCAAGCATTTTGATGCTCTGCTCGCTTCGCCCGCTAAGTGTTTTACATGTTCTAACCTAACCTAAACTACAATTTTAAAACCACCAGTTTGTATTTCTCAGGCAGGGGGTTTCCGCCCCCCGCACCCCCCAACATGCATACAAGCTAGCAAGCAACAAGCAAGCAAGCATGCAGCAGGCAAGCAAGCAAGCAGCATGCTAGCAAGCATGTTGGTACTATAATCCTTGTATCATGTATCTACTAAGTAATTATTACAGAAAACTTTACTGTGTTGTGTCCTAGTCATACTATGGAAAAAGTTGATTCTACATTTTAAAACTTCGAACCCAGAAGATCGTTGTCAAAAGAAAAAAAATGATTATGAAATTCTGATTTTAAATTTTATGGAAAATGATAGTTCTGTCAAGTCTTTATAAGGAGTAACAAATGTATGTGTACCAAAATATCTGTCGCTAGAAACTTCTATAAACCGTTTTCGAACAACTGAAATTCGGTCAGTGAAATTTCGAAAGTAAGATAGGTTACCGTCGAATAGGCATTCCAGTTTGATATGGAATACTCCGATCAGTTTGCTCCCATAGTAAAAGTTGTTCAGTTGGATGAGTAGACTTTTATGTGTTATTGCCCTAATACTGAACGTATCCTCGATGGATTTCACATTAAATTGTTTTGTTTATTTTCAACATATAAATTATATGTAGTAGGTAGATAGATACTTTACTCTAACAGTATGATATAAATCATTCATGGACCTTTCTTGAAAACCTTTAGAAGTTTGGTATCTATTGTCATTACAAGTATGAAAACCTGTGAAAACTGCTTGGTAGCAAAGTTAGGGCGTTAAACAGTATCGTATTGGAAAATTATTTTGTTAATTTTTAAAGCAAATGACGAAGAACTCTAAAAAATATACATAAGGACTGCCGGGAGGCCTGTATATAGAATGTCTGTCGATGACAAAGTGTCTAAGATACTGTGGTTAATTGTGGTATTCCATCCACTCAAACTGAGCTATTCTCATCTTCGCATTATTCGCGAAAACCCGGAATTCCGTTCCTTCATCCATTTTCTTAATCAGATATCTAGCGTCCAACGAAGCTAACAATCAGACCTTGTCTAAAGAAGTAATGTATTACTCACAACCGAATTACATAGTTATAAGTTATAATTATTTATCTTATAATTCACAAGATCATAATTGTATTCTTCCCTATTTTCCAATTTCCTGTTCCTCTAGCATTATTATTGTGGAGGGCAACGGTTAAGTCATGGCCCAATCGTACCCACTAATACCCAGAAAAGAATGATGCGACACTCTGGATGCTAAGAAAGAGACTGCCATAAGAATGGACAGGATAAAGTGAGACAGACACAGGCTACGAGGATAACTTGGCCCAGCAAAGGTAGGGCTACAAAACAATTATTGACTTTGCATGAACATGTTAGCTTTCTACTTAGGGTCAATACAAATACGGCTCCAACACAAAATTAAATAATCCTGTACAGTAGAGTAAAGTTCGAACTCAGAGGAATATTTTAAAACAAAAGTTTTGCGCCCCATCCAAAGGTCAGTGTAGAAGTAAATAATTCTTTCGAAGAACACACAATCCCTCTTAAATGTGTTGTGAAACAGCCTATTCTAAATTCCGTATAGGCGGTTTAATTAATTTCTTGTGTGATATTATTATACTGGTTTGTAGCCACAAAACAAGACTGTTTGTGTTTCATTGTTGTTTGTGGATTTTCATGTTATTACGATTTTCGGCGTTGAAATATCGTTTGTATGCCTGGCTTTGACCAAAAATTTTGCTTTATAAAAAAATCATTTGTGAATTCTGTGAATTGTGTGAAATAGGTAAAGAACGTCTTTCAATCTTTCTGTTCAAACGATTTATACTGATACTAGCTTTTGCTTGCGGCATCATCCGCGTAGATTTTGGAAATCTTCAACATCTAGGTAGGACTTGATTTTCAAAAAATACGTTCTTAGTGCACCGCTGTCTTCATCCTCTATAAAATAAGTATGAATAGAATGGAATTCTTTATTTGCCTTATTATACATAAAGATTATAATTAGTTTATACAACAAAATACATATCATGTTGTGTACAAAATGGGCAACAAGATTTTATTTTATTTTTATTTTATTTTATATTATTCGGGATGCTAACAGCCTCTTTTACAAAATAATACTTAAATAACAACTATCAGCCATTTACAAGCATCCACATATAAGTTTTATACATATAAAACAATCAATTTACGTTTCTATAAATGGTATTCTGAGTAAAAACTATTAAGTATCGATAGTCTTATCAACTAACAACTTTTTGGTAAGTCGAGCACTACAGCTAAATAAGTCAAATCGAGCGTCCTCATTCAAAATATTAAGCTGTTTACAAGTTCTAGGAAAGAAACTATTTTCCCTAAAGTTGGTACGGTGAGATGGAATGTGCAGCAAAGTACTTTTGCGTAGCTTTCTAGCTGGGGTTTTAAAAACTATGTTACTGAGGAGCTCCGGACAATCAACAGCGGACTGAGCAATGTTAACGAGGAAACATGTATCGGCTATACTTCTTAGTTTACGGTATGCGGATGCGTTACTTAGTTTACGGTAGTTGGCGGAACCAACGAATGACCACTGTTATTCTGTCACAACCGGCTGTTATATAACAGATTATCAATTTAAATAAAATTATTAATAAAAATAGAACAAATAGGATAAAACGAAACATAGGAACATATTGTTCATATACTAATTAACAACAAAATATCAAAAGAAAGTGTATTGATGGTCTGAGTTCGCCTTTTCAGTATTTGCTAGGCTGTCACTTACACCATGTATATAGAAGATTAGGACTATTGATGTTACTGACAATTATTGGATTGGTCTTATAATTATTGTTATTGTATTGTTATGTCACACAGGTCCGCCCACGCCCTTTCTCTTAAAGCGAAGTTAAAAATTGTTTAACTTATATATAATAAAGCTCTATCGTAAAAGATAAAGTCACTGGCCGATATCGTCTACTTCACGTTTTGAATTCGTACAAACAGCTAACAACACAACAGAAATCAATTGCACAAATAGCTTGCTAGCTAGCACCTTGAACAGAATTGGATAAACGAAACCATCAATTTCCATGTGTTTACGAACGTACGTTAGAGTAGCATGCATGAATAAACAATTAATTCTATAACATGAACAAATATTATGAATGTTTATTTCAAAAACCTGTTGATAAGTTTGACCATCCAAATGACAAAACCATTTTTCTCAAAAAGAATAAATAAAAGCCGTTTACAGTATCAATAACTTTCTTAATATATGTTAATTTGTATGATTTGCATGCTGATTCGTATGAGTTAGATCTAGAGGAGATTAATACCAGTCTTTTAGAAGACCATGGTTATACCCTTTTTTCTGTAAACTAACATAATTAATTTCAGTTTTGTTAACCTTCTTGATCAACAGAATCTTATGAGAGCTACGATCTTGTTGGTCAATCCTGTCTCCTCTCTATAAGTGTTTTGATTTCCAGATATGACACGCCTTCGATATTTTTCTTCTCCTTCTCCACCCAGTTAAGATGGGTACTCAATAATCATACTTCAGCAAATATTAGGAATATTATCATAAAAAAAAAAGTATGTAAAATCAAAACTACATCAATAATTAAATGAGATTTAGTACAGCTAGAGGTAGCTTAAGATATAAAAAAGGACACGCTACTTTTTCACTCGAAATCGAAATGGATGACGTGGGAAAATCCGCGAGTAAAAGCGGATAGAGTATTGGTAATATAATGGTAGGTATTGTGCATCGAATCCATCCTCTGTGTAAATTAATAGAGTTGGATGAAGCCGCTAATAAGCAATCAATGATGCCTATCCGATACATTTGTAGTGTTAGCTGTCAATACTCGAGGTTTATTGCGTTATTTCAATGTTTCGTTGAAACAATGATTGTGTTGTACGCTGAAAGGCTGAAACTGTTTAATAGATTGATATTTTGAGTTATTACTTTGTGTTAGTGAACTTGCATGGCAACACTGTTTACACTGTTTATTTGATTACGTTACTCGTTCGGTAAGGTAGTTCTGACAAAGTGCCCGACTACTCCGATGAGTTATTCTACGTATAATATTGCAAAAGAAAGTAATTTATGAAACAAAAGCTCGGCTTTGTTTATCACGACTTATTCTTATTTTACAATAGAGAATCTAAGAGAATAGCGTAGTAGGTACTACTTGCTTTATTGTTACAATTTAAATTTTACACATTGTACAATGTAAACTGTTTATAGCAAATAGAATGGAAATTACAATAAAATTGTGCACTTGAAACATAGTTACTGCGAGTATGCGACCCACCACGGGTTCACTCTGGTAGCACCAAGTATATCTACGACCGGATAGACTTTCTCAGGAATCAGGCTATATATCAGTTATAACCGTACAGGAGTGTCTAATTTGCTTATTAACACAGACAGGACGACAGAAAAACGTGGCAAGGGACATTAATTTATTATAAATTTATACTTAAACAATCGCGTAACAAACATACAAAAATAAAAAAATAAAACACACGGGTTGAATTGAGAACCTCCTCCTTTTGTTGAAGTCGGCTAAAAATAAAAAATAAAAACAATAAAGAATAATAAAAATATGTAATTTAATAGAATTTATTTATTTAATTACTTATTTAATTTCGTTCCTTCTTAACACGGTGACGGTTTTTTAAGAAAATGCTCAGACCATCAAACTGAAAATCTTTCCCTATGGGACAAACATTGAAACAAATATATTAATACATTATAAAAAACAATTATTTTATCTTATCTTATCTTATTTATGCAGTGATCGTACAACGCTACAAGAATAATATAGCCGAAGCTGTAAAATCTTCAAAGTTGACATTGACCGATCTCTATATTGGACCGAAGGTCATTTCGTAGCTTACACGGGACTTCTAATCTCACGCTCAAACGGTTTAGTTATTACGTAGTTAGTCTCGTAGCGATTCTCGTAGCAAGCGTAGCATTTTGGTGCATGTACCTAACTGCCAATAATAATATGGTCTTTTCATACATGCTTTTCACCGCCGCGTTCCTTGGTAATACAAAGGAAATGTACGAAAACTCTTAATACAATTCACACGTAAACAATATACGTATGCCTAGTTTTTTTTTTCGTTTATTAAAAAAATAAATTTGAGAATATATTATAATAAATGTGAAAATTTGGATATCGAAAAGATAAAAATGTTGCGGTAGTGGAACAACAAATCCAGAACGATTTCGGAACTGAAGGACTTTAAATGAACTGGGCCCCTAGACAAAGTATCTTTCGATTAGCGTTAATGACAGTAGATAATATAAAAAATGTATGGAGTTGACGTATGGTGGTGAAAGCAATCGTCAAAATGTTTCGATTCAATGTGAACTCCATACATTCCATAAAGTTATTATACTAACTTTATGATACATTCTGTCATTTCTACTAGCGTTTACGCCAATAGAAATGTTACTTTATCTATAGGCCCTGTACTATAATGGCTTTTGTGAGTCCATGCTTTGTCGAGATATGTCGATGTACCTACAACCGCACGCCGCTGGCGTGATGGAAACGCATAACGTGAAAAAGCACTAAAACAGGATAAGATGATGGCGAAACTGGCTTATTTATGCAGAACACTTACAATGTAAATAGGGTGAAAGTTATAATTAGGTTTAAGGTCACTAAACTACAACTGTGAACATAAAAACGTGGCTGGTAGTTGCAGCTAAGCCGAATATTGCTACATCCTTTTATAGAAGGCGTATTAAGGTTAAGCTGTCTTCCTACCGATACCGTCATGCACCTACACTTTATCTTTCAACTAAATCGATGGCTCCGATCAAAAACTGAACGGATTAACAGAGAGCGAAGCGAGCTTAAAATTTCATGACATCCAGACTTTGTCCCTTTTTTATTTGATTGGTTTAAAGTTTGCATAAAATCAACCGCTCGCAAACTGAAATTTTTTATTACAATCATAATATACAGAATAGTCATCCAAGATTTATTACAGCTGCTGGAAAGCGATTTCTTTACCAACGTAAAGAAAATGTATGCTGCCGACATATCAGTTAATCTCCACGCCCCTACACTCTGGCATCAGCTTACAGTCTGTTTCTTATTGAGGTAAGCTGAGATAACATATTGCCACCTGCTTAAGACGAACCTGTAAGACTTAATTCGTTTCCTCCCCATTCAAGAACGGAACGTCCCCCCTCTTCTCTTATTTGAGACATGTTTGTGCTAAAACTTTTACAAGCTTTACACAAACACGTCTCAAATATCTATGAGTCACGGGCTCACCAGTAGTCGCCGGGGCAGACGTTATGCGTGCCGTCGCGTCGGCTGGGGTCGAGCTATAAGAATCGGGCGGCACTCCGGCGGATCCCGCGTGACGTCATCCCGGGATCCCACGCGTGCGCCCTCGCTCCCAACCCCTCTCCCCCCGCCGCCCTCCCACACACCCGCCCGCCACTTCTCTGGCGGCGCGCGGCACCTCCACTTTGCTCGCCACCGCAACTTTCGCCTACCCGCGCCGTAACCGCTGAAATAAACTTTCCCCTGTTTAAAATCGTTGTGCGTGAATGAACTTGGACAGAACAAATGTAAAAGTGACATTTTTGATTTTATTGTAGGTGTTGATGGAAGTTCGGATGTTTGAAAAGTTGAGGTAAGTGTTAGTTAACAGTAAAGTTAACATTTATTTTCGTAACTTTATAAATCTTTGCTGCTAAAATAATCTTATTCTAAAAAAAAACAGCACAAAAATATATTTTTTACCAACTTATCTACTCAAGTACTTTGTTACTTATCTTTAGTTTAAAAACACCTCTTAAAACAGTTATAAGCTATCTAGTAAAGCCCACAATATTCAAATCGGATTTGGAACCAATACGTAAGTGCATCGAGTGTGTTGCGTAACAGCTATGCCGGAATCTAATTCGAGAACAGAACTACGTTTACTTAGCACCTTAATACTGTTAACTATAGCTTAGAATAGCTGAATATCGTAAGACCACACATAGTATGTTCCACATAGTTCTATAGATGATATAGGTAGGTACGTCGATCGTTACGTGGGATGCTCGAGGAAAGACATTACGTCGAGAACTGGACAGTTGAAGTCTCTTGAAGATAACAGACCGAAGTACACTTGCCGTACCTATTTGCTGTTTGAATTTTGACTTCGAATAAACCACTCTGTTTATAAGTAGAGTATGTAGTGAGGTGACTTTGGGGTAAGGTATCTTTGAACTGTTTTTGTGGGCTAATCTATCATCTTTTGATAGGAAAATCTATCTTAATCAAAACCAGTTCAAGGATGCGTGCTGAAAATAATGTTTGGTAGTTGTAGCATTTTTTTGACCACCCCGAAAAAGAACAGTCATGAGGTTATGTACCGAGGGAGTATAACATCATGTCTGCTCTTATACAAGGTGTACGGAAAAGTAGCATTGACCTTTAAACCACATACGCTACCCATCAAACTGAACCACTTTTACTACGGGAGCAAACCTGTAAGAACAAAAAAAATATGCTGTCTCATACATTTGAGTCGATTAGGCGCTGCATTTTAGAATGGAATACTTAGAAATTTTTTTTTGCGCTGTCAGTTTTGCTTCCGTGGTAAAAGTTGTTCAGGAGTATGTGGCTTAAAGGTTAATGATACTTTTCCTTACACCCTGTATATCGGTAAACAAATAAAGGCATTTATAGTTTAGGCACGAAAAGTAAATTTTTCCGACTTATTTAACATTTTGTCGCCAGTTCAGAAGATCTCGGATCAGACTCACGATGCATACTTAATTCGAATGATCCATTCTAGCTGTTTAAGCGTGATTGAAGAACAAGAATTTAATTCAAAATAGAGTAAACTCTATATTTCTTATAGGCGGCGTGTGCGTCAAGATAATGTATTTCAAGCTTAGACGATTTATACAGGGCCGCCTCGGCTTAGCATTTCCCCTCTGCCAACGTGCAAGATCAAAAATCTTACGCATTTTACATAAAATTGTATACCTTATCACTAAACGTGACAGCCTATAATTGCGGAACAATAATTTCGAACTAATCACGTTTGGGGTTCACACGACACTTAAATTTTTTTCATGATTTTTAACATTCAAAATTAGAATCTAAAGAAATGGAATAAAGTCCAAAGTTGCGGATTTAATGCTACCTCATCCCTCGAAAAAAGTGGCAGAAAAGTTTGTTAGTAGAATTACACGCGTAACTGGTCCATATATAAATAGTCTAAGATTTCAAGCGTCCAGGAATTACCAGGGAAGGTCTTTTAGTAGGGGTCTCTTATTTTTAATTTTTCTACAAGATTTGAGGTATACAATTTACTGAAGGCAGGCCAAAACTCAGATGGTCAGATGTTGTAATGAAGGAAATGGACAACTGCGAGCTCTCCATTGACGATGTTCAGGATAGAGCGAAGTGAAAGAAACAAGCTAGGAAAGCAGACCCCGCTACCCAGCGGGACAGCAGCTAGGAAGATTATGATGAAGTTAATGAAACGAAAAACATACACAGTATTCTTGGATAGTTTATCTAGTGAAATCATAAATTGAATATACGATATTTCTTTTCGAAAAGTAATTTTCTTAAACTGGAATAATTTGCAACCGTTTATTATTATTGGACTTTTATTCACATATTCACTATTCTAGTGAAATCATAAAAAAATAATTAATAAGTACTATTTTTTAAATTACATACTTAAATAAATTCACGACCATTATCCCATTCCGGGTCGTCAGAAGCAATGCTACAACTACCAACAATCTCTTTAAGCGTACCGTTGTAGCAAGGCTCATCTTAAGCACATTTTCAGGTCTTCAGGATGGAATATGGTGGTCATTTAAAGAAGTAGTCAATTGTTATTTGTGGTCTAAAACCGCAGAAGCTATTATACTAGCCCACAAAAACACCGAATCGGTAACAACAATTTGTTTAACTTTAGTTTAATCCACTAGTTGAAAACTACCCATAGGGTGTAAAAAAACACCCTAGTAATACTTAATGGGGTGCTTCAAACCATTAAACTGAAAAAAAAAAGTTTGTAGCCATGGTCTGAAGCACCCCCTTAAGTGTTACTAGGGTATTTTGTTACACCCTGTACCGGATAGTCAAGTCAGATAAGCAACTCTATAATTGCGCGCTAAACTAGAGACGTCATCGTCATCAATATACCATTTCTTTTTGTTGTTTATCCTGTTATTAAAAATAATATTCAAGCTAAAGAATTACTGAAATTGAGAATTTATTCTCAAACGTTTTGCTGTAAAAATAAAACTAAAATACCTATACAAGGTGTTACAAAAATGCAAATAAAACCTTTAAGGGGATGGTATAGACCATCAAACTGAACAACTTTCACTATGGGACCAAAATTAAAAAAAAAAAAATAATGTCCATACTCTACAAATCGACTAGAGCTAAAATATGTATGGGATATCAGATTTTTTTTTGCGATTTCGATGTTGGTCCCATAGAGAAAGTTGTTCAGTTTGACGGTCTAAACAACCCCCTTAAGAGTTTTAAATATTTATTTTTACTTATGAAACACCTTGTATATGATGCAGTCAAATATAATAACCAGTGATCGGAATGTCGGGGCATTTTTTGAGCATACAAGTTTGGATACGCCTGAATTTCCCGGAAGTATCCGGATTTAATAAATATGGATAAAAATTTCACGGGATTTATTGGGATTACCTATTTAGATGTCAAGAGACGTTTTTTTAAATCAAGAGTATTAGCAGCGCATACTAGAGGCCGCGACTTTGAAACACGCCGCCTGGTACTTTTGACATGTACCGCGCTTAGGTAAATATGTTGACTGTTGTTAAACAATGATATGAAGTAACTAGATTAGTAGTTAGGGCACCAAACTACTTCGAAGATGTCTGCAGGCTTCTTTGACTTCAGTTCAGGCGTTTATCTATAGTGAGCGGACATATCCGTGACGTATAAATTAAGCTACCAAAATGGGGAAATGCGCCGTAAAAGTTTGTAAATCAAAATCGTATTTAATTGCAACACTGATGGCAAAAACAATGCGTGAAAAATTTATTTAGTTTTTTAATTTTATTTTGACAAAATATAGTAAACTTACTTGTGAAAAGTAACACCACTTCCTTTATTATTCTTTTCCGACTGTGATTTACAAATTTTTACGGCGCATTTCCCCATTTTGGTAGCTTAATTTATACGTCACGGATATGTCCGCTCACTATAGATAAACGCCTGAACTGAAGTCAAAGAAGCCTGCAGACATCTTCGAAGTGGCAACGCTTTGGTGCCCTAACTACTAATCTAGTTACTTAATATCATTGTTTAATAACGGTCAACATATTTACCTAAGCGCGGTACATGTCAAAAGTACCAGGCGGCGTGTTTCAAAGGCGCGGCCTCTAGTATGCGCTGCTAATACTCTTGATTTAAAAAAAACGTCTCTTGACATCTAAATAGGTAATCCCAGTAAACCCCGTGAAATTTTATCCAAATTTATTAAATCCGGATATTTCCGGGAAATTCAGGCGTATCCATACTTGTATGCTCAAAAAATGCCCCGACATTCCGATCACTGATAATAACCTATTGACTATGTTTACTTCTATATCGATACGCTAGTGATATATTCGTAATAATATGCCTTAGCTACGACGCAGTCATATTAAAAACACCAAACGTCTCGTCTTTAATCTTCATGTCTGGTGAAGAAAATAAGAAGAAACGCGTGAAATACGAAGACAATTCACTCTCCCACCGAACACTCGAGCATAAAGAGGCTTTGAGCAAACCATCGAGTGTTGCGAACTTGACGATAAGCTTTATGTTTCTCAAAATAACCGGCTTTTGTAACTAAAGAATATAGTATTTATTGACAGCAAAACTACAACATGATTATGTTGTTCAAAATTGTGGATGAGCCGTTGCCGAAAAATGGCGTCTTTTTATTTCGTATTTTTTTCTTAAAAATATTCAAGTTTCAGAATATCTCTGACTACCCCCTCGGGGAATAAAGTCGTGAGCATAAGCTTATGCAATAATTTTTTTGCAACTTAATTAAAACCTCCACCTTTTTTGAAGTCGGTTAAAAACGTAAGTCGTTCATAATTAGTTCTTATAACAGAACTGTGAACCGATTTATTATAATGCTTATGCTTATGCTATGCTTATGCTATGCTTATGCTATGCTTATAACTCATCGATGAAATAAAGCCTAAATGTTAATAAACCCCAAACTAAGCACTATTATTTTGTGAAAACCCCACCCAAATTCTACATTTCTAACCCAATTTATATTTATGCAAATATTTTCAACGTGTATTTTATTCATGGTGTCAGGGTGAACATTTGCATTACTTTAATTCCAGACTTTCCCAAATTCGACAATTTTTTTTCGACTTTTCTAATTAAAGTTTAGTACCAACTAAAAACACGATTGTTAAGAACCTATGTGGGCTTCACCAATATATTTTTAGGTCAATTTTACAACGGTGCCGGCGACCCCGCGAAATGTAATTACAAAATTTTTAATCCAAAACACGAACTAAAAACACTCTCCCATCCTTAATTGAAAATATTGATCGTCCCGAATCTTACGTATTCATGTGAAAAATATATCTAAACATATCTTGCATAAAAGGTACAGTCTCAAGGGAGTGCTACGCCTTTATTGAGGTAAAAAATGCCTACCTATATGCTAATTTCGAAGATTCCGAGCCACATCACTTTTACGTAACAAATTGAAGATATCGGTACCTTACTTATTTTATCAAATGTTTTTGTTTTAATGTTGACTACTGGTGACATTATTGTTTTATTACCGTCTGGTTTCTTTAATAATGTGTTTTTATTTTATTTATCAACTTGAAATATTTTGGAGCGTTTTCGTAAAGAGATGTTCATCTGTGTGGGTTTTTGTAAACAGTATTTTCTTTTGCCAATACGTGAACTTAGCAATGCTTCCCATAATTGCATTTAAGCAACGTCGAGACGAACGTCTCTGGTTGGGTGACCAATTTTTAATATTTAATATTGAGTGCCTCTGCAGCACTTAATATTACTCACTAAGGAAATCTCGTAGCTAACAGTCTTGGAGTAAAAACTGTGAAAGAAAGTTTACCATTAACTTACCACCAATAATGGATGAGTGTAGGCTTACTTTTTAATACCTACATTTTGTGATATAAGCCTTTACCAGAATCAGACACAATGCTGAAGCAGAATATAAATCTTAACTATTTTAAAACCGTAAAATCATGAAGAACAAAAAAGTCGCTGTTTACTTCATATAAAATCAAATAACACTCGATAGCGCGATTTAAATGACGTGCAGCGCCATCTATTGACAAAATTGTTAGTTTGTTTGTTTGTTCGCACATCTCGCAAAAACTACTGAACCGATTTTGATGAAACTTTTTTTGTTTGATAGCTTATAATCTGACTTAAAATCTGGTATATAATTTGTGCGGACGATATCGCGGGAAAACACTAGTTTTATATAAATTCGGTAGATTTTTAATAATTATCTTCATGTAGTGATGTGAATAATTGATTGTAAGTCGTGAGCATTTACAACAGGCTACAAGTTAACTTTTTATTGGCAGGTCGATCAAAAAATAAAATTTTGTAGACTATTTTTTGATCGCTCGTTACCTTGTTTTCATACAAGATAAGAGCAACGGTATCCCTTTTTAGTATGTTTGCAAGTTTTACATAATGCAAATTAGGGTCGTGTAAATCTTTAATAATAGGGGCTTGTCGGATCCGGTGAGGTAACTTTACAGCAGAGTTTACTTTACAGCGGCTTCAAGGTAGAACAAAATAGTGATGGTAATTGGAAATACGAAGGTTGTAATAGGTATTAAGTAACTTATGAACATGATAATATAAGTAAAGAATAAATATTGAAATAACAAGGCATACACCTACCAGAAATATTTTTTCGACATTGCCTTATAAACAAAAATAAATAAAAAAATTCTCGCAGATATTTTTTCATTTCACCAAGCTCCCTAAGATAAATAGTAAGAAAGCAGCAAAAAGTAATTATTACCCATGTGTTTTCTTTTTCGTGTGAAATCGAACAAAACTTCAAAACTATATAACTTAAATTAACAATAAATTAGCGATCCAAGTTTTTAGCGTCTTTTCTAGCACAAATATAAAATGTGGGCTAAATCACCGTATAATGTCACTCATAAACTATGCCTAGAATACAATTTGGTTGAGTGTACCAATGGTGTGAAAGAAAGATCTATAAATATTGAAACACAACCAGAAATAAGCAAATAAAATAAGCGTCGAAGTTTGTTTAAAATTAATTTTACAATTTGTTCTGTATCAATTTTGTTGGGAATGCTCACGTTAAGTTAATTAAACAGAAATGGGGCTCTCTATAAATTCATTAGTAGGCTGAAACGATGTTCCTTTACGTTTCGTTTTTCAGAAATTAATTTATACTATTGTACAACTTATTCAGAGAAAAGAAATAAGGGGAAGGAAAGAAGTGCCTAATTTATCAATTGTGAAGATCACAAACATGGAAATAATATATTACTCTGTGCACACTTGAATGTAGGAAAATGTGAGGGTATTTTGAGTTAGGAGAGTTAGTTTAGGTACAGTCAGCAGCAAAAAGATGAATACACTTTTAAACCGTACATCTTTTGCTGCTGACTGTACATTGGTTGTTATTAATATAAGTTGAGTAATCTTTTTGTATCGGAACCATTGTATAGAATAGTCCAACTACGCTTCCAAGAATACCAGACTAGACGGTAATAATGATAGTGTAGCATAATTCTATCTAAACTATTATAAAACTGTAACTGAAGTGTGTCTGTACATTGAAGATATTTACAAAAATAAAGATTACGATAATGATTTTTAGGTATCCCTGACTCGAAATCAACCTTTTTTAGAAATTTCGTCTCTGTTTGTTTGTTTGTTTGTTTGTTCGCGCATCAAGCAAAAACTACAGAACCGATTTTAATTAAACTTTTTTGTTTGATAGCTTATGATCTGACTTAAATCTGGTATACAATTTGTGCGGACGAAGTCGCGGGTAAACACTAGTAAGAAATAAAGATATAAAATAGTAAAACATTTACTAACGTGAGGTCTTATTTTACATTTCAATCAATCAATCAAATATACTTTATTTTACATCAAAATATAAACAGTAAAATACATAGAGAAAGTGGTTTTATCGCTATGAAGCGATTTCTTCCAGACAACCTTAGGGTAGAGAAAACGGTGAACGAAGAAAGGTAGGCGGTGTACATTTTAAATTTTATTTAAAAAAATTGCTATGACGAGACGTATAAAAACTTAAAATAATATTATAGGTATATCGTATTTTAGTATTTTTGCGTCCGTAACTGATGTTGTGATGATGAGTTCAGTCAAGGAGTGGAATGCCCTGCCTGCGTCAGTATTTCCGAACGCTTACAATCCGAATTCCTTTAAAGAACGAGTGAATCTCGCTTCTTCTGGGTAAGCTCGCTACATCTTTGACCACATCTTTGTCCTGAGGACGGATTGATGTCAAGAGCAAACCCATCAATAATAAAAATGTCATCCAAAATGTCAACCCATCAACATGTTCAGCTGGGGATTCTCGGATGCGCAAAATGTGAGTTGCTTGTGTGGAGCTCCACAAACGATGGCCCATCTCACATCGTGCCCTGCGTGCCCTAACACCTGTACGCAGGAGGAGCTCATGACCACTAGCGACGGTGCAGTATCGGTTGCCCACTTCTGGCAAGGTACTATTTAGCGACTTTGTTCAAAGTTTGAAGTCGACCCGATAAGAAGAAGAAGAAGAAGAATAAAAATTAAAAAAAGAGTTGTGTCTGCCTACTCCAAAAGGAGACAGGCGCTAGTGTATTATTAGATTTATTAGTTAAAAATATCGACAGCTTCAGTTACATTTCCTAAAGCTACAGTTTTTCTATTCTAGTCTTGCCACACAGACTTCTAGTATATATTCTATAAAACGCTCTTACATAATATTCACTTCTTCAGCGCTAGAATATTCCATTGTGTGGAAAAAGTTCCAAGGAATTTACGGGAATGGAATTCTTTCACGCTTCTACGTCCAGTTCGATGGAAAATCGAACTTTCTGGAATATTGCTAAAAGAAAATACAAAATGAGTGGTGTAAGTAAAAACTTTATGAATTCAATTTCTCAGTTAGCTTTATAGGTACCTACTTAGGTATCTACATACAGGGTGTAAAATTAAATAGGGATAGGGATTATGGTTATGATTCTATGTACACAGTGTAAGAGACAGCCCTCCGAAAACTGAAACGGTGAACTCAGACCATCAAACTGAACAACTTTCACTATAGAGCTTACCTCAGGAAACGCGAAAAAAAATCAGCTGTCCCATATAAAACTGCAGTACCTACCCGACTCAAATGTATGGGACAGCTGATTTTTTTTCGCGTTTCCTGAGTCTGGCTCCATAGTGAAAGTTGTTCAGTTTTATGGTCTGAGTTCACCGTTTCAGTTTGCGGAGGGCTGTCCCTTAGACCCTGTATACAAGGCGTTACAAAAATACAAATAAACATTTAAGAGGGTGGTGTAGACCATCAAACTGAACAACTTTCAGTATGGGACCAATATCGAAATCGCGAAACAAAAATCTGCTCGAGCTAAATTTGTTGATTTGAATAGCTGATTTTTTTTTGCGGTTTCGATGTTGGTCCTTTAGTGAAAGTTGTTCTTACAAGTCCTACACAATCCCCTTAGAAGTTTAAAATGTTTATTTTTACTTTTGAAACACCGTGTATATGCGTATGTTTTTGTTCATTTTAATTTTTCGCGTATCATATTAATCCTAGTTAGCATATTATTAATCCTAATCATATTAATCATATTATTAATCATCATCATTATATTAATCATACTAATCATATTAATCCTAGCTAGTAGAGGCCTATTGGCGGCTTGAAAATTCTCTGACTGCAAGTTGACCACTAACTTGCCTCCACCAACACGCACTGGGCCCGCGTGGTGGAGTATGGCCCGCTCCCTCTCACCCTTATTCTTGAGAGGAGGCCTTTGCCTTTGCCCTGCAGTGGGATTCTACAGGCTATAACTTACTTACCTAAGAGTTTCTTCGAAAAATATTGTTGCCAAGAGTAACTTTCAGCTTGGAAGGAAGTTTGAACATTTCTTACATTAATAAGCGTGTTTAACCTAACAGAAAGTCCTCGACAACATAATGAAGTACAGGAAAAGACGATCAGTTTACAAACAAGCTTCTGACAACGCTCCAAATACTGCTTTAGAATAATGAATAAGCATTATAAGGAGACGTGATAAGCAACAACTTTGTTCTTGTGCTAAATATATTCCTTAAATGAAGTTGTTTTTAAAAGTTTAATTTATTTTGGTGATGATTTGAAGCGTTCAAACTTTACAGAGGATTACAAACTACGGAGTACTATGATACTACGTAATACTAACTTAACAACTATCACTGTATTATGAAACTAAAAATAAAACTATTCCATGCGTTAAGATTTAAGATCCAGTACGCAAGGCATTATAGTTTACTACGGAATAGTTTCGCAATGTGTCGGTGTCGAATTATATATTTTTTTTCCTGTCCATTGAAAATATAAGTGCTACGTAGTTCAAGCAGATGACAGTATAATTATAATTTAACATCAACCAACCTTGTAGTATCAGCTAGATTGTTATAAAATTATGTAGAAGTAGATAGATGATAGGGGAGGCCTTTGCCCAGCAGTGGGACACAAAATAGGCTATATAAAAAAAAAAAAAAAAAAGATAGATGACAAATTATATGAAGCTAATAGTAGGTGCTGGGTATGGCAGAAAAGGCATGAAAGTAAAATTAATGCTGTTGAAATGTTGAAATGCGTTCCTTGCGATGTATGTGTGGTGTTACGCTGAGAGATAGAGTGAGAAATTGTGTGATTAGAGATCGATTTAAATTGAAAATAGATGTTGTGACAAGAATAGAGAAGGGTATGATTCGTTGGTTTGGTCATGTGGAGAGGATGAGTGATAGCAGATGTACGAAAGAGATTTATGGAGCTGAAGTATGTGGAAGTGTCGACAGAGGGCGCCCGCGTAGGACGTATTCTGATCAAATCGGTTGCGTCCTACAACAAAAAGGGGAGGTGCGGAGTACTCGAAGCCGACGGGCATGTATGAAGAGTTGTATGGATGTGAATGAGGCAAAAGGGTTATGTAAGGATCGTAGTAGATGGCGCGCTCTGGTCTCTGCGTCTCTGGGTCTCTCTGGGAAAGAGGTGTGACGTTATAGATACCTAGATAAAATCCAAATTCTTCTAGTTACCTATCACCTATTCTTAAACAGATTAGGATACGTAATTTGATATTGCTCTGTAGATAGTAATAAAATATGCTGAAACAGAATATAGATTACAACATTATATGCAGCTGCATATTAAGATATGTAGTGGCTTATTATAACCTGATGTCAGGCTCTAACCAAACACATGTAATCAGATATTGCATAGCCATTATTACCACCAGGGATTAGACTATTAACCCCCGACCTAATAGGCAATGGCGGCCAAATTTGCTATAGAGACCTGTAATCAAGAGTAACATTAATTTATGAGTTATGGAAATAGGAAATTAGAAACGAGTTAATTTGATCACTTGGGGATTCCTAGCTGCTATATTTTGCATGAAATTTTGTTTAATCTACAATATTTTACCCTGTTTAAAAGGTTATAAATTATATTTATAGAACAATGAATTAAATTTTACAAACATTATGGCAATTATTTGTTAGCTGAAGTTGATCTGTTTGGATAGTTACACTTTTTGAAATTTTCACTTTAAAAGTGTCAATTGGCGTATAGGAAAAAATCTCTATTTTGAGTTAAAATGAAAAAATTTGGATTTTCACTTAAATTTTAATTTTTTAAATATAAGTACGAGAAAAAACATAAATATGCCAATCGATTGAGCTTCGCGTGAAGTTTAGGGCTATGTAAAAAACCGAAATTGCCTAGAGTACCAATTGCCGCTTTAAACATCAATTTGATTTTTTCTTTTAAAGGTTCATTTTGTATGTTTGTTTATGTTGTGCTAGATAAGATAAGTAATATCAAATACCTAGCTAATGTAAATGGCTACGTAGAACTACAGCTATTAAATATTCAAAATCTGTGTTCAATTTTGACCCTTGTTTCTTAAAGTCCCGGGTCCCACTTGTGAACAAACCAAATGGTTCCTTGAAGACCTACATTGGTATCAATTTGAGCATTAAATACTCGGAAGCAGAAGAGCATAATCTGTACATAATAATAAAACATAATAATAAGAGCAATACTTAATCCATAAAGTGAATGAAAACATTTTACCAGTAAAATGTTTCATATTAAATATTTCCACATTCATGAGTTATCATTTTATTGAAATCAATTATGAGTGAGTTTCACGAAAGCCAACTTCATTCAAAGAAAAACTTTATTCATTATGTCAGAATTGTAATTTAAAATTGGTGGTCGTTGAATTTTGAAGAGTTTCATATAAAATGCAATCACAAGATGGGTGTAAAGTCGCAAGCTTCCGCAAAATGTTAGGTATTAGGCCCTTTGGACCTTAGTTTCTTTTTGATCAAAAGTCAGTTCCTATTTATTGTATAGGTTACAAAGTAACAACCAGTTAATACATTTTTAAATTGAATTCTTGTTCAAAGTTATAACGATTCTGATTTATTAGAACTATCAGTAAGTACCAATTATTTCAGATCGTGGATACGGCCTAAAATTTAATAATCTACCCCATTTCTTCCCATGCGTGTCGTATAAGGTAATTAAGAGATTTTGGTGCTTTTGAAGTGACTAAAAGTGGTAAACAAATCCTACCAATCGAATCCTAGGTACTAATCCTACTATAATAAAATGTTTGTGACGATATTTTGACTTTTTGTAATTAATTTTCCTCCATCATACCTACATAAAAAGATTGTATTGTTACTGACAATGTTTGGATATTTGGATGATTATACCTCACGCATAAACAGTTGAAAGGATTTTGATGAAATTTGGCACACAGGTAAACTATTCACCGCATAATTATGAAGTCACGAGCAATAGCAGTTACCTCAGTACATAATATCAAAATTGGTAATGAAGGAAAAATAATATAATATTTTTATCAGCCAAATCTAAATGTACATAATGTGTACAATATATATATACTTGTATCAATACGGAGATTCTTTTTATGAAGCTAATAATATAAACTCGTATATTTGTAAGTAATAATATTACTTTATTGACCCTTCGTCTGTAGCAGTCTGGGTGTCATAATGTTTGCGATCGTTTTTGATATTTGATATCCTTTTATGTGATGTGAATTACCACTTTATTTCTAGAAAAATAAGGACGTTAATATGACTGTATTGTGAAAATACATAAATTGGTTATATAATAGGATGTGTAAGAATGGAGTGAGTGCTGAAATGGCGCGGCGGCTAAGAGAGATGAATGGAAGAGGATGACATATTATGATATATAACAGATATATACATATACCAGAGCATGATGATGATGATTTTAGGATTATGGATCAAGCTTGTGAAGTTAGGATATTCTGAATGCTTCATGTAGACAATCTTTTGAAAATTATGCAACAAATTACTTAATTCTAATATGGCAAAATCTTAATAAGCAATAGGCGGATCTTATTTTGTGCCTGCAGCCCACCCTTAGATAAATGATCTTTTATCTAAGAGTCCGCCCTTATTTGATTTAGCTAGTAGATTACCACACAATAGAAATGGGATTACAGCATCTGATTGTGACGCAGGTCTTTTGTCATTCTGAATTCAAAAGGTTATTAAGTATACCAAAAAAATGTGGCAATATCTAAGAGCAAGGAAATATCCTTGCTCTGAGGGCAATATCAAATTAGAGAGTCTGTTAAAACATTATTCTGAAGATATATATCTATGTTAACAGAGAGCGTCCATGAAGCGACCGATGAATGTTGAAGAAGTGTAGGTAAGTCATTCACTACGATCGATACGAGGTGATGATCTGATGATGGAAGACAGGCGTGAATAATGTTTGTAAGTAGGTAAATTAATGTTTCAGTAAAACATCGTGATAAATAATAATGATCGATAAATATGTTGAGCAAACATTAACAAATAACATCCTTACAAACTAGTAGAAAACTTTTGATTGGTTTTCGTTGACTATGACTTTCAACAATTGCAAGATTAAAATTTTTTCCATTTACCCTTGAAGTTACCTTCCGAAGCTAATACACCACATAACTATTGATATCTTAATCAAAATGAACAAAGGGCTATATTTGTATACAATTTTCTTTTTTCTCTCTGCAGATTAACTCACAAGACCTTTGAAAATACAAGTTCCTAAAGCACATTTTCTCGAATCGGTCATTTAAGTAGGTAGACATTTCTATTATCGGTCCTTTGTGGACTAAACCCTTTTATCAGCAGTTTCCAAAATTTGGCTACTACCACTTAATCATAAATTGCCAACAAAATAACAGAAACTGCATCATAAATGCAATCACTTAGTGAATTGGCCTGCAACTTCGAACTTTAGAACATGTGTCCCCAGAGATACAATTCTCGGGAACATTTTAGCGGTCGGATTTAGTTTTAAATCTGGTCCCCTGGCGAATCTATGGCAACGTAATTGCACTGCGGGACCTAGATCGATCCAAGGATAAAGATACAGGCATAGCAAGAAATCTAAGGGCTCTTACAGACCAGCGACAGTTTGTTTACGACAGTTTGCGACAGCGGTCGCCGACAGTCGGCGACGGTCGTGCGACGTCGCGCGACCGTCGCACGACCCTCCGCGACCGTCTGTCGCAAGCTGTCGCCGACGGTCGCGCGACGTCGCGCGACGCCGCGCGACCCTCCGCGACCCTCGGCGACCGTTACGTCATCGTCATTTATAGTCTGAGAGTCAGATGTTGTTCTTGAGAGGTTTAATATTTATTGTATAACGGCGGTTATAAGTTTATTGTTATTGTTACCAATAACAAGCCAGCAAACTAAAGACAAGTCTGATATCATCATCATCATCATCTTCATAATCGTCTGATATAGATACATACTGAATTACTCAAGTAATTGTTAATTCAATTACAGTAATTGAGTAATTAAAATGACACAATTACTTTTAGGTATAAGGGTCTCCGATAAAACTAACTCTGAAACCAGGACCAGGGTGTCCGCCAGCGGGGTATGAGTGGGGGTCGAGTGGGGGGATCGAGTGGGGGGTCGAGGGGGGTGAGTGGGGCGTCGAGTCGTGGGTCGAGTGGGGAGTGGAGTGGGGGGTCGAGGGGAGGTCAAGTGGGGGGTCGAGGAGGGTGGGGGGGTTGAGTGGGGGGGGGGGGGGGGGGGGTTGAGTGGGGGGGGGGGGTGGAGTGCGGTGTGGTAGTTTGTGGTCTTGCGCTCTCAGACTATACAAATGACGGCGCGTTGTCATCGGTCGCGGAGGGTCGCGGAGGGTCGCGCGACTGTCGGCGACAGCTTGCGACAGACGGTCGCCGAGGGTCGCAGAGGGTCGCGCGACAGTCGCGCGACGTCGCGCGACCGTCGCGCGACTGTCGGCGACCGCTGTCGCGAGCTGTCGCAAACCAACTGTCGCTGGTCTGTAAGCGCTCTAAGACGATTTGTGCTAAGTTCAGTAGATATGTATCTCCAAAAGGGGACACATTCTTGAGTTTACTATTATATGTATTATACAGATACAGACTAGAAATCGATGAAATCTGCTCCGACCGCTTTTTTGTCCACGCTTGTAATGTGACTACAATGTTAGTCGGTTGGACTTACACTCGTATTCTTAGTTGTTTTCTTGAGGCTTCCTCACTCGAGTGGAGGACGTTTTTGACATTTTCGTCATACAAGTTATGTCAAAAACTTCCACCACTCGAGTGAGGAAATGTCAATAAAACAACTAAGAATACGGGTGTTAGTTGGCAAACTGTTTTTCGATTCTTTTTACTGGGATTGCGCGTTGCGAAAGTCACCGTCGAAAGATTAATAATATTGTATCTATCAAAATAATAATGATCAATTATTATTAGGTACAAATTATTAATGGTCTGTTAGATAAGCTACTCGGCAACCTACCCATACAAATTAGCTTTACCAATTATTATTGTAATTATACTCTATCAAATTAATTCAAACATTCGTGTGGTCTCTAAATCAATAGTGGACTTAACTGACTCAATGGAAAGCGGTTTGTAAATCATTTCTGGATACGTAAAATTTTATATAAACTAGGTATCAAAATTAAAATCATCATCAGCCTTTATTCGGCCACACATGCCTCATTGCTCGAATGAGAGCGTGGAGCTCGGGCTATATCACCACAATCGCGCAAATTCAGTGCGTGCTTATTATATAGTGAAAGTATATAATTGGATGAACTTAAAGTCACCGTGATGAGTCTTGTAGTTTTTGGTACACCGCATATATTTCTGTACGGTACGAAAAGTAAGCTGCGGACTTGTACAGCGGACTTTCATTGCAACTATTTGACAAAGAAAGACAGCTCAGATCCTGTCGAAGTAAGCACGGAAATCCGGCTTTAAGTAAATTTTAGCAAAGCAGATCTCTGCAATCTGGCTCTGTTCGAAATCAGAGAAAACTTGGCCAGTCGAGATTTTGGTGTCATAATAAAAGTTTCCATCTACATTCCTTTACTTTTCGGTGGTATTTCATTTCGTGCGCTTTCTTGCTGAAGGAACGTTAAGCTATTGGTTGTATATAGATTGCTTTTTTTTTGGCGGTAGGCCTAAAAACTTTACAGTTGGCAAAAATTTTGTCTCTAAAATTAAATTTCTATTTAAATAAAACAAGTAAAGTTTTGGTTAATATTTATGTTTATAATTATTCAGTAGCATTAAATACCTGCCAGCAAGTGTTTTCCATACGATTCACAAAGAACTTCACGTCGTCACCGCACTTCACTTCACATTCACGGCTAGTACCTACCCGCACTATGGATACCCTAAAACAGTCAATGACCGAGATGATGGAGCATTTTAATGGGCAGATGGCAGCATTCCAGCAACAGCTTAGGGACTCCCAACCATCAAGCTCATCCACAACAAAACTGGATGCCGAATTTGCAGCGTTCCAGAGTTTCATCACTGGTGCCTTACATAACCTTCAGCGACAGTTGGAGGTTTTGGCACTGGAGGTAGACCAGCTGGACGCGCGAGGCCGTCGTAAAATCCTCCTTGTGCATGGTGTGTCGGAGTCCAAGGAGGAGGAAACAGCAGCGGTGGTTGTACGTGTTGTCCGTGAGCGGCTCAATATTCCGGAATTTCAAGCAATCGACATCAGACGCTGCCACAGAATGGGACGTGCATCACCCAATGGCATCAGACCGGTGCTGGTGAAGTTCCAGAGCAGTGCATTGAAGGACAGGGTTTGGTTTTCCAAAAAGATGCTGAAGGGCACCGGCGTCACACTCTCGGAGTTCCTCACCAAGAGGCGACATGATGCCTTCATGGCTGCGCGGCAGAAGTTTGGCGTCTCTAAGTGCTGGACCAGGGACGGTACTGTCTTTGTGCTGGGAGACGACGGTACCCGCCATAAGGTTCTGTCCGTCTCGGACCTGGCCCGGATCTCGTCGCCTGATGATTCGAACAAAGAACAGGATACTGGACCAGCCCCAAAACCAAAAAAAGCTCCAGTCAAGCCTAGACAGGTGAAACCGAAAAAGACCACTGACAAATAATCTTAGGTTTAGTAATTCATTTAGGTAAGTCTGGGCAGAAGGTAGGATATTCACATGTTTGTTTTTACTAGAAAATTACGTAATTTCAGATTCGTTGTTTTTTTTTTTCTTTCCATACCGACAATTTCAAACTCTTATAATATCAATAGGTACTGTTCTTTTCTTGTTCAGTTGTTAATTCTTGTTGTGATGTTTTCTGGTTTGACAGTTGAAATTGACACTTTTTTTTTTTTTTTTTTTCATATTGGTTGCGTTTTAGTTGTTCCTTAGAAGCAAGTTAGTGGATATGGATGCGTTCAACCTCTACTTTAAAATGTTAATGTTAAAAATTTATATTACTGCCCAGACGTTCTTTGCTTCTCAGTTCTCACTGTTTTTACTTTATTACAACACACAGCCGGCAGGTGGATCACTCAAATTTTAATTTTAATTTTATCATATTTTATACTTTAGACCTTATTTAAAAGTATTTATTATTTATTATATTTTCAATTATTTATATTTTAGTATGCTTAATAGTTTATTTGTTAATAGTAACAGTAGTCAAAGTGACGAATACCACTCTTTTTCCTCTTCTTCGGACTGTGAAGTTGATAGCAGCGACTGTAGTTTTCAGAGTATGCCATCTCTGCATGATACTCTGACATCGCAATTTTCAGACTGTAGTAAAAATTTCAATATCGTGCACATTAATGCTCAAAGCATTCCTGGCCATCACATGCACATGTTGGCAACGTTCGACATAAAAAATTTGCATGCCATTTTCGTCTCCGAAACTTTTTTAAAGCCGAATGTCCCTTCCACATCTTGTTCGCTGCCGGGTTTCAAATTAATTCGTAATGATCGTATCGGTGCTGGGTGTGGTGGTGTTGCCATTTATCTCCGCTCTCATCTCACACATTCTATAGTCAGCATGTCTGCTCAGCCTCCACCAAGAGATGCCGGAGAACACCTTTTCATCGAAGTTGAGCTCTCCCATTCTAAAGTTCTTTTAGGCGTATATTATCCCCCATCTATGAATATCAATTATTTTTCGTCTTTAGAAAGTCACCTAGAAAAATTAATTCCTTCATATAATCATATCATTATCATGGGTGACTTCAATACTTGTCTTCTAAAACGTGATCATCGTTCTTCTTCTCTTCGTTCTTTGATAAATGCCAACAACATGCATATTCTTCCCTCTAATTCCACACATCATTTCCCCAACTGCCAACCGTCTCTTCTCGACCTTATAATGGTATCTTCTTTGGCACATGTTGTTAAACATGGCCAGTACAGCGCAGACGGTTTTTCTTATCACGACTTAATTTACCTTTCATATAAAATCCGTCCTCCAAAACTTCGACCTAAAGTTCTTTTGCAACGCAGTTTTGGTGGTATTGACTTGGATAAGCTTAAAGAAGACGCACAAAATGTTGATTGGGCTTCCATATCGAATAGACGTACAATAGACGACCAAATAGCGGTTTTCAATACTCTTCTTACACAACTGTATGATAGGCACGCTCCGATACGAGCCATAAAAATCAAACACTTTCCTGCTCCCTGGCTAACGGAGGATATTAAAAGGCTTTTAGAGAAGAAAGTTCTTGCAAAATCAAAATTCAAACGACGTCCCACTGATTCTAACAGGGAAAAGTACACAATTATTCGGAATCATTGCAACAGGGTTTGTAGAGATGCTCAACGGCGCCATATTCATCAGTCCGTCGAAAACGGCGATCCCGCTAAAGTATGGAAATTTCTCAAATCACTGGGTGTTGGAAAATCACGTCAAGATCCTATTTCTAAAAATGTTAATCTAAATCTTCTTAATAAACACTTTTCATCTTCGTCCGCTTTTAATGGTGCGACGAAAACCAGTACATTAAATTTTCTTTCTTCTATGCCCACACCCGACTACCCTCCTTTTGTCTTTCGTCAACTCACCGCTTGTGATGTTAAGAGGCACATACTCTCAATTACATCTAATGCAGTTGGTAGCGACAGTATTAGCCGTAAAATGATCCTTCCAATTCTCGACATCCTCACTCCAGTAATCAGTAATATCCTAAACAACTCAATATCCATGGGCTCCTTTCCATCTTCATGGAAAGAGGCCCAAATAATTCCTTTACCAAAGAAACCTAATCCCTCCTCGTTTTCCGAATACCGTCCTATTTCCATTCTCCCATTCCTGTCCAAGGTTCTTGAACGAGCCGTTCATAACCAGTTAACTCATTTCCTTACAGAAAACAACCTTTTAAATCCTCTTCAGTCCGGGTTCCGTGCCGGTCACAGCACTGTTACGGCCCTCATAAAAATTACTGATGATATCCGTCTAGGAATGGAAAATGGTCAACTCACTGTTCTTACATTGCTGGACTTCAGCAACGCATTTAATACTGTCGACTTTGATGTACTCTTGGGGCTTCTGTGTTCTCTTAACATATCTCCAACGGTAGTTGACTGGTTCAGTAGTTACCTTCACGGACGTCGTCAACGCATACGTATCGACGATTCACTATCCGACTGGTGCAGCACTACTGCAGGTGTTCCACAAGGCGGCGTCTTATCTCCTCTCCTTTTCGCTATCTTCATTAATAGCATTTCCAAAAAAATTTCATCTTCTTACCACCTTTATGCTGATGATCTCCAGATTTACTCCCATTCGTCTTTCGATGATCTATCCCAAGCTATCTGCAGGACCAATATAGACTTGGAACATATATCTGAGTGGAGCATGGATTATGGCCTGAAGGTTAATCCTAATAAAACGCAAGTCATTGTAGTCGGTAGCCAATGGTTTATCTCCAGGATTGATTGGGGATCGCTACCAAGTATATTATTTGATGGAATCCATGTTCCTTACAGTACTAGTGTAAAAAACTTAGGTATCCAAATCGACTCCAGTCTTTCTTGGATTCCTCAAATGGAATACGTCAATAGAAGATTGTTTGCCTCTGGTGGAGCATTGAGAAGGCTCCGTAATTTCCTACCGACAGCCACCAAAACTGCGCTTGCCCAATCTTTGTTATTGCCAATTCTTGACTATGCCGATGTTGCCTATCTCGACATCAATGAGGAGCAACTAAACAAGCTTGAGCGTCTCCAAAATGTCTGCATTCGATTCATATTTGGTCTCCGAAAATATGACCATGTGTCTGAATTTCGCTCTAAGCTCAAGTGGCTCCCAATACGTCTTCGTCGCAATTTCCACATTCTTTCCCTATTGTACTCTGTTTTGTTTCTTCCCTTATCCCCATCCTATCTTAAGGACCGATTCACTTTCCTCCACGCCACACACGACCGAGTGTTGCGATCAGCTGAAAATTTGTTGCTGGCGATGCCATCCCACAGAACATCTTTTTATGGCAAATCTTTTACAGTCCAGTCAGTTCGTTTGTGGAATGAACTGCCTCTCTCCATAAGACGTGCTCCATCCTTAGCTATTTTTAAAAAGCTGCTTAAAGACTACTATCTCACTACTTAGTTCGTACAATTTGGTATTTTAACGTTTACTGTGTTACTACTGTCTTTGTGTATAATGTATTATATATATATATATATTTATATATGTATATATTATTATTACTTGGTATATATTTACACCGCCTTACCACATATTTTCTATTAAAGAGTTCTTCCATCCTATGGTTGTCTGGAAGAAATCGCTTTTAGTGATAAGACCGCCATTTGTACCCTTTTGTTTGCTTATAATATTGTTATTTTATGTTTTTGGTGTGCAAATAAAGAGTATTGTATTGTATTGTATTGTATTGTAAATAGCGATGTAGCTATTCATTTCGCCAGGTCAGTCGGTTTGATATTATGTCACTAACTTATAGTTTACTGTATAGTATCAATGATTTAATTAAATAGACTATGTATTACTGTATACATAACCTTAGCGTAAGAATTTATATTGTAATAGTATTGAGTCGTGTTATGCTGTAGGGTTTCTGGGCGCATCTTCTCTACAGCGACAACACGTTCCGAAGGGGTGGTAACTTAAAAAAGAATTGACGTTTAATAAGTGTGCTTCAGGCTCCTATATTGAATATTGAATAAATTATTTTGAGTTTGAGTTTCTGGTGGCTTGAATATTAACGGACAGCAGCTTGACAGCTTACTTGCGTCCACCAAATCGTGGTGAAGTGTGGTTCTCTCCCTCTCACCACACCCCTATCGGGAGAGAAGACCTTTGCCCTGCAGTGGGATCCTACAGGCTATAGCTTTCAACGTCTACATCCCTATTCCCCACTTACTCCATTTACTCATACATTTCTTGCAAAGGTAAAGTTTTGCGATGATATTTTTTTCCGGACGTGTCATAAAGTAGTATTAACGAGGATGCGTCCGGGGTGCTATAATTTGGTCCCCTAACGCTTTGAGCGGAAAGTTTCCGACGTGCGAATCTTATGGCTGTCCTAAGAAAAAAATCATCTTCAAAACTCGGCATAAAATAAACTGAGGAAAATTATGTGCTATTACTTTAACGTTTTTTTTTTAATTTATAATTAATGGACTTCTTGCTTGTGCGTTAGCACCGCATTTCCGCCAATGTCAAGTAGTTTGAGGGAGAGTGTCTATCCAATCTCGAGGATTGTTTTTGAGTAAGAACAACTGAGAAGGATTGTGGAGCCTTGTGGCAGGCTGAGACGCGAACCGCGCGAACACCACGCGAGAGACAAGTGTTCGGGGCAAACCCTGCAACGTGACTCCACTTTAACGTTTATTAGGTAATGTTTTCAATACAAAACAGACAATTTTAATTACTTATAAAGCTACACAAAATACCTATCTCACTTTTGGTCGCTGTAGACAGCGCTGTCACTGAAAATAGCGGCCTTAAACCCTTTACAGGAAAGTTTTAAACTATGCTAGACTCGATTAGGTGGGCAAAACGTACCTGAAAAGCTGGCGGATTTCGAGTTCCGAGGATGTTTGCAACTTGCTTTCAGCCAGGGATATTAATCAACTAGTTCAGTCCTGTTTCTAGTTTCTTCTACGAATGGTATTGCAAAATGTTTGAAGCAACATATTTCTTGATTTTTTGTGTCGCTTTTGATTTAAATAATTAATGAATTCGATGTCTGACTAAATTCTGAATAATTTCTATTTATAGTTCGATCATACATTTAATAAAGTTAGTGAGTTATTTAAATTCACACATTCAATTACATAAAAAAAAATAAAAAAGTATAATTTTTTAAATAAAATTATAAACGACTAATCAAGTCGTCTTTAATCAATTAATTTTTTAACATACCTTTTAAAAAAGATTGAGAATCGTTAAATAAAGCTGAAACTTCAATATTAATTTGTTGAACAGTACCTACCTACGAATAAGATACATTCTCTTATTCGTAGGTACCTACCTACATTTTTAATTATAATAGGTAATCAAGATTAAAGTTTTATTTTTATTCTTTTTTATTTATATTGGGGCTTTTAACACAGAGGTTAAAATTGTTAAAAACAACAAAAACCTAGAAGCCCCTTCGTAATCCATATTTATACCTTTTAAATTCAAAATCTATCTATTGTATACCAGAGACAGAGACCAGTAAATAAGAAATGTCATCTAACTCAATGTTCCGCGCAAGATTGCTCAGAACTCTGGAAGAATTCCATTTCTGAGTCGTCGTCGTACCGATACTCAGAGCGAGGTAGATGTTAGCCTTTCGAACCAATAAACTTAATCTAACCGTAAATTTAATATTTGCCAGCTACGATGGTAATGTGGAAGAGAAGGAGCATAGCATTTAGATTAATAAAAAAAAAAAAAAAAAAAAAAAAATAACGCGCACATCAATACATTGTAATGATCCCAAACTAGCACTAAAGGCTTGTTGCCTAAAAATTTTGAAACTGTCGAAAGTCTATCTATACTATCGTGACTTGAAAAAATACTAACATTTTCGATAGTCTCAATCATTTTAAACATGTTAAAGCTGTATTGTGTTATTTAGAATCAAATGAACCCCGGTTTTTGGAAGAGTGCGGGTTCAAGTCCCGCCAGAGACTTAATTTTTCAATCTTTAAGCGCGCAACACACGGCCGCTATAATATGTTGCTGTACTCTTCTACCGCATGCAAGTTGCTAATCGCTTCCTCTCACTCGCACGCAGGAAAGAGACGTGCTTATGTAATTTTGCGTGCGTAAGAAGAGTACAGCAACATATTATAGCGCGTGTCTGTGACGGGCCTTAGTTTAATATTGATAGTATAGACAGTTTTACTCTAAAGCTCAATGCACATTATGAAGGACGCGGGCGCGGAAGGGCGCGGAGTGTGCAATGCAAAATAATACCTATTTCAATACAGGGGCCCGTATTGGCGTTCTCTCTGACAACTAGGTATATCGGTGTTGAAATAGGTTTTATTTTATATTGCATCCTCCGCGTCCGTCCGTCGTAATATGAATAGAGTTAAAGACAAAATAGATACCATCATCGATAGTATTGAGATCCCGTCATCTATTGTTTATTTATTTATTTATTTATTTAACACTTTATTGCACACATAAAATTACAGAAAAAAAACAATATAAAGTATACATGTACAAACTACAAAGGGCGAGCTTATCTCTAAAGAGATTCCTTCCAGCAAACCCGCAACGGAGACAGTTTCTAAAGTGTGAGGCAGACAAAATGTGTAGGTACAGCACAAATGGACGCAGTTCTGCAAAAAAGATCCAACCCACTATAGAGCCCATAGTGCGTGGATCTTTTTTGCAGAACTGCGTCCAAATGATAAAACTAGATACTTAGATGGACGTTAATAATTGAGTTGAGTTGTTGTTTTAAGAGGATAGGCAGGCAGAAATGCTAATTTGGTGAATAAGTCACTTTTCCGACTGTATACGTATTTATCACATCCCCATACACCCCACCGACTAGAGTGCAAAAGAGACAACTGCAGCTTGGACCGATTATACATATATATACATAAAATCCTCCAAAACTAAACCGATTTTAATAATTCTTTCAAAAATGATATAAAACGACATTGGCTTTGTCCGTATCTTTTGCTTTTTTTGTTTATATTCGTCAAATTTGTATACTGGATGTCTGAAAACCGACGGTGAAATTTGACATTTCCGAGGGTCCCTAGTTCTTACAGTAACTAATTAATGCAAAAAAACAAAACATAGGGACATGGCTGAGATGACATAGATTGTATGGTAAAAAAAATTTGCTCTAGTGTATTATCCAGGGAGAAAACAGGGGAATACGTTTGTATGGAGAAAACTGTACTGTACTGGTCTATCCTCTTATATGTCGCAATGTTACTATTATTCAAGGTTATTTATCGATAGTTACGCAAAACTAATTACAGAACGAATTTATAAGCAGTATTTACGTGCTTTTAAAAATGCATAATATGGTAGAAGAGTTAAAAATAATTTACAAGTCAGGGGTGCGAATAGTAAGGTTCACTTGAAAACGCGCAGAGTGAGCCGTTTTGCAGTCAAGATTTCTCCAGTTAAGGGGCCATAGGTCCCGACGAATATTTTCTATGAGAAACGCGATTGCCGAGCGCTCCGAAAAGTGTGTGCGTGAGCCGTATTTTCGATTAAGAACAACTAACCAAAGTACTTTTTCTAGATTTTATTTATGATTGCACTAGTTAAACTAATGGTGAATATGTGAGTATAAATACCAACTATCGGAAACTATTTTAAGTTCTTCTAAACCGAGAAAAATGTTTAAAAATGCATGAAAATACGTCATCTTTGTGACGATTTTCTATCGAGTGAAGTAATTCCAATCGTGTATTCAGTTGATGATTTCACTAGATGAACTATCCAAAAATACTGAGGTATGACTTTAGTTTCGGTAAATGGTATAAATCTAGTCGTAAAATGAAAAATAAAAGATGCCTCCGAGGTATTTCCACCTACTATTACGTCTTAAGGGTGGTTCAGCGCAGTTTGGGTTGTAACGAACTACGTATCGTCGCTTGGGAGAGAAAACCACGTATGTACAAAACGCACAGTTTTACAGGAGCAAACCTTCCACTGGTATTTTTATTAATAATTTAGATTTTTCAAGGTTTTTAAAGAACTTCACCGTAATTTATCAAACAAACTGAGTAATAATCATATTCAACATCTCATCTTATAAACGCTAATCGCTTCTTAGCGATAAGACCCCCTTTTTGCGCCTCTTGTCTCCTTCTCTAAAATAATGCATACTTTGAAATTTCCATAACTTTAAAAGTACCATAATTGTTACGTATATATATGTTGATGGCGTTAGTGTATTTAATTTGCATTTTTGTTGCATCAGAATTATTTCACAAAAACAATTTATTATAAATATGAAACTTACGAGGTTTTCACTCTCTAGCAACGGTATTTATGAAATAGTGATGTATAGCTTCGTATTCGTAACGGATATCTAGCTAAGTTTAGTTTCGATCGATATAAAGATACCTACTAATAGAACATCGCGATGCGACGTCAGCTCAGTGCCTGTAAAGTTTAATCGTTATGTTCAGAGGAACAAAGTTGTGAGTTGCTATTAAATAAGTTGTTGCAAGTTCCGGCACGAAGTTCTCATATTTATAATGATATTAGGCAGATCGATAGCCTGGTTGGTTTGTAGTGAGACTGCCTGCGAAACCGGGCTAGTTGGTTCGGACCCCACAAGGGCAAATATTTGTGTGATTAATATAAATATTATAATATTTATGCGAGTCATGGATGTTTATATCAGATATTCGATTCTATTAATTATATAAATACCAATAATATTTGTACCAGCGACTGAAAACTTATGTAGCAATAACATGTCCAGATTTTTTTTTTAATTTTTTGTTATCTGACTTCACGTGTATCGTATGCTCCGTAAATGAATATGTTTTTCAATATTGTCAAGCAGTAGATTTTTTAAGATTTCCAAACGTTTTTGTGTTTCATTCGTGAAATCACTAACTACGATAAATCTCTCGAGCCCTATCTATTTCTTTTATTCATATCGGTTTCAATCTGTACAAACGACTTAAAAAATCAAACATGCTAATCCGTATCAAGATTAAAATAACGGATGTAAAAATTTATATTATTCGTAATCAGTATGGAAATCCGTATCCAAAATTGTAAACAGCACTATCGTGAACACCTTTCTACATAGTCGAAATAAACGCAAGTTCAGCGTTCCCAAGTTTCCTCTGCGTCATTAAATTAATGCCTTCATCATGGCTCTGTCCTCATTTCTGGGCTCCGTTCGAAATGGTAACCCTTTTAGAATATGTAGAAGTTAATTTGGTCGCTGCAACTTTTTGTAAGCAAACACCTCTCTCCCTCCACCACAGTCAGGCAGGTCAGTTAGGTCTTATAAATTACACCCTGACTGTTTGTGGTTTTATCTGTCTTTTTCGTAGCTTCTGTACAACCTTTCCATTTTATGGTTCTTTGTTTGGGTGCGATTTGAAAAATTTAGCTGGTATTTTGGAGATGTTTTATTTGAAATAATGTCTCAGTTAATGATGCGAGGTAGAAAATTATAATAATTTTTAGAACTAAAAGAATTTAAAAAATACTAGGTACTTCATCTTAGCCTATATGAATCATACAGTAATGCTTCTCTCCACCATGCAGGCTCTGTGTTGATTAAAAAAGGCAAGTGGCTTTTTATTTTAGTTTAAAAATTAAACGTGACGTGTGTGTAAGCCTTAGCTAAGTGTCGCTTAACTTGAGGGCTGTCTCCGTGCATTGTTGAGATATAAGCTAAAAGCTTTGCGTGTCACCCACTTACAAATAAACGCCCTGTCTTGTCTACCATCTTGCGTTTCTTACTTTTCTGTTTTTCTTCTTGACGCACAATTTTATTAGTATGTTTGTTGAGATAATCAGATTTTTTACATTTCCATCATAACAGCTTCTCTTATTTGTCAATTATAGTAGATTACACAAGATTACACACCATGGATAGGAAAGTAAGAAAGGTCTCAGATGTCATGTAAACAAACAAGCATGTGATCTGAGGCTTTCTTATTTACTGTCCGAAGTTAGTATACTATTTTTCTCCTCGACGGAGGTGGAAAGCGACAACTTCGTTTAGCGCAGCGGGACGACAATTGACGCTTTCCGTCCAGAGGTGAGAAAAGGAATAATTTGGAAAGATTTCTTTTAGTCTTTTTTATTTCTTTTGGTCTCTGCCTACCCCATTGGGAAAGACGCGTGACGTTATAGATAGAGATTTCTATTAGAGAATTATAGGGCTATGCAGGATAATTTTTTAGTCAAGCTTAGTCCTTTTTTCCTAAACCAATTTTTTTTCCTAAATAATTCTAAAGTTAAAATATTAAATGAAAAGGATTTGTAGTAAAATTAAGTAAGAATAATGAAACAAATAAGTGAGCAGAACGTATAACAATGAAACAAGATGGCGGGGCAAATAAAATATCCTCGCAAAGAGGACCTTTGTGCGATTAATGTTCAAGAAAATTTCGCCTCTTCATAATCTTTCCTCGAATTTACTAAACATTATTATTAAGGATTCTTTAAGAAGACTGTTAATTTGTAGATATAGAAAGGAACTTGCATTTTGAGGTAAGTAAATTAATATTCGAGCGGAGGTGATAGTGTGAGCCAAGCACTTTAAATACCACGAACTCAAATCTAGTAGTATGTTGAAACGAGCAGCAAACATTTTGGCTTATTGGCTAGCAAACTATCTAAGCTCGTACAGGGTCCCTACCTGTCACACTGGATTGAGTTTGGGCTGGAAACTGCTAGTGAAATGCGGATTGGCTGAAAATATGGACTATATTTCTAACGTCTACGACTATGCTCTCGACGAATCTAGTCCAGAAGTTTTGTACTAATAAACATGATCTACAGTGTGAAATTGATATCATTAGCATACTTTTAAGCTAAGCATCCATCCATCAAACTGAACAACTTTTACTATGGGAGCAAACTGATCGGAGCAAAAAAAATTTGCTGTTGCATACATTTGAGTGGAGGCATTGCAGTTTAGTATGAAACAGCAGATTTTTTTGCTCCGATCGGTTTTCTCCCATAGTAAAAGTCTTACTCTTAGTTTAAAAGGGTGCTAATGATATCAATTTTACCATGTAGATATCTTATTTCAAAGCAAGCAGAATGTTCTACAGGACAATCGCAAACTAAATATTCATAAAGCAGTTTTCGTTTCAGTGATTCTCTTTTGTCACCTGTCACAGCTTGTGTTCACGTAGTTTATTTTGCCGACAAATGAAATTGAAATAACCCAGTTGTGAATAAGCTCCCAAAAACTAAGTTCGGATACCGCTGACCGCAATTGCGGATGAAAATTAACTTCCAAAAGGAAAATTTTGAAATTTTCACACGGTTTGAGGAAACAATTTGCTGATTTACGATGTTTAATCTGGTTAAAGGATTTCGTTTAAGGCTTAATTTGTTCGTTAAGATCAATATTGAGGAAGCTCATTTACTGTAGGACAACTTTTGAATTCGTTTAATACTTATAGAAAGTTTCAATGGTTTCATTTTGAATATCGTTAGAAGGTGATACTAGGTCTAATAAGGCTATTTAAACCAGCGGTTCCCGAAGGGCTTTCCGCGGAACCCTTGGGTTCCGGAAAAAGCTCTCAGGGGTTCTGCGAAAATTCAAGATTTCGATGGATTTTTTTTCTAGTCTAGCTCAAACAACTTGCATGCATATGCATTATGTGCAAAAGATTTCATTCATCATAATAGGAAAGTTAAGTAAATATATTTTTGTTCTAACTAAATAAAATATTTATTTTAAAAAGTCCTTCTTTTAAAGTCATACTTTTTTAACTGTTAGTATTACAAGATGCGAACACCAAGCCAAAAAGCCTCAGTATGGTGTGATTTAACTTAAAAAAAAAACAATGTTACAGTTAGATTACTTCTTACTTGAGCTAGGGTTCCGCCCAAAAACGGTGAGCCAAAAAGGGTTCCGTAGCCAAAAGAATTCGGGAACCGCTGATTTAAACACTTTCTGGCAGCAAGTCGACCACTAACCTGCCTTCAATCTGCACTGATCCAGGGCAGTTGGAGTGACTCACTCCATTTCTTTTGTATGAAGAGGCGTTCGACCCGCAATGAGGATTCTACAGGATTTTCTAATCTAATTTATCAAATTACTTACACATTTTTCTGTCTCTTTTATTGTTGTATTCTATAATATAGCCATCTGGCTTTCACGATTTGTTCGCCTATTCTAGTAGGTATAGAAATATTACGAAGTGAAGTGAAAACAATAACGATTTGATCAAGCTAAGAGTTTGAAAAAAGAATTGTGTAGTGTGATTTTATTTTATTCTACTAACAAAGGCAGGGGACGTAAGTAGAACAACCATAAAAAACAAACATAGGGTAGATCCGGGTCAAGCGGGGCATTCGGGGGTAGTTGCGAAAATAATTCCGGAGGTTGCGAGAAGCTTAGATAATGTGATTCTCCCCTTCGATCCCTTATCTCGAGATGTAACGGCTTCTCTTTTGTAATTACAAATGGCATTATTTTGTCCAACAATTGGTTTAGGTACTTCTGTTTTTTTCACGATAAAAGTAATAAATTTTAAATATTGATGAGCCTTGGATGTTTAGTTAAACCTAGTTTACCTTGTATAGGGAAAGCGGTCTGATCCCAGTTTAGATCAGACTCCTACTTGCGACCTATTAGAACTTGGTAGAGTTTGGCTGCTACTAGTGAATTTTCAGAATATCATTGTCTACTTACTCCCTTCGGAATTTATCGTGAGGAAATGCTCATGCTATTCTTTTAATATCATATTGGACAAATCGATGTCCAAGGTGGCGATGATGTTGTCAAGGTCACGGGGACTAGAAGGAAATATAATCACAAAATTTTGTATAACTACAAAATTTATATTGTAGTTACTAACACATTTATATTACTAACTATATATTATTATATAGTTTTGAATGTAAAACACGCTTATACTCGAAGGATATAAAGTTGTACAAAGTGTTTGGGCAGTTGGGCACTTAGGCTAAAATGAAAACGAAGTTGCCAAATATGTTTGGAATACGAGATAGATATTAATTTAATAAATTTAAGTTCCTTTTCATGTTGAAAATGTTACGAAATAATTAAAGAATACCTACAATGTTACGAAATAAAAAGATATTTTTAGCAACAACATTTGATTCAAACCTTCAAATTGTTTCGGGCATTAAAACAATAAGTAACATTCTTTCTCCAGCTCATTTTTTACAGCAAACAATTTTTGCCACGAATACGGAAGAAATCCTTTGATCTTAAACAGGAAACCGTTTTTTACGTCTCTCCAAAAGACGGGTAAATAAAATAATGTTAGCCCGAATTTTTTTTGTACCAAGATAAATCTGAAACTTTAGGAAAATACGAACTGTTATTTTGTGTGTCTGTATTAATTTCCTTTCTAGATTATGAAAATAAAGAAAGTGAGACGTAATATCTCACTCTAATTGTAACTGTCATCGTGAATAGTCCTTACAAAAAAAGAAGGTGAGAGATAGAGGGCTTAACTTCACCGTAATGGTTAAGTGTAGCTTAGCAAAATGTTAGTTTTCCTCCTCATTTCAGAATAACTCAAGCCACTCCATCTGAATTAGCTTAATCAATAGCGTGATCTTGCGGTATTTCCGTGCTTCCTGAATCACGTGATACTTGAGATGAAAAACTACTTAAGTGGTCACCCTTTTAAAGACGTACACCTCATTCGACGTGGCTCTCGTAATAATAACATAATTATATTCTATTATGATTTAGGCGTTTGACACGCAGTCCATCCTTCTTTTGTTGAGTCGATGGACTGGCCATTGTGGAAAAGATATTTTTAGTTTTTCGATTAAATTCTTTGTGGATTCCGCAACAGATTAGAGTCACCCCCCGGGCTCGCTGGGCTTCATTGTCTAGTGTTGTCAGTGGTCGCCGCTGTTGATCCTAATTAACACGAATTACAGTGGTGGGATAGGTGGGCCGAGATGCCGACGTCTCAAGGTTAGTACCTAACTCGAAGAGGTACTTTTCGTTTATCATGAAACCTTTAATATGCTAAAACCATATAGTACTATAATTATAACCGTAACTTCTTCTTCTTATCGTGTGGGCAGCAAGCCCTGGTGTCAGAGTTTATCCAAACCGCCTTATGGCCTCTCAAGTGGTTTTTATATAACGACCACTACCACCAGAGATAGTAGCCAGGACCAACGGCTTAACGTGCCATCCGAAGCACGCAATCATCTTTCTTTTCAGAGAATCAGGTGATTCAGCCTGCAATGTCCTAACCAACTGGGGAAAAACGCACAAAGTGACCTATCAATGTGTCCCACGTGGGAATCGATCCCAAGACCTCCGTGTCAAGAACCCAATGCTCTTAACTATTAGATCACGAAGGCAGGCACCGTAACTAAAACTGAGTCATGTGAACGGTTTAGCAGATTGTTTGTAGTTTCAGAAATGTTTTTGACTACCTTGAAAGGACTTATAGTCGTAAGGTTATCCATGCATGCTAGATCAGGAAGTTCAAACTTAGAATAACATTCTGCGGAGTAATAAAACTCTTTCTTGTGGAAAGTGACACTAGAAATGCATAAGTCGTTCCTCATGCAACGGGAGTGCATTCAAACCCGTACCATAAGCCGCACTTGATTGGACGATTTTGAATGCATCGAGCGGGGTTTTCGCTTCGTTTCGTCGACCTCGAATTGATATTCTAGAATTTTTTCGAATTCTCTTCGATATATTGTAATTTTATGCATTCCGTTTTTGTAACTTTTTCTCTAATCATTCGAGTAAAAATGGCACTGGCAATGAAAAGCATAAGATAAAATAAAAATGTTAAGGGCCTGTTTCACCACTTCTGGATACGTTCCTAGTAGCTTATATTCGGACATATCGTTTGACTTTATTTTGCTTGAAAGAAATATATCAAACGATCTGTCAGATAAGTTAAAATTAAGTTCAGCTTGTGGTGCTTTTGATAGACCGTCAGTAAAGTTGCGGCTCTTCTCCTGGCTTTTCATTGCTTAATAAAGGGACGACAAGGTCCTGAAATGTCGTAGATGAACCCAATCTGAAGATAAGAAAACCTGAGGGCCTAGCATGATGTGCCTGACAACGTTATCCCGCGTTTTTTCTCTCGCTCTGTTCCGCGCAAAAGGTAAGGCGCCATTTTTTTAAATAACATATTTAACGGCACTGGATTTTAGTTCTTTCATGCCACTCGTATTTATTTTGTTAACATTTTCATACGTCAGTTTTTCAATTGTTGTTTATAAATTTGTAAACTGTCCAAAATAGTCTCACATCAGATATAATATTTTTAAGATCTTAAGGCGACTACAACTGGTGTTGCCGGGCAATCGATAAATTGCCCCTTAATTCTAATCTACACTAGACTTGCTTGATTAACTTAATACTTATTTAAATAGAAATTAATTATTTAAAATAATAGGTATTTTAAATAATTAATTTCATAAGTTCTATAAGAATTCGGTATGTCAAGTTTTTTTTTGGAGGGCTGAATTGAAAACCATTTCGAGATAATTGTCTCAATAATCATATTTTCTATGTCAGAGATTTTAAAATGAAAGGATTACAGGTATTTTTAATAAAATAACGTCGTTTTTCGGTCCATGCAGTGACGTCACTGGCATACCTCTGAACTCCTTGGTAAACATAAAATCATCTTAAAATAAACGGCCATTAAGAAAAAAAAATACTTTCACAATGTCAGAATTTGACATTTGATGTTGCCGTATCTTTTTCCAGCATAGAGTTAGAAAGAGGAGGCAGGTTTTAATTTGTTTAAATACAGCTGTAAGTATGTAGTTTTTCTCCATGGAGTTCGAATTATTTTCTCTCCACCATTTTTGCACTTAAAGATTACAGATCAAAATATTTTAAAAATTAAATTTATATTGATAAACTCGATGAATCGCAATAAGAATGAAATAGGTATCTTAAAATTATGTCTTCTGTCCGTAAAAAATATAAAAATGAAGACAAAAAAAAACTTGACATACCGAATTTGCTTAGTTCTATTTCCTCCACAACAAATTAACACGATTTATGTGTTTCTTCTATTAGCCTTTGATTAAAAGGTCGTTAAGTGGGTGTCAGCAAGGATTAGGAAGAACGATAAATTGCCTTCTTTTGCTGATTTATTTCGTTTGTAATCCTTGGGAATTGTCGCTAAAATACTCTTGGACTAAACAACGGATTCGAATTTATGTTTATGTAAAATAGTTATTTATGCCGTGCTGGCTTTATTGTCCATCGTCGCTCCTTTTTCTGGAGCGAAAAAATAAAAATAAAATTGTTTTGTTTGGAACCATAGCAATGTATGTGCCTAAGAGCGTTAGTCATTTATTTTAAATTATGTATTAATTAAAGTAAAAAACAAACAAATAAGTCAAATTTTGTCGATTACGTCACATTATTTGAATTGAACAGCAAATGTCGCGATTCCGATTTTTGAACATCCGATCTTGCAGGACAATTTTTTAGGTTTTTCATTCATTAATAAATTATACCTAACTGATTCGATTGATTGTGTTCTACAAAATATTTTCATTTGCATTTGTGTTCTAAAGCCCGACCAGAAATATAAAAAACCTCCCCATGTTGCGGAAAATCATTGGAACTAATTTTTGTACTTGGAACACTGACATTAAAGGTGACAGTCGATTGCAGCGCCCCCAAACCAGGTTTTTTATATTCCTGGTCAGGCTTTACAAAGTAAAATTTTAAAATAAGTAAATTTTTCTATGAACTGTCAATTTTGGTAACCGCAATTTCCCCGAAGGCTTCAAGTGCTTTCGATTAGGGTCGACCCATGTAGGTCGATCCTGCAAAATGGAGGGAAATGTAAAGGATAATGTAATAACGAGCAGGCATCCATCTCTGCAAAACTTTACATTTGAGTTGCCCACTTTATTAGCGATTTTGATTTGATGTGAGGGTAGTGTGTGTAGTACTTTATCAAAGTCTGCACTGTTCATTAATGTTCAAGCTTCGGAACCATTCGAGTTTTATTGATATTCGTGAATTTCCGAAATCGTAGATTCACAACTGTGGGTTATTTTTTACAGAATACCACAGAGCTATTTTAAAAATCCGTACTCAAGAAATATCAAGAAAATCGAAACGGTTTCGAAGCTTGAAGTTAAATTAACAGTGCTGTCATCAAAATTAGCCCATCACTTGAACCCTGAACGCGAATAGTTTCAAGCTATTGTTCCGCAATTATAGGCTGTCTCGTTTAGTTATAAGGTATACAATTGTATGTAAATGCACATGATTAATTGATCTTGTAACGTGGCAGAGGGGAATTGCTACGCAAGGCTGGTCTCTGGTTATATGGTCCAAGGCCCATCATCGTTCACTGCTGAGTAGAGGCCTCTACAGGCGCCATAAAATGCTATCCTCGGTCCCTTTTCCTTTTGGGTGTCGTATCCCTTCACTCGCCTCGTACGACGCTATGGGAAGATGTGGTGGTACTTTCGAAGTGTTTTTTTTTAGGGATTTGAATCCATCATCGCTATTGTCCATAAAAAGTAAACCATTTAATATATCGGTCATACATGACATGCTTGTACAGATAACGAAAGTCGTGAGAGAGAGCACAGCCTCTTAATGGAAGTTACTTGATATTTCCTTAGAAATACACACTGACTTCATTTTAGCTACCCTTTGGTGAAAAAGGAAAGAGTTTCTTGAAAACATTTTTAGCTTAGGGTATTTCCAAATATGCTGACAATTTTTAAGGGGATGATCAGACCATCAAACCGAACAATTTTATCTATGGCACCAATATCCAAATTGCGAAATAAAAATCGATTGTTCCATACAAAACTGCAAACCTACTCGAGCCAAATATAATGGGACAATTTCGATGTTGCTCCCATAGAGAAAGTTGTTCAGTTTCATGGTCTGGTTATCCCCTTAAAACACTGTCAGTATAATTAAGTTGGACTTTGTATATCGAGTATATCCAAATGTTAATAACATGACTCATGCGCATAATCTACGTATTATTCTGTGTATTGTGTATCATTATGTAATATTCTGTGGTAAGAGGCATTGTTGGAAACAAAACTTTTTTCAGTCGCTACAATGGCGATTCGATAGTTAATCCGGGCTAACAGGACAGTGACTGCAAACAAGGATTCCAGGATTTATTCTATGATAATAATGGAAATGGTAAAAAAATACTGGTTATGTTTATTTATGTTATCTTCTGTTTATTTTTGCCCAGATTGTTTCTTATTTTCTGTCGATGAATAAACGTTTTAACGTGGCAATCATGATGATCCGGGTTTGAATTTGCATAGCCGAAATGCCGTGTAGGTACTAATGAGTTTTTTTAACTATGTATATAATACCGACTGATCTTAAATGAATATGCTTGTTTTTAAAAGGTGAAGGAATATATTGTGAGGAAACCTGCATACGCTAAAGTAGAAATTATGATGCGTATACATTTGTGTAGAAATGCGTGGTAGTAGACAAACGCCCATACCTACACCCTCCCTGAAGGTAGGCCTGTGTCCTGCAGAAGAACGTAGGTATACTGTCTGAATCATCATTACAACTCACATCATTAACAAATGACGGCGTAGCCAAGTGTTGTAGTGATGATAGCCCGATGAGCGGATGACGATATCAAAAATGTTATAGTTGATATTGACACAATAACATGAAGTACGTACGTACGGCTTGTAGGATCTCACTGGAAGGTTGTGGTGAGAGAAATATAAAAAAAAATATTTATACCCATAAATGGGGAAAGCGTTTTGAATTTTGGAATAAATAAAATACAATAAAGACTGAATACCAAAAATCTTTATATTCATCAGGGCAACCATAGGATTCCTATTATTCTAAGATGCGCCTGGTGACCTTACACCAAGGTCCACCTTACCAGTCGGGGTCTAACGCTACGTATTTTCTCATCAGATGTAGTATCTTCTTATCGTGTTGACATCAAATTTTGAAAAAAGTCTCTAAAAATAGTACCTTGCCAGAAGTGGGCAACCGATATTGCACCGTCGCTAGCGGTCATGATGTAGTATTAATTATAACTACCAACAACTAAACCTCTAAAGTTCTAATTTAAGGCCACGGACCTGAAAAAAAGACGGACGTAATGTGACACTAAAAAGATGTGAAGCATGCAAGGTCCAACAATTTCGTTTGTTCTACAAGGGACCTACACTCACACAGATGCACTAGCTCTAGGCACAGGTCCTACATCCGTCACCATTATGTACCGCGTGAGAGCACGCACACAAAACAAATGGGTGCTTCAGTCGTGATTAGACGAGATTACGTCCGTCTTTTTTTCAGGTCCGTGTTTAAGGCTATGTTTTTAATAAAAAACACGTTTATTCTATTCGCAAAATGTGAACAACGTGTATTATGTTTGGCAGTGGAAACGCAAAGATAAAGTATGCATGAAGTTTCTTTGTGAATATTTCTGTTGGACATTGAATGATGGACACGATTTTGTTTGTCTGTTATGTAACGTTTTTTTATTTTCTTTTACAAATAGAAAATGTAATGGTGTATAAACGTATATGCGAGTATGTAAAAGCCTTATTGCTTAAAAACCGGCCAAGTACGAGTCGAACTTGCGCACGGAAGCCTCCTTACCACCATAAAATATTAATAAACATTTTTTGTTTTCTCCGGGACCCTTAGCGCTAGCCCGACACACACTTGGCCGATTTTTATTATTTGCTGGTTTTTACTACCTTTATCTACGGCGCCCTAAAAAAGTAACGACCATTGTGAGGCCAAAATTTTTATTTTAAAATCTTAACTTTTTACTTGATGATAAAATATGTAAGCATTTAAGGGAACAGTGAGCCCGATGACTTTTACACCCATTTCTCCTTCTTATATCATTGATATACCTAATGCCTATGTGCAATCCTATGTTTCAATATATGAGATGAGAACAAAGAACTTTTTATAGCCGGTATAGTCGGGTACGTTTTTTTAAGGGATTCGAATATTTCAATTTCGAATTTGAGTGATTTATCTTTCTTCGAAAAGAGGGTTGTAGAAAAGGGTATTAAAACAAAGCCTTACTTGTACACTTATAACAAAATTCGTTGAATAAGCACTTAGCGTAATGAGAGGCCATTTTGTATTTTCATTTTGGTAATTTGATGTAATCTGCGAGTTTTTCGTTAGAGAGAAAATTCTGGTATTACTAACTTTCATAGTAGGTACTAAAGTTACAACAAAAATGTAATGAGGGTTGGCCATTGTGTTGATTTTCGTATGAAGTCATAACCAGGGTTGGCACAAATTGTTTGCGATATTATTTTTGGTACGATATCGTAAAACGCAGCTGGATAAAAATACGCAGTGGTACCTACTTCTAAATTTATGGTCAGCTGAGAGCGTCAATATAATAATTGCTCGATTTTATAATAAACTAGTGTTTTTCCGCGACTTCGTCCGCACAAATTATATACCAGATTTTAAGTCAGATCATAAGCTATCCAACAAAAATAGTTTTATCAAAATCGGTTCAGTAGTTTTTGCGTGATGCGCGGACAAACAAACAAACAAACAAACTTGTAGATGGGGCTGTACGTCATTTAAATCGCGCTATCGAGTGTTATTTGAGTTTATATGAAGTGAACCGCTATTTTTTATTCCTCACGATTTTTACGGTTTTATAATAGTTTAGATATAAAAACGACTTTATTGCTTAAGTAGTCGCTGCTGGAGTAAAAGTTATATAATTTAAGTAAATATACCTGATTAAATAGAGTTTTGGTTAGTAGGTGCGTGTTAGTGTAACCTCAGTGATAGTAAGGGATGACAAAGTCAAGGGTATGGAAGACGTTTATCCAGTGATTATTGTTCACTCTTGCCTTCCTCATAATTCATCATCATCACCATCATCATCATCTCAGCCGATGGACGTCCACTGCTGGACATAGGCCTCCCCCAAGGATCGCCATAACGACCGGTCCTGCGCTGCCCTCATCCAACGGTTTCCCGCCGCCTTCACCAGGTCGTCGGTCCACCGTGTGGGGGGCCTACCCACGCTGCGCTTTCCGGTACGCGGCCGCCACTCGAGAACCTTCCGGCCCCATCGGCCATCGGTTCTGCGAGCAATGTGGGGCACATTGCCCACGCAACTTTGTTTTCCTCATAATTATAACTCTTTAATCGCTTATACTTGGGACTATCTTTCATTTTCTCTCCCTCTACGTTCCCGTTTCTCATTTGTGGAGTCAATGGATTCATACTAGTCTGTCCTTGGCCAGTGAGGCTAATTTTGCCCATATTCTATTTATTGTATTGACTTCGGTTTAAACTTATTTTCTTCATGTACTCATTAGTCGTCTGAGATAGAGAGAACCCTTCGATTTCAACTGCAAGGACATTTTAGGGAACATGTAACACATCTTAAATCAAATATGCTAAAGTGAGCGTTGCTACAAATGCACTATAAGAAAGATAGTAGATAATTACGCCTCCAAAAATGATTATGGTTGTGACTTTATGTGTGTAATTTACTTAAAGTAATGACCATAATCTTTCTTAGGATGAAGGTGTAAAATTAGAATATTTTTCCTAATGTGGTAACCCTAGTGCGTGTAATTACATGTTAGGACGGCGCAAAGCACAATTTTCTACTTGCAGAACAAACATTAACGCCTCTACCTTTGTTTTACGTGAGGGTACATACAGGTGCATACTTGTGTAAAGGTACATATTTTATACGTGAAAACTTCTGGAATTCTGAATTATTTAACCATTTTGTGGGATCGAGACAGAATCGAAGCTTTTGCGATATGGTGCTGAAGGAGAATGGAGGGGATAAGTTGATAAGATCAAATAAAAAATGTAGGATGGTAAGATTGGTTCAAGAAAAAAATAAAGAAAACAATAGACAACCGGTGAGGATAAATGACTGTAGGTACACTTGATACGACACGTACAACATTTTCTATGGAAGGGAAAATAGGGGGAAGAGATTCGAGGCTGATGAAGACTTATGCAAAGTTATCTAGCACTGGTGAAAGAAGTATTATTTGATATCGAGTTGCATTAAGAACTCAAGGCACCAACAAGAGCGTATGTAGCCCTTAAATAATAAAAAAATATCAATTTTTTATTTGATGGAAGTGTAACTTTGACAAGCTGCGCCCCTGTAGGTATCACCTTAGATCAAAATAAAATGAATGGATAGGCTATTACGCGAACATTTCAAACCAGAAAAATGACGCAAAACGAATGAAAGGTTTACTTCAAATTCGTATGCAAGTGCCCTAGATTTGACAGATAATGGCGCTAGTTTGTATAGACCAAGTGCACCAGTAGCCAGTAGTGTGCTTCAACTTACTGCGCTTTAGGCCTATCCATTAATTTTATTTTGATCTAAGGGTTCACTACGAAAACAGCTGGTTGATTGTTGTCGATATACCTACATTACGATCCTTCTAAAATATTAATGCTGTATGTTTCTCTAATCCAACTACAAATGAATAAAATAAAATAGTACAATTTTTTTTAGAAAGACCATCAAACAACATTCTCTTTGGTGCTAACACCAAATTCTCTGATACAGACCACGTTAATTGAAGGCATAAATTGAAGCTCAAATTGAAGAGTTAATTATAGTATTTTGGTGTGCAATACAGTTTGGATTGATCGTATTCAATTCGCTTAAGAAGCCTCTAATGACAAGGCTATTAATTAGCTTCAATCTATGTTTTCATTGATATACATACGTATAAATTACTTGTATCATATTGTTTTTATAGTGGAAACTTAGAAACAAAATGTTACGTAGCGTTTGTTGGATACCAGCTTCGTATTAACAATCAAAATAGGCAAGTAGATAGATAGATAAACAATTTATTAGCAAGCATAATGTTACAATTCACAACAGGTAAACAATTTAATATACTTAATAAACAATTACGTATAACTTTGTTAAAATTCTAAACTGTATTTGTTTTTAATTTACGTTTACTCTACACGAATATGCTTTTATGCACGTGACTAATGCATCTCTGGTTTAGTATCACTATTCCCGGTGCCAGTAATATTATGTAATTCTTGGATTTGAAAATAGACAGATCTTAAGAGGATAGACCAGTACAGTTTTCTCCATACAAACGTATTCCCCTGTTTTCTCCCTGGATAATAATAACACTAGAGCAAATATTTTTTGACCATACAATCTATGTCACCTCCGACATATCCCTACGTTTTGCTTTTTTGTATTAATTAATTACTGTAAGAACTAAGGACCTTCGAAAATGACTCATTTTACCGCCCGTTTTCGGCCATCCAGTAAACAAATTTGACGAATATAAACAAAAAAAGCAAAACGTACGGACATAGCCAAAGTCTTTCTCATATTATTATTGAAAGAATTATTAAAATAGGTTTAGTTTTGGAGGAGAAAACCGGGGAATACGAAATGCTGATTTCGTCGATTTTTTGTGTATAAAATCGGTCCGAGCTGCAGTTGGGGCGGATCTGATCAATACGTATACAGTCGGACAAGTGACCTATTCTCCAAATTAGCATTTCAGCCCGTCTATCCTCTTAAGATGATCATACTCGTAATATTCAGTCTAAGAATGATCTTATTAGTCTGAAACTTTGTTTTCTTGAGGCCACGGTCTAAATAGCTACTTCTTGGAAGATATGTTTAAGGTTACACCCTGTATAGTCAAGTAATTAAGTAGGTACCAACTCAAGTTTACTCATCAATCAATCGAACAATTTGGAATATTTTAATTGAATCGATATCCATTCTGGTTAGATTTTAGTGCACAGATGTTCTTGTTATCAATTAAAATAGGTACATACTTCAACGCAGTGTAAGAGCCTGGAGTGCAATTTTTGGAAGTCACACGTTCAAATCAGCAGTACAAAGATGCATAATCTTCATAGTCATTTTGATATTTTCTACTGCTGATTTCCACAATGAAATACCACTAAACGGTCACCCATCCAAAGACTGACCGGACCTGACGATGCTTAACTTCGGTGATCGTTTCCGATACCGAAGCTCCACTATGACAACGAACGCTTCTGTGCTTCAACGAGCTTTTGTTGACTAAATAATATTATATTGCTAGATACCTATTATTACAATTATAGAAAATTTCTAATGCATCTACTTTAATAAAAACATATTTTAAATCTATATTAACAATGTGGAATGGAATTAAATACCTACTTGTGTATTGCCATGAACCAAAAACGCTCCTGAAATATATTCTGGGAAAGGTTAATTAGGTAAAACATTTCAAATGTTGTCCGTTAAAACCCTCATTAATTCTGCCAACATTGTAAAAATAAAAGTGTTTATAAAATAGCCCTGAAGGAAGGTTTCCTGGCAGTATATATAAGGTGTTACAAAACTACAAATAAACCTTTAAGGGGGTGGTGTAGACCATCAAACTGAACAACTTTCACTATGGGACCAATATCGAAATCGGGAAAAAAAAATTTATGTTCTATACTCTACAAATCGACTAGAGCTAAAATATGTATGGGATATGAAATTTTTTTTTCGCGATTTCGATGTTGGTCCCATAGAGAAAGTTGTTCAGTTTGACGGTCTTAACAACCCCCTTAAGAGTTTCAAAAATTTATTGTTACTTATGAAACACCTTGTATAATATGCATACATCTCTAGAAACAATTATTTATAATGGTCCAAGCGGGGCCATACACCGCAGAGTTTTCTTGTTACTGAAACTGCTGTGTATTATGTTTGATATGGGTTTGTTTTTATTGTAATCCACTGTCCAGACTCCAAAGGGTCCAGGGTCTCATTATGTCACCATCATCATCTCAGCCAATATTCGTCGACTGCTGGATATAGGCCTCCCCTAAGGATCGCACATATTTAAATTCAATTCAATTCAAAATCATTTATTCAATATACACCTGCCTATATGCCTGAAGCACACCTATTAAACGTCAATTCTTTTTTAAGCTACCACCGCGTCGGAACGTGTTATCGCTGTAGAGAAGATGCGGCCAGAAACTCTACAGCATAACACGACTTAATGACTATTACAATATAAATTCTTATGCTAAGGTTATGTATACAGTAATACATAGTCTATTTAATAAATAATTGATACTATACAGTAAACTATAAGTTAGTGATACTCAGACCCAAGCATTTTGATCATTTAAATAATCATCCAGTATATATATAACTTTAGGATTATAATAGCTGTACAAATGTAACTTTATTATCTCATGTCTCTTTCCCAGTGGTAAAGGTAGACAGAGTGGGCCATATTATGTATTTTTCTCATACAGTCATGTCCACCAGTGCCGAGTCAAGTCACGCCTCTCACTTCGACTCTACCTAAATAATCGGGAAAGGCAGGATTGGTAGATTTCATACCATATTAAATAAGTACAGGGTGAAATTGATATCATTTGCTTACTTTTCAACTAAGAGTCTACCCATCAAACTGAACAACTTTTACTACGGGAGCAAACCGATCGGAGCAAAAAAAAAATCTGCTGTTGCATACATTTTAGTCGAGTAGGCATTGCAATTTAGTATGGAACGGCAGATTTTTTTGCTCCGATCATGTCATGTTTTGTCATGTCAGCCTGACAGCACCTTTGAAGCAATGCTTCTACATAAAAGTTTCTTCCGTACAAACATCGACCATTTCCCATCGAAAGTTTACATTTACCTTTTCGAAATTGTAATACGCTATCCATTCAAAACGACAGTTAGGTACGTGTGTTATTTCGAAAAGTTTCGAATCGGTATCAAATTCAAAAGTTCCAACATATAACTCGGCACTCAGTAGGTACTACGCCGTAAATCAGAAGGGAGTCGAAGTTCGATAAAATCGATAAGCCGACCTGAAAGAGAACCGAGCAGGAACAAAGTACCGATTACCGAGAAATATATCTAACGGAATGCATAAATATCTGCTTTACCTTCTTCATTGCGCGTAGGTTAAAGGCTTCCGCACATTGCAGCGATATTATCGAGCGATATTATCGACAGCGATATCGGGACACCTTACACACTGCAGCGATTCCGCGATTCGCGTCACGCATGCGCCCTTCACTGAATGTAGTAGAAAGAGATTGCGTCTGGTTGCGACAATATCGCGGCAGTGTGTGGGATCGAGCGCGTCCCCATACAAAATGTACTGAAAACAATTATCGCAAAATCGCAGCGATATTATCGCTCGATAATATCGCGGCAGTGTGTAGGATCGCGCGTGTCCCGAAACAAAATGTACTGAGAACAATTATCGCAAAATCGCAGCGATAATATCGCTGCAATGAGCGGAGGCCTATAAGAAGGTAACAGAGAAGGAAAATATTCCAAAAACGAGGTACTTCTTTAGGGGGTGCTTCAGACTATCAAACTGAACAGATGTCATTGAAATCGCGGAAAAATAATCAGCTATTCCGTACATTTGCAAGCGTTGATTAACATTTTCTATGGAAAAACAATTTCATTATCGTCCCCATCAATGTCATTATATACGCAAGGACTTCACATCAGTGCGCTATTAATGGGGCATCGAGCTTATTGTGTTGCCTTTAATCGTATTTGGTTCAATGAAATCCCCCACCCCCGGATTTCATTGAAAAAGGATGAAAAAAATATAGCTATCAACACTGCTCCATACAAATATTCGGATTTCGGGGATTCTCCCCTGGATATGCTTGTGGCGGCGCTTTTCTCTCTTGAAGTCGGCTATTTTAAAGCGCAACGTTATCAATGTGGTGTTTCTGACCCGGGTTTCTGTAATGTGGTATTTCTGATCCGGAATCCTGCAGTTTATCCTAGACTTTATCGCTCTCTAGCAAACCTTGGGCGTTGACTTTTTGGCCTCAGTAAGTCATCACTTTTGATCACCGTATATGTAAGGGTGGGCAGGATACACATGACGGTGGGAGTTCTCAACCTGTACATGTTGCAAACCCGCTTCACATCGACTTAACCTCGAGACGTACCGACACATGACGTCACTTGTTCAGATGAACGCGTTCGCAGCTTGAATGGGTCCGCACTAACAGACATTGTATTGAAACCAAGGGAGCTATTTGCGGCCTAAACGGAGAGGGTACGGCATTGTGCCGTTTAATTTTATGCATTAAACCGGGACAATACAGTTTGCGCTTGATTGGTAGCTTTTCACTTTCAATCATTAAATAAGAATTTTCAAACCATAAAAACTTCTAATTTTAATTTGACATTTCTGTCTAACAATAATAAATATTACCATTTTAAATGCTGGTAAACCGAAAAAATGCCCGGAAATACATAAAAGTTTGCTACTAGTTCGTATAAAAGTACATCAGATGTACAGTGTGTAAGAAATGCGTTACATTATTGTAAGGGGTTCTTCAGACCATCAAAGCATTATGGATTGTATTACTATATACGTTATTAGAATCCATAGAAATATAAAACAGTCAAATGTATACAAAAAGCTCTAAAACGAACGTGTTATACAAAAACTTGCCAATATTTACTCCACGGACACAATCACTGGTTGTTTGCAGCAGCGAGAAAAACCAACACAGAATAACATTAATTCCAACACTGGCTTTACTTTTGTTCTATGTTTCGCGTTTTCCGGTAAAAACCAGATATTTATGTACTTACCTACCTTGCGCATATTATGACGACGCGACGGCTCGCACCGGGGCGGAGCGGGCCGCATAGCAGTGGAAAAAGTTTACTTTTCTCCCCTCCAGACGGAAAGCGTCAATTTTCGTCCCGCTGCACTAAACGAAGTTGCCGCTTTCCACCTCCGTCGAGGAGAAAAATAGTATACTAACCTCGGGCAGTAAAAAAGAAAGCCATAGATCACATGTTTATGATTACATGAGAATGATATGAACAATTACATGAGATCTGAGACCTTTCTTACTTTCCTGCCCTCAGTGTGTAATCTACTATAATAAGCTCGTATTACGCGGGTAGCATCGGGGCGGGCTGCAGCGCAAAAACCCGCCCAAATAGCAGCGCTTCTATACAATTTATTATGAACTATCGCATACTATGCCGGGCTGGAGCGGGTCGCATTATTGCGCAGCGGATTTCCTTCTCTGCGATGCGGCCTGATCTTTGATTAAATTAAAATAGCGCAAGAAACAGCTGTGAAAATAAGGAGCGGAAGGTGTTAATTAATATTTGATTTTTTTAACGATCGACTATTTCGATTTTAAATTATTCCTACAAATTACTTCCTCTGTTTTCGAGATGTAGTACCAATAGCAAGATAATGGCACCACGGAACTAGAATTTCTTTACTGGCAAAAAAAACACTTGCTCTCAAATTGATGCCAAGTGGAGACAAATGTAATTATGGAAATCTTTGTGATAACGCTCGCTCGTATTTCATTTTGAGAATTATTGCTTCTGACAAATAAAATATAGAATATCCACCGCTATTTTCACTTAGTAATATTTATTAGAGTCTATATTTATCTTGTTTGGTCTGTAAAAATACTTCTGAAGGCAACGTCGTTACCATGTTCCAAAACGAAAACGTCCTATTGGGAATACAAGGCGGAAAAAAATCTGCTGTCCCGTACAAAACTGTGTTGTCGACCCGGTTGGTGTAACGGTTACCACGCCGGACTGCCAAACCAGGGTCCTGGGTTTGAATCCCGGTTCGGTCATGGATGTTATATGTTTGTGCCGTTGTTATATGGTTCCCATAACAAAAAGCCTAAGTTTTACTTGGGATCATTACAATGTATGTGCCTGTGAGCGTTATTTGTTGTTGTTTGTTTGTTTGTTGTACCGTCTCGACTAAAATTTACAGCAGATTTTTTTTCTCGCGATTTCGAATTTAGCTCCATAGTGAAAGTTGTTCAGTTTGATGGTCCGAAGCACCCCTTAAGTATTACTAGGGTGTTTTGTTACACCCTGTATACAGACTTGTCCCAAAACAATCTTATTATTTTAACGTGAACGATTGTACTACAATCGAAAACAAAAAACTGTTATAAAATTGGACTCAACTTCCGCGGCGCCATCTTGATAACACGTATGAAACTCGAACATTATACGTCAATTAACGAGTGTTTATTCGTTCCGTTTATTTGATGGGCGTCATAAAATAAAATTCGATAGTCATCGGGCGCCATACTTGTCATTAATCACGTTTCAATGGGACATATTCGATGAAGTTGTTTGCGTTAACCATAACTACCTCGCGCTTGAACTGATTCGGTCATTTATCAATTTTTATTATAGTATGCAGACAACTGCAATCTTAAATAGGTATTTTGTAGTTGTAGCCAAGTCTCTGATTACCCCTGAAAATTTATACGGTGGTGGGTAGCATGAGGGCGTAGCAGTTGAGGTACCTTTTGCCTATAATTTACTCTAGTGTAGTTACAAAACACCCTAGTAGGTAATACTTAGGGGGTGCTTCGGACCATCAAACTCTTCAATCAACAATATACAACTAGATAACGGGTCGCATACAAAATCAAAGAGAAATTCTGTCCTCGTGAATATACAACATTTTTTTGTTAACGAACCGAGAAAACAGTCCGAATACATTATAATTTCGACCTCAAAGCAACCATAATTCCTAGTAATTTAAAAAAGGAACACTGCGGCATTGCGAGACGTGCTTACGTTGACTTTGTTCGAACGCAACTAATCAAAATAAGACCTCACTCCAATAGTGAGGCGTTATTTGCCGGGACATGTTTTGAGCGCTGACGCGTTATCTAGTTAGATATTGTTGATCGAAGATCAAACTGAACAACTTTCACTATGGAGCCAACATCGAGAAAATATAAAAAAATTATACTTTTCCATAAAAACTGCAGTACCAACTCGATTCAAATGTATGGGACAGCTGATTTTTGTTTTGCGATTTCGACGTTGGCTCCATAATGAGCGTTTTGCTTTTGCTTTCCTAGGGGATCGATAGATGGCGCTACGGTCTGTGTGAATAAACGTCAAAATTTCAAAAAGTGTTTCTTTTCAATAATAAAGAGTGAAAAGATCGCATCTTTTCATGGCATATTTCATTATTTACTGATCATTTTAATAGAAAATTCTAAACTTTTATGTCTGACTTAGCTGTATGGGCTCGATCCCTTGGCATTTCAAAAAAACGGCAGGCACAGTCTTGGCAAGATTTTGACAGGATCTCGCGAACGGCTCTATGGAGCGATAAACATGCCATCTGTCGAGTTTATTATGAATTAAATTTAAAAAAGAAAAGAAAAACGTTCATTATAGTGAAAGCTAGTTGTTCAGTTTGATAGTCTGACTAGTGGAGCGAACAAGTAATATTTTAGTAGTTCCCGACTTCAAATATATAAGTAGCTAGGCACTAAAAAGTTTTCTTATAGGTGACATAAATTTTTCACCTCGCATTTCGCAATTCTGTACATGAAAAAAATGTCAGGTACTTATTAAATAAATAATTCTACAACAATAGTAACGTCGACAGTTCCATTACGCCACCTATCTATTTCAAAAAGTTTTGAATGAAAATATCACAAGAAGAAAAATTTCGTGAGAAAACAGACAGTGTTATTTTAGCGAACTATGTCAACCCGCTCGACTGGGGACGGATAAACTTAGGGGAGGCCCCGAAGGAAATACCTACCTATTCGTCAAAATATTTACGAAGCCGAGGAATGTTTGAAAAATTTTGCCACATTTCACTCCTTCGCATCGTAGGTTGTTATGCTTCAATCGGATTGTGTCATGTGCGATGTTATTTGTTTTTTCTTTCTTTCTGTAATTGATAAAGTGTTTCGTAGTTCACTCCTAAAAAAAACATGCCAAAGCGTAAAATATTTTTTTTAACCCCCGACGCAAAAAGAGGGGTGTTATAAGTTTCACGCCTATGTCGGTCTGTCTGTCTGTCTGTCTGTCTGTCTGTCTGTCTGTCTGTCGGTCTGTCTGTCTGTGGCATCGTAGCTCCCAAACGGGTGGACCGATTTCGATGCGGTTTTTTCAAGTAGAAAGCTAATTTTTGCGAAAGTGTTCTTAGCTTTGTTTCATGAAAATCGGTTCAGCAGTTTTGAAGTAACTTTCAAAATTGCGACAAAAGAAAAGAGGGGTGTTAAAAGTTTCTGTCTGTCTGTGGCATCGTAGCTCCCAAACGGGTAGACCGATTTCAATACGTTTTTTTAATAGAAAGCTTATTTATGCGAGAGTGTTCTTAGCTTTGTTTCATGAAAATCGGTTTAGCAGTTTTGAAGTAACTTTAAAAATTGCGACAAAATAAGGCGGGTGTCATAAGTTTCTGTCCGTTCGTGGTTTCGTAGCTCCCAAACGGGTGGACCGATTTCGATGCGGTTTTTTTAAGTAGAAAGTTAATTTATGCGAGAGTGTTCTTAGCTTTGTTTTATGAAAATCGGTTCAGTAGTTTTCATGTAACTTTAAAAATTATGAAATAACATTAAAAATAATCGGTGACTGCGTTATTTTTTACTTTTTAAATGTTCGTATTTGGCGTTGGGGGTTTTTTAAATTTGTAATTTTTATCAGACTTCAAATAAACAAGAGTAGGTAAATAAAAAAATATCTATTCTGACTTTACGAGTATTTTGGTTAGAGACTTAGTTAGAGATGGTTTTTTTAGTTGGTTTTCTATCATTTTCTAATCAAGCAGTATACCTGAAGTTTCTTAAAAGATGAAGTAGCAAATTGCGAAAAATATGTGTGTGTCAGGATCAGATACTATCTAGGATATACAGGGTAAATTTATATCACTGCGGATAACTTTAGCATGTATTCTGCTCATCAAACTGAATAACTTTCACTATTGAACCAACTTCGAATACGCGGAAAAAAATCAGTTGTCCCATACATTTGCTGATTTATTCTTCGCGATTCCGATGTTGGCTCCATAGTGAAAGTTGTTCAGTTTGATGAGTAGAAAAGTTATCTGCAGTGATATTAAATTTACCCTGTCTATACCTATTTCAGTAGGTAGTCTTCACAAAAAATAGCAGACTTTATTAGAAAATATGTTGTAATAAATCGAATTCTGGTAAATTTTACTAGAATCTACTTATAAGAATAAGTTTTATAAGTAATTAAGTCTGCTAAAATAAATAAAAATGTAATTGATTGATTTTTTTTTCCTTGTACCTACTCACTCTCATAAATAATTTTTTTTTTATTCTGCCGCTGCTTGGTTGACCTATTTGATGACAAAATTGACAAATTGATGATTTATGATTTCTATTGTGATACGGTTGGCGCCAGCATTAGTGATATACGAGAGAATACGATATAATGATACGGCGAATATCGAACGAGTCAGGTCACATCGGTCGACTACAGGACTTGACCTACATACATTCCACTCCCCCTGTTTTCTACCCTGATAATAGTGTTTTAGTCACAGAAATAAGATTTCTTTAATTTTAGTATGGTGGTGTTGCCAGGTTATTCTTGATATTGACGTTTGCCAAGACTTTATAGACAGACTGTACATTGTTTCAAAAGAGGTGTATTTGCGCCAATGTTTTTCTATATTTTTAATTATGGAATATTCCAGAATATTCTTTAACGTATGCATACATAAATATAATGTGTTTATAACTAAATAATCTCTATTAAATTGGTCAGTAGCTTTGCTACAACTAAAAACTATCTTTTAGTCGTATTTCTTTCCCCTTAATATAATAGTCTCAGATAATTCCACTAGACGGTCGCCGCGATCTGCAGGAAGCTGAGTCAGAAGCCAGTTAGGGTCTTAGGAAAATTATCTCAAATGTCACCACTAAAATATACTAGGACCGAGTGGATTGCATATTATAAAGTCCCCCGCCGCTTCTTCCTTTCTACGTCTGTATAATCTCAAAAACTACTAAGGGAATTTGATACAGTTTTCTTTAATAGATAGACTGATTCATACGAAAGGCGTGTTTACCCGTGACTTGCTAATAAGTTATATTAGATATAAAATAATAATTAATTTAATAAGTTGCAATACAATTAAAAAAAAAACGGTCGTGATCTTATGTAGGTATGTAAGAGTCTCATTATGATATTCGATAAAAGTAAATTTGACTTTCTGTCTTTGTATTCAAATATTTATTCTAATTCCAATTTTAATCTTACCAAAGTGGCATCGACAATTTTTACAATGTGAACTATGCAGGGTATAAGAAAAAGTATCATTAACCTTTAAACCACATACTCTACCCATAAAACTGATCAACTTTTACTATGGGAGCAAACCTGCAAGACCAAAAAAATCTGCTGTCTCATACATTTGAGTCGTGTAATCGCTGCAGTTTAGTATGGAACAGATGTTTTTTTTTGCGCTGTCAGGTTTGCTCCCAGAGTAAAAGTTGCTCAGTTTGATGGGTAGACTATGTAGTTTAAAGGTTCATGATACTTTTCCTTACAACCTGTATGTATACTATTATCTTTTCTATGCCAATGTCTAGTTTAAATAGCAAATATGCTTGACGTTGTTAGGTATTCGATATTTTGGTAATCTCAAGAATTTTTTTTGTACAAATTACATTTGAGCCGACATAAAATGGCAGAGCCACGTGGCCACCTAGCCCACGCGCGAAACACATCCACCCGTGAATCCTCTAGCCACGCGACTCTTTGTATTTCGTGCCATCTTTCATTACGCTCAACATCAAAGTAATTGACTCACTCAACATAATTCCAAAATAAATAATACAAATTTTCGAGAAAGGATCAAAATAGATTGCAAAATGTTACCAGTAACAATATTCCAATTTATTATAAGGAGAATGGCGGGTCGGGGCGAAATTTCCATAAGGTGAAAGCATCAATAAGAACGGGCGATGTAGCTTCACTCGGTGTTGCTTAACAATGTTTTCTGTCCCTTAGGATTAGTGTTGCCAGTTCGGAGAGGGAAAAACTGGATACAAGACTGATACAACATGACATATTTTATCAGGTTTACTCGAATGTGTAGGATGGACTGCAGTCCACAGACTAAATAATGGTATTAGTAGGAACTATATCTATACATACACCTATTCAATATGCTGACGGCTTTTTGATAATGGTCAAACCATCAAAATGAACAACTTTCTCTAGGGACCAACATTGAAATCGCAAAAAACAGCTGTGCCGTTTGGCTCGAGTAAGATTGAAATGTTTTATGGAACACCATTTTTTTTTTCGCGATTTCGTCTTTGGTCCCATAGTGAACGTTGTTCAGTTTGATGGTCTGAATTCACCGTTTCAGTCTGCTCCCTCTGTATTCGGGATATTCAAATTTCACTATTAGTACCCAAACTCTGTTCGATAGTAAGCCCGTCGTCACTTTTAAACAAAAAGTGAAAAAAATAATTATTGAAATTGAGTCAAAACATTATGAATGACTCGGTTATATTTATTTACCATTTTTGTTTGTTCAAGATTCGAATGCAAAAAAATATTGGTCAAAGAAAATATTATACCTACACGTTTAATAAAATACTGTAGAGATTAAACTACATTCAAAATATGAGCAAAGAATAGTTTTCAATTAGGTAAGTACCCCCTTCTAAGTGGTTAGCAACCCAACTTGGAATAGTCACAGAAAAGGGCAGCTCATAAAAACATGGTCAAAGAAAATATTATAAACTTTGAATAAAAAATACTGTAAGCTCAAACTACATCTCCATTAAAAATATGGCCAAGAATAATATTCTATTATGTACCCCGTTCTATGAGGTTGGCAACCCAACTTGGAATAGTCACAGAAAAGGGCAGCACATAAAAACTTTGTCAAAGAAAATTATTATACACATTTAATAAAGAATACTGTAGATCTCAAACTACATCTCCATTAAAAATATGAGCAAAGAATAGTATTCTATTAGGTACCCCGTTCTATGAGGTTGGCAACCCAACTTGGAATAGTCACAGAAAAGGGCAGATCATACGCCGAGGAGATTGCTTGACAATAGTGATTTATTTCGATAGATGCTCCGTTTGAACCGAATATATTCCGAGGGTCCTTTTGTCAGATATATACCGTTTTAATTTGAATAATAAGGAACTGTCACTTTGTTTGGATCAGGTCCAGATATTTTTGGCACTAACGATTTCTCGTCTGGCGACTTACTCTGTAATTGATGCGGATCAATCCTTATTACATTTTGTTTTTAAATCCGTCCATATTACACAGCATTGTACTAAATTGTAATTAATTTTGCCCAACATTTTTTAGGTGGAGTAGAAGGTAACGACATATTCTGACGGCCCGACAGCACAGTCTGTAGTGAACTTGCCTGCTGTGCCGAGGGTCGCGGGTTCGAATCCCGTAAGGGACAAATATTTTTGTATGGTGAATATGAATATTTGTACCCGAGTCATGGATGTTTGTATCTATATATGTATTCTATATCGTTGTCTAGTTATCATAATACAAGTCCGGGCTAGATTCTGGAACTTTAAATGTGACTAGATAATTTGTGTGACAATGTCCAAGATATAAGATATAATTCTCTTCTAAATCATTCTTTTTCGGGGAACTGATATTATTAATAATTTATTACCATGTATTGTCGTCTACACGAAAAAAAAATGCTTCTGTGTGATTGTCTTTCTATTCTATTCAGAAGGTTGTGGTTTCTATTAGACTGCAGTTAACCTTCCTCGTCTCATTTTTAGGAAAAAGTCTCTCAAGGTTAAGGCACGATGGGTGGGGCTGAAACCTCAGGGTTGAAAGTCCCAATATAAAAAATAGAATAAAAAAAATAAAAAAAAGTTCTTCCATTCATCATTCGATTGCCTGTTTCGTATAAATCCATGTCGTGGCAGTATCTTCTCCTCTAAACCTCTATTTCCGTGTTCACGTCACGATCTTTAAGAATACGCCAAACATATTTACTATGTGACTTCATCTCACTTTGAACTATTTTCATGGGCATCAGGTATGCGACGTCTTTACCAAGGAGTTGTAAAATTGAAACGATTTTTAAATGTTCCTGTTTAGAACAATGCGGGACGAAATTGAACCAACCTGCTGTCAAAAAGGATGTCTATAAATAGGTATATAATATATCCCAAGTATGTGCGTTGTATCTGTCGTGTATACATTTTGCGATATATTTCCCTCGTAGAATCCAGCCCGTGAACACCCAGACGGTTCCCATAGGAGGATATAAAGCGACGAGTAAATGCAGTTCCATGATAAAATCCAGATTGCTTTCCTAAAAACGTGACACGATTTAGTTAACGACTGTCACGTACCTAAAGTAATGTTTTGTTAATGTTCGGATACAACAATTATGTAAATCGAATTATGTTTTCGACTTCGAATAGCCGTTTTATTTGCTCGATAAGCATCCGAAAAAGTTTTTCTTTTGGCCGGGGAAAAGTAATGCGGAGTCACTTATAAGAAAGTCATGAGGGGTCATTATATTAAGATCAGTTATTTTATTTTTATTTTTTACACCGACCGGTTTAATTGAATTGGAAAATGGAAGTGCTAAAGGGAATTAATACATATAATAAAAATAATTTATTTCCCTCCACTGACAGAAAATAAAGTAGATCGTAAACTCTAACTAACTCTCTGACTAGTATTTTTTTTAAATCTACAATGTAACATTCTTGTTTTTTTGGAAATGTTGTTTAATTGTTTAGTAGTAAAAAATACGATTGAGGGCAGCACACTAGGCTCGGTGCCCCCTTAATTAATTCCTTTAATAAATAAAAAAATCTGTAAAATAAAGTCACCATGAAAATAATATCGACTAATTCAACATTACCAAGCAACGAAGGTTCTCAAAAACATCACATTTCCTACTTCACACAATCTATGGGGAGGTTGACCCACCTAAAAAGAAAATTTATGACATTACATTTTTCATAAGATTGAGCAAGTGATACTTTTTTGCGTTTTAGGAATATTATAATTCTGCTTTCACCCACAAGGCACCGACGGCACAAGCAATGTAAATCCCTTAGTCACATCATAACTCATAAGTCAAAAACAACACTGCAATAATACAAATTATAATATTTCGGCGTACAAATAAATGCGACACTTTGCGTTGGGATTAGTATAAAACATGAAGTACCTAATAATGGAGAACTATTATAATAGGTAATACTTTTGTAACTAGTTGGTACAGTCGGCTTCAAAAACACTTTAGACATAGAACAAAAGTGTATGATTCATAATCATACCGCGAAATTGATCTTGCCTCCACACAATTTACTCCTTTCCGTTTAAGATTACGGTTTATTTCACAGCTTGATTGTTTTAATAGGTTATTTAGGGCGTCTGGTGTATTAGGTTATTTAGGGCGTCGCCATTTATCTTCCCCTAACTCAGTATACACTTTTGCTCGTACAAGTACTTAATTATACCTATCAGTAGGCGAGAATACTCCCATTAGGTAGGCCGGCGATATTACAGAGCACTCTATCTTCATTATAACGCGATTTGTCGTAGGCTTTCAACACGGGTCGATCCGAATACGTAACCTACCGCTAACTGCACCCATGAAGGCTCGTAATTCAAGCTATTTTCGTACTAAACTTGTCGCTTATAAGGACTCTGCTTGAAGACTTGGTAGGTACATTTAAGTTCTTACAGATGTAACAGCTAATTTATCGTGTAAGTTCCAAATAGCAATTAAATGGGAAACTTACGTCTTGTTAGTTAAAGATACATTATTTTACGGGTGTTTAGTGGATTGGTAGATATAACGATGTTGTAATTCACAGATTTAGGAGTGTTGTGGATGTAGCCAAAGCTGCCAAAGCAGTGAGCTTAAGTCAAGAGAAAAAATATATTGCCCTGACTAAATAGATTATCAAAATTCCTGATAAAATGTTCAATTTTGACGATGGCGATGGCGTTGACATTTAGATTCATTCGTTGTTATCAATCGAATGATACCTAGAATATCAATCAATCCACATTATCAAAGAAATACAGACGAAAACATTTTAGGCTTAACTACAGAGTACTATATACTACGATTTGTACCGGATTCGTCGTGTTCCGAACTCGTCGTATAGGCTTAATTGCTTCCAATTTGAACTCCCGAATTATCCTTTTTGGCATTAAAAGAGTAAAAAATGTCATGCAACGCGATAATTATACAAATTATCATCGCATCAAATATGATTATATGATATAATACTAACACTATCCATAGGTAGATAAACGTGATTACCAAACTGTATTTTGTTCCCGGCACCTCTGTGACTCTTTCATAGCTCTATGGCGACATATGGCCTGAAAATGAAAGCCTGACGGCGCGGCGCCTTGCCAAGGTCACTGGATTCATCCAAACTGCCCCTATAGTCTGTCCCTTCTCTCGTCCCATGTCAAAACTCTTTTGCCTACGCCGCAGAGACTATAATGGTTTGATACGGGAGACTTTCTGTGACTGTGTGTATATAAAAGTACATAATGTACTAGTCAGACTGAAGGCCACATCGACGACATAAATCTCGGGGGTCGTTAAAGTAGCTCCTATCGCAACTAGCGGCTTGTCTCGTATTTCATTGTGTTTTTGGTTTAACAAATGGATAGGTACATTTTAAGCAGTTGCTTTGTTCTGTTTTCAGTCATTCTACCTAAAAGAAGCGGCACTTTTACCACTTTGAATTTCCATTGATTCCTATAGCAATTGACGTACGAGTATCTGTCATTTTTAGCGTAACTGACTTATTCATTGTGGGCAATTTCATTTTCCAAGACGAATCGATCGGTCCAATCTTAGATCAAAATAAAATGAATGGATAGGCCTTACGCGAACATTTCAAACCAGAAAAATGAGGCAAAACAAATGAAAGGTTTACTTCAAATTTGTATGCAAGTGCCGTAGATTTGACAGATAATGGCGCTAGTTTGTATGGAACAAGTGCACTAGTAGTTTGCTTCAACTTACCGCGCTTTAGGGCTATCCATTAATTTTATTTTGATCTAAGGGTCCAATAGACGTATTTGTACCTTCGAGCGTTACCTACCGAGAAAACACATTTTGACAGGTAGACGTAACTGGAAATTTATATGTAGCGCTCAACAGAAAAAAGCTTATTCTGAAAAATCTACTCGATGTTAGTTACGTCGTTTAGTAAGACTAGCGACGAATTATGCCCACAACTATTTTATCAGCGATATTATAGCTGGAACACACTCTGTATACCTATTCAAATTTTTCTAGCAGTGCCCACACAGTGTGCAGTTTAATTTGAGTAGAAATCTCTTAGCCAAATTAATTACGTCTCGAAATCGAGACATGTAGTTTTTCTCACGATGTTTTCCTTCACCAATAAGCCAGTGGTATAACGTTTGTTTTTAAAATCTCTTTAGTATGATTCTGATTAGGAAGTATCCCTCGCCTCCAGCACGGAAAGCAATAGGCAATAATATAGGAGGCTAAACCGTTACGACAAATTCAAGGTACATAATATAGTAGATTACACACAGCGGACAGGAAAGTAAGAAAGGTCTCAGATCTCATATAATTGACAAAAATGTGATCTGAGGCTTTCTTATTTACTGTCCGAGGTTAGTATACTATTTTTCTCCTCGACGGAGGTGGAAAGCGACAACTTTAACGCAGCGGGACGAAAATTGACGCTTTCCGTCCAGAGGGGAGAAAACAATTATTCAAAAAATAAGAAAAATCAGAGCGTCAGTGGCGCGTTGCTTAGAAGTATGGGCACCCAATCATAAAAGTCCGGGTTCCAATCCGCACGGATAACATGACGATATATTATATACTAATGATTTTTTCTAACTTATGTATACCGACTGGTCTACGCTGAATAAGAAATTCTGATGCGTATGTAAAGTCGACCAATCCAAATTCAGAACGCGTGAATCGCGTGATGGACTACGCCTAAACTCCTCCTCCATGAAAGTACGCCTGTGCTCTCCAATAAAACTTATATAGGCTGATGATGATTCTAAAAATGTAAATAATTTTACGCTTGCAACGCTGAAACTTAAAATCATGGTTAATAAATGTAATCTACTCCGTCCAATGACCGCTTTCACGGACCACTTCCTTCAAATATTATGCTGTTTATTTGAGTTGATGTCAATAAAGATTTGAGATTGGTACCACACGAACCATCTTTCTATTTTGTGGCAAAACGAGCAGCGTCTTTACAGCGCAATAAAAATTACACTGCTGAATCGTCCTCGATTTGATTCCCCCGGGAAGAATTTACTGCCTATTTTAGGCGATTACTTCGCTTAACGCCGAAAAAGTAGCCGTTTCAAGGGAAAATACTTTTTCTTTAATATATTTTCCATCACAAGTTCAGATTTTTTTTTAAATACACTCTGTGTAAGTAGTATGTACTTAAAACAGTGAGATGACCAAGAAAAAACTCTACAGGGTGTAAGGAAAAGTAAAATTAAACTTTAAACCACATATTCTATTCATCAAACTGAACAACTTATACTATGGGAGCAAAACTGTCAACGCAAAAAAAAAATCTGCTGATGCTGCGAGTATGTATTGATTGCAGTTTAGTATGGAAAACGCAGATTTTTTTTTTGCGCGGACTTTTTTGCTCCCATAGTAAAAGTTATTCAGTTTGATGGGTAGAGTAAGTTGATAATTTTCCTTACTGTAAACTTGTTACGTAAAATGAATGTACAGTTTTAGAAATATTTACTTTGACCATGTTTTAAGATTTCAGGATGTAAGTAATTAGGTGTCAAATAATGATTAATAACTGCTGTTTCGCCTTCAAAAACAGAGAGAACAATATTTTCCTCTCACCATAGATTTAATAAAATGTATAGGTACTCGTACATAGTTATTAAAGAAACAAGTAATGACTATGTTTTTTATTTTCTACAGGTAAGTGCCGTCAGACCGAGAGCATTTGAAGCGAACAAATCAATATCCTAGAAGTGATTCGAGCTTTACAAAGCTCGCTTCCATTCAATAGTGAGTACTTAGTTTGTAATTAACTATTGCTACTAATTTAGTTATAATTTCTCAAACTACATGCAAATTTAATAATAGTAAATACAGGTACAGATCCAGCGCTTCACAAAGGTTGTGGTGTTGGCAACCCGAAAATCTGCCAAGTGCGAGTCGGACTACGGACTACGGAGTCGCTAGAGATCTATACATTGCATTACTACAAAGGAGATGTGTAGGTAGGTAGGTAAGGTTACGTAGGTTTAGGTTCACGCGGACAAGGCTGCGGGCGAAAAATAGTAAATTAATAAACGTTAATAAACCTAACAATAGAAAATTACAAAAGTACCTAAATATTTATGTGTTGGTTTGCACATCACAATTTTTCATAAAGCTTCTTTTTTTTTTAATTTTCATACGGTATTGGATATAACATCAGCCTATTGACCTCAAGTAGGGTTGCGGACATGCCCACCGACAATGGTAGATCTGCACTTGAGAACATACGATCATTTTTTGGGAACGTAGCCCAGTCAATTTACATGATTTTGTTGGATTTTGTTGGAGGGATGGGAAGTAATTATGTATGGGAATTTTTAAATGTTATCTTCACAATTTACTGACAAGAAGTCTATCTGAAAATAAATTAATATAAATTTCGCTACACAACATAGAAATATAAATGTTCTTCCGTAAGGCTTGTAACTTTAAGAATAATAATACCAATGCACTCATTTTTTATTATATTAAATAATATAAATGAGTTTTGAGTAATAAAACGCTGGGTGAATACAATAACCACAGACTTAAATAACAGACTTAGCATTTGATCAACAACTGCGTGGCAAGTTTGCACACATTCATATTTCATGCACACATTAAAAAATACAGGGTTGTATCAAGTCAAAGCATTCGAAATTTTCCAACTTTAGGTAGGTAGGTACCTACATATTGAAATAGTGACAAAATTTATGTAATGCAGTTTTAAAAACACTCAGCTCGAGGGAAACATTTTATATACTATTCCAGAACATTGTTATAGTTTTGGAAATGATAGATTTGCATTGCACCGACACGACTCCCTCAAATTAAGAATAATAAATCGCTGCCAACATACTCGTCTATAGGCCTCCGCTCATTGCAGCGATATTATCGAGCGATATTATCGCTGCGATTTTGCGATAATTGTTCTCAGTACATTTTGTATGGGGACGCGCGCGATCCTACACACTGCCGCGATATTATCGAGCGATAATATCGCTGCGATTTTGCGATAATTGTTCTCAGTACATTTTGTATGGGGACGCGCTAGATCCCACACACTGCCGCGATATTATCGCAACCTGACGCAATCTCTTTAGAATGCGCTTTTCTCTGAGTGTAGTACATTCAGTGAAAGGCGCATGCGTGACGCGAATCGCGGAATCGCTGCAGTGTGTAAGGTGTCGCGATATCGCTGTCGATAATATCGCTCGATAAAATCGCTCGATAATATCTCTGCAAGGTGCGGAAGCCTTATACATTCTTATTTACTGCCCAAGGTGTGTCTACTATTTTTCCCCTCAACAGAGGCGGAAAGCAGCAACTTCGTTTAGCACAGCGGGACGAAAGTTGACGCTTTCCACCCGGAGGGAGCTAAATTATTTGTTTTTGCAAATATCTAAGAGTTCACTATTTCCTATATGATTTATCCTGAACCGATGCTATGTGTTTAAGTATACCACACCTAATGAAAGGTTCTTCAATAATATACACTCAGTTTCAGAAACGCTCATGAAAGTTAATCCTTCATTTAATCTCTGCTGACACTTTTTGTCTTGTTGATGTAGAAAAGCTAGCAAGAGATTTATTGGAGAAATTAACATAAATGAACGTTTCTGCAAATTAGTGATAATCAAATTAACTGGTGCATAATATAAATACTTACTAAGCAGAGGGTCAAAAGAAAATAGATAACAAAGTTAATACTGAAACTATTTATTTTCAAACAAGACTATTTTGTTATTATAGGTAATATGATTTCTTGACAAATTGCCATCAATGTTTCAATGTCTCCGTCGATAATTTCTTCATTCTCATTGATATGATAATTATATCATAGTTATCTATACAACTTAGTTTTTTAGTTTTGGCTGGTAAGTATGTTGGTTTCTTGAATCTGAAACGATTGAAATACTTAATATTAATCTTCATAAAATTTAAACTCCTTTTACCTACAATAATTCATACCTACCTACCATTCTTGGAGATGTCTAGCAGATGTGTCTAGAAGACATTTAGTAGGCGGACATAGATGCATCTTCTAGATATCTTTTGTACTACTTATAATAAGACATACTAGATATTTGAGCAAATATTTACAAGATATTTATTAGATATTCTGTAGACATTTTGTGCTGTGTGGGATATATTCTTCAATATTTCTTAGCCATAAACCGCATGCATATATCGTAATTAATGTTGTTTCATATAATGTTGGTGAGTATGTATTTAAATTAATTCATTCTTCATTGCTTAATAAAATACAAGGCAATAATGCAATCGTGCAAACAAGCATGCATACAAGCTAACATGCAAGAAGGCAAGCATGCAATCAAGTATGCAATCTAGCATGCAAACAAGCAAGCAAATCCGCAAAAAAGCATGCTTGCAAGCGATAAGTAAACCGTACAGTACATACTCTAGAATTCATTGTATGCTATTTTATGAGATACTTACTAACGTTTTAAGGAGCATTCGAGGTACTGGGCTGAGGAATATCAGCCTCCGATGATGGTTTAGATTTTTCTCTATCTTCACATCTATTTCTAGCAACACATGATCTCCACTCCACTTCTTTTTATTCAAGGAACAATCCTAAATTTTATTGATAGACGCATCTTCTTTATTCTGTAAATAACAATGAACACAATATTTATTAACTTACACTCAAATTAATTTGCCGTGAAAAGCCGTGGTGGTCCAGTGGCGAGTAACCTTGCCTGCCGTGCAGGAGGCGATGGTTCGATCCCCGTCCAGGCCGACTCCTACCAATGAGTTTTTCGGAATTTATGTACGATTTGTAACACCACTGGCTTTTCGGTTAAGGAAAACATCGTGAGGAAACCTGCATGCTTTAATTTCGAGGCATGTATTGTACCCACTGTCCATTTTATAAGTGGCGACGGGCTCACCCCCCGTCACACTGGACAGAGTTCCGGTACAACTGGTGAAACGTGGATGTTCTGAGGTTTCAGAATATCTCTGACTACCCCATCGGGGAATATAGTCGTGATCTTATGCTTATGCTATGCAAATTAATTTAAGGCTAAAAAATGAGTCACATTTTTAGTAAAAAAATCTTTGCTAACGTGAATACATCTCTGGAATTTTGCACTAGTACATGAAATGTCAAACAAGGATTCTAACAATAGATATTTAACGAATTAACAAAATAATGACTTTACTTATTGGTTTTATGCCATTAAAACAATGCAAACATAGATTTTCTCCTAAAATATAGTGAATATGTGCTTCCGTAGCACATAATATGTAATGAAAAACAGATTAAACAATTTGTTTCCCAACACGAGATTTACTTACCTATGAAACGATAATCCGGGTGTCTTCCGATCGGATGCACTGTCACACTTATGCGCACTGCATTTCACCATAATTTAACAAAAACTTCCGCTCCTTTGGTGATACTTTCAACAATATTTTTTTCAAAACTCAACACGGCGTTTTGACAATGTTTCACTGAAGGGCACTGAAGCCATATCGTTAGCTATCAAGATGGCAACCTGGCACGATGGTTGCATTGTTTATGGGTGCGTGTGGTGTAGCAACAATTGATAAACAGGGATAGTGCTATATGAGTACTCTCAGACCTATTAGAGATAGAAATAATAAACTAGTGTGTGTAAAAAGTGCTAAGTCTGCTACTGTAATACCTAAGTCTGTGACAATAACGGCACAATTAAAAAAAAGTGATTTCGAGAAAATTGCGTTTAAAGTTTTCTGAATGGACTACGCGCGAACGGATTTAAGTGACACTAGTGCCACCTATCGAGAAACCCTGTGAAGTAGCAAGTTAAGTCATTATTGCATAAATAGAACAGTTGGTGCAGAGCATGAATCCGCATCTAACTCGAATTTGACAAATTTTGACTTGTGCCGTTATTGTATTCACCCAGCGAAATAGCCATTGAAATTTAAAAATTGAGTTATTAATTAGAAAATACTAGTCTATTTTTCAAAGATTTCTAAGTAAATGGTAAAAAATAATTGTTACCATCAGTTTTTATAATCATATTTTTAGAACTTTAAACATTCTGTCGTTGTGGTGTTTTTTTTAATTTGTGTGTATTTCTGGGATTGTCGATTAGGCTTTTAAATTATATACAAAAAAAAAAATATATTTGTTCCTTGTCAAACCGTATAAAATGACTGGACTAACGTTATATATTATTACCTATTCTGTGCTAACGTATCTACAATGTCGATTCGTTGTAGGTTTACCTTCTCTTTCAAATGCAAATAATGCGTTACCACTTTTATAATTTGTGAGAAAACCCTTACAGTGCGGCCCTACATGGTCTAAGTTACAAACTCTCTTTCAAGTATTCGCTATTCGATGCTCAATCCAGACTGCTCACAAACAAAATGCTTCCAGCATTAATACGCCAGGAACGTGACGCAGTGACTTTAATGAGAACAAGCGCCTGGCCTCTATCTAAGAATGTTCGCGACCTAAAAACTCTTTCAGCAACGTTCAAGTATCGACAGCACTCGAACTTATCTTCATTAATCAAACAACTTCGCCTGAGGCCCTCTGCCTCGCCCACAGAAACTCAGCGTTACATTGCTGATTTAAATAATAACTATAGATCACTTTAAGATGTTACTTAACGTTTAATTTAAAGTTTGGTCGGTTAATATCGGCTATGACGAAAAGTCTTGGCTATTAATGTAGATGATTGTACATAAGAGGAGAAAATTACCAATGAAAGAACATACAAGGTGTTACCCTTAATGCGTTACATTCTTAACCAGACCATCTAACTGAACAACTTTCACTATGGGACTAACATTTCTGGCCGCATCTTCTTTACAACGCGACGGAACACCTTCCGACGCGGTGGTAGAGTCAAAAAAGGTACCTATCTATGTGACATTAGTTTGATTGAAATCGCCTAAACAAAAAAAACTGATTTTTTAGTAACCATTCATTTTAGTAGAGTAGCCATTTAATATTTTATGGACACTAAATTTTTTGTTCCCAATTTTGAGTACGTCCCGTGGTGAAAGTTGTTCAGTTTGATGGTCTAAAGTATGTAATGCATTTAAGTTTACACCCTGTATGGTGTGAAAAATATGAATCAATACTGAAAAGATATAAATAAGATGACTTAGTACGCGTTTCCATTTCGTACAAGCAGCTAATCATATAAACATATTTTTTATTTGAATAACAAAAAATCATTATTAATTTATTGGTCAAAATCAAAGAAGCTTAAATCCAAAATCAACATTGTGCTATGAATAATAAAGTGAAGACCAAAAGCAACTTTTGTTGTCCTGTTATTTGCTGTATTTACGATTTGACTTTACGATTTGTGCTTTAGGGTGACCACAGTCAAATCCAATGGAAATGGAGTCCAATGGAGTCCAATGGAACGACGTATCGAGTTTTTATTCTGTTTCACTATTATTTAGTTTAGCTTCTGTATTGGAAACGATCACCGAAGTTAAGCAACGTCAGGTACGGTCAGTCTTTGGATGGGTGACCGTTTAGCGGTATTTCGTCTCGAGCGTTTCCGTGCTTCGGAAGGCACGTTAAGCAGTTGGGGCAGATGACGTTGTAACTATTCGTTAAGCCAGGTCAGAGGCCCAGTGGCGGCTTGAAAATTCTCTGACAGCAAGGTGACCACTAACTTGCCTCCACCAACACACCCTGGGCCCGCGTGGTGAAGTATGGCCCACTCCCTCTCACCCTTATTCGTGAGAGGAGGCCTTTGCCCTGCAGTGGGATTCTACAGGCTATATCTAAACTATTTTCACTATTATTACTTACTAGCTGTTGCCCGCGACTCCGACTGCGTGGACCTTGAAAAAGTTACCTATGTGTTAATCCAGAACATCTTCTATCTGTGTGCTAAATTTCCTCCAAATCCTTTCAGCCGTTTATGCGTGATTGAGTCTTGATTGAGTCACAAACATATATTACCATCGTCACAAACTTTCTCATTTATAATAATAGTCAATGTGTTTCTAGTGCTTTTCAGTGTTTTCGATTTATTTTTATAATGTCAACGTCGTAACGGAAAATTTTAATTCAGATTATCTACTTATCAAAGTCATGTATAAAGCTGTGAATAACGTACAACAAAAGGCCCAGATAAGCGGTTCGTCCCTAATCCGGCAGATATCCAACCCTACGTTTATCTGCCAGAATAACAGAGGCCGACAAAAAGTCATTAACAGAATCTGTCTTAACAAGTTACAGATAACGCAGAGCTATATTAAGGCCTTGCTGTTTTTGCTTGATAATCAGTTTTTGTCTCAATCGGAGCCGGGTTCACTTTTCTATTGATTTTATCCCCAACTCCTTCCTGATTTATGGCGACCTTCGCTTTTATTCTTTTATCAAGTTGGAGTCATGATAATGGTGAAAATAGAAGTTTATTTGAAACGAAATGTAAGATTGGTAAAGCGTATGCCCAGCTTATAATACGAGTAGACCAACCTTTTTCTTTCCGTTGGTATCGTACAACAAGACTAATAAGGGAAAAGGTTTATTTTTATAGTGTTGTTGATGAAATGATAAACTTAAGAGGAAACACCCGCTAGAGAGCTCGATACAAACGAAGTTTAATTCTTTTTTGAATAGTTAGCAATTTCATTCAATGATATTTTTTAAACACGGTCTTCAAACTAATATCTGTGTCAGTGGTTATTGTCAGGTTTTCTTTAAAATGTATAGTTTCAAAGTTACAGTTTCTCAATGATTTCCATACAAATCTTATATTATAATTCTGGCACTAAAAATATAACGAAAAGCTGAATAGCACGTGTGTGAATAGCAAAATTTATGTCATTGGCTTTAATTGGTCAGTATTGAAAGTAGGATAAAAATTAGAAAACTAGAAAAAAATTTTATGCAGCACGCTTAGGAGTGCGATTTGCGATTTTGCGAGTGAAGTTACACATTAAAATCAGCTGTCCAAAATGTCAGAATTACTATGGAGAATGTGTCATTCTATCATGATTTTGAGCGTGAGACTTTCAAAAATCGTCCTCCAGGTGCCTTGACGTGCTTTAACGTAATTTCATCCCATAATACTAAATATGCAACAAAATAACATGACTATAAGCACACGATTAAGACTTAAGAATATCTTTGGTAGGTTTAGTATAGGCTGTGACCACCCCGAAAATTATTACGACGCGACAGTGAGTTTATGTATGGTCGTAGGTGCAAACTTTATAATGTAGTAGCTATGCAACAGAGGAACACATGCCGTAGAGACTTGAATCTACGGTGCAGGTTAATTTAGTTTATCTTGCACTAGCGATATTGAAGCTATCAGTTCGACATGTTATGAGAGTAAAACCACACTTACATAAAACGTTTTAGTAAGAGCGTTCGATCCTCAACCACTATTGGTAGTACCAGCATACAGTTCGTAGCCTATCATCATTGGAGACATTTCGAATCAGAGCACATCCGTTTTCATCTGTCAATTGAATTCAAAATATCACTTTTGGTAAACCGTATTTTCTTTTGGACGAAGTACTTAGGTATGTGGTTTAAAGATTAGCGAAGCGTGTGGCTGACTACTGATTGTACTTATATAATAAATATATTTCTTTATATAATTGTTTATATACCTATTTGACGAAGGAAGTGCAGTCTTGATTTGTAAACTAGGGAATTTTAATATTCCCAATATAAATTATTTCTTGAGTCCATCAAGTAGATATGACTGATTGCTTCAGTAGTTTCTCATATATATTTTATTTGATGTGGAATAAAAACACAAATACATAAACAAATAGTTTCATAGTTATTTATGTATGTGTAAATACATTCAAGACAGAACACAGCCAAAGTTATTCGGCTGGACTTTTCTTATGCCAGTATTTATCGAGGGAAAAGAAAAAGAAACTTGGCGATCTATCGAATACAAAAAACTAGGCTGAAGAAGTTAGATAGATTATTGTACACCAAATGCCGCAAACACCCCAACAAGGCCAAACTGTTTTATTACCCGTGAAGTCCTTCGGGCTAGCCCGATTATTATTTATATGCTTATAAAAAGTTTGAGATCAGAAAAGTACTGCTCATTTTTAAATCAAGACTTCTAAAAGCATTATAACTAGTGTCATACATAACAAATTTTACATTAGTTTTTTTATTTTATTATAACAAACAGTTACAATTGTACACGATAAGTAACTCTAAGCCCCACTTGCGCCAACCTGGGTTAGCAATAAACTCTAGGTTAAGTTGGTAACCCATGATTTTTTGGTATAGATAAACAACTGAAAGAGCTATTTTATCCGGAGTTAATTGCTAACCCGTGGTTGGCGCAAGTGGGGCTTAATCGATTAATAACATGGACCAAGGTACATCAGGGAACTAAAGTTGTTGATATATCTAACTCTGAAAATTTGCAAGTTGAAGTAGCAATTGGCTGGTCATATCCGCCGAAGAACTAAAATAAAGAAAGTTCAAGTACCTATGAGGGAAGGAACCTGAGGTCTGAATTACAGGTGCCTTTGAATAAAGTTACTTTGTTTAGGCCCAAGGGCTCAAAATGTTATAAGTTAAACCTTAAAACCCGTTGTTCAACTGTTTGTTACTGTTCTAATGAGGAAAGGAAAAAAAACGCATACATTCGTTTTCGGATTTAAACTAGACAAACCCTGTACATCTTTCAGTATAACAAAAATCTACTTTAACTTTAAACCATAAGTATGTATTTTCAACACGTTTATAAACGCTCTATTTTGTGGAAGAAGAATACATTTTCTGCCAATTAGTTTCCCTTTTGTTTTTGCAGCTAACCTGTTTCTAAACGCTGGAGGTGCTTGGGGTAAGCAAGCTTCGGGCGAGGATTGTGACGGTTTAATCTTGTTTAATTTATGTGAGAACCCTCAACTGAAAATATCAAACTTATGCGGTCAGCGGTCGTGAGGTGCGATCGTATTTTCTTTCTAGGTATTTAGAAAACTAAGTAAATCAACAGAAGAGATGTGCATGTCGTGTATCATGTTGCATAGTGCCTAACCCCGTGGGATAATGGACAAAAAAATATCGAGGATATACAGGGTCCAACTTAATATGCTGACAGTTTTTTAAGAGGATGATCAGACCATCAAACTGAACAACTTTCTCTATGGGATCAACACCGAAATCGCGAAAAAAATACCATTTGAAACCGATTTTTTTTCATGTTATTTAGGTTGAGGTTTTTGGCAAACATAGTGGAGTATAGCCTACTCCTTTTCACTATCGTTAAGTTGAATCAGGATTCTACGGGACACCTTGTTTACCTACTTACATAAAATTGTGTTCGCACACTAATCTAAAACATCCTAAATCTGGACTAGATCTGAGATATAATAAATATTTATCTACTAACGTAAAATGAAGCGTAATATAAAAAATAACATAATACGTGATCGTAAAAGAGCTTGCGGCTATGTACATAATAAACATAGAAGGACAACTGTGGGTGTCGCGTAGGAGTCGGGAGGCTCGGAACAAGCTTCGGTCAATTTTATTTCTTGGGTTAATTTTCTTCTGTCATTCCGTTTTGTCTTTATAATATTTATCCTTCAAGTTTATCCTACTCATATTCGGATAATAATATCATCGGTTTGCGATCTTACGTTATGGTTAAGTCAGTTTTTTTAAAATAATACTCACCTTTCCTAAAATGTCGCATCATGAAACTTTTGATACCTGCTAATGCCAACAGATGCTTTCGTGGTATGTCAAAAATAAAAAACCCCATGAACTTAAAAAAATTAAATCAAAAACTAAACTGCAACGTATAGAAACAATACTTAGACAATATCCAAAACAAAAATTCATGAAAACATTCGCAAGATTTAAAAAATAAAATTTCAAATTCCGATAGAGTATGAAATGAACCATGCTTAAGTTAGCTGAAAATCATAGAGTTGTAGAAAAGGCGACCGCAAACCGCGTTCGTTTGATCGCTCCTATACATATTTCGGTAAAACAGATCCCTTTGTGTAATAGCTCGGAGCTAATTAGTAGATACCAAAGCCCTTTACACTGATTTACCAGTAGCGATCTTACATTAGAATCGCACATATAAAAGTACGCACGCGCGCACACGCAATCACTCACATCACACACATACCCACGTACGCAAGACACACATAAGCACAAGCTAGTCAGCGCAATGACTTATAATCAGTACCAAAAGTACAGGTTCTGTACCGGTACTCAGCGGATTTGCCATATCGGTACCTGGGTACCGGTTTCAGATGGGTACCTACTCCGCCTAACAAGTAGTAAGTAGTTAGTAACCGGTACTCAATTCGGTTACTAAAACTGTGTTCTCACTCTAACTAAGGTCAATATTGCAATCAATCTATTAAACTTTATTATACACCAAAAAACAAACCCTATATTAAACCTTTTTATATTTGTTTGGTACCGGTATAATACCGACACTGATGAGATATTTAAAATACCGTTCGTACCTACGTGTAGTACGACATCTGTTACCGGTACCGAACCGACAGGTAGGTATCATACCGAGGCCAATATTACTGTACCGAAAATACCGGTATTTCAAGCCCCACTTGTAATCGTAATATAACCTCGATCAAGTGGGCTTAGTTACGGTGGCGCTTCATTAGTCTATCGGGAGTTGGGACTAAAGCCTATGGACCTACGAGCACAATGCAGTGAATACCTAACAGGCGATCAATGAAACACTTCACTGGCTTTGAATTGGAATATAATGCCGCCAGATTTAAATTAACTGTTCGATTCTGTTTTTTATTCGTTTGAGAGAGGATTTTACGGTTGTGCATAATTGGACTTTCAGTTTGTGAATTAACTTTTGCCTGTGACTTTTTCTGAGTAGACGTCTCATTCATCAAATTATTATCTTGCTGCCTTTATCTATTGTTTAGTTATATTTGTTATAATTAAGTGTCAGTTAAGTTTGTATAATTATTACAATTGACTCCTCGGATTATTTATTAAGTATTTAGATACCAATAATACGAATCAATAACATAATTTCCATACATTCAAAAAAATTCAACTCACGATCTTGTGAATTATGTTGCAAAAATTATGTTTGCATGTCAAAAAGAACATAAATAACAAAAACTCGAAGATTCTGTTTATTAAGTTAAATTAAGTGGGATAGGTACATCATATTTTTGTCAGTGCCAATCAATCCAAAAAACGATCAAATCAGTGGGATAGGTACATAATATTTTTGTCAGTGCCAATCAATCCTAAATACGATCAAATCAGTATTTTAGACGTGATCAAAGTAATTACTTAACATCCAAGCGTTAAGTATCTATAAAATAACAGTAAATCAAATGAACTTGATGTTAAATTGTAAAAGACATCAGAGTAAGTAGTTTCAGGATACATTTAGTTATAAGGTTATTTATGCATAGCTACTCCACTTTCAATTTTTGGCACGGAATGGCACTTACCTGTGAATGTACGTAACTTGCTGAAAGTATAGTGGGCAAACTGCCGAGAACAAACAGGCTTTCAAATTATATGGGTAAGTATGTATTTAGTTGATGTCTACGTTCCCTTGGTCTAGTAGGTATATTTGTTACCATCTTTTAGTTTGGGGACTTATTACGTATCTACCCGATTCAATCATCAGTATCAGAGTAACATGGTGTTTTGGAATTTCTTAGCTCTGCTTCTTTCATACAAACAAGAAAACTGACGCGGCCAATTTTTACGAAAGGACAATTTTGTTTTGAGAATTGTGTATGCACATAATTTCTTTTTCTGGGTGGTCACAATCTTTGCTACGTTTTCAAAGTTTTCAAGAGTTCATCTGGTTTGTTAATTTGATTTTGGCTGACTACGATAACGATCATCATCATCACCCAAGTTTAGTGGGGTTCACTGCTGCAGGCTTCTTCATTTTTACGCCCCGGTACCACAATAGTTTTATCCACATAAAAGAGTAGAAAACAGTGACAGCAGGAACTAAATATTTTAGTACAAATTGTAGGTCGTTCTTGCCAGCTTATGCGTGATTTTGACGTTTTTGCGTGGAGGCAGCGCCCTCATTTATTTTCTACTCTTTTATGTCGCACTGTATGTTGTTCGACCATCTGGTTGTTTGTTTTCCTGCTGACTTTCTCTTCTACCACGACGACGATAATAATAATGAGGATATAATTCTTACATAAAACGTGGTCACCATCCAACATTGTCTCAGAGGGACTGTTAATGGAACATTAAGATAAGAAATTTATGTATTTAATTAAGTTCAAATGAAATTTTCCGCAATTTACGTAACATTATCAATTTTGCCTCATGTTCGGGTGGTTTAATTACGTTGGGTTGTACTTCTGGAATTATTAATATTGTAAGGTAGACTATAATGGTTTACATGTTTTAGTTAACACTTTGAATTTTGGAAAGTAGTCTTAGAATGCGACAATATTATATTTTTTAAATACATTGTCGACAACAATGAAGGCAACATGTTTTTGTACAACATTTATAATATTTAACAAAATACCACAAACACTCAACAACAACTCTACATTGGTGAACACTTTCTCAACAGAGAAAATACTGAAAAAAAAAAAAAAAAATTTGATGTCCCATACATATACTGTTGTAGTATAAAACAGCAGATGTTTTGATTTTTTTCTCAATCTTTTGCCTCCATAGTAAAAGTTGTTCAGTTTGGTGGTCTAAACCTCCCCTTTAAATATCACTAGGGTATTTTCACGCCAGTTGTTCTATTAGTTGTAGGCAACCATGCGATGCGAAGAGCTCGGTGGCGCTTTGCGGTAAGGTATGGACTCTCAATCATGAGGTCCGGGTTCGAATCCGCACAGACAACATGCCACGTACCAATGAGTTTTTCTAACTTATGTACGTATTACCGACTGCTCTTAAACGGTGAAGGAAAACATCGTGAGGAAACCTGCATTATGCAGAAGATGAAATTCAGATGCATATGTGAAGTCTACCAATCCGCATTGGGCACGCGTGGTAGACTAACGCCCATACACCCTCCTAGAGGGTAGGCCTGTGCCCTGCAGTGGGACGTATATAGGCTGATGATGAACCATGCGATTCCGACAAACTCATTTCGCCACATTCATACGGGTATCACACACCAGCTCGTCCTTTTTGGAGATAATTTATTTGATCATTATTATTATTTTAGGTATTATATTCTTCTCGAAAGTTGTTTGCCGATTGTTTTGTTGTTTCCCCTATATTAGGTTCGCCTATACAATTCTTTGTTAGTTTCCTTATTCCCGAAAAAAAGAGGTCAGTACGGATGGATATTGCACAATTTTTTCTTATTATCAATCAGTGTCCAACCAAACGATTACAGTAAACTGTACTTCCCATCAAATGTAAGAAGGGTCAATGGGCCTATCAAAGCGAAGCTTTCATTCCCAGACGTTTCCGTTTAAGAAATTACTCAGAAGGGATTACTTCCGAGCATTTACATGATTTTTTGTACGAATTCCCTTCCTTTTTATAGTAACCGATTCTTTTGTATTCCTTTTTACGAACGATAATTTGTTATCTGAACAGAATAACAAACAGTTACATTTTTAAACAGCAAAGTATTTACCTCAACGAGGCAATGGAGGAATTCCGAATATCTTTGAATGGCTATTTAATTGGAGCAGTTAAAAAAACTTATAATTCTCTGAAGATAGTCAGAGATATTGTGAATGAAGCATATTAAAAATATACACATTTCACTAGCAGTATCGAAATTCAGTCCCGTGTGACTGGTCCTCACACAAAACAATCATTATGCTCATAATCCTATACACTATACCTACACCCCACTGCAGGGCACACGCCTATTCATGGAGGGTGGATGGGCTAATAATCCACCACGCGTGCCCAACACGGATTGAATGGACACAACAATACATGCCCTTAAATTGAAGCACACATATTTCCTCACAATGTTTTCCTTCACTGAAAAGTGTGGTGACAAATCTATCTATCCATAATTTTATTATAAGAAAAAAAGTTTTATTTCATTGCTATCGGCCCACTCAATCTAAAGTTATGGGTATTCATTTAGAGAACATACTGAAATGCTTTACATTTTAGTGTTCAGCACGTAAGTCGCAGATGCCATTGATCGTATGTTATAAGAGATAAGTGTACTTTTTGCAACCATCAGCAGCAAGGCTGATTCAGTATTTATGGGATGTAGAGCATCTCTGTGATGGGGATGACCCAGGTCTGCTTGCATAACGTCAGTCGGTTTAGGAGTTACAGACGTTTTACAGACGTTTAAAGGTCAGTAAAAAATTAACTATCAGCTGCAAGGCTCATGCATCGTTTGATATTATTGTAGTATGCACTGTAGCTATGTGAACAGTAAAAATCGTGAAGTGAATTCATAACTTCTTAATCTTTATAAAGGACCAACCTAGAATTCTTACGTAGTTTAATCGGCTATTTAAGTAGATAAAGGTCTCAGCTAAGATCACGGGAATAGTTAACAACGTCGTCTAGAAGATTTATTTCTCTGAAGTTTACTTCGAGGAAAGTCGCAGTAAATATCTTGAGCCCTCGCGTTTTTAATGGCCTTAGATTATAATTTGCCGAGGAAATATTATTTTGTGTACTCAGATATATCTTAATTAACATTTTCATTAAAAATATTATATAAAATTTTACCTAGCCATAGGGTTTGTTTTATTTCATTTAAATTTCGAAAGTTTTTTTTTAAAAACATTGTGTGTTACGTTATCAGACCCTCAAAACATAACATAGATTGCCTCATTCAGAGCAATCGAAGCGAGTATTTTAAATATTTGAGCAGTAAACACTGTTGCTGTGAATCGAATTTTTGCTTATAGATTTGTCATAAAATGAAGCATATTGCATGCTTTATTTTTTAATTATTTTATAACATCTATATTATTCTTTGTTTGTACACTAAAAGGAAAAAAAACGAAACTCAATAATAATAGTTTAGAGTCCAGAATACAAAATAGTTGAACTTTATAATGCGTTTACCTTAAAGTGGACATAACAGACCAGTGTTCTTATAACTACAAATTAATCATAAACACCACTGGCTTTTCGGTGAAGGAAAACATCGTGAGGAAACCTGCATGCTTCAATTTCGAGGCATGTATTGTACCTACTGTCCATTACAAGTGGCGACGGGCTCACCCCCCGTCACACTGGACAGAGTTTCGGTACTACTGGTGAACCGTGGATGTTCTGAGGTTTCAGAATATCTCTGACTACCCCCTCGGGGAATATAGTCGTGAGCATATGCTAATCATATTGTTACATATACGAGTGTAAAGATTTTATTTGGCGAGCATTCGTCCAGTGATTACATATGGTACATTGTTAGGTACATGGTAAATTAATGATTTAACAATTATGTTAAAACATGTATGATTATTATTAAGCAAAGAAGAGTTTTTAATTCTTCAGTAACTTACAACTGTTTTATATGTTGATACCGTGATGGCACCGGTAATGGACAATGCACCAGGTGCTGGGTACTTTTACCTTTTTTCGCCACTTTGTTTAAGAATGACAAGGAGAAAAATCATGTATTTTTTATCGATTTCATTAGTACATACATACATACATAAGCTCACGCCATTGTCCCATGGGGGTAGGCAGAGACCACGGACCGCCACACGCTACGACTCTGACACACCTCTTTAGCCTCATTCACATTCATACATCTCTTCATGCACTTCCGTCGATTGAGGGTGCTACGCACTTGTCCTTTTCGGAAAAGATCATTGATTTGATCATGGTATGTTTTCCTCGGACGGCCTCTCCCAACACTTCCGCTCACCTTTGCTTGATAAATTTCATTCGTTAGTCTTCTTTCATTCATTCTCTCTACGTGACCAAACCATCTAAGCATACCCCTTTCAATCCTTGTTACTATATCATCCTTCAACTTACACCAATCCCTTATCACACAGTTCTTGATTCGATCAACCAAAGTAATACCACACATACTTCGTAAGGAGCGCATTTCAACTGCATTCACTCTACTTTCATTCCTTTTATTCCATACCCAACATTCACTCCCATACATCAGGGTAGGCACCAACACACCGTTGTGAATAGCCAGACGTGCCCTTTTTGATACAGCCTGGCTACTCACCACGGCGTGAAGGGCACCATTCACCTTATTTCCCGCAGTCACTCTTCGCTCTACATCCCCATCACACTTTCCATCTCTCGTAAACAAACTTCCCAAATATACAAATTCATTTACCTGTTCCACTCTGTCTCCTTCCATAACAATGTTACATTCTGTAACATCATCATTTTCACGTTCAAAAACCATTACCTTCGTCTTGCATACATTGACTTTCATTTCTTTCTTCTTCAACGACTCATTCATCACATTCAACATGTCTTGTAACTCCGTCACCGACGGCGCAAGTATGACTTGGTCGTCAGCGTACAAGAGGCACTTGACACTAAGCTCATTCATTCTCAGGCCGCAATCCATCTCTTTCAAATCAGTCAGACAACTGTCCATATAAAGATTGAAGAGCCATGGCGACGCAACACATCCCTGTCTAACACCTCTCGAGATGTTAAACCAGTCTGTGTACGCCCCATTACACTCTGATACAGGCTTTAGAGCCCTCATAGAGAGACTTCAAAGCCTGCACTAAGCGATCGTCAACCCCATATGCTGACAGTGTCGACCACATTTTACTCCTGTTTACTCGATCATATGCCTTTTCTAGATCTATAAAGGCGCAGAATACTTTTTGGTGTTTTTCTAAGTATTTCTCTGAGATGCACCTTAAAGAAAAGACTTGATCCGTGCAACCCATACCTCTTCTGAATCCCGCTTGTACGTCCCACATTTTTTCCTCAGTGACATTCATCACTCTCTCAATCAAAACTTTCGCATACAGTTTGCCAACTACACTAAGAAGGCTGATGCCGCGGTAGTTCTTGCATTCTTGCTGTGAACCTTTGCCTTTGTATAATGGGACGATGACGGCTTTGCACCAGTCATCTGGTACTCGACCGTCTCTCCAGCATATATTAAAAAGTTTCCACAGCAAGCTTGTCACTACACTTTTGCCACTTCTTAGCATTTCGACATTCACCCTGTCATAACCTGCATTAACTGATTTCATTAGTTTTCTTAACTAAATAGCTAAGAAAGTCATTGTATATTTTGATCGATGATTTCTTGGAGCGGCATTGCTCCTCAGACCATGGCCCATCTTGTTTCCTGTCCGGGCACTACTATTGCTGCGGTTACTATCCATGTGGCAATACTGGGCTGGAAAATTTTAGAATGACATGCCATCAACTCAATAGAAGAAGCAGAAATCTAGTCTAACCATTTGTTTTAAATCAATTTTTTTTATTTTTAGTTAACTAACTAAAAAAATTATGTGGTGCACAAAATTTAAAGTAAAACTCAAGATCAGAACGGACTGGTAACTGTTCACATTGTCATTCATTATGAAGCCTTACCAGGACATTCTCGTTTTATAACCTACTTCAACTTTTGTTCAACTAAAGTTTTCAAACTCAACTGTCACAAGAATGAGAATACAATTTTTGAAATTGTTAGACAGTTTCTCTTCTGACATGGAAGAATATGAATGAATGAAGAAGATACTCAAATATACTTTAATTATGTGCTTGCAATTATAATGGTTCACGCAGGACTAAGGAAGTATGTAGGCTGATGATTGGACTGGATATTTGACATTTTCAGATATATTTTGGTCATAATCATAGACTTAAACTCTAGCGATAGACTTGCCCTTGCATAGAAGCAACATGTTCCACTTGAATGAGGTGTACGCACCTGATTGATGTTCCCGAGTTCACTTCGTCACTATGGCAATGACAGACCGCAATGTGTCATTTTGTGTTGTTTTGTGTGACATGTTGTTTGTTTGAACGAGCTTGTCTATCGCTAGAGTAATATGTCTATGGTCATAATAGAAGTTTCAGAATTTAGTCTTAGCTTGTATTATATAACTAGATAAATAATATAAGCCATATAAAAGAAAAAGAAAAACATGAGTTTGGTTACCACACAAATATTTTAACTGCTGGATTCAAGTCTGCGATCCTCGTTTTCGCAGGCAGGTTTAACCAACTAGGGTATCGAGATTTGATATACTAACATTATCATCTTATTTAAGAGCTACGCTCTTGTCGGTGTAGTATTCGCCACTCTTGCTTGTTTTCCGCTAGTGTCTTGAGTTCTTGGTACGACACGACATCACCCTTTTCCTTCACTTGGGCTAGATGACTCTGTCTGGGTCTTCCTTTGCCTCTTTTCCCCTCTATCTTCCCTTCCAGTATGGTTTTAAAGAAATTGTCGTTTCGTATCAAGTTTCCGATCAATCTTCCTCTCCGGTCTTTAATTGTTTTTAAGATATTTCTCTTTTCTTATATTACTAACAACCTTACCTTTATCATTATATAAAATCCACTGCAAGTACGACATAGTACTCAAACGATGGTAAAATGCGGTGTTTATGATCCTATAATTATGGAAATCGTCTCTTTAGATAAGCAAGGCTTAAGGTTGATAAAGTCACAGTGGCACATTAGGAGTTTCATTTCCTGTAACTTCAGCAGGTTTAACTCATACCGTTTATTACATGGAATGTCACATTAAACATGGGAACGATAAAAACACCATAAGCTGGCGTAATGACAGGTTCTTTGAATATGAAATGTTTTTTCTCTTCGTAACGGGCGGCTCAAAAAACTGTTTTGTAAATATGTCTATGACTCGTCACCATAATTCTTTTCAGGGTAGTAAAAAGCTTTTCTACAACTAAAAACGATATTTTAAAGCTTACAAGGATATTATTAGAAAAACGATTTTGACTTTATTAGAGAAATATAATATTTCCATTCCATAAAATAATTGACCTCTTCTACCTTATTTCCCTCTGTTTTTCACAACTATAACATTTTTACTAAACTAAAAATCCTATTAAACCCAGATACCTTCAAGCCTTACCCGGTAAACATAAAAGTTGTGAAATAAATGGCGCTTTCATTTTATTTTGTTATATTATCTGAAAAGGTTTGGAGTGGAATGTTTTATAACAGCAAACAGTTTTGATTGATCGAATTTATTGCCTACTGTAAAGTATTAACATTAACCGTTGTAGGTACTTATTTATTTTTATGCTCTACCTATTGCATTCCATATTGCTATTGCAATGACATTTCAAGGCTATTTTGAATGTCAGAGGAAACAATTATTTCCACTTCTTATTAGAACAGCTTTTAAATAAAAAATAAAATAAAAATAAAAATAAAATAAAATAAAAAATAAAATAAAATCAATTTATTTCAGACAATGTCCATAGTGTTGTTAGTAGATACATTAATGACTTAAACACTATGTTAGTTAGTACACATCATTGAACAAAAAAAAAAAAAAAAATAGTGATACACAATTTTATTACATAATTTAAATCAATTTACTCCAACCAATCCAATTCAATTCAATTCATTTAAGATATGTCGGATAGTATATCTTTCTGATAAATAAATACGGATAGACATTATGTAAACATTTTGTTTAAAGACTTCCAGCTTTATACTTGGAAGAAATAATGTATTCGGAAATCGTCTATTTGGCCTTTGTACACAGTCATTATGTAATTTGAAGCATTCAGGATGCTGCTTTACGATCATACAAATTTGGAGTACCTATATACATACAAGGTAACAACACCCGTAGTTTCTTATAAATAAATTAATTATATTTGCTAATCAGACTTGGCCAGAAACACAGAATAGGTAGGTAATAGTATAACATACCAGAAAGCTAAATAGGAATCGGAACATATTTTCGTCCTTATATGGAATGAAGTATAGCTAATTACTTATCTGTGCAAGGTTAGTACTAATTAAAATATGAACTATATTCTACGAGAGTGGGTAGTCAGAGATATTCTAAATATGTCATATTCAGAATTCAGAAGTGTGCCTAAAAAAACAATAAAGAAATCCAAACAACGAATTCTGTGTAGAAAATGCAAACTGTCATTTTCGATTTAAAGCATCATCATCATCAACCCATCATCGTCCACTGCTGAACATAGGCCTCTCCCAAGGCGCGCCACAAAACTCTGTCCTCGGCCTTCCTCATCCAGTCATATCCGTAATGTCCAACGAAAATCCCGTAGGTAAAGATTTTACTAATAAAAGTACATTGCAAAAGAAAGGAACATTATCTTTTAGTTCATCATCATCATCAGCCTATATACGTCCCACTGCAGGGCACAGCCCTACTCTACGAGGGTGTTTGGGCGTTAGCCGACCACGCGAACCCAATGCAGATTGATAGATTTCACATACACATCAGAATTTCTTCTTTTACATATGCAGGTTTCCTCACGATGTTTTCCTTCACCGTTTGAGAGCAGTCGGTAATACGTACATAAGTTAGAAAAACTCTTTGGTACGTGGCATATTGTCCGTGCGGACGACGAACCCGGACCTAATGATTGAAGAGTCCATACCTCTCCGCAACGCGCCACCGAGCTCTTTTAGTTATTACTTCGTAATACAAGGTGTTACAAAAATACAAATAAACATTTAAGGGGGTGGTTTAGACCATCAAACTGAACAACTTTCACTACGGGACCAATATCGAAATCGCGAAAAAAATAAAATTTCTATAGGTACTCTACAAATCGACTTGAGCTAAAATATGTATGGGATATCAGATTGTTTTTGTCCCATAGAGAAAGTTGTTCAGTTTGACGGTCTTAACAACCCCCTTAAGAGTTTTATAAATTTCTTCTTACTTATGTAACACCCTGTATAAACATCTACTTACAACGAATTGTATAGTTTATACTGTACCAAGACTACACAGCAATGATGTAACTAGAACCAACTAATAAACAGCAAAAACAATCCCTTTCTAAAGTATCATGAGTTCAACTACTTACCAACACTGTATAGGAATTCGGATGGAGAGTTCAAAGTTCCAGCCGATATAGAGATGTGCCGAGTTGACTATTTTTGGGTACCTATTCGAGTATTTTAGTAGGTACTCATTAAAAATGGTTGAGTACTCGAGTTTAGAGCTCGATACTTATGAAAATAAGTGGACTTAAGTATTAATCACAAATTCAACTTGATTTTTGAATCTACTCAAAAATCATTTTTCATAAAATATTGACTCAGTTCAGTACTTTGGCATACTTTGTATCGAAAAATCCCAACCAATACTCTAAACAAACTACTAAAATAACGTACCTAACTTACTTTGGCAATCAATAATAACTTCACAAAGCTTTCATCCTCAAAACAAAACAACTAAACAAGACGAAACATGGATTAAGAAAGTCATGCATAATTAAGTTACATTGAATTGACGCGTGACTTGCATTGCAAAATAGGCTTTATTTGTAAGCACGCAAAGTCACGTCAATTTTCTTTCTGAAGAAAAAGAAGATTCAGTATTCGAGTATTGGCGTAGCGTACCTAAGTACTACTCGATACTTGTATTCGAGTCCTATGTATCACATTACATTGTGACCGTGAGTTTCTATTAGCATGTATCCAAACCCTCTACTCACCCCTAGATCGAAAATAATTATTCTGAAATGACGTTCATAGAAAAATACCTATTCGCCTAAATGCAAAATTGCTATAACAGAACTGACTGTACTAACACGTGACCTATACAGGGTCCTTCTTAATATGCTGACACTTTTTTAAGGGGATGCTCAGTCAGACCATCAAACTGAACAACTTTCTCTATGGGACCAACATCGAAATCGCGAAAAAATAATCAGCTGTCCCATACATTTGGCTCGAGTAGGTTTGCAGTTTTGTATGGAAGAGCTGATTTTTTTTTCGCCATTTCGATGTTGGTCCCATAGAGAAAGTTGTTCAGTTTGATGGTCTGATCATCCCCTTAAAAAAGTGTCAGCATATTAAGTTGGACCCTGTATAGGGTCATTTTTAATTAGTTGGTGAAACTTAACCAGGGCACTTGTTAATGATAACAGATTGCATTATCAATGTTTATAAGTGGTATTGATGATTAACAAAATTATTATTATCGTGCGTAAGGTAGGGCAAGGCATACAGTATGCGGACGCGGGCGGATATTGACCTCGGAATCAAATGATCGAGCGGGGGGTCATTACCACGCAATTGTACTCACAGTAACAGATACCAAATGCGTTTCTTAAGTTTCGCCAACTAATAAAATTTAACCTTATACAGGGTGTTTCATAAGTAACAATAAATTTTTAAAACTCATAAGGGTGTTGTTTAGACCGTCAAACTGAACAACTTTCTCTATGGGACCAACATCGAAATCGAGAAAAAAATAATTTTAAATCCCATACATATTTTAGCTCTAGTCGATTTGTAGAGTATAGAACATAATTTTTTTTTTTTCGCGATTTCGATATTGGTCCCATAGTGAAAGTTGTTCAGTTTGATGGTCTACACCACTCCCTTAAATGTTTATTTGTAGTTTTGTAACACCTTGTATAGCTAGAAAATGACCTACTCAGAAAATGTCTTGACAAGAAAATGACAATGATCTAAAATGACGTGCATAGAAAAAGACCTAGTTGGCCATAATGAGTCAAACCGGAACATCACTACCAATAAGTCAAGATTTAAGGGGTCCACTCCGGGAGCTTGCCAAGTTTCCATGTAAATAACACAATGTAACCGATAAACTAACCCTCGGTTCCGCCGAGTGGCCTACGTGACTCTAATTTGTGATTGTGAACAACAGACAATACTGAATTATCATTATTTACCACTCTAGCGTTATTTCTTCCTAATTGGGAAGGAAGGGCGAAGTTGCGAAATCTTGTGATACTTCTTCTGTGATGTTAAAATGTTTCGTGCTCGAGTGTTTAACTGTCGAAATAATATACCATACTATGGAAAATGTTTCGTTTTTGTATAATTATGTTTGCTTTTAACTTATTAATACTTATGTACCTCCTACCTGTTATCTTTATGTACTCATATGAAATGCAATGAATAAATGAATTAAACCTTTACACACTTTTCCAGAATCAATTAATAGTAGATTACACACCGTGGATAGGAAAGTACTAAAGGTCTCACTCAGATCTCATGTAATTGTTGACTGAGGCGAAGCCAAGGTCAACAAACATGTGATCTGAGGCTTTCTTATTTATACTGTCCGAGGTTAGTATAACTATTTTTCTCCTCGACGGAGGTGGACAGCGACAACTTCGTTTAGCGCAGCGGGACGACAATTGACGCTTTCCGTCCGGAGAGGAGCAAAAGTCTGTAATGGACCTGTTTTATCTTACTACATACATGCCTGGTTTACATGAGTTACAATATGGTGGGAATGCTTGGTGGGCCCAAATGCACGAAAAAAAAATGTATACATGCCTAAGGCTTCGTTTAAAAAATAACAGATTTAGGCTTAGTGCTGGCTGGTACCTATGATTAGTTAGTTAACAACTGAAAGCTAGAAATATCAAGCCAGTCTTCTTGCATACCTCCCAAAACACAGACGACCTACTCTTGATGAAAAATCACGAAAGCCAATGCAAAGACGCACTATGCACCATTTTCATATATTGTTAATGACGAGATAATACCAGAGAATTGAAAATCCAACAGAATAAAAACGAACAATTGTAATTGTCAGATTGATCAAAATAGGTAAGGTTGATCAAAATATAACTGTAACCAAGATAAACTAAGTTTTAAGTGTGCGCTGCACAATGTGCAATGTCATGTAGCGAGGTAAACTCTAGAGTATTATTAAATGTTACAGTAATTGCATCTGTAACAACTTAACTAGAGATAACTGTCACTTATTAGGTGAAATTGAACTATAAGTGACAGTTAAGATAACTGGTTTTTAGACGCTAAGTTGTGGGGCTTTATTCCTTACTTCACAGATATATTTCTGTACGGGTCAAATTTTCAAACAGTTATATATACGTTTATGTGTGTCATTGTTTAAAAATATCACTATGTAATTTAGATAAACAAAACAAACTTATATAAATTCCTCATACCAAAATTATTAAACTAATATTTGCACAATGAAGGACTATGAGCATTAAAAAAATTCACTTCGGTCAGAACAATCGTTTTTTGGTTGTTTTGCAAGGACCTAAAATTCATAATTATTTGCATATGGCATTTAGTTACTCCAATTATAAGAAACAAAACAAAGAATTTAAATCATGTATGAAAATATACTTTTGCTTCTCTAGGAGGAGGACTTTGCCCTGCAGTAGGACCCAACAGGCTATCACTTAGTTCCTATTAAAATTTAAACTCATGAGGTTTACTCAAGTGACGATCCATAGCTACGTATTATAAAACTGCAGGGACAAAGGATAACTAAACCGCTGAACTGCGCTTCTAGTGCCTAGGGGCAAAGCGTGCGAGAACGACGTTCCCATGATACCTACCTACGTCTACCTACGTAGGTACACGTAGCGTAGGCATCCTGGGAACGTCGGCGTCGTCCTTGTATTGTTAGCTCAATTTTATTTATGAAAGAAATATGAGGACACATTTAAAGTATTTTGGTTTATTTTTTATTTATAAATTAATGGCATTTCTGCCAGTGTCGAGTGAGTTTTGTGAGAATCGTAATCTCGAGGATTTCATTTGAGCTAATCTAAAATGGTGGAGCCTTTGCAGCGCAACTCGTATTATGTTTGTTGTACTCTTACTTAGCCCCACTTGCGCCAACCTGGGTTAGCAATAAACTCCGGGTTAATTTGGTAACCCATGATTTTTTGTATAGAAAAACAAATGAGAGAGCTATTTTATCCGGAGTTAATTGCTAACCCGTGGTTGGCGCAAGTGGGCCTTAGAGTAAGTATAATAATATAGTTATAGAGCGCGCGCATCTGTCACGGCACTTGGCGCCGAGCGTAAGCAAATGCTTTTATGATAAGCAATACTGTTTCAATAAACTAAGTCTAGAATTTTCTGTAAAATTTCCATGATAGACAGATGTATGGAAGGCTAAATATTGCTATTGATACTAGTTGTACTAGTTGAACGAGAAATTGACACGTTTTGTTGCTCACATATTCGTGTTTACGGTTCATACTCGGTTAGGCGCGCTCTATAGCTTGATTATACATAATCTAAAGTTGTACCTTTTTTTTATGCTTCTGTCAAACGTTATCGTTAAATAAATCTCCTAATTTTATCTCTAATAAAATATCAAGGACATCTAACATGATACTTACATGTTGGTATCTTAATTAGAAGTCTATCACAAGTATTGGGTTTATTGTACCGTACAGAAAAACATTGGTTGATATATAATTTATACCCTGAACCTAATTATCCTGATGATGCATGAATGTAGGTATTTCGTATTACAATGATAGAAGAAAAATGTAACGCATGTTGAATATCTTGAGCTCCGGGCTTGTAGGTATTATACAACATGTCGGTAACAGAATTAATCATAAAGCTGAAACTAACTACTTTGCTCCAGAATCAATAGTGGACAATATTTATTTGATTTTCTTCTAAATCTGCCTTGTGTTTTCAAGCTTGCACAAAAAATATCATACCTTTTATTAAACTAACTAAGTAGGAGATAATTTCGGCCTCTTACGCTTAAAATGGTAGTCCAGTCTGCGTCATTAACGTATTGAGCCATAATCGTTCTGTTATTAGGATCAGACCTTTCCAAACACTAATGTTTTCCCATCTGACGATTATTTACCCAAGCAGTATGTGTGCGGGGCACGTAAGGCAAAAATGCCTTTTATTGCTGTAAGCTATTGAATTATGGGTTCGAACCGAAGATATCACAGAGCAATGAATAACTATGCATGACTCTTTCATAGAGATTTATGCCAGATTATTAACTCCCAAAAGACGAGAAAATTTAACTAAAATAATTACATAAGCAAAGTCTAATTATGCAATACTCTATCTCTATCATTCATAAAAAATATTACTTACAATTTTAAATAATAGGTACCTACGATTGATTAAGTTATGACTACATAGGTGTCAATATTAGACATAAACTAAACTTTTTTCGTCACGCCGCCCCGTGGTTTAATTAGGAGTTAGTGTGTAGAATATGTTTGTAAAATAAATAAAATTAAACTCCACTTTATTATTTATACTGTCTTTGGGTATGGCAGAAGAAGCATGAATCTAGAATAAATGCTGTTGAAATGCGCTCCCTGCGTAGTATGTGTGGTGTGACTTTAAAGGACCGGTTACGGAATAGTGTGATTAGAGAAAGATGTGGTCTGAAAGAAGATGTAGGGACAAGGATTGAAAAAGGAATGTTGATGTGGTTTGGCCATGTGGAAAGAATGAGCCAAAGTAGGCTGACGTATGAAATCTACAAGGAAAGTGTGAATGGAATGGTTGAAAGAGGTCGCCCTAGGCGCACGTACGCTGACCAAATAGGATGCGTACTGAAGAAGGGCCAAATAAAATGTACCCGGAACCGACGAGCATGTATGAAGAGACTTATGAATGTTGAGGAGGCGAAAGATGTGTGTCAGAATCGTAGCATGTGGCGATCTATTGTCTCTGCCTACCCCAGTAGTGGGACATAGGCGTGAGCATATGTATGTATGTATGTATGTTCTCATTTAAGACAGATGTATTTTATAAAACTAATCAAAATTGTTTCAGAAGCAAACAAATCTCACTCGCTCTTTTAAAGAGTGAGCGTGATTTGTTTCCTGTGCTCTGTGGCGCGTACGTTGTTTTTGGATGTTTACTCGTAGCAAAGATACTGCCTACCTGGCATTTTTGTTTATGGTTTTGTGGCGTAGCGTAGGTACGTTACTTGGAGGCAATTTATTTTCATCTTCTGTAATATCGTCGACAAAATGAAACAATCACATTTTTAGAATAGGAGTGAGTATTTTGATGAATGTGTGAAATGTTTTATTATGAATGTCCCTAAATGTCATTTGTGTTTCTGTCGTAGTGTGGTTCTTGATTTAGATCAGACCACTGAATCAGTTTTTCTGGAAATTATAACTGTTTGCAAACTTATAAGATTCCTATGTAGTGTTTAATAATTTGAGGAACCTATTTTCATAATACACGTTTTTCCACCTTGAAAACGTTATTCCATTTATTCCATATTGCTAACATTTGAGATGCACGGCTTCATAAGTTATAGCAAAGTTTCTAAGCACATCGAGAAGAAATACAAACATGTGTTTGTTACAAAAATGCAAATAAACATTTAAGGGGGTGGTTTAGACCATCAAACTGAACAACGTTCACTATGGGACCAACATAGAAATCGCGAAAAAATAATCTGATATTCCATACAAAACTACAAATCTACTCGAGCTAAATGTTTTCGATGTTGGTCCCATAGTGAAAGTTGTTCAGTTTGATAGTCTAAATGACCCCCTTAAAAGTTTTAAATGTTTATTTTTACTTTTTTGTAACACCCAGTATAAATAATGTATCTTTGTATCCAAGTTAGAAACTCCAACCAAGGATTCCACTTAGAAAATCTTAAATAATTCAGTAGATTAACATTTAAACCATCAGAGATCTAACATGAAACTAGCATAATAGTGGAAGATTTAAGTCGACCCAAAATCCTTAATCCCCGGCCGTTAATAGCAGGTATTCGTATAAGAGAATGAAGCGGCGTTTAACTTTGCAAAGTAACATTGAGGCACTTGGCTCGAGCCGACTCTTGAATATGCATGGCGAGATTCCGGCCTGCGATCTACGAGCCGTATGGGGATGTAGAAGGGTGATATATTCGCCCTTATACAAATTGCTTTAGGACCTATAGTTTAGGTTATAAACTATTGACTAAATAGTTAAAACCTAAAACCTTCAATATGCTACGTGAGCCTTGTTACATGCACGCTTAAGGGGCCATAGGTCCAGACGAATATTTTCTATGAGAAACGCGCCTGCCCAGCCCTCAGAAAAGTGCGTGCGTGTGCCGTATTTTCGATTAAAAAGAATTAACAAAAGTACTTTTTATTGATTTTTTATGATTTCACTAGATAAACTATCTACGAATACTGAGGTTTCGGTAAATTGTATAAATCCTGTCGTAAAATGAAATATGAGTGGTTATGTACTTATTGCAATTGCACAAAAAAGGTGTTATTTACAAGTAACTGTACAGATTAGTAAAACACCAACATATTAATAACCGTGTTTGCAGTGTGTGTGTAATTGAATTGATACATAGATACTATTGTATAAGAGTAGTATGATCAAATTAAAGATTGAAAAATTTGTCTCGGGCGGGACTTGAACCCACGCTCTTCCAAACCGGGGAAAAGTAGTATGATTGTCTTTGTCAAGGATGAGTCCCTACCGGCGGCGTACGAACAAACCAGTTATGGTTTATAGTGCGTCGATTATTTGTTAATTTACAACATTGTATTGCCATATCATCATCATCATCATATCAGCCGGTAAACGTCCACTGCTGGACATAGGCCTCCCCAAAAATGTGGGATTTGCCATAATCGCCACGCTTGGCAGGCGGGTTGGCGATCGCAGTTGGATTGAATGTGTGTACTCAGAGGATGCTGCTGCCCATCCTCCGGTAGATCCCTTAGTCGCCTTTTACGACACCCACGGGAGGAAATGGGATGGTGCTACTCTTAGCCGACACCACACGAACTACTGCCATAATATGGCATTGATATATTATATCAATGAAAAAATAAAAAAAAATACATTGTGGTGCCTTTGACATAATTTTATTATAATCTCTTGAGTTTACAATAAATCGAAGTGATACGAACCTTACTGAATTGCCATACAATTAGAAAATAATTATTTTGACGATTTTTTTACGCTGACAATACGTTTCAAACAGTTATCGTCAAAATAAAATTAGTATTCAAAAAAAATGTTTTGTCTGTCTACCCATCAAACTGAACAACTTTTACTATGGGAGCAAACCAATCGGAACAAAAAAAAAATCTGCTGTCCCATACATTTGAGTCGTTTACTCAGGGCGGCGGGTGCAGTTTAGTATGGAACAGCAGATTTTTTTTTGCTCCGATTGTTTTGCTCCCATAGTAAAAATTGTTCAGTTTGATGGGTAGACTCTTAGTTTAAAAGGATGCTAAAGATATCAATTTCAACCTGCATACAGGGCACAAATTAATTTGCGGAATCTTTTTAAGGGGATGATCAGACCATCAAACTGACAAACTTTCTCTATGGGACCAACATCGAAATCGCAAAAAAAAAAGCTGTCTCATACATTTTCCTCGAGTAGGTTTGCAGTTTTGTATGGAGCAGCAGATTTTTATTTCGCGATTTCGATGTTGTTCCCATAGAGAAAGTTGTTTAGTTTGACGGTCTGATCATCCCCTTAAAAATGACAGCATATTAAGAAGGACCCTATAGATGTATTATGAGTATGAGAAGCCTCCAAAAAATAAACTACGTCGTTACCTAAAAGTTAAGAGGATTAAAGAAATCGTCCCTCATTTCAAGCTAACTCAAACGACACTGCTCTTTTGGAAGAGTAATATTTACTTAGTATAATGATCAGTATTCAGCGAACTGAATAATCTCTGTCTCTTATTTCCATAATCATGCCGGCTGTTCCCCCACTTGCCTACAAAATAGTCTCGAACTTAATGCCCTGAAGGTATCAAGTTTGTTCTAAAGATTAGAATAGTTGACGTTTAATTTACTGCTTTTATAATCGTAGAAAGTTGATTAGAAACTATTATCATTGTAATTTATGTAAAGCGTTTTCAGCAGCGTACATCAATAAATTTACGATCGTTATTCCTATCATGATGGATAGAAAATTCATGTTAGCACGAAGAAGAATTTACTAACATTATTTACTTTCCGTGGTTTATTGTAGATGATTAATTAATATTAAAGAGTAAAAACACCACCACCTTTCTTATCTGGTTTGATCCTGAAATAATAGCATTGTAGCTATTCATAACATGTAAAGATTTGACGTTTAGACCCCACACTAGCGTCTTTCGAGCGTCGTCGTCGTTCCAGCGTCGGCGCAGCGTCAACAAATCTCTAAGGACTGAACCTCATTTATTAGCACCGCATCGCATTTTTTCGTCGCTCCATCCTTTTCTGTCACTCAAGAACAGCATTTGCTAGAGCATAAAGATAGACGGAACGCGACCGCGCGCGATAGCACGGCCGCGTGCGATCGCGTTCGAAAAATGCGATGCGGTGCTGTGTGATGTAGTTCAACCCTTAATTTAAATCTCTAAATAAGTGTGCTTTAAGCTCCTATTTGAATAAATAATGTTCACTTTCACTTTGAAACTTTAACATAATTTAGAGTGTAAATTGCATTGTTTTCAAAGTATCGAATTTATCATGACCACTGTTGAATATCCATGCCCCAGTGATCTCCACAATGAAATATTTTGTGCAGTTTTCATCAATTGGATTCCCGCGACCATTACAAATCTTCAGTCCACATCGGCCGTCCAATAGATCATCTTCCGTTCCGATTCAAGGTCTCCACTATACACCTTTTATTCCCCATCAGCCATTTAGCCGTACATTTTTATTTGAGTAATAGCCTAGTACGTACGCTATAATTATTGTGTTGGTTTGGTGCTGTATTCGAATAAAAAACCTTTGATAAATGGCATAGGGTGGATTTCAAAGAAAAAGTTATTTCCATTTGCCCGTGTGATGATTTATATCTTGAAATATTTGTTATTTCGTTTCTAGATTTACGATTATACAATATTAGGTTTTACTCTTTTTATCGCCCAAATTATATAAACAGTACCTAACTGACTTTTATTTTTGTCTTTTGTCTTTTTCTATTTAAGTTTTTAATGTAGCCATCAGTAGATTTGCGGTTTTTTTTTAATTCTTGACACGTAGGTATGCAGGGTGTAAACTTAAATGTGTCACAAAGTGGATGTTTTAGTTTAGACCACCAAATTGATCAACTTTATATATCCCGTATAAACAAATGCAAGCACTCCAAAAAAGTTATATAGGTAAGTAAGTTATAGCCTGTAGAATCCCACTGCAGGGCAAAAGGCCTCCTCTCACGAATAAGGGTGAGAGGGAGCGCGGGTCATACTACACCACGCGGGCCGAGTGCGTGTTGGTGGTGGCAAGTTAGTGGTCACCTTGCTGTAAGATAATTTTCAAGCCGCCAATAGGCCTCTGACCTGGCTTTACGAATAGTTACAACTCCATCTGACGGAACTATCCGAGACCAACTGCTTAACGTGCCTTCCGAAGCACGGAAACGCTCGAGATGAAATACCACTAAACGGTCACCCATCAAAAGACCGACCAGACCTGATGTTGCTTAACTTCGGTGATCGTTTCCAATACCGAAGCTCCACTACGCCAACGAGCGCTTCAAAAAGTTATATGTGGGTCCCAATTTGAAAGGGTTGTGAACCTAAGGGTTGAACCTGTTGTCACTATTGCTTGTTAAGTGTTATGGATAATTATTTAATTACTTATTTTAGTCACTGAACAGACTTATACATTTTTAATTTGTTCTAAGCTTTTTATTTGAAATGTTAACGAAAAGTTGGAACAAAGCTGTTCTCAAACAATTTCCACAACGTAAAATAAGCAAAGTACAGTTCAAACAAACCTAACCACTTCGTTAAAGTAAAAATCATTTGCAAACATCACAAGGGAAGATTAACTGAAATAAAAAGCTTCTGGAGGATTATCAGAGCTGTTAAAAACCACTTTGCCTTAATCCGAATTATGTCGACTGGCACCGTAATTAAAGAACGATTTGAACGAACAGAATGACACTTTACACCTTTTTATAAGACCACTAGCCGTGCCCGAGAGTTCTTACGCGTAGACCTCTGAAGTGAACTGTACCAACGCCGAATTTTTAGCATAGCATACCCTCACGACTATATTCCCGGAGGGGGTAGTCAGATATATTCTGAAAGCTCAGAGCATCCACGTTTCACCAGTAGTACCGAAACTCTGTCCAGTGTGACGGGGAGTGAGCCCGTCGCCACCTATAATAGACAGTGGGTACAATACATGCATCGGAATTGACGCATGCAGGTTTCCTCAGGATGTTGTCCTTCTCCGAAATCCAGTGGTATTAAAAATTACTACGTAAATTCCGAAAAACTCATTGGTACGAGTCGGCCTGGACGGGGATCGAACCATCGCCTCCTGCACGGCAGGTAATGCTACTCGCCACTTTACCTCCTCGACGGATTTTTAGCAATAAAAATACACAAATTACAGAAATAAATGACTTTGCTCGAAAGCTCCAGAGGAATGTGGGTGACATTTAATTATTATTTTTTATTTTCAGGTTTAGAATGTATACTAGATGTCCAGGTTATATAGGGTCCCTCTTAATATGCTGAAACTTTTTAAGAGGATGATCAGACCTTCCAACTGAACCACTTTCTCTATAACACAAACATCGAAGTTGCGAGAAAATAACTGGCCAAGAGCGAGGTGTGACTCGCACATAGAGGGTTCCAAACCCAATGTAACTGTAAGAAGAGATGAGGACCGTGTTACTTATGTTATGTTTGATTTATAATTATGATGTATTTGTGTACGAAAACCACCTTTTTTCGGAAGGGGCAAAGTAGTACAGCGCACAACATGAAAAAAAAAGTGCAACGATATAATAGCGAAATTAAGTAATGACAATTTGATAGCTTACATCCGTTTCAATATTACAATATTAACCACGTATTTAAAGTTTTAATGTATATTATGACCAGTGACAACGGGCTCGCTACATGAACACTTACATCGGACAAAACCTTGTGCTTTGTACTTGTGCTCTAGTGCCAATGCTATGATCAAGTCACAATCTATGCTAATGGTTGCTGAAGCATGATCGGAAAATTACAAAATACCGTACTAAAATCACGTCTGCAGTGATTTTAGTAGGGTAACTTTCTGTTTGCATAAATACGAACATGCCTCAGCCCCGGGCACTCTAAGCCTATAACAATGTGAGTAACAAATGTATTAAAAATTAATGTAACATAACCTCGTAGATTGCGGAGCGATGTTTAAGTAAAGCTGAGTTACTCGAGCCATTAGAGAAGGGCCCTAATGGATAGACATCCGAAACGTTTTGCTTACTTCCGTAAATTGATGCTCAGTCACCTACTTATTGAGTTTTACTCAATTTTCCTTTTACCCCGTGTTTACACGAATGAGATGATCTACGCGTGAAGTTCATATGTTTCCATTTAGGTGTTTATGTAAAAGATTTTCTTATAGTGTTCAGTCTATACGTTTAAGTAACTTTGTTTGTTAATCATTGTAGTTTCTGAACAGAGTGCATTTTAGAATGCAACTCCATTAGTTACTTCTCCATTTTTGACGTACCTAGAGACAATGATGAATGGTACGCGGTAGAGATTTTAAATCTTTTGTAGTGGCGTAAAAGCTGCATTGTACTATGTGTCGTCCTATACTGAAATATTGTTGGTTGGTACCTAGTATTACTTCATAAACAATTAAGGACATTATCAGTGTTGAGATATAGGCTGACCATCATGCGGATTCTTCCTGTTTGGGCGTTTAACTAACTACCACACGTCTCCACACCAGAATGATTTCACTATAATTATGTTCTAAATATAATTATGTACTAAATTAAATCAGAATATATTTATATTCCCTTATGATCTTTTCCTTCGAGTGCTATAACAAATCGTACATACGTGAGTAGGTACCTAATAAAACATACAAAATAATATAAAGGGTGTAAGTAAGGAAAAGTATCATTATCCTTAAACCACATACTCTACCCATCAAATTGAAAAACTTTTACTATGGCAGCAAACCTTTCAGAGAAAAAGAAAACTTTTTTATACTAAACTGCAATGCGTACTCGACTAAAATGTATGAGGCAGCTGATAATTTTTTTGTTGTCTTGCTCACATAGTAAAAGTTGCTTAGCTTGATGGGTAGAGTATGTGGTTTAAAGGTTAATGATACTTTTCCTAACACTCTGTATAATAATAATAAACAACATAACATAACATAAAACATTTGCTGTTGGACAACAATAGATAAACTCCTTCCATTTCTAAATGGTCAGAAGCTCAGCCTCAGACTACCTTTTTTAAACATACAATTCTAGCCAGGTTCACTTTAAGCATATTTACGGTCTGATATTCTTGCACAGAATTCAAAATGCAAAGCAAAGTTGCGCGAAGTAATATTTTATTTGAGTTAGGTTCTTCTTGCGCGGAATAAGTTAAACTTCGGGTTAAACTAGTAAGATTCAAAAGATCTACATTCCAATAGGATTATACTTTGTATGAGGTTCAAACAATTTGAGATATAAAGTTTTGTTGGATATTATACGGCGCTGAATACCGTGTCTGCGGTGAGGTGGATCCGTCGTGAGGTAGTGCGATGCGGTGTCGTGTTGGTTGCAATATGCGGTTATGTATAAGCTCATACAATTCTGAAACCGTCTGTCCTTACAGCGCATCAGCTGCAGCCGTTTTAATGTTCGAAAATGTTGTCATACGAATAATCACCACTTCGCACCTAGCAACTGAATATCAGTATATACTGGTAGGCATAGTGTGGGACGCCCTGCTGCCTGCTGGACAGACGACCTAAAAAAAGTAGCGGGGAGCGACTGGATAAGGAAGGCCGAGGACAGCAGAGTTTTGTGGCGCGCCTTGGGAGAGGCCTATGTTCAGCAGCGGACGATGATAGGCTGATGATGATGAACTGAATATCAGATATAATGGCGCACCTATGTTCAGCAGTGGTCTCTCTTGCGTTGATGATAATTGTAATAAAATTATAGAGGTAGCCTAGACAGTTATAATTCTTTACTAATAAACTTAGTTAAAACAATGTCGTTCAAGTATATCGTCTTAAAATTTACAACTGGTTCCGGTTTAGAATTAACCACCCCATTTTATCTTACTATGTAGATGCGACTGAGAAATAAAATTTCTTTTGAAGTGTTTAATTGGTGGGTGAAAGGCCAGCCGCCCATCAACAATTTAAAAATTACTATTATAAAATAACTACGGTTCCGGAAGGGATTAATTTATCATCCTCATCTCAGTCGATAGACGTCGACTGCCGAACTATGGATCACCACATGGTTAAAAGCCCCCATATAAATAAAAATGAATAATAAAAAAAAAACGACTTGTCCCTTATCCTACGGGTTCCCGTCACATTCATCAGGTCGTTGGTCGTTGGTTGTGGGAGGCCTCCCTCATAATATACTATATCCTATATCAATCCAAGCTGCGAAGGGATAAATAAGGTACTATATGAGAGGCGATCACAATAGATCAATAGATAATCGATAATAGTTTTTTTTATTTTGGTCGCATTAACATTAAAAATACTAAAATAAACCAATCAATCAATTATACTTTATTTTACACCAAAAAACATAATATACAGAGAAATCAAACAGGAAATACAGAAGGTACAAAGGTAAAAAGCGATTTCTTCCAGGCAACCTTAGGGTAGAGTAGAAGGTAAAAGAAGATTGGTAGGCTGTGCAGATAAACCTTGCTTCAATTAAAATTCTGTCCACTCCGAAAGGGAATAAGGTCGCAAAATGTATGTTGATAGAATGCAGACAAATCCAGAGTGAGACTGATGTAGGCTCCTAATCACAAAAAATAAATCAGATGTGTTACAAGCTTTAGGGACATTTCCTGCCGTCTGGGATCACGGCGCCACCCTGTCGCTCGCCGACTTTTATCCTTTCAATACTACTTGTATTTTGTCAAGAAAACTATACAATAAAACAATACGCGACCGACTTATATTGCTCTTTTGATGTAGTGTGTTGAAGCCGACCAAGTTGGATTGAAATAGAAACTTGAGTAAATAACATTGCAGGGGTAGTACTAGTTTACAATAGTCATGTGTCAGTGAATCGAATTTAGCAATGTTTGCTTGACAATTTGAATAGCGCTCCTCTTCTAAATTGGTCTAAAGTTTGTTTTGACATATTTGAAACTTTGGTGTAACGCTAGGAAACTCGTAGGACTATTCCAATTAAAATGGAAAATTGGAATCAATTACGAATGAAGTCATTCATTAAAAAAAATTTTTTTATTCGATTCATCGATTTGCCCCGCAAGGAATAAGGAGGACACTAAAACAATAGTTCTTCGTACGCATTCAAGCTAAATATAAAAAAAATTACGACCACGTTTTTTGTTTACAAATTACCCAAATTTAGTATAAAATAAAATACAAGTCACGTTTTTCTCATTCTCTTAATTAGTTTTGTTTATTATGTTGTATTGTTGTAAATAAACTTTCCCTGTACAGAATATTAAACAATAAATAAAATAAAAAATTATGCTTAATATTCATTTACGCCTATTTAAAGAAGTGCTCACGTGGCCGCTATGTGCGACGATCTTCTCTAAGAAAACTATCACTTTTAGCCACATGACAGTCACCAATTCAAACAACGAAGTTTTAAAGAAAGTATCATTGCAAAGTGAATTTCATTACAAAATAGCAGACTTCTTTGTCAAATCAAGACAGACTGTTAAGAATCATTCAAAAACTAATCAAATCACCCTAGCTACACTGTTATTGAGTTAGCAGTGCAATCTAGTTTTGTCTAGTGAGCACCGGAATAATCCAGTTGTTACTGTAACATACATTACACAGGTTGGCTGAGTTAGTGAGAGACGGAGATATATTGTTATTGCAGCACCTATAATAGTGCTTGCATCGACTAGAATTGTCATGGTGCTAATTGAGTTAGTTATCGAAACAGGAAGAGAATTTATTAGTTAAACTACGTGTAATCCATCTGTTCTGAAGACCAGGCTAGATTCTGGTACTATATAATCTGTATGTCAATGTCGAAGTTTATTTATTACTAGTGTTTTCCCGCGACTTCGTCCGCACAAATTATATACCAGATTTTAAGTCAGATCATAAGCTATCAAACAAAAAAAGATTCATCAAAATCGGTTCAGTAGTTTTTGCGTGATGCGCGAACAAACAAACAAACTAACAATTTTGTCAATAGATGGCGCTGCACGTCATTTAAATCGCGCTATCGAGTGTTATATGATTTCATATGAAGTGAACCGCTACTTTTTTGTTCCTCATGATTTTACGGTTTTATAATAGTTAAGATAAGATATGTACAGGGTCCTTCATAATTATATGCTAACGGTTTTTCGAGTAGGAAAGTCTGGTAGGATTACGGTTTTTATCGTGATTTCTTTCTTTGAAATTGTTCAGTTTGATGATCTGATCATCCATCCCGTTAAAAAAACGTCAACATAGAATAGTTACTTGACGTTTGGGTGAATAAAGGCCTCCACTCATTGCAGCGATAATATCGAGCGATATTATCGCAGCGATTTTGCGATAATTGTTCTCAGTACATTTTGTATGGGGAAGCGCACGATCCTACACACTGCCGCGATATTATCGAGCGATAATATCGCTGCAATTTTGCGATAATTGTTCTCAGTACATTTTGTATGGGGACGCGATCGATCCCACACACTGCCGCGATATTATCGCAACCTGACGCAATCTCTTTCTACTACATTCAGTGAAGGGCGCATGCGTGACGCGAATCGCTGAATCGCTGCAGTGTGTTAGGTGTCGCGATATCGCTCGATAAAATCGCTCGATAATATCGCTGCAATGTGCGGAAGCCTTTAATGTAAATTCTTTCGTTTGTATACTCCCTTCACTTCAAAACCGATGAATCAAGTCTGATGAAGCGTGCGGTACAAGAGTGCGTGCTTTCGAGATGGAACTTGTATAAATAGTAAAATTGTAAGTATCTGAAAGACTACATGCGAGCACAAATAGTTCAGTAGTCGCAGTACTTATAATCTAGCTTGCGAATCTTGCAAAAGACCTCCCCGAATTATACCTATTATAACAATACGACTACAACTAAAGCGGTCCGCTTCAGTGAAATTATTTAAAAGATTAAATAAAAACGAAGAAAGCTTCAGCCCGAGAGCTGGACACGGTAAAACAAGTAAAACTTCCGACGTTCCACACTTTTCCACGGCAATTTCACAAGTTTTCATATTTATATCTCGTTTTTGCTCTTCGCTCCTGTCAATGATTACTTTCAAAACTTTACCATTCCCTTGTAGTTTTAATGCCTAAGACATTACGGCCAAATGAGGAATTTTTCTATTAGTGGGACGTAGACAGGCTACAAAAAATGTATGTTAGTAGGTACCTATTTATTTTCTAAGTATTTAATAAATTGACCTAATGATTTATTTTTAGGTATTGTGACAAACCAAGTTTCTGATGTATTATGTATGTTACCATTGACGTGGAATACTATGGACGCCGGGTCAAGTGTAAAATACTCGAGTAAAGTGTCCGAGACTAAAATAGACAAACCTAAGTAGGTACTTACGTATTTCGTTCTCTTTTTATTCTGAATTTTTGAGCACGGACCGTCCATTAGTGGTAAGCCAATGTATCTATGTTACAGTCAAAACTCTTAACACTCGCCCTTGCCCTTAGTTATATTTAGTTATAATTATATTTTCGAGTAAACAGTAACAATTCGGCTCTCGTCGCAAGAAACCTATCAGGCTTGTCGCTTCACTTCTTGCTAACCTAACTGAGTGAATTAGATCTGGGGTCTAAAAACGCATAACCGGTGAAAGTCACTTTTGCGTGATTTTGCAGTCAAAAGTGGTTTTGACCGGTTTTGAGTTTTAACTGTAACAGATATATTTAATTGAAGAAACATGTGCTGACTGCTTCTTTTTAGTACACTTCTGTTAGTTTTTGAGTTATTAAAAACCTACTAAAAATTAAAAATATCTTATTACTGAAACAAATTTTCCTGAAAAGGAATATCCGCATAGTGTGATCCGTAGGTACCGAATAGTCTGCTAATAATTATTTTCAAGCATTTGTTAGTTTGTTCTACATAATTATGATACATTAGGATTTTAAAATAATATTGGCATTAATCTGCATCAATCAAAATATCCGAATAAGGGTGTCCATTCTTTACTGAGCGGACCCAGCGCGGTTTGGGGCATTAAAAGTCAGTGGTCAGCTTACTATCAGAGTATATTCAAGTAACTTTTAAGATGTTTTTAAGTTTTTGACTAGGCTTCGTTTAATAAGTGTGCTTCAAGCTCCTATATTGAATAAATTATATTGACTTTTGACTTTTTTTTTGCTTGACAAAATGCCGCCATCTAGAATTCAATACGATAACACTACTTAAGAAAACTCACACCTGATCTACCGGTCATCTATACCTAGCGTTGGCATCCTATTGAATGGAAAGCAAAACACAATAATTTGCTTTGCAATTGTAGATCCGACGCCTTTGTGATGTCGCGCGAGTGTGTTCATTGAAATTGAACAAGCTCTTTACAAACACCAGTGTCCGATGGTGATCTAGTTTAAGAGCTGGTTAACAATTTGATTCTGGTTTTTATAAGACTTATAATTTTTAAATATTTTTGTTGATTGCGATGGTAGAAATTAAATCGAAATAATGTCATCACAAGTAGATATATTTTACCGAAAGTGACTATGATTTTCGTAATAATAGCCTCAAACCATGTGCGAGCTGTGTAAAAAATATGTTCATTGTCTAACCGTAATACGTCGGTTGCTTTACTTTGTACTTATTCAAAATTTTTCTTTTTTTTTAAAACCTCTTTGCTAATTTTTTTTTTTTTTATTCAAAACCGGCTTGCGCTTGGCTTCAGCTTACCTGATGGAAAGTGAAGATGAAGAAAAAGCCTAGTTCCTATTGCCTAATTGATTCGCCACTGGATTTGTACTATGTCCCAAACCTCTTAAAACCTAGTAATCAATTGAAACTTGTAATATTATTGTATACAAATGGCATTATAATATTCCATTTATTACAAAATTACTGTAAAATCATTGATTAAACTTTCAATTCGCTTCGCCATTTATTTAAATTTTGCAGATACGATATCGGAATCTGAAGTGTCGACATCTGGTTTGCAATGTTGTTGTAGGAAACAGACGCGTACATGTATGTGATATCGTTTGAGTGTGTTTTTGAAATTGAAAATGCTTTCAGTGTCCAGCAATAATGTAGTTTAAGAGGTGGATGACGATTTTATCAATAGAAATTGTAGACTAGAAGATTATAAATATGTAGATTAAACGTACGATTGGTTCATGGTATCAGATGTATGTCTTAATAATTTAACTAAAACTCAAGCTCGTATATCCATCCCTTTCGGGTGGGCAGAAATTTTGCTCCTACCGCCAACCACGTTTTAAGGGTGCCATTAAGTACGAAAGGTACACTTTTTAACAAACTTCAAAAAAGGAGGAGACTTTCAATTCGCCTGTTTTTTGTTTGTATATTACGCAGTAATAGCCCAGTTCAGTTTCAAGATAATATGGCGGAATTTTTGATAAGTAGCATACTAAATACCCCAAACGATGTTTTATCCCTTATTCTGTTCTAAACCGGGAACCATATAATACGACAAAATTAAATTAATAGTCTTCCATAATAAGAGGAAAACTTCAAAGTACGTTTGTGGTTCAAAACACATGCTACTTTTAATTAGTTTGAGCTTTATGCTACCTACGCAGAGATCAACGCACTCTCGCGTAGGTACCTTTTCAGGTCTCTACGGCGTAGTATTCTGCTACGTTGCTACGCCGTAGCACCCGTGAAAAATTGAAGTTTGCGCACAGAAAGGCTGTTATATTTTCTAATTATAACCTGTAAATACGAAAGTGTATCTATATATTCCCCGAGGGGGTAGTCAGAGATATTCTGAAACCTCAGAACATCCACGTTTCACTGTAGTACCAAACTCTGTCCAGTGTGACGGGGGGTGAGCCCGTCGCCACATATAATGGACAGTGGGTACAATACATGCCTCAAAATTGAAGCATGCAGGTTTCCTCAAGATGTTTTCCTTCACCGAAAAGCCAGTGGTGTTACAAATCGTGCATAAATTCCGAAAAATTCATTGGTATGAGTCAGCCTGGACGGGGATCGAACCATCGCCTCCTGCACGGCAGGCAAGGTTCATCGCCACTAAACCACCACGGCTTAATAACGGCTATTTGTTTGTTTACGACTAAACCATTCCACCTATCTTAATGAAATGTGGTTTAAAGTAAATCTTGAACCCTAAGGATGGAAATAGGCATACAAATTCCACGCAGATGAAAAAGCGGGTGAAATAGATAGTACACATTTTTACCAAATCGGTATCTTTGAACTATACTGCATTCCAAATAAGGACGACTAGGTTTTCCGATTCCTATACGAGGTGTTACAAAACTACAAATAAACATTTAAGGGGGTGGTATAGACCATCAAACTGAACAACTTTCACTATGGGACCAATATCGAAATCGCGAAAAAAAAAATTATGTTCTATACTCTACAAATCGACTAGAGCTAAAATATGTATGGGATTTAAAATTATTTTTTTCGCGATTTCGATATTGGTCCCATAGAGAAAGTTGTTCAGTTTGACGGTCTAAACAACCCCCTTATGAGTTTCAAAAATGTATTGTTACTTATGAAACACCCTGTAGGTATAAGGTGTTACAAAAATACAAATAAACCTTTAAGGGGGTGATATAGACCATCAAACTGAACCACTTTCACTATGGGACCAATATCGAAATCGCGAAAAAAAAATTTATGTTACATACTCTACAAATCGACTAGAGCTAAAATATGTATGGGATATGATTTTTTTTTCAATTTATGGGAGCAAAACAGTCAGAACAAAAAAACTCTGATTCATACATTTGAGTCGAGTAGGCGCTGCAATTTAGTACGGAATAGCAGTTTTTTTTTACACTGATGTGTTTGCTCTCATCGTAAAAGTTGTTCAGTTTGTTGGGTAGATTAGGTGATTTAAAGGTTGATTATACTTTTCCCTACACCCTGCATCGAAAACAATGCTACGACCAGACTAAAATTTGCGATTACCTCCCCTCTTCACTTAGTATACATCTGGTAATTAAAAAAAAGGATTGCGGCCAATTTAATGTCTTCATTTTGCATTTTTCATCCAATTAGTTCGCATGAATTAAGTAACATTTTTCTTTTAGCTGTTTTCTCTTCATTAATTTTATTGGAGTCTAGATAGAGAAAGAAAGAGAGGGACAGAGAGAGGGGTTATCATTAAATTGAAAGAAATAAAACGAGAAGGCAAGTGGCGACGGCCTCAGAACCTGTCTCACTGGATAGGGTCCGTTTTTACTTCCCGACAGCACAGTCTGTAGTGAACCTGCCTGCTGTGCCGGGGGTCGCGGGTTCGAATCCCGTAAGGGACAAATATTTGTATGACGAATATGAATATTTGTACCCGAGTCATGGATGTTTGTATCTATATATGTATCCTATATCGTTGTCTAGTTATCATAATACAAGTCCAGGCTAGATTCTGGAATTTTAAATGTGACTAGATAATTTGTGTGACACTGTCTAAGATATTTATTTATTTTATTTATTAGATAACAACTGTTTTCTTGTATGAGGACCCCCCCCCCCCCCCCCTTAATCTTTAACCTTTCGAAATTTTTATTATTTGTTAACAAATCCGCCGTAATAACGCATATTCTGTGAAAATTTTAACTTTCTAGCTATTATCTAAAAGTAACAGCCCTAAATTATTTACGGCCGTGTAAGTTACCAGCCCTAAATTATTTACGACTATTTAATGACAAGGCTGATGATGATGATTCCTAACTACTCCAATAATTAGTTTTAATTCCCTAAATGAGAAAAGTAAATTTAAGAAATCCGTAAACCCGTCTTCGTAAAAAGTGAACTTTAAATAAAAACTGAAAAGAAAAAAATAAGTACAGTAATCTAGAATTCTGTTAATTAACATTGAAGCGACTTTCACAGTCGGGACCCATTATTAGGAAAATTTTATCCGGTCATGTTTAATGGGTCCCGACTAAGTCCCGACTGTTAAAGTCGCTTCAATTTAGTTAACTTTTTAGTTTTTTCGACTTTAAATCGTTAGAGATCCTAAATTATCATTCGAAATGAAAAATTATAAGTGAAACCTAGAAATAATTTTCAAATACCCCTTCAATGATACCGGTATAGTTCGTCAACTTAAATTTTTTTATTTTTCACTAAATGGCGTCTGGTAGTCGCCATATTGAATTTTGATTACTATCATGTCTTTAATGACACTCGCAAGATTAAGACAAATCGATTGACGTAGGAATCATCAAAATCGGCCCACGCGTTTGGTCTCTTGTATGTCACAAAGGTACAAACTTACATACATACATAAGCTGATAAACACATTATCCTTCCTTTGCGTCGCGCAGTCGGGTAAAAATGGTCGTGACAGATGGACAAACGAACGGACAATAAATCGACCTGTTTTTAACTTTTGAGGCTAAAATGAGCGGCATAATATTAAATTAAGATTAAAAAAAACACAACAAGATGTAATATTTCCAAAACTTTAGCTCATTAAAACTTAAAGCGTGTTGTTATTTAGGTACTTACGATAGAGTTTTAGTCCTTTTATCCCCCGGGTGAGATTAAATGCCAGCAGCAATGAACAACTGAGTTTATCTTTAACGACGTCTACTTATCCCTTCTATCTATATGTCTATCAATGCTGTGTGGTTTTGGTTTAAAATAAACTTCTGAGTGAGGAAATCTATGCATGCTTAGTTTTGAGACATGTATTGTACCCACTGTGTACAATGCATGTTACACCCATTAGTGGCGACGGGCTCACTGCCTGTCGCATTGGACAGAGTTTCGGTAATACTAGTAAAACGTGGATTTATCGACAGAACCAGTCAGAGATACTATGAAATTTCAGACAAGTTTTCGTAGGTATATTTGACTGGTTTTGTCTTCTAGGTACTAGATAAATTCCTCTCTGAATATGAGTTTTATTTGTGAATTTCTGACCAGACCGAAAGGGATTATGGTAATGAAATAATGTATATTTTTATAGATAATGTGCTTGTGTATTCTGCTATGTCAATCAATCTTCCTGGAACTATATAGGTACGCAGATAGCCTATAACTTAAATAACTCTCTGCAAATAAATATCGTTTCATTCGATTTGATTCGGAACTGGCTCCTGTCACTCAATTTCCTTTAGCATGAACGCCAGGGTGCATCCCTGTGGCCTAATTTATTTTTATATGTATTTCATATAAATTTGACACTACTTCTTTAATTTATCCACAATTTTACGTTATTATTTATAGTAAATATTAGAATTTTTGCCTGCGAATAGTCTCTATTCTATTCTATTCTATTTTTATTTAATGGCGTTTCCTTGTTAGATTTCGCCAGTGTCAAGTAGTTTGAGGGAGTGTCTATCCAATCTCGAGGATTGTTTTTGAGTAAGATCAACTGAGAAGGATTTTGGAGCCTCGTGGCAGGCTGAGAAGCGAACCGCGCGAACACCACGCGAGAGACAAGTGTTTGAGGCAAACCCTGCAACGTGACTCGCGAATAGTCTCCAAAAAACATCCAAAAACAGTTTCATTTGACAACTCATGTCTGTTGCTCTATTCCTGTAAGGTATAATACCTTTATGGTACAATCACCCCTTAAAGTAATGCAACTGTTTACCCTAACACCCTGTATACTACAACTTTTTATCCCTTATGTCACCAGATGTCACAGATATCACAAACTTTTAATTCCACAAATGATAGTTTGTTATTAAGGCACTTACAGGCTCAGACTCTGTGTCCCTCGGGTAGGGTCAGAGACAAGGAGCGATGAACTAGTGAATTTCTCTCTAACGACTCAGATTTATTTGATGTACAATGTTTTTGTAGTGGTCAGTCTCGAGGGACCGAAGGGGTCCGTACGCTAGAGATGTGTACTAAAATGAGTTTTCAAATTCGGATATGTACGGATTTTCATCATGTTTTTATTTTAGAAATATTTTGTCATTACAATTTCTTGCGCCGTGGTGGTCCAGTGCCGAGTAACTTTGCCTGCCGTGCAGGAGGCGATGGTTCGATCCCCGTCCAGGCCGACTCGTACCAATGAGTTTTTCGGAATTTATGTACGGTTTGTAACATCACTGGCTTTTCGGTGAAAGAAAACATCGTGAGGAAACCTGCATGCTTCAATTTCGAGGCATGCGTATTGTACCCACTGTCCATTATAAGTGACGACGGGCTCACCCCCCATCACACTGGACAGAGTTTCGATATTACTGGTGAAACGTGGATGTTCTGAGGTTTCAGAATATCCTTCGGGGAATATAGTCGTGAGCATATGCTTATATGCTACAATTTCTTCTACCAAAATACATTTATTTGGACGCGAGTCTTGCTTAATTACATAGGGATTCACCTTTGCCCATATAGCTATATTTTCACTCAAACAAATAAGTACAATACAGCCTAAACTAAATAAACCTAAATACCTTTTGTCACAGCCAAGTGACTATACATCACACATACCCACACACTATAACACACCCGTTCATGATGATGCTTACATCACTCCCCACACCATCACTAACATCACTATACGAACATAACAAAAACATGTTTTTTTTTTTAGTTTAAGTTATTGTTATTGTGTTTTGGCTGTGTTTTCGGAAATAGTTCTCGTTTAAATTGTTAAAATACCTACTTTACTAAGTTTATTAAACAGATTCCCAAGGTTTCAGACTTGCCTGATCATCATCAGGTGTCCTCACCCCTAGTAATTTTTTCCCATGAAGTTGATCTTAATGTTTATGGATTTCAAATTACCTAAGTATGTTGTTCATTTTGTTCGGATGTTCAATAAATTATTTACTAATACATTACAATCCAAAATGTTAATTTTTAAAGCAAAACATTTTTTTATTCCGGTATCTGATCTTTATTTTGAAATACGAGCGAAAAGTATTTTTTCGGATATCCGATAGTTTTGTTTGCAGATTCTTAGCCCTACGTCATCTCTACACCGTACATGTTTCATTGTAAGAAACTTTTATTGATTCCGGTTACCACAATCTGTTACTTGGGTCGTTTGCTTTTGTTCTGTTAACTTCTTTTTTTTTTTTTTATTAATTTACCCACATTTTTGTGGCGCAATACAAGGGGTCATATTACTTTTTCCTTGTTATATTAAAGTTAATGAACAGATCGTGGTATTTTGGGTGTCTTCCTGTCGTGCTATTTCATGATAGGAGGTTTGTACCTTGAAGTGAAATGTGTTAGACTGATAATGATACATAGATAATTTTTTATTTATTTATTGTGAAAGTAAAACACAAAAAATATACCTACTCAACAATAAAATACACAGCATATAAAATAAAAGAAGAAAAAAAAACATACATGGAGAAACATTAGGTACAATCTACTAGACTTTGTTTTTGTTTTCGCAACAAAAAATGTGGGTTAATTAAAATAAAGCGGAACACAGAATTAAAAAGGTTGTAATTTTGTATTTAGTTAGCCACGGAATAATCTATGTGCAACCACCAAGCAACAATACAATGTGTTTTGACGTCTGCTGTCTGAAAATTAAAAATATTTTCTTTACTAATAAAAAAATTACTATTTTACTTACAACGCGTTTCGAATATGTTTTTTTCCAGCCGTCTATTTCCGACCTCTTCTATGGGGACGGACCATTGTGCAACGTGTCAAAAATAAAATTGCTACAGAAACAGTACCTATTTAAAATGGGTACCAACATAAGGTTGGAAATTTCAATACAAAAAATAAGACGCATTATTTGATAAGTATGTCCCGCTATAGCATCAAAATGAACTATAATCGTCTTGCCAAAGTCCGCTGAACCAAAAGGGTTAGCCTATGTGTTACGGCGATTGAGGACTTGAGCTCCAAAAACCCTTGTCGGTCCCCGTGAAGGACCCATTCGTTGTTGCTCGACCATGACGAATTGATGTTCTATAAATACCATTTAGACATGCTAGGAAATAGGATTAACTGCTACTTTCTTCCTATCTCTCCTATCTATTTATACAGGGTATTACATAAGTAAAAATAAATGTTTAAAACTCTTAAGGGGGTTGTTTTGACCGTCAAACTGAAGAACTTACTCTACGGGACCAACATCGAAATCGCGAAAAAAAATCTGATATCCCATACATATTTTAGCTCGAGTCGATTTGTAGAGTATGGAATCTACTTTTTTTTTTTCGCGATTTCGATATTGGTCCCATAGTGAAAGTTGTTCAGTTTGATGGTCTAAACCACCCCCATAATTGTTTATTTGTATTTTTGTAACACCTTGTATCGGGCCCTTCTTAAATGCTGACACTTTTTAAAGGGGATGAACAGAACGTCAAACTGAACAACTTTCTCTATGGCACCAACATCGAAATCGAGAAAAACATCTGCTGTCCCTTACAAAACTGCAAACCAACTCGAGCCAAATGTATGGAACAGCTGTTTTTTTTGCGATTTCGATGTTGGTCCCATAGAGAAAGTTGTTCAGGTTAATGGTCTGATCATCCCCTTAAAAAAGTGTCAGCATTTTAAGAAGGATACAGGATGAAATTGATATCATTAGCATCCTTTTAAACTAAGAGTCTACCCATCAAACTGAACAACTTTTACTTTGGAAGCAAACCAATCGGAGCAACAAAAAAAGCTGTCCCGTACAGTTGAGTCATGTAGGCAGCGGCGGCGGGTGCAGTTTAGTTTGGGACATGGGATAATATGCCCAAAAGCCACCAGCACGGCTTATCCTTGAGCGAGGATGGAGCCAGCCCTTTGGGTCGCTGATTGAGTCTACCAGGCGTTTGGTCAGATCTTCAGCAGGAAATCAATAGAAATAGATAGAAAAGGCATCGCTTGGTATTTATTTAGTTTCAGAATAGAATAAGGTTCCATGATAACATGCATTCTGTGTATTTTTTTACCTGAATCTAGCTGTTCCTTTATAGAGCAAATTTCCCCAAAGGGGCCAAATTTAAAGCAAAACTTTATACATTAGAAGCTTCTAGAGCTTCCATAATAATTAGATATAACGCTTCCACAAACTTGTGCCTCTTACATAGTAGGTATTTCCAGGAATTTCGTGTTCAAAACACAGTTATTCTACTTAACCGTTAGACCTTTATTCCCTGAGATTTATGTTTGAAAGGTAACAATTATATTTACTATTGATTTTTAAATACGAGTACTACATAATGTATTTTATAACTACAAATTACACACACACATAATATTCATAATAATAATATAATAATGATAATATACAGGGTGTTTCATAAGTAACAATAAATATTTAAAACTCTCAAGGGGGTTGTTTAGACCGTCTAACTAAACAACGTTCTCTATAGGACCAACATCGAAATCGCGAAGAATAAAATTTGATATAAGTACCATACATATTTTAGCTCTAGTCGATTTGTAGAGTATGGAACGTCAATATTTTTTTTCGCGATTTCGATATTGGTCCGATAGTGAAAGTTGTTCAGTTTGATGGTCTACACTCTGTCTCTTAAAGGTTTTTTTGTAAAACCTTTTATAGATGTTCAGATGGTCTGAAGTAAATCAAGTTTAACTCAAATTTCAATTGAATTATAATCAACGTTTTCTGTATAATTATTAATTCCTATTTATTTAACGTTCATTGTTAAACTATTGTTAATTATTTTGCATGCCTTTAATTTGCAATGCCCTAATCAACAGGGTTCATGTACTCATACCTAATTATATTATAAGACCTTTAATACTGTACATGAAAGCAATAAATGAATTGAATTGAATTGAATAAACTAATAGGTAAAGCGCAGAAACTGATTGAAAATCGAGAATTACTTAGCATTCGATTGTAAATGTTCACTCAACTCAACGAGGTAGGAATTCGTCTCTCGCAAAGTTATAAAACGATACGAGAGTCTAAATAAATCGAGCATGAAATGTGTTTCACGGTAAACCGTTCGAGACTTTATTCCCGACTATTTGATTTTGTACAGAATTCTACATGTTTTTCACTCAATCACGCACGTTGAACAGCCCTGTGGATTTCAAATGAAGCACAGATAGGTAGTTCGTTATTGAAAAATCCAGGAATCTGTGTAGATAATTGAACGTAGCTGGAAATATTTTTTTCACACATTGTGATTTCACTAGGCTTCATATTTCCTAGTAATGAATGTATTATGAAGTCGAAGATCGTACCCAGAAAATTTATTTTCTCCCCTGCGGACGTATAGCGTCAATTTTAGTCCCGCTGCGTAAACGAAATTGCCGCTTTTTACCTCCGTCGAGGAGAAAAATAATATACTAACCTCGGGCAGTAAATAATAAAGCCTCAGATCACATGTTTGTTACATGAGATCTGAGACCTTTCTTACTTTCCTGCCCTCGGTGTGTAATCTACTATAACTCCTCTTTGTTTCGTAAATCTTAACTATTATAAAACCGTAAAATCATGAGGAATAAAAAAGTAGCGGTTCTCTTCATATAAATTCAAATAACATTCGATAGCGCAATTTAAAAACGTGCAGCGCCATCTATTGACAAAATTGTTAGTTTGTTTGTTTGTTCACGCATCACGCAAAAACTACTGAACCGATTTTGATGAAACTTTTTTTGTTTGATAGCTTATGATCTGACTTAAAATCTGGTATATAATTTGTGCGGACGAAGTCGCGGGAAAACACTAGTATTTTATAATATTTTGTTTTTTAATATTGAGGTATGATTAAAAACAGTCAAGTGCGAGTCGGACTCGCGTTCTCAGGGTTCTGTACAAACTTAAGTAGGTATGCAAAGTAAGGTAATTTTCGTTTCAACAACTGAAACTATTGAAATCGAATTGTTTCAAAGTTAATAAGCATCAGAGCTAGGTTATCATCACAGAGAAGCGTGTTGAAAGCGGTTTACGTCTAATTCCATTCGGAAAGGTTCAGCACGTTTAATTACCGTGAGTAGGGTACTCGCACGACACCGACGAGGGCTTATTTTGACATGTTTAAAGGTTTTAGGGCACGCTCTGTACGTACGTACAACTTATTTTATACTTGCTCAGTGTTCTACTATGAATTCATGCTTCATCCAGACGTGTAGTTCCAAAGGGTAGCTTTATCTATGTGGCCACAGGCTTAGAGGCAAGAGACATATTATGCGGTACCCACCAACTGATACCTTTACATGATACCGAATAGTGAATAAAACTAGGTTTTTATCTTAGAATACAGAATAAACCAGAAACCGTCAACGCGCTTGAAAGTGAGGCACTCACATCAACTCCAAATTGGAGTAGCTCGATATCTAATTAGTCAGTAGATGGCCGACGCGCGCATCGGTAATTACTGAATAAAATCGTAATTAAATAGATAAATTAATCCAATCTGTTAAATAGATTAGGATTATTTTTTTGAGTAATTAATTAATGTTTGAAGAGCGGGCGAGGCGGTATTGTGACATTTTTTTTGGACACAGCGCTCTGCGTACAAATGTAATCGAACACTCCTTCTGGTTTATTCTGTATTCTGAGGTATTTATGTGTAGTACAGTCAAGAGCACATCAACCTTGACAATCGGAGTGCGATATTGTTTTTTAATACGAACGCCATAAGAACAGTACGAAATCCAAGGTGTCGAGCTTGACGTGCTCTTGACTGTACCTACTAAACTCTCGACACGTGGGGCCATAGATTACTAGTTAGGTAATTTGTAACAGATACATCACTTCCTTAGAAAACGAAAAATTCTTATCTACTGCTAGGCGGTACCAGCAAAAATGTATGACTATGTATGACTCAGCTGTTATACGATCGCGATCGTTTTAATTTAAATCATTGAAGTTCAATCCTAATCCAATTTCAATTCTAATCGCATCACAATCCAATTACTATGCAACTGTGCTGAATTCCGTAGCGCGCTAAACTTGACTTATTTAACGACTGAGCGATCCGTCAAAACGGCTCTAACAGCTGTCAAAGGATTAGCGCGATACGTTAGCACGCGGTCCAATTACGGTTAAGTGGAGATTTATTTAGTGCAATTGGTGGTCCCAGCGCGAGACAGATGCGAAATTGCCGCCTCGAGCGAGTGGCAGAAATCTAGCAAGCGCATCGGATATAATGCCTTGCACCTTAACATGACATTATTTATCGAAACCAAAGTGAACCATATTTTGGCATTTGAAGTCGGGTTTCAGAACTGTGAAAGAAAGATTACTCGTATGGTCGTGAATATTTGATTGTTACAAAAACAAACGTTAAAATTGAAACTTTCTTCCCTCCGGACGGAAAGCGTCAATTTTCGTCCCGCTGCGCTAAACGAAGTTGCTGCTTTCGCTTCGGTCGAGGTGAAAAATAGTATACTAACCTCGGGCAGTAAATAAGAAAGCATCAGATTACATGAGACCTTTCTTACTTTCCTGCCCTCGGTGTGTAATCTACTACATATATTAACGTTTATATCTGTACCTTTATTTCTATATTATACAATATACAAAACGCCCGGCTTCGCACAAGTGCCACAAGGCACTTGTCACAGTATCTATTAAATCGAAAAAAAAATCATTAACAGGCTTTGTTCATAAACAGTTGCGTAGATAGAATAAATTTAATTATTTTAATTAATTTGATGATTTGTCTAATTTAATTAAAATTACACTTCCTTGTCTATTCTCAATTACTCATTGTGCTTTGAACTTCTACTTCAGATTTATATCCAAAGTGCCTATTAAAATACATTCAAGAAAATTTATGGCAGTCCAAAGATTTGGGTAATTCGGGAAGGGATTTCTAAATATTCGAAGAATCCGCGCGATGCTCCCCACCGAGTCCCGATCTTCAAACAGGATAAACCTTTAGTTCAAATATTTTATTTGGGGTGAAAATATTTTGTACTATTTAATGTTTGTTTATAAGCTGTTGTTGTTATTTGTTTTTCACATCGTAGTGAAGAGGATGTCGTAATTGATAATCGTATTTATTTTCCAGCGGACCAAGTACAGTCCATACAAGTTTTATAAGGCTTTCACCATAATGACGTTATTTAGGAATTGTTTATTTATTGTTTCTCTGTTTTGCGTAAAAAAGTCATGGTGGACCTTGCCTGCCGTGCAGGAGCTGATGGTTCGCTTTTGTGAAGGAAAATATCCTGGGAAAACCTGCATGCTTCTATTTCGAGTCATGTATTGTATCTACTGTCAATAACAAGAGGCAACCGACTTACTCCCCGTCTCACACTGGACAGAGTTTCGGTACTACTAGCGAAACGTGGATTTTCAGAGTTTTCAGAATATCTGACTACCCCCTCGGAGAATACTTATAGTCGTTAGCATAAAATGCTTATTAACAGATGCTTTCTAACTCTCGTAAGAAATATAAATTATTGGGAATACATTGCCACTAGTGGCACCAAGCATTCCATAAAAGAAACAAAACAAAATACGCAACAAATAAACCTCAGAGAGTTTATGTTGTCCACGTTTAATGAATAGTGGTAATAACAATAATAACAGGGTAGGTATACGAGTACAATATAATAATCCCTCAAACACTCAAATTTATGTCTTATGCCACATTAATACGAGTTTATTACGACGTTAAACTAGCAATGGTCAGCAAAAGCACGTAGTTTCAACGTGAGACTAAATAATAGCCTGTAAAATTATAACTTTGTTGTATTGGACCTAAGGTACCTAATTGCGAGTTTATATCGTGTCATCATCGCATCTTTTGTGCACGGAGCGAATGGCGAATGCCCAACCTGGATCAGACTGGATCCAATGAGCGATTTTCTTTTCTTTTTTAAATTTGGTTCCTAAAAAACTTGACAGATGGCATGTTTATCGCTCCATAGAGCCGTTCGCAAGATCCTGTCAAAATCTTGTCAAGACCGTGCCTGCCTTTTTTTGGAACGCCAAGGGATCGAGCCCATACAGCCAAGTCAGGCGTAAAAGTTTCGAATTTTCGATTAAAATGATTAGTAAAAAATGAAATATGTCATCAAAAGATGCGTTGGCATCTCTTTATCATCTTTTCCCTCTTTATTATTTAAAAGAAACACTATTTTGAAATTTTGACGTTTATTCGCACAGACCGTAGCGGCATCTATCGATCCCTTAAAAAACCAAAAGAAAAATGCTCATTAGATTTTATACAGCGAACCACAATACAGCTTATGCAAGATTGTGACAAATCACACTACTAGCTTTCCTTATAAAGAATAACATTGTGTAGAGACCTATTATGCTTAGATTTTGAGACGTGTATTGTGTCCACTTTCCATTATAACGGCGACGGTCTCCCACCTGCTACAATGGAAAAAGTTAAGCTCTATTCACATTACGACGGGCGGGCGCGGACGGGTTTGGAATGTGCAATGTAAAATAATATCTGTTTCAATACCGATAGAGTTGACAGAGAGAACGCCCATACGGACCTCACGGGCGGAGGACGGAGCTTTCTCTGTGAACTCTATCGGTATTGAAATAGGTATAATTTTTTACAATAATCTCCGCGCCCGTCCACGCATACCCATCGTAATGTGAATTAAGCTTTTGAGTGTCGATAGTGAAATGTGGATATTCTGAATATATTCCTAATCATAATCCTTATGTAAAATTGCATCGAGGAATACAAGTCGCCACTTATTTGTGAAAGGAGGCGTTAGTCTAGCAAGAGTATCATGATAATTTACGACTCCTTAACACAAATTAAAGCGGCCATTGATACTTACATAGAAAACTGACGACCATAATCTGATTAGGGGTTAACAGAATCATTGTTTCGTCTGGCAGCTGTCTTGCATGCAGTTGTAACAAGGCTTATTTTTAGCATGTTGAAGGTTTTAAATGAAATGACGTGTAAAGGAATGATAGGTGGATAGCCTTTGGCCTACAAATACTCTGCATATGAGACCCTAATCCTAATATCGATCTACGTCTCTTTTTGTTGGTTCACTTTCTATCGAGTCGATGGCATATCATTAAGGGTGACTTCATCCTTTGAAACTAGCAAACAGCATTCGAGGGTTGCTGATTACCCAAGATGTGCTGGACGTATCGAAAGGCTCTCTTCGTGCAACTATAGTGTAATTATGACTATACCTGAACGGACTATGGGAAGCTAAATTCAGTTTTGGTCAATGCCCTGTTTCGGTCGGACAGTTCTTTAACTTTGTGGTGCCTTGAAACGCTTTCAACTGTAATGTAGTTAGCGAAACTTGATGCCTCGGCTTCAAAACTCTGATTATGTATAACAATGAGTAAAGAGGCATGTAACAGCCAACTATTTAGAGACTTCATTATTTCAGTTAAGTATCTTTGAATTTATTCAAACCACCCAATTTTTGTGGGTGTAAAAACGAGACGACTTTTTTGATAGGCAAATGGTTAGAGGCATAAAACACCATTGGGATTGAGCCATCTTACTCATCTTATCATAACACTTTTATGGCCTATGTCTGAAATAAATAATAATTTAATTTAATTTACCGCACTGCAACCTTTAAAATAGTAAGAGTGTACTTTGCTTCAGTTACAAAGTAACCTTTAAATATTGTAGTTGTAATATTTTTCCTTAAAATATGGTAGTTGATAAATAGGGTATTAGGATAATATATATCTTGTTTATAAAAAAGCGTTTTAAAATATTATTAGCTTGATTGCTGCGTTGAAATTGATTTTGATTTAACTAGGTTGAAATCATTCCACAAACTTTAAGGGATCGATCACTAGGTCACGATAAATAATTTACTGCATGGTTAAAATATTTTTGAGGTTCATTAAAAATGGAGTTCCATACAAACTGCACCATGCGTCAGGCCTGCTTTACATGGAATGTCCAAAAATTCTTCATTCCTTTGGTTTGATTTGCAGTAATTATTGAAATTTGTAGTTCTTTCCTTCTTGTATCAGCAAGAGCTATATCGCATGACATAATAAGCTGTAGTGGAATGATAAGCCAGGCATCAATAGTCGTATCGAGGCGAGACTGCTTGCCCAGGCATAAAGGCAGGCAGGATAGTAGTAGTGGTTCTACCACTAAACATTTCAGCCTATACGTACCCTTCGATCAAAGTTAAATTTATATTCTCTCTCCGAAAGCGCCATCTCTGCAATATATCTGACTCATCCCCTCATTATTCTTTGCATATTTAAAATTGTTTAATCATGAAATGACATAAAACCGAAGCATGAAATATTAAATAAGTCATCCGCCGGCTAATAAAGGTCTTAATTTCAGAGATGTAAAGCAAAAAATCGTATAATCCACTGGCTAATCATTCTTACGTTTTCACCGTAAAAATGCCCTTAAATTAAAGAAGGTAAAGTAAAAATTCGCTTTGAGACCTTAAATCGATACGGCTGATGGGGCGAATTTAATATCAGTACGAATGGGGGTTATTCTCAAGTCACTCTCAATTAGCGTGAGGTGTTGTGACGAGGGTGAGTCTCACGCCGCAAATAATTTCAACTTTGTACGGGTTCCCTTTTGTGAGAAAGTATTTCGAAATGTCACTTGTACTAATAGCTGACACAGGGAAGTGTCTTTGGGAATACCTTTACAGATCTACCTGTGACCATTTTGCCTTAACGTTTTTGGTAACAAATATTTATAGGGCCTCTCGAGGCGCCTGTTTGAGGCCACGGGGGACAAGAGGGCTGGCAGCTATTTTGCCCAGAGGATAAGTTTGGCTATCCAAAGAGGCAATGCAGCCAGCCTCCTTGGTACTCTGCCTCGGGTGGGCGCTTTGGAGGATATCTTTTATTTGTAGTTTGTAGGATTGATTACGTTTGCACTGGTGTTCTGTATTTTGTGTTTTTGTGTTTTCGTTAATAAATAAAAAAACAAATATTTTAACCAAATAAACATTCAGTAATACTTTCTCCAGTACCTAGTTCAACTTACCAACAACCAACCAAGGTACTACTTGATATTATCCTCAATTCGTCATCGCCTCGAAAACGTACTCTACGTACTTTGAAAAAAGTTATGTTTCTTTTACGGGCAGTGTGTACATTGCATTTAATTATTAGATATTAACACTATAACTAACTATTTAAGATTGAGGACTAAGGCATAAAACGAATAATGACATTAATGATGAGACAGACTTGAAAGTAAACACTTTCAAATACCTTTGTATCTATAGGTAAGTACATATTTTTGAAGCTCACTTTTTTTCATTCACTGGTTTACGCCATTTAAACCTTTCAGAATGTCATTTTATTTGAGCCTTACAAAATTATATACAAAAACACACGGCCATAATCCCTTTTAGGACGGTCAGAAACTATACTACAACTACCTAGGCTCAAGTGAGTATATATAAGACTCATCAATAAATTCCAAATGCCAAGACTTTTTTTCCTTAATTTCAGCATTTATTTTATAAAACAATTTTTTGTAAAACTTGTCCTAGCTAACATAAAAGCATTTTCTAGAACAGAATCTAAACTAAACCGGCTAAAGTTTTAAATCGGGTCGACATATTACAAAGTTGCAGGTCCCACTGGAATCAGAAGCAGTCAAGCTACCTCAGTTCCCCTATGAAGCTACCGTTGTACATTACGTTTTAGTATTATTATGATACATTTTCATCTAGCGGCACTAGTGACGTAACTTCAGTGGTATAAACGTTCTCTAATATTAAACCACATGACATATTATAGTTAAGGGGATGGACGAGTGCAGTTTTTTCAATACAAACAGTATTCCTCTGTTTCCTCCCTGGATAATGACACTAGAGCAAACATTTGTTTACCATACAATCTATGTTACCTCTGCTAGTCCCTATGTTTTGGATTTTTGCATAAATTAATTACTGTATGAACTAGAGACCTTCGAAAATGAACAATTTTACCGCCCGTTTTCAGACGTCCTGCAAACCAATTTGACGAATATAAACAAAAAAATCAAAACATGCCAACATAGCCAAAGCCTTTCTCATATTATTCTTGAAAGAATTATTAAAATCGGTTTAGTTTTGGAGGAGGAAACAGGGGAATACGAAATGCTGTTTTCGTCGATTTTATGTAGATAAAATTGGTCCGAGCTGCCGTTGTCTCTTTCGCACTCTAGTCGGTGGGGTGTATGGGTGGGGCGGATCGGACAAATATGTATACAGTCGGAAAAGTGACCTATACTCCAAATTAGCATTTCAGCCCGCCTATCCTCTTAACCCCACAGAGACAAAGCTTCTAAGGAGCGCACAAAATAATCACGTGATGCGCTGGCCCATAATTTGTCCACTGGCCAAGCCGGTTCTTCCACGGGCGACGTGTGGGTGAACTCGTCGTTGAAAGGCTATTCACACACCGCCGCGCCTTGTATCTTATTTGTTTTGTTTCTATCGTAGCGCGATTGGCATGAGTTTGTGCGTAGTTGCAAGACGCACCTAAAATGCCTGGAGGAGTTATTGGTCCATGAAAGGAGATCTCAACTTCTCAAATTCTCTCTGCTCAACGTGATCTTTGATGAAAGATTCAGGTTTGTCAAAGAGTTATGGAACGCAGCATACTTGGTTTAAAACTGCTCGACCGGATCAGAAATGAGATCATTCGTTCCAGAGCCAAGAAGTAACCATAAAGGTATTATACCTTACAGGAATAGAGCAACTAACATGAGTAGTCAAATGAAACCGTTTTTGGCTGTTTTCAGGAGACTATTCGCAGGCAAAAATTCGAACACTGTCTAACGTGAAATCGTGGATAAATTAATTAAGTAGTGTCTGTATATTTCACAAAATTATCTACGATTTCACTTTAGATTCGCAATTATTCACGGAAATCGAATTGTAAAAATTGGCAAGAGATTAGACAACGGTTCTATTACCTCGCGTCACGTATCTCTTTCTATTATACAGTGGTGCCGCTAGGTACATCTCGCTCTCTCAGTTGTCAGTCCCTCTATTCCGTAAGGTATAGTAACTTTATTGCAGTAACAGTTTTCCCATCGAAGCTCAAAACCGGGACGCATTACATTATAATGGAGGAGTCCTTTAGCCAACAATGAGATAGGTGATGTGACGGCTGATGTGTTAATGAGACAGTGACTGCTGATGTGATAATGTGTTCGTATCCTCCTAAATTGGATGGAATGGTAAACTGCTACGATCTAGGTCACATTCAGTGATTCGTACCTATAGGGCAGCCACACTGTGTTAATTATACCTTTTATCTTTGAAAAGCACTTGAATTACTCGTATGTTTCACAAAATTATTTTTATTCGTTATTCGATATTTCAAGTCCGTTAGCGGTTCAAACAAACTTTGAAAGCAACTTGACTTCTGTTGCCCGGGGACCTTGTGTCACGTTTTACGTGAGCTCAGTATGCTTTTGTTACATCAACCAAAGCGTGCGCGTTGTTTGGCCACAAAGCAGGTTGACTTGTGTTACCATAGAGTAAGATCCTGTAGTTAATTAACTTATTTATAGCCTGACCAGGAATATAAAAAACCTGGTTTGGGGGCGCTGCAATCGCCTGTCACCTTTAATGTTAGTGTTCCACGTACAAAAATTAGTTCTAATAATTTTCCGCAACATGGCGAGGATTTTTATATTTCTGGTCGGGCTTTATAACAAAATAATGCCTTATTATATTTCTACTAAAACGATAAACAACTACAACACAATTTACTGACCAAAGCCCCGGGCGAGGCTCCAATGTAGTTCTTGATAGCCTTTAGCCGCTCAAATTAATTTAATTGGAAGGCAATTTATGGCAACCTCTCTTTATTAGGAAAATATGCTTGATATTTAGCAACGTTTTAGCAGGAGTTATATTATTTTGATCGGTTTACAAAGCGTATGCTTAAATAAAGGGTGGAAAGTTGACATAGGGCAGCTACCAGAAGTATATAGCTACAAGAAAACGTTCTAAAGAGACTAACCCTAACTTTTGAAGCATTCAGAAGATTTCGAAAAAATGTACAGTCATCGAGAAAAACTGAAATTTTCACAAAACTTAGTTTCCATTCTATTCGATCCTCTTACTAATACTAATAACCTTTTATTTTTGTACAACGTGTAATATAAACTCATGTTGCCCCTTCAGTCACCACGTGAAAAGACTTATAAGAAGATATCAAATAACAAACTCAAATTTCCCGCAGCTTTTCTCCGCTTCAGTGGGGATAACCGAAATAATTAATGAGCAGCGTTAACTAGAGGCGCTTTTTCGAGAAAATAAATAGGTTATGTCGCGACAAGTGCTCACGCCCGCAGGCTCGCCGAAATTGAGCTCCACCGAGATAAGACTAGACATAGGGTGACCTTTAGTTAATTAACACATCATTCAGACGGTAAAATATGAGCATTATTAAACCTACAATGTATATTTGACCTTTCTTCTCTTTGTTTCAGATTACGCTGAACAACTAGAAAACGGATACACCCACCATTACAACCGTCCATAACAGTTAAACTTTAGTGTTTCAAACGACTGTGTATAAAAAGGTGACAAGATAAATGTGGGGGATAAGTCGGGGACGAAGTGAGAAACCTTGAGCGTGGATGGTGTTAGTGGGGCGCTGGGCATGGCGGCGCGGTGCGGGGGGCGGGAGGGGCGCGCGGGGCGGTGAGGCCGGCGCGGGGGGGCGTGATGCGCGGCCGCGCGGTGCTCGCGTGGTGCGCGTGGGTGCTCACGGCGCTCGCGAGCGGTATTACCTCTGGCCGCGATCTTCGCGTTCTCCAGGCCGACGCGCGCACAGCGTTCTACGTGGGCATCGCCGCGCCGCCCTCGGCCGTCGACGTCGTGCGCGCCTTCAACCTCTCTCTGGCGGAGATCTCGCAGACTTATCTCGCCGGCGATTACCCGCTCTACCTGCGCAATATCACACTGCAGCCTCTTTACATCGAGCTACCAGAAGATGAAAGGTAAATTTAACATTACTAGCCTTAAATCGCAATTAAAGCATCTAATTATTTTAATTCTCGGGATGAAAAGTAGGTATGTCATTTCATAATGTTAGATATGCGAAACTGGTAGGCTAAGTTAAAAGATTTCTAGTTCCGAACGCACTATTTATTCATACGAATGAAGGATTGTGGTAGGTGCAGCCACACAACAATAACTACAAGTATCTACATACACAACACATAATCTTAATAATAATGATACGCACACATTACACGCCTACTTTGCCAAATTTTGATGTGGTAAGCGACGTATTCACACAGATAGACAGATAGCTGTGGATTAAAGCGTAATTTTTATTGATGAGGCTTCTTGTGGATTTACATTCTGTATACTGCCTAACCTTCAGCTGTAGCCTACAGAGTAAAGCAATGCTTGTAATTATGTCACGTTAATTTTGCGCAGGTGCTTTCACAGTTTCTCACGTTAGGAAAGCTGGTGCTAATGACGTACGTGTGGCACGGCATCAATCTCTTTAGTCTCGTGGCGTGAAACCGTTTATCATTGCAAGCCTTTAACAGCTTATCAGAGAGAGGACATTCTTATCTACACCACTTTTTAATTACTAGACTAACAACATTTTAAGGGTAAACAACTTTCCCTGAGGAACATGGGTCAAAGAAGGAAACATTTTTTTGACCTCTCATACAAAAGGTCGGCTCAGCCGATCGATTTTCTATGGAAGGTCCAAACATTTTTGTTTGTTTTTTGACCCATGTTGCTTAGGGAAAGTTGTTTAGTTTAGTTTTTCGAATACACCCTTAAAATTTTGTTAGTTCCTATAACTATAACTAAAAACTAAAGTACGTAGATATATAAAAATGAACCCCTATTTCTCCTGGTCACGCTATAACTTGAGAACGGCTGGACCGATTGTAATGAAACTTTGGTGGGTTATTGTGCACATGCCAGGGAAGGATTATAAACAAAAAATGGCCAAGCGTGTGTCGGTGAAACTGATTCTGAGGCGGTCCGATGTTCGCGCGGGTCAGCTAGTAATTTATTTAAATATCTTAGGATATAGGCTCTATTCTTAGGCTAAGATAAAAGCATAGTAATGGTAGTTGTCGATTATAATAATAATAGTTGCCTATCGCTTTGTTAACCAGTAGGATTCACAAATGCATTCAGTGGCTTCATTTAACGCTCCCGGATGGAATAGCTAATGGCGCAAGCTATTGTTCGGAAACGTTGCCGGTTATTGCTATCAGCACCCGTCAATATAAACCTTTAAATAATATTGTAAAATACCTTTTTTGTTTAGGGATACATGTGTGCTTGTTTACATAAAATAATTGGCTGCCCGTTATGTCTGGATAATGTATTCATTTCTGTCTACGCCACCGTCATACTAAAGGCGTATTTTCTGCCGTTACCTACTTTGACATCAAAGCAGTTGGTTTTTATATTCATACTTATTATCTTATTTCAAATTCTAATAGGATATAGGAACCACAAAGGTAATAAAAAAAATCATTTGAAAATAATCTAAGCAGAATTTTCTGTTGCTTCACCATCCTTGTTGGTTCCTAATTTGCTATTTAAATGTAACATAAACCTTTTTAGTTTAATTTGTGGATGTATGAAAATACCTCGTGTGAAGTGCGCGGTACTTTTCGTTTTGTTGGACATAACATTTTATTAATTTTATCCTACTGTTATACAAAAGATCTTAACAACAATTATTTTCACACGGATAAATCCACACACAAATCTAGTATTCAAATAAAAATGGAAAAGAAATGAAACTGAACAGTCGATCAGTTTTAACATAGTAATCTAACAATGTCAAACAGATCCTTTCACGGGTTTCGATTTCAGTGAAGCCAATACTACCAATAGGTTGGGTGTGTGCAACACTTTATGGATATTGGCCAAGTTGTTTCCATTTGAACACGCTCAGGCTTCAGCTCATTCTACCAAATCTGTAGAGATAACTCATAAGTCTAGGCCATAAGAATGAAAATGGTTCGGTTCACAGGGCTTCGGATGTTACGTACTGTTTGGTAGATAACCTACTGTGAGGTGTTCTTTGCCTATTGATTTTTTTCACGAGTATATTGGTTTCGTTGGGATAGGGGGTTCTTTTAGCGGGGAAAGTATTTTCACTTGATCTGTTAAAAGCTGCAGATTTCGACGATGTTGATGGTATAATTTGGATACCTTTTATAAAAGTGTATAGAGGATGTTGAGAGGATTGAGGCAGAGGAAAATAAGAGGAAGACTTGATGTATTAAAATTTTTTCACATAAGCGTTTTCACACTCCAATTTAGAATTATAACATTTATTGCGGGCCTAGCAGTATCTTATCTAAAATAAAAATATATGACCCGATTCGTCGATATATGGAGCGTCGGTGGCACGTTGCGGAGAGCTATGGAAACTCAATCTTGAGGTCCAGGTTCGAATCCGCACGGACCAGATGCCATGTACCAATGAGTTTTTCTAACTTATATACCTAAGTAATACCGACTGCTCTCAAATGGTGAAGGAAAACATAGTGAGGAAACCTGCTGAAGAAGAAATTCCGATGCGTATGTGAAGTCTACCAATCAGCATTGGGCACGCTTGGTGGACTAACGCCCATGCACCCTCCCTGAGGGTAGGCATGTGCCCTGCAGTGTATAGGCTGTGATGATGAAAAATATATGATAAACCTAAGTAATGAAACGAAAGTTGCAGTTTTATCTGAAAGGGCAGATATTTTTTACAATTACGATACTGGTCTCATATACAAGGTGTTTCATAAGTAAAAATAAATATTTAAAACTCTTAAGGGGGTTGTTCAGACCGTCAAACTGAACAACTTTCTCTATGGGACCAACATCGAAATCGCGAAAAAAATAATTTGATATCCCATACATATTTTAGATCGAGTCGATTTGTAGAGTATAGAACATCATTTTTTTTTTCGCGATTTCGATTTTGGTCCTATAGTGAAAGTTGTTCAGTTTGATGGTCTAAACCACCCCCTTAAATGTTTATTTGTATTTTTGTAACACCTTGCAGAAAGCTGTTCAGTTTGACGGTCTAATCATCCCCATAAAAACCGTTAGCATTATTAAGACTCTGTATAGTACCCACTAACTTTACATATTGATTCACTAACGTAACTCACCTCCACCGATACGCGAACGTGTAAAGAGAGTGAATTACAGAACGTGCAAAGGGAGTGTGGTCCGTTCTCTTCAAATAATTAATTCACAAGTTTATTGGCAACTGGCAACGATGATAATGATAACAATGATAAAACTTGGTTACGTATTCATAAAAAATAAGCTGCTATTTTGCCCAAAACTACTGGGCTCTTTCAAATTTAATGCCGGTGCTTAGACAGAATGAATTCTGAGATGAAAGGATATTTCAACACCAGTTTCAGGCTTTATCGCATCCATTATTCATTTATAACGTTGACTTTCAAAAGGAATCTTTGCTCTGTGATATCATATTGTATCTTATATACTTACCTATAGGTGAAGGTGTAGTAACACAATGTCCAGGAAGTTCTTAGTGCTTACTTCCCTTACTTGAAGAGATAAAAGAGAAAGAACGTCTTAGCATTGTGTTTTGTGGTCCATATGTTAAGGATAATGGTTAAGAGCACTGGGCTCTTGACACGGAGGTCGTGGGTTCGATTCCCACGGGGGATACCTAGTGATAAGTCACTTTGTGCATTTCCCCCCATATTGCAGACTGAATCACCTGATTGTCTGAAAAGAAAAATCATTCCGTGCTTCGGATGGCACGTTAAGCCATTGGTACCGGCTAACAGGGTGAAGTAGACATTGCAGTATGGAACAGCAGATTTTATTTTTGCTCCGATCGGTTTGCTCTCATAGTAAAAGTTGTTCAGTTTGATGGGTAGACTCTTAGTGTAATAGGATAATAATGATATCATTTTCTGTTGATGATATTTTACCCAAAAGAAGTAGATATGTTACTATAGCGCGCGCAAAATTACGACTCAAAAACGACCCAAATGGGACGTCTTTCAATAGTCCGGGTCAAGCAATGCTACGAACGAGACTGCTGTGGCAAGCAAAATTTAACGCGCTATTTTCTATGAAGTTAAAATAAAACTTGTTTAAAATATCATTTTATTTGGTATTATTATTATTTTTAAAGAAGTCTAGATTGAGCAAAAATGTTTTAACATTTCGAAATAAATCCCTTTTAAAATTGTAAAGAGCGCTAGCTTATACCTTTAAAATGTAAATTCAGTTCGTTAGCACTATTTGCTAGCCGGGTTGTTTTACTGTAAAATATATTTTCATCATAATAATATGTACGATATTAATTTAGTATTCGTCAGGCTATTCCGAATATTTGCTAGGGATTTACAAGTTCAGATAATACAAAGAGGGGTAAATAATTCATTCGGGTTGTCCACTCGTGTGGTAAACAGATATTTCGCTTTCTGTCCGTGATTTTATTTTCCACCTTTTTTATCTCGTTATGCAGGATCCTTCTTAATATGCGGACGGGTTTAGGGGATGATCATGCTTGTCTGGAAGCAGGAGATATTTTTGTTCACGATTTCAATGTTAGTCCCATATAGAAAGTTGTTTCGATTGATATTGGAATATTAAGTAGGATCCGGTATATGCTTACTCGTATCAATAATTATTTTTAGTGTTCTGTTGTCTCTGCCTACCCCCGTAGTGGAACATAGGCGTGAGCATATGTATTGTACTAGATAAGCGTTTCTCTCTTCTATTTATTGCTGGTTCTTTAGATAGATACCATCGCTAGTTTGTACCTCACCACTAATTCCATTTAACTTTAAACCAGCATTGAACAAATAAGATTTAAAAAGGTTAATTATTGTTCACACCTTTTGATATGGTATAATCTACACTATTATACATGTATACATTATACAGGGTCCAACTTAATATGCTGACAGTTTTTTAAGAGGATGATCAGAACATCAAACTGAACAACTTTCTCCACGGGACCAAAATCGAAATCGAAAAAAAAATCTGCTACTTACTCCATTCAAAACTGCAAACCTACTAGAGCCAAATGTATGGGAGCAGATTTTTTTTTCGCGATTTCGATGTTGTTCCCATAAAGAAAGTTGTTAAGTTTGATGGTCTGGTTCATCCTCTTAAAAAAGTGTCAGCATATTAAGAACGATCATGTATAAAAATGTTACAGTTTAATTATGGAGTACACATAAATGAAGATATTTACAAAAAAAAATACGATTAGGGTGTTTTAGGTGTCCCTAGATTTTGTATTTTTTTTTGTTTGTTTGTTCGAGCAAAAAGTACTGGGTAGATTATGATAATACTTTATGTGTTTAAAAACCTATGAATAAACTTAAAAACTGGTATTTATTTTATCTCGATGACGGGAACCGGAAAGGAAGATGTTACGGGAAAAAGCTATATTAAATTATGAGCACAAGTTTTTTGTGTACAAAAAGATCTGAACGAAAACTTAGTACAAATAGTAAACATAGTATATTCTTTACTTGTGGTAAAATCTTGATCAATACCAACGTGCCAGTTGGCTGGGCACATAAATCCATTTCTCCATACCATTATGAAATTGTTCTTCCCCATTTCATATCTTAGTGACTCCATCGTGAATACGACGGGAACTTTGCGGTAATTTGTTCAAACAATCTCGGTAAGCTTTTGGGAATTCAAATGGTTTTGGAACCGGTTTACTTACAATCCCTAATTTACAAAGTTGGTATGCAAGGTGCAAATTAAAATGCGTTGCATTATACAGTGCGAGGATACATTCAGTATTCTAAATTACAAACAGTAATATGTGTGCCAAGTTTCAGCTTCCTATGTCTTACGGTCTCTGAGATAAATGCCTGTGACAGACGGACGGACGGACAGACGGACAGATACCGAGCTGATTGCATAAGTGTTCCGTTTTGCCAATTTTGGTACGGAACACTAAAACAGTTCTTTTAAACTTTTTTTCAAACATAACATCAACGTTAAAAAAGATCTCCTATAAGAATTATTATAATGTCCAATAAAATGGCGACGGGTTCACCCCCCCGTCACACTGGACAGAGTTTCGGTATTTCTGGTGAAACGCGGACGTTCTGAGGTTTCAGAATATCTCTGAATCCTCGGGGCATATAGTCGTGAGCATATGCTTATGCTTATGCTTATGTCCAATAAAATTCCTAAACACAGTTGTGCAGTTTTTAACCAAATAATTGCGTCCCCAGTGAATTATGATAAAAACAACTTCTTTAAATAACTCTCTTGTTGATTTGTGTTCTATTCATAATGCTGAAAATAAATAACTCATTATTTATCATTCGAATAATCATACATTTAATGGTATACTCAGGATGTGTATTACAGGAAACTGGTATTAATTTGTTTATTAATTACAGTGGAGTTTACACACTTGTTCCAATAAATATCTTCTACTTCAAAAAGATGTTTAAGGTAGGTATTTACATTTGTCGATAGTGAATCTGCTAATGTAAACTTTAAACCTTTAGGTATTGTTTAAGTTTAAATATATGCTCGAAAGTTAAGATCAAGATACCACTTCCTAGTTTTAGATACTTGTCAAAGAAAGATATTAAACTGATAACTGATAATGTGAGCGGCTTGTCAAACATACCACAGAAATGACAGGAAATTGTCAGGGAGTCATGTTTATGGTATTTTGTCTCCGCCAGACGGGGAGCCAATAAGAACACTTAGCACCAACTACTTGGCTCCAATTCTCCAAAGGATAGCAATCGTACGTACTTCTACATATTCTCCTGATCATGCGTTTTCCTTCAGGGTGGTAAGAAATATTTGTTTAATTCATAGACAAATTACTCTAGCGATAGACTTGCCCTTGCATAGAAGCAACATGTTCCACTTGAATGCGGTGTACGCACCTGATTGATGTTCCCGAGTTCACTTCGTCACTATGGCAATGACAAACCGCAATGTGTCATTTTGTGTTGTTTTGTGTGACATGTTGTTTGTTTGAACGAGCATGTCTATCGCTAGAGTAATTTGTCTATGGTTTAATTCATCTATAAATTGTTCATCCATCTTAGTACGCACAAGCCAATGTGGAACATAATGTAAAGGTTGATGATGATGATGAAATATGAAAATAAAGAACATATTATGTACAAAACGTACACACATGACACAGGCGTTGTACCTAAAAAGTTTGATACTTTATAATTTTATTCAGTATCTACCAAAGTTTAAAGCAAACATCTGGTCCCCTTGTTAATGTTGACTTAATGGAACCGTAAATTATTTTATATTACTATTTTACTTAATAAAATACACACATAAAAGCCTAATCCACTTACACAATATTCATTAAAAAATCGCAAATATAAAGCCTACAAACTCAAAGCCTAACAACTAGATTTTTACTTTTTAGAAAGCGAACAATATTTTTTCGGTATTCAGTGCATTTAGAAAGGATTCGAAATAGGGTAGATGATTTTGTGGGAATTCCAGCTTGTCTGTGTATACAGCTCTACATATATTCATACGCGATAACAATTTTTGTACTTCACGAAAACATTAATTCAGTGTTCACTTGTTCAGTCTAATCTGTATAACCCTGTCTAGTATAACTTCTCTACTTGCGCTCGCTCGACTCCGTTTTTTTTCAAACTACTTGTCACGCCAAGCACGACGTTCGCTCTCTAAAAAGCGCGAGAAGAGGTCTTTTTCTAGTTTATAGCGAAATCATACTAGAAAGGCTGGGGACGATCTGTGGTACGTTGTTGTACCTACGTAAGTTCTGGGTAACCGATCACTTCATTATTACTTCAAGGTACATTCGTAAGTGCGTTCACACACGATGACGCATTGACGCAGCGGCAGACGTCAGTCCGAGTCGCGTTGTGGATCTGCTACTGGGTGGTCGCGTGTCGCGTGTCGCTCGTCGGTTGCCCCCTCCCAGCTCGACAGCGGGGCTCCAGTGGTGGCTCAAGATAGTGTTCTTTTATAAGAACAACCCTTGAAGTCACCAAAATATCTTCATAACCTTACAACGTCAAGCACTTTTGCTACAAAAACTCGACATTGGCAAAATCATCACAAACCAAGATGGCAGCCATATTTTAAAAATAGAATAGAATAGAGACGTCAATCCGTCATTTGTGAAGCAAGGAGTTGTATGAAACCGCACGTAGAAGCACACACGGTGACGCATTGACGCACCGGGTGTGGTTCTATGGACTGACGTCTGCCGCTCCGTCAGTGCGTCATCGTGTGTGAACGCACTTACAGCCCTCTATTATCGAATTTATTATTCTTTGAAGTAAGATAAAACATTAACAACAAAAAGAAAAATCTCTCTATTTTCTTATCCAACAGTTAATTAGCTTCGACAAAATCAGTTTCGCTGAGATTTTGCTTCTATTTCATTAAATGAGAGAAACAAAAAGTTTTCTACACAAAGAAAAAAGTTTTTGCAAAGAACAATACAAGCTAATGGACTTGCGTAATTCAATATCGAATATTTTATTTCTTATCTTAATTTAATTAAGATTCCTAAAAGAGGTTACCCTAACAATGACAAGTATAAAGGCTTCCGCACATTGCAGCGATATTATCGAGCGATATTATCGACAGCGATATCGCGACACCTTACACACCGCAGCGATTTCGCTATTCGCGTCACGCATGCGCCCTTTACTGAATGTAGTAGAAAGAGATAGAGTCAGGTTGCGATATTATCGCGGCAGTGTGTGGGATCGAGCGCGTCCCCATACAAAATGTACTGAGAACAATTATCGCAAAATCGCAGCGATATTATCGCTCGATAATATCGCGGCAGTGTGTAGGATCGCGCGCGTCCCCATACAAAATGTACTGAGAACAATTATCGCAAAATCGCAGCGATAATATCGCTCGATAATATCGCTGCAATGAGCGGAGGCCTTAATTCATCACCCGGAGCTATTCAGGGTGGAACACAAAGCCAAGGGATTTCACTCCACTAACAATTTAACCTCAGGCCTTTAAATGATCCTCTGACGAAGTCGCTGTGATCTTAAACCTTTGCCTGCAGCTAGCCGGAGACGAAGTTGATTTGTCATTTTAGGTTTATAGCGGTGGTAATAAAATATAAATAAGCATATACTTACATTAATAAATAAAGTCGAGGTATGGCCGGATCCGACCAAACTTAGATTTATAGAAGAGTAACTATACAAGGAACTTTTTTTAGTCTTGGTGTTTACTCCGAAATAACTTCATTTGTCTTCTACCATACTAAGGGTTGAACTACACCAGGCAGCACAGCATCGCATTTTTCCGTCGCTCCATCCTTTTCTATCACTCAGGAACGTCATTTGCTAGAGCATATAAGATAGACGGAACGCGATCGCACGCCACCGTGCTGTTCCGGTCCGTCTATCTTATATGCTCTATATAAAAAATACAAATAAATATAAAAAGAGGTTGGCTGTCGCCAACAACCACATTTATATTTTTAGATCACAATTAAATACATTTTACGTACGATTTAAATAACAATGACATACCGTATCGTAGTCATCATCTGCCTATAATATGACCTTCTATTAGGGCACAAGCTTTACTCGCACGAATAAAAGCTTAAATAATATAACATTTTCCCAGAACAGAATTTAAATTATTTCCCTTGTAATTAAGTAGTAGGTACGCATGGATAGCTCTTCAATGGTATGGTTTCTGTGAATTTTCCCAGTACAGAATTTAAAATGAGCTTTTATAATATTTCAGTAGGTAGCGCCTAAAATTTTTGTAATGTAGTAAAGATGAATAATGAAAATAATACAACAACAAAAAAATGGTTACCTTTCACATAAAACATAATTTCGTTTAATGTATAATTTCTCTGAATTGTTAATTCATCAGTACTTTACGCTTTGCTCACTACATTTGATAATAATTGTACGTCCGTGCTGGGGACCAAACTGTTGATTCTGTCTTATTGTAACATCTTTTGTACACAGTTTGGACAATAAATATTCTTATTCTTATTTTTATACATTTCATAAGGGTGTAACAAAATTCTAAAACATAGACTTTTGAATCGTATCTAGGCAGATAAATCGTATCTATTTCGTGTAAATTTTTAGTAAACATTTCTACGATTTTCAGATTAACTTGATACGTTCCAAATTCAAATATACGTTACGGAGATACGTTTCCTGAAACCCGATCGAAAACAACAAAAATAAAAATAATGTTGAGTTTTTATTTCATCCAATAGTTAAAAGTGAACACGTAACACTTAAAAGTAAGTAAGTAGTTACCTAGTTGTATAAATGTTTAAGCATATTTATAAAATTATTAAAATGCAATATAGCTATTATTCTCTGCAATAAATTAGTTTAGTGCGTTAGTCACGTGACCGAAATAATTTCAACAAAATAATAAAGGAGATTGGACCCAAGCAAACTATGAGTTGAACTTCAAAGTTGTAAGTCTCCAGGCATCCTCAGCTTTTAAACAAACATTTGCTAGTCCTTGATAAGACGTATTACCCCTTCATTTATTTGTCCTTTGTTCTCAAAGCAAATATCTTCAAGTTCTCAGTTTGGGTGTTGAATACAACATTGCACTGTTTCCCAAATCTTTTGTAAGAGATCTGATGCAAACACTCCATGTCTGCTTTCTCCGCGCAGCGCTGAGCCGAAGCACTTGTAAATATTCCACCCGTAGCTTTAAATCCTAATTCTTTTGAAAGATCCATCCTGTAAACAGAAAAGTAATATCTTTGAGAAATCGTAAATGAAAACAATAGAATGATCAACACAAGCTTAGGCTGGTTTCAGAATCACGATGCGGTCATCGCGGGTGGCAAGCGCGTACTATGAAACGGTACAAGGCAATACCTAGCTAGTGGCCCGCGTTGTTTATAGGTACCACCCCACGGAGTAAGCGTCAGCGTGAAACGAGCCATTGGAGTTGTCGCCCATCGAATCCCTCGTTGTATGGCCAAAGATATTCTTTGGACCGAGAAGGAGACCGAAGGAAGGGTCGCAGTCTTTTTCTTTTAAACGTCGTCCTAGGTCACTGATGAATCATTTTCCTCAGAACACCTTGGCCCAGCCGTTTTTGAGAATAAAACGTCCATCCAAACCCATGATTATAAAAGTGGCAATGGGATCACTACCTGTCACTCTGGACAGAAAGAGATTGGGCATTGTAAGTGAAATGTGGGGTCACGGTTTAGTAACTGGCAAAGACAAGCTAAACAAGACTGCCGTATCTTTCTTTAAAATTAAAAGATAAAAATAACAACTATAATAGTCCACGTCTCATAATCTGATTCATAGCAGTCGCTGTCAAGTCGATAGGATTCGTTGGACCTTAGTTATTTTTACGAACTCAATATATATATATATATTTTTTTTATATCTTGGACATTGTCACACAAATTATCTAGTCACATTTAAAGTTCCAGAATCTAGCCTGGACTTAGATATAACATCCATGACTCGGGTATAAATATATTCATATTCTTCATACAAATATTTGTCCCTTACGGGATTCGAACCCGCGACCCTCGATACAGCAGGCAGGCTCACTGCAAACTGAGATTAAAACGTGACAAATTCGGGAGTAACTCCTTTCGAACATAAAATATAATCATCCAAATCAGTCGAGTTTATCGCGTAACATACAAAATTGATTATGCTTCTAACATTTATAATATTCCGATTTTTTTCTTATTTCTTAACTCTTCTATATTAACCAGCGTGTTTGTTTCGTTTTAAATGTTGAAAGATAAAAAAACGTATTTCTCCCTCGCTGAGAAAAGCGGTTGTCTGGATTGCTTTTAGTGATAATTTTGCTGTTATTTGTACCTTTCTCGTTGACCGAAGACGATAAAATTTATGAAATTTTATGTTAAAGGCTAGCCAATTTCCGCGTAACACCAGGTATCTAACAACTCCCTCCAATTTGATTATTCACCGTTATCAAAGCCACCTCCATACCTTAAAAATGCTAAAAGCGAGTCTTGCTATCACAAAAAAATAGTTTGTCGTTTCTAAAAAAATAGCTTACTCTCACAATGAAGCGTATACGAGAGAAATGAATTTCTATGTAGTGTTTGAAATTATACGCCGGCGGGAAATAAGAATAAAAAGGACACAATGCATATTAAATGAATTGTATTCAGCGATGTAGACGAAAGAGGCCCCGATATTGTATATTATAATGATAAAGGTATATAAAATTTAGTTTTTTAATCATGATAATTATTGTTTAAGAAGGACCCCTTCTTAATATACATTTTCGGTACTACTGGTGAAAAGTGGAAGTTATGAGGTTTCAGAATATCTCTGACTACCCCCTCGGGGAATATAGTCGTGAGCATATGTTTATGCTTCTTAATATTTTATGCTGACGGTTTGTAAGGGGATGAAACAGAAAAACTTTCATTATGGGATCAAAGTCAAAAGCGCGAAAATAAATCAGCTGTGCCATCTAAAACTGCAAACCTACTCGACCGAAATGTGTTGGACAGCAGATTTTTTCGCAGTTTCAATTAGGAATATTATTATAGGCATATAGACATATTAGGAGGACATTATAATAATTAAGAATAATGCCGCGTTCACATGCACACCGTGCAGCCCGGCAAGCTCAGGTAAGTTCGCTGAACATGGAGGCTTCTATAAAGTTAAATAGTAACAATCACTTTACAGACGAGTCGATGTACAGGGAACTTCTTAAGCTTGCCGGGCTGCATGGCGTGCGTGTGAACCTAGCATGAACATAAATTCCAATTAAAAATCACCATATCTCCTACACACTGCGATACATCAAGAGACGCAAAACCAAAAAATGTTGGCCGCGCGTAAGTGTCACGCGATCAGCACTTGGTTTTGCGTAGCTTGATGTGTCACCGTGTGTACATCGCCATTAAATATGACTATAATATCTTCTTCATAATACAAGTGTAATATTATGATATATTACCTCGCTTTCAGTAATTCCACGGCGATCCCCAGTCCCCTGTACTGTGGCGCCACGGAGAGCCCGGCCCCCATGAGATATTCATCCACCTCGAATTTGTCATAAATCGCTGTCACTTTCATTGCCTCGCCGAACATGCGTAGCGACAATTGTCCTGCTTTCGTTTTTGGCTGCAAGCAAAAACATAATGGTACAGAATTGAATCGTACCGGATGGATACAATCTGGCTGTGTGTGAATTTTTTTCTACTCTACATAACTAAAATATCTGGCTGTTATTATAGACAAACATACAAAATATCGTCAAAAGTGTAGATTGTTAGATTATTATGGTGATATTCTAGCTCCGGACGTTTAGACTTGACTAGTTGAGGAGCCAGTTAGTGCCGCAATTGTTAGTTTACATGTTTTCAATTTCATTCTCCTCGGCCCTACCACAATGCCTCAAAACGAAGGTGTTCAATCAGTGCGTTCTGCCAGTGATGACCTGGACCCTGGTGCGGAATCGTGGACCCTGACGATAGACTACCAAGCTAGTGCAGGACTGCGTAGCTAAGCTCAATGCTGTGGGCAACCACAATCGGCTGATGCTACAATGAGTACCAGGACACTCAGACATAGAAGGGAACGAAAATGCGGATGAATTGGCCAGAAGGGGGACAGAAAACCACTTCATAGGCCCCGAACCCTTTTTCGGCATCCCTAAAAGTCTAACTCGGGAAACTTTGAATAAGTACAGCTTCAAGGAGGCGATTGAGACATGGAGAAATGCTCCAGGTCTAAATCACTCCAAAGCACTTATCAAAGGGTATAATCGCAAACATGCGAACAGCCTATTAGCTCTTAAAAAAGACAATATAGCTCTTAAAAAAGACAAACTTAATAAACACATGCACACCTTAAAACTAAGCGACTCCACCTGCTGCAGGTTTTGCAAGGAGGAAATGGAAACTCCCCTTCACATTCTCTGCGATTGTGGTTCACTAATGCACAAACGAAGTATTCATCTTGGCAGACAGGTACTGACTCCAGATGAGATACAAAACCTTCCTGTGAAAAACCTACTGCGATTTCTAACTGCTGTAGGGATTAATAGGGAATTGTAGAAAGGGCGTTCACAAAAGATCAGCGATGGTCGAAGTGGCACAGGCGCAAGTCTGTTAAGGCCCCATTAACCCAATAATAATAATAGGACTAGTTCATCAACGACCTAAAAAAATTTGCGGGGAGCGACTGGATGAGGAAGGCCGAGGACAGAGTTTTGTGGCGCGCCCTGGGAGAGGCTTATGTTCAGCAGTGGACGATGATAAGCTGGTGATGATGATGATGTTTTCAATAAAGAATTTTTTATGTTTATATTTTTATGCTATGTTTTATAGACGGTACGCTTTCTTTATTTTCATAGTCTCAGCCACAGTCTCAGTTTCCACTCCGGAAATGTGCGTACAAATTATGCGATATAAACGCAACAACATGCATATTTGTGATATTAAGTTATTCACCGCATTTTGAAATTAATATTATGAATAAATTTATTCAGATTAAAATTTTAATTTTCTTACTAAATACCTACGTTTTATTCCATCTTCATTAGCCTCTAATGAGGATAGAATCAAACGGAATCGTAATATTTCTTGTATTTAAAGAAACCGTTTTAATGTAAATATTCTCCCTCAAAAGCTTATTGAGATTGTGTAAGAACAAAGAAAATTTTAAAGGTGAATCCGAATTGAAGAACGCAAATAAATTCCTTAAATTATCTACAGAAAACTTTCTGAGAGAATCATTTGTTATCGTAACAATATTCGTAAGTCTAAAGTTTTACATTGTTTAGGAAACCGTATTTAGAATTAGAGGCTTTTGCTTGTGAGTGTTTGATATCGGGCGTAAAAATGGAATGGAGTATCTTGTTTTTAGGAAAAGGATTCAATTATAAAGCTCTGGTCTTAAATAACAAAACTATAATATTGTATTGTACTTATATTACCATTTCTTATACTTAAGATGCTATTATCCGGTCGAGGATTTTGAACAAGAATGAAAGTGTTTTAAACAGTGTTTTAAAGTCTGAAATGAAATTATGTCTTATTTAAGGATCTGGCGGATGATATGATTTTAGGTGATGGTTTTCAATAACACGATTAAATTAAGTTTACTCGATAGAAAAAAATCCCAAAGTTACTCTTTTTTATTATGTTTTTTCAATACTATGCTCGGGGTTTCCCTGCGAGATCGGATCAGAAATGAAGAAATCCGCAGAAGAACCAGAGTGGCTGACATAGCCCAAAGAATTGCTAAACTAAAGTGGCAGTGGGCGGGGCACATTGCTCGCAGAACCGATGGCCGATGGGGCCGGAAGGTTCTCGAGTGGCGGCCGCGTACCGGAAAGCGCAGCGTGGGTAGGCCCCCCACACGGTGGACCGACGACCTGGTGAAGGCGGCGGGAAACCGTTGGATGAGGGCGGCGCAGGACCGGTCGTTATGGCGATCCTTGTGGGAGGCCTATGTCCAGCAGTGGACGTCCATCGGCTGAGATGATGATGATGATGATGAATACTATGATTAAACTGCTGATATTTAACTTTTTATTCTTGTACTTCACTAAATACATGAAATATTTCTAGTAAAATTCGTAGACTTTGGAGCTTAGAAACACCCATGAGCAAAGATATTGATGAAAAACACGTTTTATTGCGATCCTGCTTTCAATTGGAGCGAGCGGGATGGCTAATTGCAAACTTATGCTTGCAAGAAAGAGACGCCTTAAACAAGACACAAAATTTCAGCCATAAAAATTATGGCTATCAAACGACCTGATGATTCACCCCTGGCTCAAAGGCTTACAAAAAGGTCCATTAGAAAACTTCAGAAACTCAAAGTTTTAATAATAGATGAACTTAGATTTATACAATCGGGGATCATTTCAGTTTCAGACCCCTAGAATAATGTGATAGCTGAAAAGTAGGTCGACCTCCAGTAAAAACCGGGAGAATAAATGGAATGAATCTAGGGGTAGAGAAAATGGTGACGCCGACGGAATTATGGACTCAAATGAAAAAGGTTGTAGCCATTATTCGTGCGAGTGTGACTTGTGTTTTGTTTTACATCGAAAAAAAATCTATTTACGAATGTTTACATTGATCGTAACACGTAGGTGATTAAGTAAAGTGGAATAAACCATTGAATTAATTTGTCATTTTTAGAATGTGTTTTATTAGTTCAGAAACATCAACTAGACAATAATTATGTTGAGGGCATCCAAGCCAAAAGGATACTAGATCGATAGATGGGGTAGATTTTAGTGAAGACAGATAAATGTAATTAGTATGGAATTACTTAGAACAATTTTTCTATTACTTATTTTCAAATAACTATATTCCATTTTCCGAATCCAGTGTTAGCTCAATACTACCCCAGTAGTAGGTACACAGAATATAGGTTTTTTCATATTCTATTTAATTCGATATACAAGGTGTTACAAAAATACAAATAAATTTAGGGGATGGTTTAGACCATCAAACTGAGCAACTTTCACTATGGGACCAAGATCGAAATTGCGAAAAAAAAAGATGTTCTATACTCTACAAATCGACTAGAGCTAAAATATGTATGGGATATCAGATTTTTTTTTTCACGATTTCGATGTTGGTCCCGTAGAGAAAATTGTTCAGTTTGACGGTCTAAACAGCCCCCTTAAGAGTTTTAAATATTTATTTTTACTTATGAAACACCTTGTATTAACTGTTTTTATAATTTTCCAAAAGCTATATGTAAATGTCGTTCAGTGTATGAGTTATGCGTTTGTTACCCTGTGTGTGAAGTATTATTAACGCTACATGCGCATAGGTATTTCTTTTTTTATCGAGTTACACATACATACAGGACCTACATAAAATCACGACAGTAATAACTTTCGGGGTGGTTAGAAATATTGCTACAACTAACAACTTTCTATTTAAGAATGTTGTTGTAGTATCCTTACGTTTTAGGTTTTTGGTTTGTTAATTTATAATACAGAAATTTATTTAAAATCAAACCGTGTAACAGCGATTTCCTAATTGTGAAAACCTCATCCATATTGTATTTGCTGTTAGAAAATTGTTTCAGTCTTACTGCTAGCAAACAGTGTTGTACATTTGAGTACAAACTGTTTCAAAGACACTTTGTAGTAAAACGAGAAGAATATTGCACCATTTCGTTCGTTCAATTTGAATAGCTGGGGCAAAGAAGTAAAATCAGAACGAGTTTGACTTTCGCATTTGAGGTTCTGCGCACTTATTTTCATTAAAAAAAATGTTAAACTAAATAAAACTTGTTTGTTTAAATTTACCCGAATGTTTTGTAAAATGTAACCGAACTATTGCATTCATCTCATGTAAGACTTCTTCCATCCACTGGTTGTCTGGAAGAAATCACTTTTAGTGATAAGGCCGCCTTTTGTACCCTTCTTGTTCATGTATATTGTTGTTGTTTTTTGTGTATTTTGGTGTGCAAATAAAGAATATTTATCTAATCTTATCTTATCCATTGTTAAATTTAACCAACTTTTTATGACTACTAAACTATTATGTAACCTAACCTAACCTTACCAAGATTTGGTTAAATTTAACACAGCATTTGGATACATTTTACAAAACAAATGTTTTATTCGATTAAACATATTTTTTCATTGTTGTCATGGAAATTGTAGTAAAGTCTTTGATTAAATTAAAATAGCGGAAGATAGGTGACTGCCCTATAGCGCATGGACTGCATAAATTGAGCTCCCGTCGCCTAATTTACTTAGCCGCAATACGAGCGTCATTGCGTGATTGAGATATTTTTTTATTTTAGGCAGCATAATGGTACCACAATGACTTTGTGTGCTTTTACTCGTTGTACAAATAATTAAAAAAGAAATACAAATCACACGGCATTACTTTTCACTCGTAATATCTAAAATAATCCATTGTTAGAGTAACGCAAGAACGTCACCTATCTTCCGCTATTTTAATTTACTCAAAGGTTAAAGTAGTAATTTTTTTCACACTGTTTAAATTAATAAACCATATTTTATTAGTGAGATTAGTAAAGACCACGTGCTGGTTTTGTTTAAAGGTAAGAAATGATGGTGGTTAAAATATAAAAAAAACGTCAGTCATTACCATTAGAGCCATAATGAACATACCGACAAACAAGAACTGATGAAATAAGCTTCAGCTGCTCCAGTATAATAAAAAAAAACCCGACAACGCAAATAGCGAATTTAAAAATTCAATTTCACTCTCCCCGATTGGCGTACAAAAACGGCACAAATCGAAGCCAGTGTCAGATAAACGTTTTTTACCGGCTTGTGTTCTACGAAGCGTCCCTTTTGCTGAGGCAGGCACATGTTGACAGCAACCAGCGTGTGTCCGGAACCGTCGCCTTCTGCGAGGAAGCACGCTAGGCACATTCTCTGCTCAATGATGGATGTCAAGAGCACACGGTATTCCTGGACCGCCTGCGGATCCCCAGCCGTGCCTGTCAATGTACAAGATTAATTAAATACTGAAAGGGTTCAACAACACTTGACACGACATTCCATCCCGAGCATGGAGTAATGCCGAGTCGTTCAATGTGCTAAGATGCTTCTATTTACTTTAAAAGATGTACTAACCCTAAGAATATTTATGTTATGTTATACTATACTAATTATACTTAGCAATGTTTCTGACTAAATGGAATCGCGACTATATTTTCATGTGGTAACGACGTAACTAAGGTTTATTTTGTAACATTTTTTTAAATTATAGGTTCACCTTCTGTTACTGAAAAACTCACTTCGTCAATCCGTCAAGATGAATAAAAATGATCGATACCATCAAGAACTTAGTTCTTAAGGGTTACCGCACACGATGGAGGATAGGCGGCGAATATTTTAGTTCGCGAAAATAAAATAGTTAAGGGTATATTATTCGGAGCACGCTCCATACAAACGTACTATGGTGATATTTTCAATAATAACCAATTAAAGTCAATGAAATTTTGCAGAAACAATCTAGAAACAAATTTCTATGCTTGTATGGAGTCAGATTTTCGTTAAAATGTATAGTACGAAAATCTGACTCCATAGAAGCATAGAGATTTGTTTCTAGATTGTTTCTGCAAAATTTCATTCACTTTAATTGGTTAGTATTGAAAATATCACCATAGTACGTTTGTATGCAGCGCGCATTTTCGCTCTCGGAATAAAATTATCTTAATAGGTACCTAGGTACATCCAACAAACGACAAAACACAGCACAAACTTTTTGTGCGATGGGTTCTAAATTTTTTCCGTCACGACTCATGACCGTCTTCAGCCTACATGAATAATGGTAATAAAATTTCTATCAATAGGTCCAACCCTGTAAACCAATTTAGGAACGAATGTAAATTTTATGGTAAAAACACATTTATCACAAGGGGCGCTTTTCATGGACGCGTTTTTAATTGACTTTGTTAGCTGAATTCGTGATGTTTAATTCTGATTAAATAAAAACTCTCGGCTTGGTACTCTTAAAATGGGCCACCATATTTCTTCCTGTAGATATTGCAGAAGACGACTAAGGTAAAAGGTTTGGTTTACAGTATTTTAGAATGAGAAAGGTCTAGCGACATGGTTAGAGATGACAAATTTTCCATTCACAATGCTTTTTCCGTAGGGTATTCAACTGGCTATTAATTATCTCTAGAGTTGGCTTACTAATTTCAATGTGTTTCCTATTGCTAACTTCCGGATATTTCTTTTGTCATCTTATCTTATTGAATTAAATTCATTGCGGGTACTAAGACAGATTAGAGACATCCCAAGGCTCGCTGGACTTCATTCTATAGTTTTGTATCCTAAGTGGTTGTCGCTGTGGATACTGATTTATAGGAGTTATTGTGGTGTGATGGGCATTATGCCACATGGTCTTACCACGTCATACAATAACAGAAACAAAAAAAAAACAAAAAAAAAACATACGGGTCGAATTGAGAACCTCCTCCTTTTGTTGAAGTCGGTTAAAAACGTCACATGTCTCTAAATTCACCTTTGTTATGCTCGGTTGTCATATAATATGCTGACATTCCAGTCCTTTCAAATCTTTCAAATGTATTCGGTCACAAAACAGTAATGTAAAACAAATAATGCTAATTTCTTGTGTATAGAATGTCATTGATTATGCCAGATTAAACTTTAAATTAATCTTGCTACAACTGCACACTTCAAAACGTTATAGTAAACTGTCTGATTACCCAAATAAGGTAGTTAGTTCTAGTGTGTGTAAATATTTTTTTAACCTGTTTCGTCCCACTACTGGGCAAAGGTCTCCCCTTAACTCTTCCACATCTCTCTGTTCAGTGCTACATCCCGCACTCATTACAGCAGGCATACTCAATATTCTTTTTGCAGTTGTAGTAATTTTCTTTTTTAAGATGTTTAGTAATATTGGACATTTTGGGTATCAAGTGTGATAGCAAATATAGCAATTAACCTGACCGAATTTAAATTTGTTTTAAAATACCACAAATTTCCATTGGTGTTGTCGGTTAAACGTTGCGGTTCACCCCATTTGACTTTCAGAAAATATCAGACTACGTTACACAAAATTATATATTTTTGCCTCTCTTCAAATGGCTATGCAAAAAGGGACGTTAATGACAGTATGTTAAGGTCCTTACCCCGGCCTCGAGATAATTGGGCGGGTTTCACAGAATACGCCTAATGACTTGGTATTTTCTTGCGTGAGAAAGCGTTCGCAGCCATAAGAAGGGATTTCGCTAATTGCAAAAAATGTTCACGCCCTAAAACGGATTAGCTATTCGTTGATTAATGCAAGTAATTTGGGTTCGAGGATTGGCCATTTACTGCTAATAATAAGATTAAAGGAAAGTAAAATGTTAGGTAGGTATTAAGGTTTCTTTTCCAGTATTTTTGTGAACGTATATAATCATGATCAGCACACACACACACACACACACACACACGCACAAGATAGATAAAATGCTTGCTGTAATAACAAACCGCAAGGGTGCAAATTCAGTTTCAGTAAGAGTTGATTCATGAATAATTGATTAGGATATGGGCAGGACATGTTGCACTTATGGGTACTAAGTGTTGGCCCAGAAGAACACTGGAGTGGAAGCTCAGAGAAACCAGGCAGGGTATATGCCGCCTATAAGAAAGATGGGTCAATAATACGGCGACACGCGGGAAAGAAACCTGCCTGTTATGTCCGAAGGCGGAATGATGAAGGGCTGTGATTGATAGATAGATGGATGATTGATTGATGACATGATTCAAAGTTTGAATAATTTCATACTGAAACCACGTAATTGTGAAAGGCCTCCCACAAAATATACACTCCAAGAAATATCGTACCTCTTAATAGCCTTCTATGACATCAATTGGAAGAAATGGGACATGCTTTATTCCAAACCGGGGACCACGCAGTTAAATTAAAACATAATATTGATTGGGAATTAACAATTCAAAAGGAAACTGCTCATTTATGTTACCCACATACCTAATTCAATGTTATTTTGTCATTCCCTGACTCGGTTACTGGCAGTGAAACCACGGAATACATAATCGGATGTACAATGTTTGCCTATGTAAGTATCTACTGAAGGCAAGGTTGGTACAACGTAGTTTGCGGTCGCGGTGGTGGCAGCTGTAGCGAAATTCACCTTTAGCATATTGAAGGTTTAATACCTTACCTCCTGACTTTTACCTTCAATATACTAATGGCATGAGATCCAGTGGCGAGTGGCTTTCCTTTCGCCCACATAAAAACATTATAAGAATCCTTGTCCTTTAGTCGCCTCGTATTCGAAATTCGGTTTCGTATACGAAACCCACGGGAAGAAGTAGGGAGGTCCATTCTAAGCCGTAACGGCACATCGAAGTAATTATCTATACAGGGTGTAAAATTAAATGCGTAACATATTGAAAAGGGGGATTTCGTTAGTGGGATCACACACGATGACACATTGACGGAGCGGCAGACGTCAGTCCGTCATTTGTTAAGCAAAGAGTTGTATGAAACCGCACATACAAGCACACACGAAGACGAATTGACGCACCTTGCGTGCTTCTACGTATTTAATTATATACCCTGTAGTGCAAAAAACATATAAAATAAAATAACATACCTGCAGTAGCCCACCATACATCTTCTTTAATATAGTTACCGAGCATGAACTCGACCGCAGTACACCACATCGATTCCGGAACGTCCTCTATCTCAAACTTGAGTGTTTCATCTCCGACTTTCCTCTCGAAACGAGCCCACACTTTAGGGTACAGTCGAGAAGACATTCCTTATTGCAGGCGAGAAGCCCGGAGGCGTTTTAAAAGCTTTAAATTTAAAACGACCGAGGCTTCCCGTGAGTTATACGAGACTGGATTTGTAATGCGATTCCTTTGATTGTGCTTGTTCAAGTAGTTCATATACAGCGAGTGCATCGTTATTCCGTAGCATATAAGTTACGCTTCGAAATAATTGTGTTTGAACACATTCAAATCGTTGATATTTTGAGAACCATTAATATGAGTCGTTTAAAGCTATAAAGCGTGTCGTAGCCGTAACGTCATTTTATCCTGTCAAAATCACTTCAAATTGTTATTTTTTGCACCGGAACGTAGAAGTGGAAGGTTTGTGGACCCACTAATTTGTCCCATTGGTGGGTCCACGAAAAAGTACAGGTTATTATGGAGTAAAAAACGTTAATAGCAATAAAAAATACAGATTAGAAATGCTTAAAAGCATATCCATGAATTTTTTATCTGCATGAATAATTTATGCAAAAGTGTATCGGTCTATATTTTTGTTATCAGCTGTTCAGATGTTGATGAAATGTTTCAACTTTCATTTTAGAGACGGATATAGATAATTATATAGAAATGTCAAAGTTGCCATTACCAGCTAGTACCTAGGTACATAAAATTGAATATGATGAAAGTGATTTTCACATTACAATAACAATAATTAGTATTCAGATAATAATTTAACAACTGAAATGAATAATTACAAGTGTTGAAATTACAATAAATAATGCTGTTTGTTTTATTTGTACGTTAAAAGCACAATTAAAATAAATTTCGCTAAATGACGATTTTAAACTGATGCTGTGGTCTTGCGTACCTCGAATTTATTTCATCAAACTGAATATTATCAGACAAAATATTAATGAAGCCGTTTTCATTTAATAAAGCTCCGTTCGAAAACAAAGAGAATCGGATAACAAGTTTGTAATAATAAATATATCAACACCAACAAATACAAGTAAATTTCTAGAGTAACCTATCGTATTTTACATTTAAGAATTCGTCAAAACGTCTTGGTTTTTGGAAAAAACTTGTATTTTTAAATATAGCATAAATAACTTGAGAGCCGAACATAGAAACTTATCAAAAATAATAACTTAATTATTGTCTCTTGCAACACGCATTGCACGAAAAATCTCTGCAACAAATACTTACTGTAAGCAAAATAGTTAAAACACTGTTCTTTGAGTTCAGTTCGCAAACAAAATGGACAGCAAGATCTGTCCATATGTCATTTGAATTGACGGATTTGATACGATTACGATGCAGCAGTACTTCAAGCAGACCCCTTTCCCTTAATTGTTATGAAACTAGCTCCATTAGGGAACAAATATGATAATTATCTTCGCAAAACGTTGCAGAATCTAATAAAAACTGCTATCCAAAAGGGCTTCAAACATTAGTATTTCACGCGTTATCCCTCTAATAGTTTAGAAATTATTGCCTTGCGGCTGAAGGGACGGTCAGTCCGAGAGAGAAATGATAAGGGTTCCCGTTATTTATCTCCCAAAATACATAATCCTATTTGTTATTCCGATGTTGAAGATTGATAAGACCCGGCTGTATGTTATCACTTTATTCAAATAGGTCAGTGGTATTATAATACGTGCAAATGATCCGTTTGTGGTTTAATGCTTGATATATTACTAGAATACTAATTATGTAGCTAAAGGCCAAGCACGTATCCTAACAATTATATAAGTGGGATCCCCGAACGACTTACCCAGATCTATCGACTTTGTTAGAAAGGAAAATAAAATGAAAATTAGAGAAGAGCTGCTCGTTTCCTCTCATCAGTTATGAGACTCTGATACGTGGTGGCTACAATAATTATGCAGTGTACAAACATAATTATAACGTACCGAGGTGTTAACTTGTTGATTATTATTGACTTGGTAAATTAGTAACTTTGAGCACGTGCTGGACTTTAGCCGCTTGATTGCTGAATTTGATCTAAACTTCTACCTGATGAAGTTATTTCATTCCGAGAAACTTGTGGAATAATTTTGATTTGATCGTAGAGTGGAAATATGTTGTGGCTTACGCACGTGACGTCTTATGCTAAAGATTAACCTCTTTTCTAGTGGGGTGAGCAGAGACTATGGTGTGCCATTTACTTCTACAGTTGTGACTACAGCGTACCTCAATTTTGCGGAAAATTTCCGATTTGATTATGCTTATCACGCTGAAGGTTGTTTTATTGGTCCATGGCTCAAAATTCGGAATGCCTTTAGATAATTCTTCAGTATATTGCTAATTTATTTCTTGTTCAGAAGTTTCACCGATATTTATGTAACATCTATAAAAAGTTTATAAATTTAGACGCGGCTTTTTAATTTAAAAGTTGAGCTGTTCTAAGTTTTGCGGGTAACCGATAAGTACACGGCGTTACGAGTAAAACAAAGTTCTATCTTATAGGAGTTTGATATGCAAAGTTTTAAACATTCCATTGTATTTAAGGAGTTTCTCAGTTGATTTTCTACGGGGTTTATAATGATCTCTTACTCAGGAATTTTGCAAAAAAATACTAATATTAAAAGCGCGCTCGGAATTTGTTTCATGTTTTTGAAAAACATGTTTTTGCCAAGACATAATTGCTTTGAGTGAATTCTGACTTGTTACAGCGAGGAAAAAGATATAGAGTTTGTTTGATCTTTAATGTGCTAATTAGCCAAGGGACGAGACAGAATTGAAGCTTTTAAAATTTGCGTTTTCTACTTACGATATATAAACATATCGCAAGTTATAAAAACAAATTAAATTATTACGATATATAAACATATCGCAAGTTATAAAAACAAATTAAATTATTCATTGCAGAACTTAATAAAAAAGGTTTTATTGGAATCAATAATGCTGAAATTTTAAAATTAGGCCTTTTAGTATCAGAAAAAAAAGAGCTTACCTAATAAATAACCAGTGGCAAAGAATACTATTATCTACTACCCATTGGGCTGCCCTCCTTTAGGCCTTGAGAAAACATAAAACTATTGACGTGTTATTTTCTGGATGCGAAGTATATACATAGAATTTGTATAGACAAAACCAGAAGAAGAAGCCAATATTATGAAATGTCCTAACATTCCGGAGCGCAATATAAATATTCTCACAGCGAGGAATCTTGGAGCACAGTCCATCACGCCGCCCCGTGAGAATGCCGTAGTATTAGGTATATATACAAACTCCTCTGTGTGATTACGTTGATGAATCACATCACATGAATAATTTTTATTTCATAGGTGCTCTAATTTGTATCTTTTGTATTATATAGAATCCCATCGTATTTAATTATTTTTAATTTAGTGCAATTTGCTAGTTGTTATTTAGCTTTAAGTTATTCGAAAAGTAAATTAAATAAATAAAAATAAACTTTTAATTTGTTTCTCTGAAAATAACCACCCTTTGTACCCTTCTTATTCTTGTTTTAAATTGTATTTTTTTTTCTATTCTTGGTGTGAAATTTTTTTACATAAGGTAGGTATGTCGATATTTCATCTCTTGTCATATTTTCAATTTCAGTAACAAAACCCTTTATTACCTGCATCATGGGTAGCATGGCACCGTGACATAGCGCTATACCTTCGCTCTCTTTCTATTTGCACGTGAACAACCGAGATAAAAGACGTGATACAGCCATATCGCGTGTAATATTATTCACCCGTCTTATATTACCCACTGTAATGCTGTTGGTTTCGTCAATAAATAAATAAATAAATATGCTACGGCTTCTGGTTCTGTATTTGTGTCACAAATTAAGAATAGAAAGGAATATGTATCCATATGTATCTGAACATGCCACAATTCAAAAACCTTAGCTAGTCTCTCTTTCATAAGGTATCTCATTGCAGGTTCAGTACGCGGGTGTTGGAGCGAACGTGCTCGGCGCTCGGCGGGCGGCGCGTGGCCGCGCTGCTGGTGTGCGGCGCGGGCGCAGCGGCCACGGCCGTCGTCACCGCGGCGTCGCGCGCCGGCGTCCCGGTGCTGCGAGCCTCGCCTTCACACCAGCAGTTCTCCTACACCATCGCTAATGTTTGTATCTTACTTATCATTTATCTTATTTAGAGTAACTAGATACGAAAGGAACTGCATTTGCTCGGAATTGCCTCTGACTGTTCGGTGAAGGTAAAAATTCGTGAGGAAACTTACATGCTTTATTTTTAGGTTTATCGTTCTAAAAACCTTATTGTTATGATAATTAACTTCATGAAACTTTATGAGCCCTATCACACAAGCGATTTCTAGGCTTTGATAGAACGATATCGTCGTGATTCCTCCGCAACATAACCGCGATCTCGACGCGATATTTCTGAGATCATTCAGTATCGATATGGAATCGCGACGATAACGCCCAGTAAAAGTAGCGGCGATTCAGTTGCGAAGTCGTTGCGGTGCAGTTGCAAAATCGCCTACGCTCAAATAAAGCTTGTGTGAAGCTTTAGTTATATTTCGGAACGAAAGACTCACAAATAAAAATTTACCGTTGGCGCGCTCCATACAAAAGTACTATGTTATGGTGATATTTTCAATACTAACCAATTAAAGTCAATGACATTTTGCAGATAAAATCTAGAAACAAATTTCTATGCTTGTATGGAGTCCGATTTTCGTTAAAATGTATAGTTTTAAAGTTACAGTGCCTCAAAGATTTCCATACAAATCTTAAATTAATCCTAGAATTAAAACTGTATATTTTAACGAAAATTTGACTTTATACAAGCATAGAGATTCGTTTCTAGATTGTTTCTGAAAAATCTTATTGACTTTAATTGGTTAATATTGAAAATATCACCATAGTACGTTTGTATGCAGCGTGCATTTGCACTCTCAGAATAAAATTCTCTTAATATTACCGCATACGATCATTCACCTCTCATACTTAGATCAAAGTAAACTCTCATACAATACGTAAACTAATCGTGAAGTTAAGTTAACAGAAGATTAACTTAATGATGAATAAAGTGTTAAGTCGTTAGTAACACAGTGGTTATGTGACAACAACTTATGGAAACACTAAATCTGCCTTATACAAGCTGTTGTCGTACCCAAATCAATTCAGGCTGTGAAGTGGAGCACTTTGCGTTAGCTAACGATCTTTTGAGTGCATAGCCTATTTTATTATACAAAAGCTATACGCTTAGCTTAGTGTTTGAGTGCTATCGTAATGATCATCGAAGTAAAACAATGTTGGGTCACAGTTGGGTGCCACATTTGATGCGCAATAACATGACTTTGATATCTAGCGCCTCAATGTTTCAAAACAGTTGATCTCAAATTAGGAACTTTTTAAGTGTTACACTAAGTTGCAGAAACGCGCATTAATGTTAATCCTTCATTAAATCTCTTGCTAGCTTTTACTATGTCAATAAGACAAAAAGTGACAGCGAGATGTTTAATGGAATGGGCGTTTCTGTAACTGAGTTCCAATCTTATTGTATTTTCTTTAGTTTCGTATGAGGCTCAAGGAATAAGATTTCTAATGCAGTATTTAGTGGACAAAATTTCACTCGCCTATCTTTACCACTTAATACGTTATCAAAAGAAAACCTTTGCCCTGCAATAGAATCCTATAATAGGCTATAACTTTATCATATCATAAGCTGTTTCCACCAAACACTTAACAAGACTTTCCTTTTAACAAAAGACGTCAATGTCAAATAAAACCTGCAGTTTAAGATAAAATCGATGTTAATGGATTGTTTGATAGGTCTACAATGACAGGAGGCATGTCTGCTCTCTGGTACGAATGTGCTAGCAAAAAGAAAACGACGTTGGATTGATATTTTCGCTCCAGTTCTTCAGTGTGGGACGTTACTGACAGTTTGACATGAGAACGACGCGATGTGAGGACATGGAAGCTTATCGTTTTACCGTTCTGGGTGTCTTTTCATTCTTGTCATTATGTTTTTTAGGATAATGCTTAAACTCTTGGAGTAGGTATTCATTATTGATGCTGATAGGCATTTCTTATACATGTAATAAGATAAATAAGACTTAATCTTTTCGGTTCATAGTGGTTACTTCCCAAAATTACTGCATTTTACTTTGGCAGTCGATTTGAATTTTTCCCTAAATAATAAAGGAAAATTTTTACCTATGATGACTATATCCTAAAATGCCCATTAGCTAGTAATGGTCTGTAGGAATCTATAAATTAGAATCACTAATGGAAAAATCACTTATGCAGTTACAGTATCCCTTACTGGCCTCGTGCGACATATATGAGAAGAAATGGGGTGTTTATCTGCCGGAAATATGACAAACAACTCTAAAGAATGTACAAATTACTCAAAACATTTTTCAACTTTTATGTCACACCTACATAAAATTGTCAATATCCCTTTAGCCCAAAGGGTTCTAAGAATTCAATTCGCACCCCGTGTTCGTTATCCCTTATGATTTTCCTCGCAGATGCTCGTACTGGATTATCTAATCAATTTATAGGTACGTTGGGTTCATCGGTTATTTGATATCGCGATTTGTGGTACCGAATTTGGATTAGGGTGCTTGATTAGAGATGTTTCGAACTTTACCTTAATTAAAACCGATCCTAATTGAATAATCATAATTACAAATTTCACTCTGCAATTGGAGACAGGATGGCAAAATATTGGCATCTGCGTGATTGTATATTTATCATAGATTCTCTATTGGTCTAGTGGCGATTAGACTAGCTTCTCTCCATGTGGCTCGAGCTTTGCCCGAGCTGACTCGTACCAATGAGTTTCAGGAACTTATTTGATCAATTCAATTCAATTCTCAATTCAAAATAATTTATTCAATAGAACCTGAAGATCATTTATTAAACGTCAATTCTTTTTTAAGCTACCACCGCTTCGGAACGTGTTGTCGCTGTAGAGAAGATGCGGCCAGAAACTCTCAGGTCGAGAGGACGATCAGGAACGATCAGGAACTTATGTATTGATTTGTAGCACAAAGATTGCTTTTCGGTGAAAGGAATCATCGCAAGTAAATCTCCATATTTTACTGTCGATGCGTGCATTGTCGTGTCCACTATCCATTAAAAGCCACCTGTCACAATGAGAAACACAGAGTCTGTGTACTGCTAGATAAATTTCCCCTATGTGAATAAAGTAGTGTGCGTGTGTATGCATGCCAAACAGTTTGCTCCTTCCTTGTGGTAACAAACTTTGCGACAACTAGTAGCAAGGACAACTTTCTACATAGGGTCGGAGTTGGAGGTCAGGAGAGCTGTTATGTAACTTGCCGATCGTTGATCGATGTTGGAGCAATATGTGTTAACAGTTCTAGGCTGTTGTTGTATTTTCCACCAACTAAAATATGTTAGTTCGTCTCAACGATACCACTAGTGACCGTAGGGCTGGCAGCTTCCTTGGTCAACTAATTACTTTGGCTATTTATAGGGGAAACGTAGGCAGCTTCGGACCATGTCACAGAACATTATAAGAGGCGTCAGAAGTGCAGCGTCGTGGAACGTGTCGCCACAGGTTATGCAATGATTTGCATAACACCATAAGACGCGAGGCGTGGTGCGAGCGAGAGGGCATTAGTAATTATAGCAGCGTGAGCGGGAAAGTTCGGATACATTTGACCTGACCATTTATACAATTACTCAATATATATAGGTACAATATATACAAAACTGCAAACCTACTCGAGCCAAATGTATGGGACAGCTGTTTTTTTTTTCGCGATTTCGATGTTGGTCCCATAGAGAAAGTTGTTCAGTTGGATGGTCTGATCATCCCTTTAAAAAAGTGTAAGCTCACTGCTCAACAACGTTATGCTTTATTTTTTTTCCATAATTTAGTAGATTACACACCGAGGGCAGGAAAGTACAAAAGGTCTCAGATCTCATGTAATCAACAAACATGTGATCTGAGGCTTTCTTATTTACTGTCCGAGGTTAGTATACTATTTATTTCCTCGACGGAGGTGGAATCCGACAACTTCGTTTAGCGCAGCGGAACGAAAATTGACACTTTCCATCCGGAGGGGAGAAAAGTTAATAATTGACCAAATCTTTAAACAGAAAAACACATCGATCCGATATTGATCTGGAAATAAAACGGCAAAAATCTATTCTATTGTATTCTTGACCCATTTTCACATAATTGAAAGCATAAATTTTCAATTATCTTTCTGATTGCATTCTTTTGAAAGGTGTGAAAGACAGGGGTACAGGTACAAAGCGATATTGCTTTAAAGGTGGAATAATTTTGGATTCAATGCCTCCAATTAAACATTTTATAAAATTATACAGGAAAGAGGGTCGGGCTTTTATGGCCGTGAAGTGGTGGATTAAATACGATAAATTTTGGATTTTCAATAGTATTGTTTCTTATTTGGCCAATTAATTATGGTTTTTGGAAAGAAGATTCATATTAAACTGGTTGTAAGGAAAAGTATAATTAACCTTTAAACCACATACTATACTAACCCAGTAATGTGAATGGGTACCGTGTCAGTGTTTCGGTTATGTGGTTCTAGCATAGTATTAATACTTAATAGTAAGGGGCAACTAGGTGATAGGGTAAGGTTTTTATTCCGTGTTTTTGTAGGCGATATGATAATCTAACCTACAACTTCTTAAGGGGTTACCTCCTGGTTTTTGGGTAACTTGGTAACCATTTTATTCATTAACTATGACACTTTTTGAGCTGAAAAATAAACGGAACCATCTACACGATATGAGAAGTGATGTGGTTTTTCTAGAAATCGATTTTAATGAATAAAACCGAAGAAAATTTAATCTAAAGTCACACCTTTTTTCCCAGTTGTAACCATTTTACTCTTACATTTTAAATCGGAAGAAAATTGAAATTTACAATACTGTTCACAACACAATTTAGAATGATGTGGTTTTCTTAATTTTTCGAAATATATAAAAAATCATCTCATTTTTCAAAGAAAACGGCTAAATTCTGACCGGAGCCACGCGCTCGTTCGCATCGATTTGTATGGGGAATCGTGGTCTGGGAATGATACGCCTTAATACGTTATTCTATCCTGTAATTTTGAATTATGTGAGAACCGAACCTTGTTGCAAATACATGCCGAAAAACATTACTTACCCTCCTTCTGACGCAGTCGGGTAAAAAGAAAGATAACATTTAATTTAATTGCGTAGTTTAAGATCTCGCCGAAAGAGATTAAATGGTTGCAAGTTAATTTTACCACAGAGTACTGTTGATTTTACTATGATCGAAGGTTGTATGTATGTTTTTATATCATTCACGATAGAAACATTTTTGTTCAGTCTACCTCATTTTCGAATAATATTTATTGTTCTATCTACGTTTATCAAAACATAATCTCCTAGCTGTTTCTTTCTTCATATAATTTGCCTGTATGCGCAATACTATAACCTGAGAATACGAGTAGGTACAGCTTGGCCAAAAAGAGTTGAAATTAAATGAGGGCGCTGCCTCCACGCAAGAACGTCAAAATCACGCATAATATATAACCTGGCAGCACCACCATACTCAAATTTTAGTTCCACCTGTCACCACGATCATGCCTTTTTGGCCAAGCTATAATGTTAACTTATTTTCATCATCATCATCATCTCAGCCGATGGACGTCCACTGCTGGATATAGGCCTCCCCCAAGGATCGCCATAACGACCGGTCCTGCGCCGCCCTCATCCAACGGTTTCCCGCCGCCTTCACCAGGTCGTCGGTCCACCGTCGGGGCCTACCCACGCTGCGCTTTCCGGTACGCGGCCGCCACTCGAGAACCTTCCGGCCCCATCGGCCATCGGTTCTGCGAGCAATGTGCCCCGCCCACTGCCACTTTAGTTTAGCAATTCCTAATTCCTAACTTATTTTAATTTTGTAAAACTAAATCCTTAACTTCTGTCTAAATTAACAAGGTTTTCCGTATACTAAGCGAGCAAGCCTAGGCATTTGTTTCCATCCATTCACATAACATAATTATGCAAATCCGTCGTAATATTTATTAGATATTTCGCAACATAACAAGCGGATCTTCATTTAGGACGTGCCGTGTGACGTCACGTACGCATTATTTCACAGGCTGGTGGGCTATTGCCGACTTTGTCAGGGTACGATTAATAGCTACGCCTGAATGGAATTGTTAGCACCACCAGCCAACTGACACTGAATTATTTGTTACTAGCTTAGCCGTGGTTATGTGTGTATCAGGAAAGTGGTGCGTGCTTTTGCTAATGTGGAAATGATTTTATGCGCGGTTTACCTTAGTATTTAAAAAATAATTAAACTATACACACTGTAAGTATAAAGGCAGTAATAAGGTATAATATTATATTTTTAGAAATCATCAATATTTGGTGTGAATCATCCAGTGACATAATTATAGGACTCATTCATAATATCCATTATCTAGATCCAGATTATTAATTTTTGAGAAATTTCCCAAGGCTTTCTAAAAGATAGCTTGGAATCACATTCAATTTTTTTTTCATCGCAATCGGTTTACTAAATCAAAAGCTACGAGAACTTCAAGTTCAAGGGTACACATTTCAATGGTGTGCGCGTACGTTGCTGATGGCACAGCTGTAACATTTTTATATTCGTACATGCATATTGTGTGCTATTTATTACCCAAACCCTAATTCAAATAATAATGTTACATCAGCATGCAGTGTTACATTTGACAAAATTGCAGATTCGCAGCTGTACTAAATGTAATTTGGAGCGCAACAAGCGAGGTTTACCTAACTTATAACAACGTTGACGTTCCGCGTAATTTATTATTCAAAATGACGTGTAATAAATGAGACAGACTTGAGATAAATACGGAAATAAAATGAATCTTAATTCTTGTGTGACGTTGTTTAAAATACAAAACGAATGGAAGAAGTAAAATTAAAATTAAACAGGAAATAAAGAATTTCAATTATTACTTTTTAGAGTTATCAATAAATGATAAAATATAAAGGCTAAACAGACTAGAGATAGACTTCAACTGCTCAAATTAGCTTAAACTTCATTGATTTTCACCGTAGGTAAACGTTTTTTAGCAACTTGCATCCATTGGCTGTCTGCATCATCGTCATTCACTTTCCTGAAGTTCCTTGTACCAATTTTAGGTAATATTATGTTGGGTCCCCTACGTTACTCTGCGAAATTCAACACTTAGATTGTCGTTTCATCGAATGTCTGTTAATTGACGGTACGCGCTACTTCGGGTAACAGAATAGAAAATATGTATTTACTTACCTACCTACTTTTTATATCCTATTATCTTAATCTAAATACTGAATACTAAATTAATTCAATGAATATCAAGTAAACACGACACGTCACAATGTTTAAACGTCTATGAAACATGTCGAAATAAATTATGCCAAAGGAAATAAAAATATACTCTATCTTTTTAGTAATTTACCACTAAAATCGATTGAAAATAAAGAGTTCTCTTCTTGTGGCTATAAGGAAAAACTTTATAATTCTTAACTCATTTATAACTGCTAAAGCGATTAAGAGAGCGTTTAAAACTTCTTAAGTTCCTGAACATTTTCCCTGACCGAACTTTATTTCTCTTCTTTTTACACAAAACAAAATAGAGTACAGATACCAATTGTATCGAAAGGGAAAAGCTGTCACGGTCATTTTATATCAGGACAAGAATGGAGACTATAACACGTGAGCAGAATAATATGATGTGCATAATATTCTCGAAACCGCCGAGGACACCAGACACGTTCCACGGATTTTTTTTGCATTTGTCTTACCGTTTCTTTTTCCGTTCCGGTGCGAGAACCGGGTGTCGCTAAAAATGATGGTCATTTATAACCCACTTTAGCCGCGATTACGATGTGACGGGAACTAATAACGGCTTAAAAAATATGATTGGGTTATCCACAAAATCATAACTCAGTTATAACTCTTTTTTTCCTTGTTCTCAGGAAATGCTTCCTTTGGAGATACGAGTTGAGATCACCGCAAGAGAAACATTACAGGCGCTTAGGTAAGTAAACTCTTGTTTACAGAATTTATGGTGCTAAAAGCTTGTAGCTTGGTAGCAAAATACAAAGTGTTTCTTATTATTTCTCGGCAATTCAAATTTGTTTACCGTCATTTGAAGTCTGGCTCTGGCTTTTCTGTGAAATAAAACATCGTGAGGAAACCAATGCTTGCATTTTGAAGCGTGTATTTATTTGTGTTCACTAACTGTCCAAAAGTGGCGACGGGCTTAATACCTGTCTCACTAAAGTTCACAGGACAAAATATTGGGCAACGCTATTGAAATGAGATGAATAATTATTGTCATGAGCAGATGCATTTTTTAAGAGAATATTATTCCGAGAACGAAAATGCGCGCTCCATACAAACGTACTATGGTGATATTTTCAATACTAACCAATTAAAGTCAATGAAATTTTGCAGAAACAATCTAAAAACAAATTTCTATGCTTCTATAGAGTCAGATTTTCGTTAAAATATACAGTTTCAATGCTAGGATTAATTTAAGATTTGTATGGATATCTTTGAGGCACTGTAACTTGAAAACTATACATTTTAACGAAAATCTGACTCCATACAGGCATAGAAATTTATTTCTAGATTGTTTCTGCAAAATTTCATTGACTTTAATTGGTTAGTATTAAAAATATCACCATAGTACGTTTGTATGGAGCGCGCTCCGAAAAATATACCCTTAAGTCAAAATACTATAATTTTAAATTCATAATAGCATGATGCTACTCCTAGCCGATTTCGGCTACGGCGTCTGCCTTGGATCCCTTCGTTATAGGCGCATAATAATAGCATAAAATAGCATAATATAAAACACAATATCCATTCTTTACACAGTAGCACACTAATAATATTGACTTATCTATGCATTTGTTTTGAAATGTTTTTATGCTTATTTTAATAATTTATATGAACATAAAGTGTAACATAACTAACAATGCTACGCGCGCAATTTTCATCCTTTATCGCAAATGTGTGTGCAATTTCAGTAAAAGATAGGCTCTTCGTAAAGTGGAATGCAAGAATAATACAACGACTGGTCTTATATATGGAACTACACAGTGCAGTCGTGCAGTGGACGGTCCACTTTAATAACATAGAATTGAAGGCATATTTCATTCTCTGTGCACTTTATACAGCTATAATGCAGTCTGGTCACAATATTATGTTACGAAGTAACTGGGAACAATTTTTGTATTGTTTGAGATAAATCGTTAGTTATAGATTAGTGCTTATACGGTACTTTATACATTAGAAACTTCGATCAACAATATACAACTAGATAACGGGTCGCATACAAAATCAAAGAGAAATTCTGTCCTCGTGAATATACAACATTTTTTGTTAACGAACCGAGAAAACAGTCCGAATACATTATAATTTCGACCTCAAAGTAGTCAAAGTAGTAGACCTAATTCCTAGTAATTTAAAAAAGGAACACTGCGGCATTGCGAGACGTGCTTACGATGGCTTTGTTCGAACGCAACTAATTCAAAATAAGACCTCACTCCAATAGTGAGGCGTTATTTGCCGGGACATGTTTTGAGCGCTGACGCGTTATCTAGTTGGATATTGTTGATCGAAGATTAGAAATGACAATTATACCAAAATTTTTATTTTTAAATAAATGGCATCTCTGGTAATGTTGAGTGATGGGTTTAATGAGTTAACGTAATCTCAGTAGTTTTTATATGATCAAGATCACATTCAAGACAATACGAATTTGAGAAGCCTCGTGGCCGACCAGAAAACACACGATCTACACAACCGTCCGTGAACCTACTCCAATAGTTATTATGTCTGGATGATTTCAAATTATTGATAGCACCTAACCTGAATAACTGTGTCTAGAAAAGTAAAAAGACATTAGGTAGACAACCACTGAGAAGGCTGTCCCTAAATTCTAACAGTAAAGATTAAACTGGGTTTAGTGCGTAAAGCCGCCATGAGTCTGTTAGTATTCCACACGGTTGAAGTTGCTGTTCTACCTGTGCCTGTTTTTATTTATACATTAGAACCGAATAACCTTGGTAGTTGCAATGTGTACTAGAACTACAACCAACAGTTTAAATAAAAAAGTTTAACAGGGTTTAGCATAGCGTAGCATTCTAATGGTGCATGGAAGAGATAATTATATCAAACGGTGATAGGTGACTAGACTTTCTCCCACCAAAAATTATACCACAAGAAAATCCTACCTCTTAGAACTTGTAGTCACCTTATTCAGTATATTCTACTCAACGAATCATTATCTAATCTGACTCTTTCTCTGTATACCATGTTAACAGTTGGTTTACATTGATTGATTACTTAACAAGTCAGACACAAACGAAAATTTAAATAAATAAAATCCAGGTAACAAGCAGAGTCTGGCTTGCACCAAAAAGTATTTAGGCTTAAACATGTTTAAAAATATAATGCCTTCACTGTCATTTGTATGAGCAGTGTGAAAGATAAAACGATCACTAAATTCGTTTAAGCATACATACTTGTCGGTGCAAGCCGGGCTAAACTTCCAGCATGACTATCCAAATTTATCAAATGATGACTTCCGCAAACTCTTCTTCTTGCCACCAGAATGGTATCAATCTTTAATAGCATAAACATTTTGTTTTTTCCAGAGCAACTCTTCTGCACACCCATTGGCACTCCTTCACCCTGCTCGCTGAAGAAGATATCTATGCAACACTGTCGCTGCGAAAGGACCTCTCTTCAATACTTACCACCCAACCGCTTAATCCTAAATGGCTTTCACTTCCAACGAGATACTCCCGTCATGCACTTTTTAGGTAAATGTTTTGGTTTTCTTTTGAGATTGCGTCATTCATAATACAATTACGATGCGTTTCCTTATTAAAATGAAAAGTAAAGAAAACTTTATTTGGACTAACTCATCATTTTACATAGATGTTACACGGAGAGAAAAATATTGTCGCTTTTACTATAATTTTGTAATATTACATTACATACATTTGCTATAAGCAAGTCAAATTCAATGTCACTAATCTGTTTTCTTAAACTATAATTATAACAGCAACACAACCATGTTAATATTGTTACCTATTTTTTTCTCCGTGAAGGCTCATTTTTACCACGTCCCTTATAGAATTAAATATATAATAGTTGTATAATCGATGCCACCCTTCGCTCTATCAATTCTATTAAGCCGTGGATTAAACTGACTACTAAATCACAATTTATGTCCTTGCAGACGTCTTGCAGAGGTTTCAAGGCTGACTCGAGGTGTCGTCGTCTTGATATGTGATATCCATTACGCTAAGCTTGTTATGAATGAGGCGAAGCGGCTGAACATGCTCGATGGTCACTTCTTCTGGTTATGGATAGATGCTTCCAGGGACATTGATGTCTTCCACAACATCGGCAACAATACACAATACACTGAAGACAGCGACGATGAAGCTTTGAGGGATAAAGATGATGCGAGACACGAGAGCTCCAATCGCAGTAAACGAGATAATACAGACAATAATACGATAAATGAAAGCAAACATCTCAATGAAATCTCAAAGGAAAAACTAAACGATGATAGTAATGTAAAGAATAAGTCAATAAATTCATTTTTTCGTCTTAATAGTAGGAATAAGTCGGAAGCGCACAGTGTTAATAACAAATTATTATATGTAAATTATAGTCAATCTTACGAAAGTAGTCGAAATATTAGTTCTGAGGCAGTAAGGAATTATAATGTAAATAATAAAGGCGTTGAAACTTCTAAAATCGAAAACAATTCAATTGAGAAGGAAAAACTGTCCTTCCCAGATAGAAATAATAGTAGACGTAGTAGCTATAATAAATTGAAAAATGAATCTTTTAATAAATATGTAAATAGCATAAATGTAGAAGGCGTGAATAATGATGATAGAAAGTCATATTTGGAAAGAGATGTTATAAATAATAGAGATTTAAAAGATAGCTTATTATTCTCAAGTGATATTAGTGATTTCTTAATGAATCCCACGGTGCATACATCTACAATGCATAATGTTAGAGATACGATCGAGAAGAGAAAAAATAGATCATATACCAAGCATGTTAATATTGAAAATATGAAAGAAGATGAAGAAACGAAAAGTAATATTACTAAGATATTTAACAGTCTTCCCGTTGGACTATTGGCTTTACATCCTCACCCCATGAAACTTGGTAAGTTTTAACTAAAACCATTGCAAATAGTAGTGTTAGAGAGAAATATGATAAAAAACCATCACTATTTTATCATTCGCCATTTCGATACGCTTATTATTACATAATTACTATTGTTTTAGAATCAAACCCATTAAAATTCTTCTCTGTAATAAACTCAAATGTACTCAATAGAAAACACAATTTGTTATAGACGCTTTATTAGGACAATTCTCTTTCAGATCGAACATTCGTGCGGGCAGCAGTGCGTATGGCAGTTGGTGCACTCCGTAGAGTACTTCGTGCTTGTGATGCTTGGTCGGCGCAAGCACAATTCCTCAGTGATGCCGCAGCATCTTGCTGGGATGAACCTAGCGATGCCGCTGCAGATTTCTCCACCGAGTTTGTGCGGTAAGTTTAGTCAGAGTTTCCTCTAACTCATCCAGAGTTAGAGGACTAAGTAAGTTCGGATTTAATTTAATTGAGTGAGGTGCTCACCGTGTTTGCGTGATGGATATTCAAATTGAACCTAGTTTATGCTAGCTTTCTCATAAACCAAGAACGTTTTACGGTAAGGTTTGTGGTTGCTTTGAATCGTTGCCTTTCTTAACAGAATTTAGGATACTTAATGAATTGATACTAGTATCGTTTTGTTTGTTCTTTAGACTTACATTTAAAACAGACATTAAAAACAACAAACTTTTGAAGAAAACATTTTATAGGTTTTACCACGATATTATATGTAAGTGTCTTTGTTTTCACATACATTAAACATTCTTGTGTTAACGTATAGTAGCTACTCTGTGTGTTAACTATGACAACTGACATAATTATTCTAGTCATTAATTAATATTTCAAAATGTTTTTGATTATACTTTGTTCCACCCCACTGCTGGAAAATTGTATCCTCTTAAGCTTTTCCATTTCTTTGTTTCATTTTAAACTTTATCCGATATTTTTGTTTTATGTAATCCTCAAACAGAATCGCTGATGAGTTCAGATTTAATCCTATAGAATGGGTCGTTACCTTACTCGAACATTCAAATTGAGTTTATTTACAAAGAAAAGAGCGAAGTATTTCGTACTTCTAGTTTCGCCATTCGGCCAATCCAATCATGTGGGCCTACGAGTGTTCCATTGTTGCGAGGATAAGAGAATTCCTCTAGGAGTGTTTGTGTTAAATAAAAAGTCAAAATGAAGGAGGATCCATCAAGGCGAAGGACGCAATCCGTCAGTTTCGTAGCTCTACAGTTTTCCTTGAAGGTTCGCTTATCGTGAGCTCGTTAGAACCGCCTGCTGAGGCTAATCTTGTAGGATAAACAAAATAACGGGTAGATAACAATCTAGCTATTAAACTTTCCTTGGATGTAACATTTTCTATTGATCTTCTTTGATTGAACTTTGGTTTATAATTCATCAAATATTAGAACAGCGATCAATGGGAAATAGAAAAGATGTTTTTTTTTCAAGACTGTCTTCACATTATATTTCAGTCAAATCAGAGACTATGCTACAAACATATAAAAGAGAGCATTACTAAGCATTTTATATTGTGATAAGTATTATTTTAGCACATTATGGTGTCAGTAGTCCTACCATGAGTTTTCACTGTACTTTACTATACTGTAGGTACGTCGCCATTTTTGTATGGCAGAAATTAGTTTTCAACATAACCAATAGGAGCGCTGTACAAAATTAGATACAAAATTGGTGACGTTACTACAGTAGCAAAGTACAATGAAAACTCATGGTAGATAGGCCTAAATATCGTCGCTTGAGAGTGAAAACCTCGTTGATTAGCAAAAACTCTACATATTATGTTAAATTTATCATCGTATATCATGTTAGCCCTATGAGAGTTATTAAAAACTTTGCTATAACTACCAAAAACGTTGTAAGTTTGCTGTTGTAATAAGATTATTGACATTACATAGTAAAGTTAAAGATTGAAAAAGTCCTGACTTTTGACCTGTGGCGAGCGGGATTCGAATCCACGCCCTGCCTATCCGGAGCATGCTCCACTCCAACAGAGCTGAAATTTCGTCGTGGCATGCGGGGCGACGCGGGGCGATGCCCCGGATAGGCAGGTCGTGGGTTCGAATCCCGCTCGCCGCCCGACTTTTTTAATCTTTAATTTGATTAGGCTAACATGGCATACATGTAGAATAATAAATTCCATTACAAAGTAGTCTTCTTTTGACGAGTGAATAGAAAATATCTATTCATTTCTATGTATTATAATTTCAGGTTCATGTTTTATTTACCAAACATAAAATATTTCTGATCTTCATGGATCTTCCGCGATATGTTCTAATGAATAATTTAACGTTGGCTTACCAATTCTCTCCTATGATGTTGTTATAACATAACACTGAATACAAAACATACTTTGAAATGTTACTTTTTATAAAACAATGAAGCCTTGTGGATCCTGGTCTTGAATAGGACCTACGAGGAGGTGGCTAAGAGGTAAAACGGTTTCTTTTGTTGCGATTTTGTGGGCGAAAAGCTGGCTACCTATCACCACTTGACTCATTCCATCCTGAAACCTAACACAGCTAAAATTCATACGATTATACAGGATGTAAGGAAAAGCATCATTAACCTTTAAACCACATACTTTTACTATGGGAGCAAACCGATCAGAGCAAAAAAAAATCAGCTGTCCCATACTAAACTTCAATACCTACTCGACTCAAATGTATGCAACACCTGATTTTTTTTAGCTCTGATCGGTTGGCTCCCAAAGTAAGGCTGGATTTAGTGCACGACCGACGCGACGGTCAGCGCTGACGGCGGATTAACCAATCAAGGGGCGCGGTTCAGCGCGGCGCTGACGAATTGCACGCCGCTAATTGGTTAATCCGCCGTTGGTCGAGCACTAAATCCAGCCTAAAAGTTGTTCAGTTTGATGGGTAGAATATGTGGTTTAAAGGTTAATGATACTTTTCCTTACACCCTGTATAATTCCATAACCAGACGCTTGCACGCGAAAAGAGCATGAATACGTTGCCAGTAATGCCATCCGTATGGCGAAATACTGGATGGCATGCCATCGACTCAACAGTAGAAGATTACACCCTTAAAAGTTGGTATTTGTTACAAAGTTTGTGTCCATTCCGAAAGATACAGACGTGAGTCTATTGTACCTACCTATAAACTAAAAAACAATAGAATTACACAAAGTTTTCCGGTAGGTACTAACATTCAACTTAGCTTACGATATACAGAGTGCTACAGAAAGGTGAGTGCATATTAAAAGGGGTGCTTCAGACCATCAAACTGAACAACTATCACTATGGAGCCAATATCTAAATCAGGAAAAAAAAATCTGTTACTTCTTTACAAAACTGTAATAATCTACTCAAATGTATGGGACAGCTATTACGTACCGAAATTGGCAAAACGGAACACTTATGGAATCAACTCGGTGTCTGTCCGTCTGTCCGTCTGTCACAGTATTTTTCTCGAAAAACGTAAGACACAGGATGCTGAAACTTGGTACAGTTATTGATGTTAGCTCCAGTGCGAAAGTCGTTCAGGTCAAAGATCTGAAGCATCCTTTTAAAATGAATACTCTTTTCTGTAACAACGCGTATAACGAATAAAACTAAAATGTGATAATAACAGAACTAGAATATTCATTTTCTCCAAAACAATTTGCGTTTTTTAAAGCACCACTCTCAAAATAGGGTTGATAATAGAATGGTAACAAGCGTAGAGCATCATCATAAAAGCAAATTGACTAGCGAGTCCGAGAACGGCGTAAGATTACTTTTATGTCCCACTATCTGGAAGACGAAGCTCGGTTTATATTGGACCCCGCATTATGCTGCATAAAATCTTATCTCGAAGACTTCGTTGGCCACCAAGACCTTTTATGATATTGGAGTCAAGGGATTATAGGATATGCTTATGAGGTTTTTTCATCTCGTTATAAGATCATCATGATCTTGTTCTTGTATTTCTCCTTAATCCTTAATGGTAGCATAATCAGAGTTTTTTCAATTTTGGAAATAAGAATTACCTAATATTCATTATTGAATCGATAGAAGATCAAGAATCTAGTCATAGCTTATTTATTATGTTCTAAAATGATGAAGAACAGAAATAATACATGTTACATTAATATTTTGTAGAATTATTAACATTCGTATGACGTAACAACACGTTTTCTATATTCATAATGTTTGTAAATATTTATCCGCAACACTGGGTATCACAGCAAGTTTACTACAGACTAGGACATCTTGTACAGACACACTCTTGACGGTGAAGGAATAGTTAGACTTCTCTCTCCACTGTAAGTAACATGGCAAGACACTAATTGTTGAAGTGCTTCTTAATGAAGATATACCTACCAGGTAGCTCTAAGGTTTCCAAAAAAAAAACAAAAAAAAACTTAAATTAATCCTAGCATTCAGACTGTATATTTTAAAGGAAATCTGAAAAATCACAGGCAGTGGTGTTTAACTCAATGGTATTGAGTTCAATGGGTTATTATTGAAAATAGGATATAGCTTCGTTTTGGTGTAGGACTCTAAGAAGACTATCCTTTTAATGTGAATGCCATCAAAACTAAAAACACTTTGAATTGTTAAAAAAGGTCAAGTAACATTATATGAGAATTACCTGTATAGTGTATAAGTACCTTACGAATCCATGTAAAAGTTTTTTTTCATAAAATACAATACCTACGCTTTTAAAGCGACGTTATAAATGTATTTTCATAATTTAGACTGTAGCTCGCAATGATTCGGCAAAAAGTGGAATTGTGAAAAAAAATATTCCTATAATTATGTCAGCAGCAAATCATGCCTTCATTAAAAAACAAAAGGCAAGTTTACATAACTTTTGGATAATAATTGTAAAGCCATTCGAAGTTAAACAAAAAGTTTAGTGGATTTGTAATGGTCTTTTGTAAACGTTTATTTTTGTCCACCTCTTAAGGAAGTGGAAATATAAATATTCTATCTACAAATTACATCTTGACTTTTGACCTATCTATGTGCCAAGCTATCGAGTATATATATCCAATTATTTTTTATAAGAACGTGAAACAAAATATTAATCATTCAGATTCAATATGCCAATATTTCTAGTTATTTTATCAATTTGCATATGACTTTATTAGATTGGAATTCAAAAATGATGGCAATTTTAGAAATCTTCACCTATTGTGTCTTATAGAAGTATATTTGTAGAACAATCACAGATCTAAAGCTGCGTTTACACGTGTGTAATTTGTCATAAAAGCTAGTGTAGAGGGCAAAAAATTTTTCGGATTGAAAATAAAAGACTACAATGAGGGGTATTTTTAAGGCTTTGTAAATGGTACAATGGTAAAGGTATGGACGAAGCTTTAAACTTTACAAGTCAATTTCCACTTGCTGGTTTTACAACAGATAACGTCCACAAACTCCTGTGCATTTAAATAAAAGGGGTTGAGATAAAACTTCAGGACGAACGGAATTGAACTTGATTTACTTAAGTGCGTACTTTTATCTATTCACTCAAGAATTTGTCTTCAATTCTAATCCCCTGGTGATTCAAATCAAACTTTTGAAGTAGTAAGTAAAATTTATAATCGAATTTCGTGTGAGTTGGTATAATTAATTAATGGTTTCTTGTGTTAAATTTAATTTGGGGAAAGATAATGGTGAATTGTTTTTTTTTCTTCTTTTGTGGAGGTTAATAGTCTATCCTGCAAACCCTTCTTTCTTAGCGTATCATCAAATAGAATCATTATTTTTATTATTAATGTTAGCTAGCAGCTTAGAGCTGATGCGTTTATATCACTGCACTTGTTTAGTTTCTTAAATATTGGTCAAGTCTAATTTTCACTAAAGGCGCACTTATTACAGTCTCAGGCAATTTGTTCCACTTGCGAACTATACGGTTGGGCAAAAAATGTATCCGGGAGTTGCTTATACACAACGAGCCATCAAGGGAGTGACCTCTGAGATTGTGGTTCTGGTTCACCTGTATAGATGTTCAATTCTTTGGACATCGTAACGTCCATTAAGTATCTTGTAGGTCTCTACTCTACACTCTACAAATTATCATTCACATTTCAGCTAAAAGACTATGCTTGGTATTGGTTTTCTACAACGATGGATTTTGTTGCTTCTTACATTACGGCATCTGCACAGCTAGCATGCCACCCACGACAAAGGATTTTAACGAGAAAACGCGCGCTCTTTCTGGCATACGTAAAATAATAAGGATGGATGCGCATCTCGATTTTTATCGTTTTCTCGGGGTTGGCATGCGAGGCCTGCAGGAACCTTCATATCGTAGCATCAGTCTTGCTATGCCTGGTCTTTCAATATGTGCATACGTCTTACATAAAATATATTTACTGAAATATAAATAAGCTGAAACGGTCAACGAAACCGAATCAAAGACTTCATTTAGTTCTGTAAACAGGCACTAGTCACGAACTTTAGAACTTCTAAGTTCCAAACTAGTTCTATATACAAACGGTTTGCTAGCAAGTACGAGACTGGAATCTAAATCATACAGGATGCACTATTTTAAACTGAATGTTCAGTTGTACAAAGATAAACTGGACATTATTTACCACTACACCTGTCACGTTTTTGTTGAACAAAAACTGCAAACACAGAAAACGACTCAGTGTTGTGAACCTTGCTACGTATTTTTCAACGTAGAGAATGTAAAAAAAATCTTAGCAAAATTTTTATGAGTAGAATATTGGAAATCCTAATGTTATGCGTTTGTTTTTGGTCTAGGATATCTTTTGCAAGGATGGGAAAGAAAAAATAACAATTATATCCATTCCAGTCCAGTATGTCCGTTATAAATTATTGTACGTACGTTACTACGTTACTTGAGTAATCAACTTAAAGAACTTCCAACTTCCAACAACAGTCACCACCTTCAACTCCTATGATAAATTGTGAAGCATACAACTGTAAACTTATTGTGGATTAAATAAAGTTTTCTCATATTTTTTTTTAGTTTTTTGGTAGTACAATTTATTCTGTTATAGTCGTCTAGTTCTCACGGCACCTGCAATAGTTCAGGCCAGTGTCATTCACTTTTGGTCTCCTTCTTTAGATGTCATCCGACTATTTGTCTATTCTTCTTCTTCTTCTCGTGTGGAATTGTCACGTTTTCTTCAAATCGTCAATCTCCAGTATCTTGCCACCTCTGTAGCACTGGCTGATGCGCTCATTAGATCCCCCTCTCCACATTGTGGTCCACCTGTACAGACTGTTAGGTGCGGGGTGGTTTGTTGTAGTCCGCATTGTATTCTTTATTTATGTGGATATTCATCACGTCCACTGCTGTACATAGGCCTCCCCCAATGATCACCACCACGACCTGTCCTGCGCTGCCTTCTTTCTACTACATACTAAAAGGTTCTAAACCTTCCACTTTCTAGAATATCGAAATACTTATAAAAAAAAACTATATAGTACTATATAAAAATAGCTTTAAGTTATTTTGTAGTATATAGGAGTAGAACTTTTTAAAATTTAGGCGTTTTTTTGTAGACATCATTAATATCGCTCATTCGCGTTATGGCAGATTCGCGTTATGGCAGATTCGCGTTACGGCAGATTCGCGTTATGGCAGATTCGCGTTAGGGCAGAAGTAAAAGCATGAAGAAAAGTTGGTTGCAAATCAGAGTAGGATGTTTAGGATCTATAAAACAAACGTACCAAAATTACAAAAAATTACAGTAGGTAGCTGTCAAGTGACAGGATCTGTCAAAAGGGACAGGATCTGTCAAAATTGCTGGCCGCAATAGTGCACAAGATTGCAAAGAGGGCGCCACAGACGTGAAAAAAGGACTCTTAAGACAAGCTGGGTCTTTTTCCAATGAATACCTTTACTATAGGATAGTATAATATTATATAGGTAATGGTTTTGATAGAGTAGCAGGCGAGGGCAGAGTAGGGAATTACGTATGTTATCTTAACAAGCAATTTACATGTCACATTTAATAAATATTTACTTAGTTAACACCAAACTACAGCCAGGGTCGTTTGAGTCGTTTACCAGATAAGGAGGGCAAGGAAATTAATTGTAGGTCGAACACTGTTTTAGGTTATTTATTGCCATAGTCTATGGTCCGTCGCGCTTGGGAGCTACTCCCGCGACATTGATGAGGGTAGAGTACCTCCGAGGTTTAGATAGGTAGGATACGTAATTCTCTTATCTTTATCAATACTCGTAAGGTTTACTTGTACCTACTATTTTCTCAATGCTTCTCAAACTAATTCTTAAAGGTACAATTCAATGCTTTTAAAATAATTATAAAATTATTGTACCCTTAGTTACTAAAATTACAGTCTTAGGCCAGATTCGACCAAACTTTGATTTATACAAGGAACAATTTTACTCTAAGCGTTTATTCCTAAATTAACTTCACTTGTCTTCTACCACACTAAACCCATACTCAAATAACGAATGTATAATCCATCTAAAGAAAGAGGTCGTTGTATCCGTACTTATTGCAATTTGTATCTATACAGTTTTTATTTGTTAGGCATCTTTTTGTAAATTTTTTTGTAGTTTCGTGACATTGAAATTTCCTTAGTCTCGGTATAAGTTTAACACCGTCAAAATTGGCCGTGTAAAATTTATTCATAGATTAGGGTTGGTAAAACGCAAAATCAGTTTACTCTACCGGGGCGACTTAATCTAAGAATAAAATTTACTCGCGTTTGGTCGTATCGGGCCTTATACGCTTGAAATTATACAAGGAACAATTCTATTCTTAAAAATAAATCGGGCTGACATAACCTCAGGGTTGAAAGCCCCAATATCCAAAAATGCAAAAAAAATAAAAAAACACAAATTGACTCGCAATTTCATCCTTAAACCTAGCTCGGCTTTTAATTAATCTACCCCTTTGGGAAATACAGTCTTAGGCATAATATATTTTTGTGAGGTAATAGCTTGGACCCATCTAATAACTTGAAACATAATTTTACTCGCAAGTTACAAGAGAAAATATACTTATTATTGTGAAACAGGGCAGTCTCACAAAATGCGGAAACGTGTTTACACTACTAACCTAATCAATCAATCAATAAAATAAGCCCACATCAACCCTCTTCTGGGCATAGGCCTCCCTTTTAATGCGCCATTCCTTTCTTCCATATTATATTTCAATGTCTTGGAAATAAAATTTGATGCTTTAGATTTTTTCGAATGGAGATAAGATCATTTCAATTTTCGCTAGTAACGTAAAGTCATTTGCAACACACAACAAAGAAGATTCAAATTAGACTAGCACCATATATTTCTGTAAGGTTTTATTGGGGTATAAACCTTTTCGCTTTTTTTAATAAAAACTGCTATCTTTACTTGAGCTACACAATCCTCAGAAACAAAGTTGGTAGCTATAACAAAGTTTTATACAACACGATAAATAAAGTTTTCCGTTTATTTATGTAGAACGGAATAACCGAGCTTTCACTAGAACGATAATTATTACCCTATCGAAAGGTAGAACCTTTTTTCACTGAGATAAGTTCGAAAGCGTAGATTTTTCACGAACTCAAACCCTTATCACTGTTGGTCACCCATTTCCATAACTTATCCAATCCGCTTCGATAGCGATATAAATCTCAATTCGTCATGCCCATTTCACATTTATTTTTGTCATCTCATTTATGTTCCTATAAAATTGTTTAGTATCTTCTGTACAGTGAACTTAAACAGTAGATTTTTGAGTAATCTAAATCTAAACTATTATAAAACTGTAACTGAAGTGTGTCTGTACATTGAAGATATTTACAATAAAAAGATTATGATATGGTTTTTGAGTATCCCTGACTCCAAATCAACCTTTTTTAGAAATTTTGTCTGTCTGTTTGTTTGTGTGTTTGTTTGATGGTTTATTTGTTTGTTTGTTTGTTTGTTCGCGCATCACGCAAAAACTACTGAACCGATTTTGATGAAACTTTTTGTTTGATAGCTGATCTGACTTAAAATCTGGTATATAATTTGTGCGGACGAAGTCGCGGGAAAACACTAGTAGTAAATTCTTGCTACTTGGTAAATCACAGATAGTCCAATCATTTTAGGGTTTGAACCTAACAATAATTCATCTATCGCTGAAACTTTGCAGTGTGATAAAGTAAAGTAAACAGATTACGGTTGACAAATAATCTAGGTTTAATTTTTTTCGGTCCTAGATTATTTGTCAACTGTAATCTGTATACTTTATCACACTGCAAAGTTTCAGCGATAGATGAATTATTGTTAAGGTGTCCATACAAGGAAACTCTAAAATGACTGAACTAAGATATTACTGTAAGCAGGCAAACACGGTCTTAGAAATTACAGTCGGAAATTTATATATTCTAATAATAGTTGTTGGAAGTTACGGATATAAGATCCACCCCAGGGCACTATTATAATCAAGCAACACCATTGAAAGCAATTATATCCAGATTCGCGCATCGAAGGCGGTTTTATGGGTATATTACCGTTGCCTCGCTACATACAAACGTAGTCTGGTGATATTTTCAATACTAACCAATAAAAGACAATTAAACTAGAGTAAATCTAGAAACTAATGTAACTCTATGTTTACATAAAGTCAGATTTTCGTTAAAATGTATAGTTTTAATGAAAGATTTCCATACTAATCTTAAATTAATCCTCGCATTAAAATTAGATATTTTAACGAAAATCTGACTTCATACAAACATAGAGATTAGTATCTAGATTGTTTCTGAAAAATTTCATTGTATTTGATTGGTTAACATTAAAAATATCATCAGACTACTTTTGTATGCAGCGCGCATTTGCGCTCTAGGAATAAACTTCTCTTAAGGCGGTGCATCGTAGAAAGAGAAGGAACTAGAAGGAAGCACGTGTCTTGTCATATTCACTCAGTAAGAGATGCACATATCAAATTCGCTCTGGTTAAAAAAGGAGATCTCTACTATACTATTGCTGTCCTTATCGACGTAACCACTTTTTTGTTCTACGACGGCTGTCTGACTTCGGAGTCAGACAACTATTTTCATACAAATTGTATAGGATTTTATGACTATCGCTGTCTCATACGCGATTACACTGATGTTCCGTCTACCAGCGTAAGCGGAAAATACTTCGCCTATGCGGTGCATTCAGAAACCCTTCCAGTCACTTTGTAGCGAGTATGTCTACCAGGTTATAATGTAACCATTAGACTACTTGATTAGTTCATCCTTCATGGTCTATGAACTAATCAAATAATGAAATGGTTCATCATTATCATTCATCATGAAGAATTGTAATAAATCTACGTACCATAGACAAAACGATAGACTCTACTAGAGGAAATAAGGTTGTACAAACAGCATGTAAAAAGTAATAAGAATTAGTTTATTTTTCATAGAGAAATTACACGCTCCCATGGGGTATTATTTTAACAAGTGATTGCTTCATTTATTTTACAAAATACTACAGTTTTATAATAATGTCGAACAAATAAGTACCTACCTACCCAGAACCGTGGCACATTTTGATTAATTACAGCGTCTCAAATCAAAAGACAATCAATGTCAGAAAACTTTGCAATTCCACTACCTTCAAACACAAACAGTATTTCTAACAATCGGTCTATGAAAGGTTTTGATAGGACCGTGCAAGGGGACATCAAGAGGCAACTGGCGACCTAACCAAACCCTTCACAACCCTACATGAGTGACCTATTAAATAAATACAGAAGGTTCTCTTCTTATAAACATCCCTGGCTAAAATAAGACCATCTCTAGGTATAAGTATGAAACGAGGCGACTTAGTTTGCTAATAGTTCGTGCCTAAACAAATTTATCTCAGTATTTCGGTAGAGGTTCGTGTGCTGCCAGTGATGACATATGGAACAGAGACGTGGTCGTTCACTCAAGGCCTCATAAAAAGGCTGATAGTCACCCAAAGGGCAATGGAGAGGGCTATGCTCGGAGTTTCCCTGCGAGATCGGATCAGAAATGAAGAAATCCGCAGAAGAACCAGAGTAGCTGACATAGCCCAAAAAATTCCTAAAATAAAGTGGCAGTGGGCGGGGCACAATGCTCGCAGAACCGATGGCCGATAGAACCGGAAGGTTCTCGAGTGGCGGCCGCGTACCGGAAAGCGCAGCGTGGGTAGGCCCCCCAAACGGTGGACCGACGACCTGGTGAAGGCGGCGGGAAACCGTTGGATGAAGGCAGCGCAGGACCGGTCGTTATGGCGATCCTTGGGGGAGGCCTATGTCCAGCAGTGGACGTCCATCGGCTGAGATGATGATGATGATGAGTTCGGTAGCAGGTCAAGCCTGAAATACTAAGACAAAAAAGTCTCAAAAGTTCGGTACCGATCTACTGAAACAAGACGTTCTGTCTATACTATACGACGTATAACCAAACTCCCTATATTTAAAGGGGTGGTTTGGGCCATCAAACTGAACATCTTTTACTATGGAGCCAACATCGAAATCGGGGACAGAACCTACTTTTTCATACAAAACTGCAGTTCAGCAACCTACTCGAGTCAAATGACAGCAGATTATTTGACTCGAGTTTGAGTGGTTCAGTTTGATGGTCTAACTAAACCACCCATGTAAATATTACTACGTCGTTTTGTTACGCCCTATACAAGGTGTTACAAAAATACAAATAAACATTTAAGGGGGTGGATTAGACCATGAAACTGAACAACTTTCACTATGGGACCAATATCGAAATCGCGAAAAAAATTTTTTTTTTTTCCATACTCTACAATTTGACTAGAGCTAAAATATGTATGGGATATCCGATTTTTTTTTTCGCGATTTCGATGTTGGTCCCATAGAGAAAGTTGTTCAGTTTGATGATCTGAACAACCCCCTTAAGCGTTTTAAATATTTATTTTTACTTATGTAATACCTTGTAAAGTACAAGACCCGACCCCACATTGTAACAGAAACCGCTTACAAAAATGGAAAAGAGTGAAAACATTGGGGATGAGCGCGCGTCTGCGAGTAGGAATCCAATATCGCAGTGAGTTACAGCTCTGCTCGCTAACATGTCAGTTTGGGGACAGCCACTCAGTTTACTTTAGCGAGAGAACTCGTGATCAATGATTATACACATTTTTACCTTTTGTTTTGTAGTGAATTGTGAATGAAGTGGGGTATTATGTAAGGAATGTGAAAAAGGTCGAAAAGGACACGGGTTTTGTTTTTGTTGTTGGGCGGATTTGGTTATCTTTTGGCAATGACTTTACTTCTTGCTAACTCGTATTTATCTTTTTACTCGACTACGCGACGCAAAGGGAGGTTAATGTGTTTATTGCCCTTGTAGTTCTTGAAACTTTTAAATGCAATATTTAAAATCTATCAACCTTTTTCAGTTCTAAACCAACAACTATATAGCATTCAAAGTGTGTGTGTAAATAAAAAAATAGTTTAGAAGGTTAGAATGAAACTCAATTTTGTAAACAGGGTGTTCTATTTTATTTCTGTAAATTTTTAGAAAATATACCTTACGTTTGATCAGGGGTGATATTGTGTTACTACCCGATTCAATCTGTATTAATTATATCAACATGGTGTCTTTATGAAGCCCACATCAAAACTGGAGATTTCTGGGATACGTAGTCCACTGACTTTCTATTGGTTTTTTAGACTTTTTACTTTACTATGAGGTCTATGCCATAGATTATTTACCCAGATATTTCAATAAAACCGCTCCACCTTAATAATATTGTAGAAGAGATATCTAAAATTTTATCTCTTTAATCAAACAAAATCAAACAAAAAACAACACGAAAACATCGTGAGGAAACCTGCATGCTTCAATTTCGAGGCATGTATTGTACCCACTGTCCATTATAAGTGGCGACGGGCTCACCGGGGGGTGAGCCCGTAACACTGGACAGTTTCGGTACTACTGGTGAAACGTGGATGTTCTGAGGTTTTCAGAATATCTCTGACTACCCCCTCGGGGAATATAGTAGTGAGCATATGCATATGCTATGTATCTCTTTAAAGCATTCCTCTTTATAGTTAGAAAAAATTGGCAAATCCGCCTACTCCTACGTTGACTGGCTCATATCAGTGGAGTTTATGTCAAGTCGTTTGGACAACGATCCCGTCCCAAAGCTCTATTACGCTATGTAAATTTACTAGCAATGACAATGTTAATATATTTCATCTTTTTTGCTTATAGCTACTGTTGTAAATAGATATTACAATATCTACCAAGTTAAACATCTTTATGTGAAATGAGTTTTTGCCCGCGCCTTCGTCCGCACCGGCTCTCGTAATCGTAGCGAGATTAAATGTAGCTTTTCAACACAAAAAGTTTCATCAAAATAGGTCCAGTTGTTTTACGTGGTGCTCAAATAAACAAACAACTATAGATGTCGAAAAAGTCATCGCAAACCCATAACGATAATATGCTCTTATCTTAATATAGTAGTACCTACTTAAAACAAAACAAAAATCTGGAATTATCAGTATCTCGGATTACAAAATAAAAGGATTCTGAGTGACATTTAAATAATTAATTTTGGTCATTAAATTAGGTATAACCAATTGAAAAATACTGAACAAATTAAATTTTTTTCGCATTTAACTTAATTGCTTGCCTTATTAATTAGTTAACCATATTAATGAAATTGGACTAGAAATTATAAGAATTTTTTTTAGGAATATGAAACTTCACTAACAAAAACGTATGAATACAAGGTGTTACAAAACTACAAATAAACATTTAAGGGGGTGGTGTAGACCACCAAACTGAACAACTTTCACTATGGAACCAATACCGAAATCGCGAAAAAAAAAATTTATGTTCTATACTCTACAAATCGACTAGAGCTAAAATATGTATGGGATTTAAAATTATTTTTTTCGCGATTTCGATGTTGGTCCCATAGAGAAAGTTGTTCAGTTTGACGGTCTAAACAACCCCCTTATGAGTTTCAAAATTTATTGTTACTTATGAAACACCCTGTATTGTTATAAAATCTAGATGAAAAATACACGTATGAATTGTTTATTCAGTCTAGTACACTTTAAATCTGAAACGGTCGTGTATAGCAATACTGGCTGCTGAAGCCCAAGGGATTTACACCATCGTAAAACATGCTATAACTCAAAAGAAGTCCGCTTTAGGAAATATTTTATAACTTTCCTCAACAGGAAGATTTATATTTCTTTAACATAACATTAGAAATCATGGATAAAATTTCGACTGCTCGAGAATATGAGTTAAGCATTCGACACGAATACTTCTATTATAAAACTTATAGGCTGGTTTGCACCAACAAGAATTAAGTCTTAAATATAGTGCCCATCTTAATATGCTGACACTTTTTTAAGGGGAAGATCAGACCGTCAAATGTTGCCATTTAGCTTTAGTACGTTTGCAGTTTTGTATGGAACATCAGATTTTTTTTCGCGGTCTTGATGTTGGTTCCATTGATAAAGTTGTTCAGTTTGACAGTCTTATCGTTCCCTTAAACAGTGTATAAAAATTATTAAGAAGGACCCTGCATGTACAATTATTATTATTTATGCAGGGGCCACAGTAACAAGTTCCTTCATCTGACAAATCGATGACATGGTCATAGAATGATGAATCATTTAGTATTACCCAGGTTGTGCCAGACGTGTAGGAGGTTCAGTACGTCACTTCGGGTGGTTTTCTTAGTACACAATCATAGTTTCACCAGCCCGAAAGGAAAGTCCAGTCTAGAATCAAAAAAATTGTGTGAGAATGTTCAAGATTTGTATTTATGTAGCTATGTATCTTTTCTTAAATGCGAACATCTTTCTTCTAAAAGATTAAAGTATTTTTTACCTCACCATTCCTTGTGCCACATGTAACTAACTACATTTAACTCAATTTCCCCGCTTGTGGCGCCGGTCGGTGGCGGTAGGTATACGGAACGTAGGATTTAGTTAATTCCGGTTATTTTTCGTTTCATGTGAAAAGTGACGGTACGTGAGGTGTTTTTATTTAGCTAAAAATAACTTGCTTTTGACGCAGTTAACGACTGGCTGTTTGATATACTTTACTTTTTATATCTTTTTTTTAATAACTTTATTTGAGGTCTCCAATCGAACCTCTTCTTTTGAATCATGGTTCATTTTACTAATTTATTATTTCAGCCGTCGCTGTCCTATTGCTGGGCAAAGGCCTCCCTTCGTTGTCTCCGTGCGTCCCGGTTTTGCGCTTTATTAGGCCAGTTCTTTATGAAGCTATCGATCTTACTAGTAGGAGTAGTAGGTACCTATTATAAATTACAAAGTTCGTAATTATGTTTGGATGTTTTTGACTCAATCTAGATAAACGGATTTGGATAACAGTCACATAATATGTTCTGGATTAACACAAGAGACCTTCAAAGTCAAAGCATACAAAGCCGCGGAAAAGTTAGTTAGCTAGTTACTTAAATTCTAGATATATGATCTGCTTTTGAGGATGAAGGGTTTGTATTAGATCAGATTAGCACAGGACCGTGACATATGGCTGAATAAAATAAAGTTCTATGTCCAGCATTGGGTTGACGTGGTACTGATATACAAGGTGATAGGGTAAACATATTATGCATTAATTTAAGAAGTGATTGCAGGTACCCATGACACTGAACAACTTTCCCTAAGAAACCCATAAGAAATTCCCAAAAAAAGTATGAACTTTCAATATTAAATGCAATCAGTGCGGCGGCCCCCTGCAAACATGTAGGTATTATACTTACCTACTTTTAGGATTGTAAATTTGTACATACTTTCTTTTTAGTCTCAATATTCTGTATAATATACTTTTTACATTACAAACTACCTGAGGTAGATTTAGTTAAGGTTTAGTCAATAGTTTAAATAATTAACTTAATTTTGTCATTCAATAATAAATAAATATCAGCGCAAACGTTCAGTATGTAAGAAAAGTAGATTTTATTGCGTATTTCTATAAGTTTCTTAGTCAAAGTTGTTTAGTATCATAGGTGCAATCATCCCTTGAATTAATTCAACTGTTTACCCTAACACCCTGTGAAGTGATTGACACGTCGCAATTTGTTCTATTACAAACCTTTTCTAAGTATATTTAAAGTGATGTTACAAATAATTTCCAAGAACATTTAAATCAAGGGAAGTATGTAAGTAATGGTAATAATGTCCAAATGTGAGCTTAACAGCCTCTTACCCAAAGTACGCACGTTTATCGCTCCGTGCTTAATAAAATATGCAAGAGAATGCCAGACGCTTGTGTTACTAAGTTGTTTCTTTATTCTACCAACTTTGTGTTAATAAATTGTCTCTATAAAATACTTTTTTGTCCAATTTGTTCAATGGTGCCGTGGTGGAGCAGTGGCGAGTAACCTTGCCTGCCGTGCAGGAGGCGATGGTTCGATCCCCGTCCAGGCCGACTCATACCAATGAGTTTTTCGGAATTTATGTACGATTTGTAACACCACTGGCTTTTCGGTGAAGGAAAACATCGTGAGGAAACCTGCTTGCTTCAATTTCGAGGCATGTATTGTACACACTGTCCATTATAAGTGGCGACGGGCTCACCCCCCGTCACACTGGACAGAGTTTCGGTACTACTGGTGAAACGTGGATGTTCTTAGGTTTCAGAATATCTCTGACTACCCCCTCGGGGAATATAGTCGTGAGCATAATATGCTATGCTTGTTCAATGATTTTCGTACAATTGTTCAATTATCGTCTTACTATTATTTTTATTCATTTTAATGTTTACTCTTTTAAAATGAAGTTAGGTATTAAAACTACTCCTTACAATCAGGGGTAATCAAACACGCGTCGGTATCTTAACTAAACAGAGACTTATGTTTGAAACGTCTACTTAGATGAAATACAGCCAAAGATAATGATGACAATTTTCATTTTAGCATCTACCTACTTGTTGTTTTAGGATGGGAAAATGAATTAAGGGTATATTAATACCGTTGGCGCGCTCCATACAAACGTAGTCTGGTGATATTTTCAATACATCAAATTAAAGTCAATGAAAGTTTTCAGAAAAATCTAGAAACTAATCTCTATGTTCGTATGAAGTCCGATTTTCGTTAAAATGTATAGTATATATACGAGTATGTATGTATATTATGAGGCTAACATTTCACCCACGTAAAATAGCTAAAATTTTGTCAAAGGACTCCTACGGAATTACATTGTGGTATCCACGCAGCTTTACATATAATTGAATAATATTATTATACTTTGTAAGCTTCGATCAAAGTATGTTACTTTGATCGAAGATTATAAGTAAATTTTTTTTATTTATAATTAATGGACTTATTGCTTGTGCGTTAGCACCGCATTTCCGCCAATGTCAAGTGGTTTGAGGAAGTGTCTATCCAATCTCGAGGATTGTTTTTGAGTAAAGAACAACTGAGAAGGATTGTGGAGCCTCGTGGCAGGCTGAAACGCGAACCGCGCGAACACCACGCGAGAGACAAGTGTTTGGGGCAAACCCAGCAACGTGACTCCATTAGTCTATTTAAAAAATGGCCGGATGGTCGCACGACATCTGCCGTAAAACATTGGATTAGACTAGCGTGGAATCGTTTTAGTTGGCGTAAAAGTAACGAGGCCTATACCCAGCAGTGGGGCGTACCAGGCTGAATGATGATGGTGATTATTCGAAGCACGCTCCATACAAACGTACTATGGTGATATTTTCAATACTAACTAACCAATTAAAGTCAATGAAATTTTGCAGTAACAATCTTGAAACAAATTTCTATGCTTGTATGGAGTCAGATTTTCGTTAAAATGTATAGTTTTCAAGTTACAGTGCCTCAAAGATTTCCATACAAATCTTAAATTAATCCTAGCATTGAAACTGTATGTTTTATCGAAAATCTGACTCTATAGAAGCATAGAGATTTATTTCTAGATTGTTTCTGAAAAATTTCATTGACTTTAATTGGTTAGTATTGAAAATATCAGCATAGTACGTTTGTATGCAGCGCGCATTTTCGCTCTCGGAATAATATTCTCATAAACAATTACCTAAAGTAAAAAGAAACTTTACGTTTATTCCCATTCCCACGGGATAGTCAGAATCTTATTATAATCATCTACAGCTTTTTAAGCGTGTATTTAGTTGTAGCAATGTTGTATCTTTGATCCGCTTCTTTACTTCAGGGACTCTTGCTCTTGACCTCTCAGTTCTAATAACAGGATTTGGAAGCAGACTGGCTCCCAAGCGTTATTCAATGAAATACGTGACCGGGTTACGATCCTGATTCCTGCCCCAATTCAAGAGATGCTTGATATATCCAGGAGACAAAGTTTATAACGGTTAGATACGTCGAAAAGATTCCAGAATGATTTATGATACAAGTTTACACGGAATAAGGCCGTAACATGAATAATCACTTTAATTTTTCTTTTTGATATTTTTCATCCTGTTACCGATACCGGGGAGAATAAAATAAAACTTTCTTTGTAACCGTGTTTGTAACAAGATTGAATCAAATGTAATATCTTTGGTTACCTACATTACATGCATAATATAATAACAGATTAATACAAAATGTAAAAGCCAATAAGCTTGTATTTTATCAATCTTGGTACAGCAGTTTCTATGTCCATCCGTCCGTCTGTCTGTCTGTCTGTATGTCCTACATATAAAGAGCTGTATATTTTGATGCATAATAGCTACACGGTTGAAATTTTCATTTTAGTGGAGTGGCTTAAAAATAAAAATTAAAAATCCCCCATCCCCATATAAGAAACAGTATTTTTTTTTTTTTTTTTTTTTTTTGTGTGCATACAAGCGTCAAACTTAGTGCGATTATAGCGTATACTCAAAGGTAAAACAAAAAAATATAATAAGAACTGGTCTGGGCTTGCGCTAAAGGATCCCGGAGAAACGATTTTTTTGTAATATTGTATAGTGGTGTGGAACCCTCCAAACGCGAGTCCGAGTCGCACTTGGCTGGTTTTTATCCTTTTCGGCATCGTCACAAAAATTACGAGTATGCTCTCTTTTCGAATATTACATACCTATACACGCTTCGTAATTGAAGCTTGTACATTTTCTTCACAATTTTCCTATACTGAAAAAGCTTTGAAGTACGCTATTTGTGTATATTTCTAAACTACGTTTTTATTTATTTGAATTAACATTGTTTGCTGTTTATCTCTAACGTTTTTAAGTTATCAGATTAACCGTATTTTGTCTGGTAACTATTCTACTTAAGTTAGGGCACGTTAGGGCGAAGGTGCGGTGGCAAACTTAGAACATCCCTCGACAGTTTAAATTAGTTTCCAGCATCCATTAGATTCCTGTCTCAAAATTCGAAGCCAATCGTTTAAATTTTTATCGGAAGCAACAACTAAGTTCTTTTGTCATCTTAATTAAGAGTCTCTTGTTTGTTGTTTTTAAATTTGTAACATTTTTTTTCTTTTTTGTTGAGGATGGTAAAGAAGAGAATGTCCAATTTGGAAGTACAACGGTCTGGTGAAATTAATTGTTTCTTGTCTGTTTACGTATTCTCGTCGACATGATACTCAAAGTTGTTTTAGGGTAATTATTCTAGATATAATCTAAAAAAAATGTTAGTAATATAATTACAATTATTTATACAAACTGGAATATCAAAGAGACCATGTTCAAAAACTTGGAATACTTCTTTTTACACATGCATTTTAGAATCTTATCTATCATGTAGGTAACTCAAAGTTTTAGGACTGAAATGGTATTGTACCGGAAGGAAAGATAATGAATGTTAAAAATTTATTAGATCATCCCAAGTTTGTTAATGAAACTTTCTTTAATTAATCTTAAAGATTGGACGGTTTTCCATTAAGATTTTCACAAGAGAAGAGACATGAAGAATCCGCATTTCGTGTTATTCGTATTTGCAGTGTGTGTGAATTTCGACTTCACGAACTACGCGAAACGCCAGTCAATATTATTCAGACTTGGCTTCAGTGTTTTGTACTTAAACGATAAAATTAAATAACTAAATAAATGACAACTCACAGGCTCATACATATATTTGAGATTGTTATGAGCCCAAACGTAAGCTACAAGGCTTAAGCTTAGGCTTAATACATCTTCATTTTTGTGTCATTATTATATTGTGTACTCGTGAATATTCCATGGCTTTCCGTGGCCGTGGTAGGTCAGCTCTCTCAAACCTATCTATTTCGTCTCGCCACCTTCTTCTACTCATAGGTCTGCCTCGACGCCGATTTTGTTTTGCTGGGGACCAGTTGGTAGTTGTTTTGGTATATGTCATCTGCCTATCATTCATGTCATTTGTGTGTGATTATAATAAGCATATTATGCTCACGACTATATTCCCCGAGGGGGTAGTCAGAGATATTCTGAAACCACAGAATATCCACGTTTCACCAGTAGTACCGTAAGTATGTCCAGTGTGACGGGGGGTGAGCCCATCGCCACTTATAATGGACAATGGGTACAATACATGCCTCGAAATTGAAGCATGCAGGTTTCCTCACGATGTTTTTCTTCACCGAAAGCCGTGAAGCCGTGGTGGTCCAGTGGCGAGTAACTTTGCCTGCCGTGCAGGAGGCGATGGTTCGATCCCCGTCCAGGCCGACTCGTACCTATGAGTTTTTCGGAATTTATGTACGATTTGTAACACCACTGGCTTTTCGGTGAAGGAAAACATCCCGAGGAAACCTGCATGCTTCAATTTCGAGGCATGTATTGTACCCACTGTCCATTATAAGTGGCGACGGGCTCACCCCCGCCACACTGGTCAGTTCCGGTACTACTGGTGAAACGTGGATGTTCTGAGGTTTCAGAATATCTCTGACTACCCCCTCGGGAAATATAGTCGTGAGCATATGTTATGCTATGCTATGCTATTTTAAAAATGTTCGTAAAAATGCTAAAAAGGCCAGACTAACAAGGCATTTGGTATTAATTAAACCAAATAAGATACATTATTAAAACTATAATTTTTGGTCAAATTCCAAGTCTGGCACATTAACATAAATCGGCAGTAACTGCACGGTAGCAAATTTTGGCAGACTACCAGACTGCAAGCTGTCTACATGATATGATCATCCGCTGACATGACGCGACGGAACTATTCTTCGGATCACATAGAAATTAGAACACTAAATTAGGTCAGGTCAGTGAATACGTGGGTACTTATGGCTAAGCAGTCATTAATCCTTTCTCGGTCGTAATCATGCCCCTTTTATGGCCGTCAGCTAGATTTTTATTTTGTCTAGTGAGATCTTTTATTTCTTTGCGTCGGAACTGCGCCCCCGACACTTACGTCGGGCTGTTCATTAAAACAGTTTTTCTCTTTTTTTCTCTTTAGGAACACCTGGCTACGAAAATATAGTTTAAAATACAGCTTTTAACTAAAGATATTCGCGTAGAGTCGGAAGCGTAAGTGCCTGTATGAACGAATTGTATACAGGGTGGAAGGGACAGCAGCCCTTCGCAGACTGGCACTGTGAACTCAGACCATCAAACTGAACAACATTCACTATGGAGCCTAACCCAGGAAAAGAAAAAAAAATCTGCTGTTTCATACAAAACTGCTGTACCTACCTGACTCAAATTTATGGGACAACCGATTTACCGTTTCAGTCTGCGAATTACACCCTGTATGTTCAATTTTATTTGCGTAAAAAAGAAGTTATTACCTTACGTAGTAACGTTTTCAATAGGATATTAAACTAAAGCTTTTGCAAAATATATTAATTGACAATAATGGTAGCACGAGTATCAACGTATAAAATGCGAAAATTTTAATATGACTATTTTAACAACATTTCTGTTACCCGCTAATTGCACTAAGTACCTATATAAAAGTATTCAGTCAGTAACTCAGTATGTGTCGACTCGTACCAATAAGTTTTTTGGAATTTATGTACGATTTGTAACACCACTGGCTTTCGGTGAAGGAAAACATCGTGAGGAAACCTGCATGCTTCCATTTCGAGGCATGTATTGTACCCACTGTCCATTATAAGTGGCGACGGGCTCACCCCCCGTCACACTGGACAGAGTTATGGAACAACTAGTGAAACGTGGATGTTCTGAGGTTTCAGAATGTCTCTGACTACCCCCTCGGGGAATATAGTCGTGAGCATATGCTCAGTATGGTGTCATTTTGCATGCATCCAATAATTTGTGGCATTCGTTATGTCGACGATTCGTTAGAAAACTACTATCAAATTAAAATTGCAAGCTCTTATCCGGTGCTTCAGTACCCAACATCTACGGTACAATTTTGAAATCCTGCCCACAAAATTGTTTTGCTATCAATTTTGGTGCAGGCGGGCAGGTATCGGCGTGCATGTACGGATATTGCATTTTCACACCCATTTCCCTACATGAAAGCTGAATTATGCCTTTCAATTGCGTGTTAACGATTCTATCTAACTTAATAACGTTTTATATTGGCTATAACCTTTTGTAACAATAGCTCTTGAGTATTTGAAAGTCGTAAATGCTAATGTTGTATGTTTATGTAAACGCAACTTTGTAGACACTGGCTTGTTGACGGTTGCTTGTTTGAAGCATAATTATGACATCTGACTCATAATGACTAAAAATTGCCCAGAAATAAAAAACATACTACATTTATTTTTTTGCAAGCTTTAGCTGCTTCGTATTCTTAGTCGTAACTTTATGGCTGAGGGATGATACCATCGTGGGCCCCTCTGGGCCACCACAGCTCTTCAGGCCACTCGATCTCACATCATAAAGTTAATATGGGAGTCATATGCAGTTTCGAAAAACGTCATAGCGAAGCACGCTACTTCGAAAAACTTTTTGACTGCCTCATACCTTCGAAAACTTGTACGTTCGAATGACGTAGTCGCGAAAGCCGTCGTAGCGAAGCACGCTGCTGCGAAAAACTTTAATTGCCTCCTCGTACGTTCGAAAGCTTGTGAGATCGAATACTGTCGTAGCGAAGCACGCGCAAAAACTACTTACCAGTTGCTACGTGGTACCAAAAACTGTATATAGGCTGATGACATAGACCTCTTATACAGAACACATCAATGGCTGATGATGATCAGCACAGACTTAGGTATCTTGAGAGTCATATACAGGGTGTCCCGTAAATAATGGTCCAACGTTAAGGGGAAGATAACCCATCAAACTGAACAACTTTTACTATGGGATCAAACAAATCGAAGCAAAAAAAAAAGGCGGCGGGTGCAGTTTAGTATGGGAAATCAGATTTTTTTTTGCTCCGATTGGTTTGCTCCCATAGTAAAAGTTGTTCAGTTTGATGGGTAGACTCTTAGTTTAAAAGGATGCTAATGATATCAATTTCACCCTGTATACAGTTTTTGGTACCACGTAGCAATAGGTAGTTTTTGCGCGTGCTTCGCTACGACAGTATTTGATCTCACAAGCTTTCGAACGGACGAGGAGGCAATTAAAAAGTTTTTCGCAGTAGAGTGCTTCGCTACGACGGCTTTCGCGACTACGTCATTCGAACGTACAAGTTTTCGAAGGTATGAGGCAGTCAAAAAGATTTTCGAAGTAGCGTGCTTCGCTATGACGTTTTTCGAAACTGCATATGACTCCCAGTTAATATACCTATATTAATTTTATGGTTAATATTTTATATTCTGAAGAAGCGTACGAGTATCTTAATTAACTAACTGATTAATAAACTTTCGCTTCGCTCAAACAATTGCACCGCGCTGACATGACATTAATTATAAAGTAGGAGCAACTTTGAAAAAATTATTTTCCTGTTTTTTCTTTTATTATCCCCTTAATGTGAAAACTATAATGTATATATTTTTCTCGAAACCTGCCTGAAAGCCTTTCTGGAATCATACGCTGGCAGATCATTCCACATCTTACTTACTCTATTCGTAGGTAAATATTTCGAGAATAATAACTTAGATATACAATTTATAGACAAACAATATACAGCTTCCTCGAAAACGGTACAATCTGTCAAGACTAACTAATTGCTTGGGCGTGTACATCTTCAGTTCTCGAGACGTGTCTAAGGCTAATCTCGCAGTTGTCTCCGACGATTTGTTCAATTAACTGAATAATGATTCTTGTCCTAGATCTGTCGTCACCAGCTGCCGTATATTTCCAATAACATTAATATCCTGGAGAAAGAATTTCTAGTTCTATTGTTACAATTCACAGCAGATGCTACCGGTTTGCGGGAACTTTACATTTGGAATTTATGTATTTTGCGTCTGCAAGCAATTTTGACACTCTTTGAAAGTCGTTGACTGGTGCAGTTCTGGTATATAGTTACAACACCATGCAGGCTGATGATGATGATTGACTTTAACAATCGTATAGCATTGAACCATAATATACAGGGTGTAACAAAACACCCTAGTAATACTTAAGGGGGTGCTTTGGCCCATGAAACTGAATAACTTTCAATATGCAGCCAACTACGAAATCGCGAAAAATAATCAGCTGTCCCATACAAAACAGCTGTACCGACTTGATAATAATGTATGCGACAGCAAATTTTTTTTTCCTAATTTCGAAGTTGGCTCCATAGAAAACGTTGTTCAGTTTGATGGTCTGAAGCACCCCCTTAGTATTACTATTGTAGGGTGTTTTGTTACACCATACAAGTGTTACAAAACACCCGGGGGTTAGTCTGACATAAGATCAATATGTAGATGACACGATTGTGTCGAGACCTCTGTTTCTAAATACCTAGTAAACAAAATTGTATTACGTTATTCAATACATCCTATCCACCAAATAATTTCTACTCTACACGTGTTTCGCTCCACCCACCATGGAGTATCCTCATGTTCGTTGGTCTAACTCCTGAGGATGCTCAATTGCTCCATAGTTTCATGTACCCCATACATTGACCTCTTATAGTCAATGACCCCATAGTATCAATTATTCCGGCAGACCTTATGTCTATCTTCACCAACGTCTCTTCTTCTCTATCTCTTTAGATTAAAAAAAAGTAACCATATTTAGTCTCCTACAATGTCATTTCTAACATAGGAGAAGATTATAAAATATTTCCAACGTTGCATTTCACAAACCCAATTTCATCCGTCACTTATCCGCACATGTCGTGAAATATTCAGTCCGTAAACACCTGGGGTACTTTAAAACGAACTAAGCTGTAAGATGTTGAGGTTTTGTACGTTGTCGTGGTAAAAGCAAAGTTACACAAATGTCGCAAAGTTACCAACATGCCTCCAGACTTACGCTTTAGAAAATATTTAGTGAGTCAGAAGCCTAACTTTCCTTGAATAGTAAAACTTGTCTTTAGAGTTGTAAATGCTATATTAGAGTTACGTTACGTGTGCGTTACACATTGATCGATGGCGATCGACGGTTTATCCATACAAAAAGCACGATTAATATGGGACGCCATTCGCCACGTCGATGGTAAAGATGCGTACGGCGTCCCATACTAAGGTTTACCAGAATCTGATGGCAAATTTGGAAATACAATTTTAGAGTAAAAGCAACACTTTGGTAATTGGATTAGAGCCCTTTACACAGTGCGACTTTTTGCAGCGCTTCTGCATCTATTCATTCGCGATGCAGCATCGATATAAACGCAATACATGATCGATAAAAACGTGATACAGCTACGTTTTATAAATATGCTTTATGTATGGACAATCCAATGTGTTACAACCCTTAATGTCATTCATTATTAAATGAGAAGAAGCTTTTTTTTCTCAACCATGACGATTGATTTCACGACATACCATATATTTATATGTTAAGTACCTATTTACTTACATCATACAACAATTAGCTATTAAAACAGAAAATGAAAACATTGTGAAGCAAAATGCCCTTCTAAAATGACTATTAACTAAAAATATTAAATGAGTAACGAAACCACAAACCACTTCACAAATCCTACCAGGAACGTTACTTCTGTCAAATATATTTTACTGACAAGAGTTTTCTATTCAAATTCATGAGAAAATTCTAATATATTAAACAGTTCGTTTTGTTTCAGAGAGACCAGGATGTCAGCTTCAGCAGCGTTAGCAGGAGGTGCTGAAAGAACAGACCAAGCCTTGACAGCTTCATTTGCGCTCCTTAACTTAGTAACAAATTCAGATGGTGGCAAAATGTGGAGTCAAGTGGGACAAATACTTGGTCGGAGTGTGAGGCTCCATACCATCATATGGCCTGGTGGAAGACTAGTTGCTCACGGCCAATCAGAAGGCGCAAGAACTATTTTTCGTATTGTTACCGCATTAGCTCCCCCCTTTGTAATGGAAGGCGAACTTGACGAAGACGGCCAATGTCTACGAGGTATCCCTTGCCATAGACCACAAACATCAGACAGAGATAATCTTACACTAGCCTTCAATGATCTAGAAAGAGAGAGCGATCTAGATATTGATAATTTTTTCTTCCCCACCCCCAAGCCTACCACTTTTACAAGAATATCCACACATTGTTGTTATGGACTAGCTATGGATCTTCTAGAAAATATTGCTCAAGAACTCGAGTTTGATTTCCATTTATATATCGTAGAAGATGGTCTGTATGGGTCTAGGAAGCTAGTTAAACCATTTCGTAGGATGAGCGATTATCAGAGTGTCGCAAATGAATTTTTATTGAGTCGTCAAACTTACCGTGCACAGTATAGGAACGGATATTCTTTTGAAGACGATGAAGAAGATAGATCCTATTTGTTCAATGAAGAAGTAGACGATGATCCTGAAAAATGGAACGGAATTATTGGTGATTTGGTATCTGGAGCAGCTCACATGACTTTTGCTGCACTAAGCGTCACAACAGCAAGAGCAGAAGTAATAGATTTTAGCCAACCATACTTTTTCAGTGGAGTGTCTATATTAGCCGCTCCAAACCAAAAGCCGGATATACCTTTGCTTGCATTCCTCCTGCCATTTTCTCCAGAACTCTGGATAGCAATATTTACATCACTCAATGTAACTGCTATAGCTGTTGCAATATATGAATGGTTATCGCCTTTCGGGTTGAATCCTTGGGGAAGACAGAGGTCAAAGAACTTTAGTATATCAAGTGCCCTGTGGGTGATGTGGGGCCTTCTATGTGGCCACCTAGTTGCCTTCAAAGCCCCTAAGAGTTGGCCTAACAAGTTTCTCATAAACGTGTGGGGTGGCTTCTCTGTGATATTCGTTGCCAGTTACACTGCCAATATTGCTGCTCTTATAGCTGGACTGTTTTTTCACAACGCCGTGGATGACTATCAAGGAAGAAGTAATGTAAGTTTCAATAATACAATCATAGTGTTTCCGCTTGACACGTCTTAGTCTTTGCACACTGAAATCATATTTTCTAAAAGTAAACATTGTAGACTAGCGGCCAGGAACAGAGAAAAAAAATCTCGTATGTAAGTTCTGTATATACCTACAACAGGTATGGGTGTGTTCAGGGTACTCTCTGGATCACGAAACTGCTTGTTGTATAATTCTAAAGTGGTGGAGGGGGTAGCAGTGACGTCATAAAGATGGCCGCCGACGGTTTTAGTTTTTCTTCAAATGTAGCGCACCTATGAGGTCAATCTGGTTGTGCAAGGTGTCATTTGAAAGCTTATTCAATTTACTTTAACCATTTCATAGACACCTAACGTGAAAAATTTGTATTTACTGAAATATTTTCAATTTATTGCATTTTTTGTTACCTACCAGCAATCATTCCTCCAGTTTTCTCGGAAACGGGTAACTTTATTGTGATTATAGCCATTACATAAAACATAGATAATTTTATTAGCTATCTTACAACATCAATTGCATAAAAATACAACTTCAAACGACTGAGCTGTGTCAAATTTTCTGGTGCACTGTAACTATGAGTCCAAGCGTGCGTCGGTGTGCGGGCGGGGCGGACGGACTGCAAATAACATTATGATTTATAGATTGTATAAAATTAAGGTTTCCATTGTAATATTGATTCGAAAAACATACATTTTTATATTATTTGCACATGCGTTTACATAAATTGTAGACGTACATGGTGTAATATTAAATGCGTTACATACTTAAGGGGGTGCTTTATACCATAAAACTGAGCAACTTTTACAATGGGACCAACTTTGAAATCACGAGAAAAATTAGCTGCTGTTTCATACATTTTGGTCCAGAAGAGATTGACATGTTCTACGGGACATCTGATTTTATTTCGCTATATTTATGTTGGCTCCAAGGTGAAAGTGGTTCAGCTTGATGGTCTGAAGTACCCCATTCGATATAATATGTACCTACTTAACGCATTACGTTTTACACTATAAATATACAAGAATGAGGCTGCCTTGGAAAAGTAAATAAAAGAATGAGAAATCCAAAACAATTTAGTTAATTGTTATAAAAAACAATTCTTAGTTGCAAGCATGCAATGTCTAGAGTGATTCATCATCACCACCAAAATTATACTGATTTAAGCATACCTCCTCACTGATATTTTATGGCAAACACCCTGGATGCATTTTTGAATTTTACTAACAAATCTGCATCTCGCACTACGGCAGCCTGTTTTGCATTGGCAAGACATTAATTCCAAATCTTTTACGAAATACATGGTTTTAACGTTGTTGCGAGTATCGGTGACAATTTTTCGTTTTCCAATGTTCAACCATGGTTTGTAGGTGGTGGTAAATTATGAAATGCCACATCTACAGTGGCCCAAACGTACATTTGGTAATTTGTTCTTTTTATGTGTTGTTTCAGAGCTTCTTGTGACGGTAGAAGTTTATCCACGTTACCAATATTATAACAGTAAATAGCCATATTAAACTTCTCACCTTTTTGCTTTAGATCTTCTGTTAGGTCAACGACCGTTCCAAATCCTTCCAGAAGATCGTAATTTTCTGTGAAGACATTCCTTGTTCTTTTCTTCGAAAAACCTGACAATGAGCTTGTGCTATCGCATACTGTAGGAGCGTGGAACGTCAATAAACCGGTCCGAGAGCTTGAACAATTGTATTGATTTGGTTTATTTCAAGAGCAAGCAACAAAACTTGAGGGAGACATAGAATTATTAACCGCTGGTGGATTAGAAAATCCACTTACTGTAGCAACAAATAAAAACAGACCTGTCCATCACTTAAAAAGCAATGACGAACAAGCTGACACCCGTTTTGTTTGTTACATGTAATTGATGCTGCCCAAAGAAACATCTTAGGCCCAAAGTGGGTTTGAGACCCTAATGGTAAACAGACACTGAAGTTTTACTGTTGCTCATACATTTCTTCGACAGGTTACCAGCGAAGGTCTGGATTCAATGAGGAATGAGCGCGAGTAAATCAAAATACGTTTTAGTCAATAAAATTGTTCAAGCACTCGGACCAAAAAAAATAAACTGTTTATTGACGTTCCACGCTCTTACAGTATGCGATAGCACAAGCTCATTGTCAGGTTTTTCGAAGAAAAGAACAAGGAATGTCTTCACAGAAAATTACGATCTTCTGGAAGGATTTGGAACGGTCGTTGACCTAACAGAAGATCTAAAGCAAAAAGGTGAGAGGTTTAATATGGCTATTTACTGTTATAATATTGGTAACGTGGATAAACGTCACCGATACTCGTAACAACGTTAAAACCATGTATTTCGTAAAAGATTTGGAATTAATGTCTTGCCAATGCAAAACAGGTTGCCGTAGTGCGAGATGCAGATTTGTCAGTAAAATTCAAAAATGCATCCAGGGTGTTTGCCATAAAATATCAGTGAGGAGGTATGCTTAAATCAGTATAATTTTGGTGGTGATGATGAATCACTCTAGACATTGCATGCTTGCAACTAAGAATTGTTTTTTATAATAAGTAACTAAATTGTTTTGGATTTCTCAATCTTTTATTTACTTTTCCAAGGCAGCCTCATTCTTGTATATATAGTGTAAAACGTAATGCGTTATGTAGGTACATATTATATCGAATGGGGTACTTCAGACCATCAAGCTGAACCACTTTCACCTTGGAGCCAACATAAATATAGCGAAATAAAATCGGATGTCCCGTAGAACATGTCAATCTCTTCTGGACCAAAATGTATGAAACAGCAGCTAATTGTTCTCGTGATTTCAAAGTTGGTCCCATTGTAAAAGTTGCTCAGTTTTATGGTATAAAGCACCCCCTTAAGTATGTAACGCATTTAATATTACACCATGTACGTCTACAATTTATGTAAACGCATGTGCAAATAATATAAAAATGTATGTTTTTCGAATCAATATTACAATGGAAACCTTAATTTTATACAATCTATAAATCATAATGTTATTTGCAGTCCGTCCGCCCCGCCCGCACACCGACGCACGCTTGGACTCATAGTTACAGTGCACCAGAAAATTTGACACAGCTCAGTCGTTTGAAGTTGTATTTTTATGCAATTGATGTTGTAAGATAGCTAATAAAATTATCTATGTTTTATGTAATGGCTATAATCACAATAAAGTTACCCGTTTCCGAGAAAACTGGAGGAATGATTGCTGGTAGGTAACAAAAAATGCAATAAATTGAAAATATTTCAGTAAATACAAATTTTTCACGTTAGGTGTCTATGAAATGGTTAAAGTAAATTGAATAAGCTTTCAAATGACACCTTGCACAACCAGATTGACCTCATAGGTGCGCTACATTTGAAGAAAAACTAAAACCGTCGGCGGCCATCTTTATGACGTCACTGCTACCCCCTCCACCACTTTAGAATTATACAACAAGCAGTTTCGTGATCCAGAGAGTACCCTGAACACACCCATACCTGTTGTAGGTATATACAGAACTTACATACGAGATTTGGTTTAGAGACGACTTTTTCCCGCGTGGCCGCTACACTATTGCAGCTGCACGCATAAACAGTTTGTTGTAGCAAACAGCCCCCTGAAAAGAAATACAGTTGTGAGAATATGCATACTTTCTTTAATATTCTATGTCGCTTCCAGACACTTCCAATTCTATTCGTTTCGCTCAGTAGTTTTCACACTACTCACAAAGCATTGTCCATAATTATAATGTAAATGAAAAGAAAAGACGATGACTTTGTTGGTTTTATTAGTCCATGTGGAGGCGGTCTAACTTGACTTTTAAATAAATTTCATTTCGTCCTCTGCCGAGCGTTTTTGAACTTAAATTGTAGACTAATGAAGTTGTATTTTCAGTGGCTCTCGTTGCGAGTGGGGACAGCCAGGTCGTCGGTGGCGGAATACTACGTGCAGAGAAATAATCCACAGCTGGCCCAACAAATGAGGCGGTACGCCCTTCAGGATGTTGAAGAGGGCATCCAAAGATTAAGGTTAGTTAACTTTTGGACTTAATAATGTTTGTTGTTTATACTTTGGTTGAGGAAAGTCGTCAGTTGTTTTAATTAGTTAATCATAATTATTAGCCAAAGTAAAAGTAAACGTTTCAGTTTGAAACTGAATGAAGCAAAAACACCTAAAAGACACATAAAGTTTTATTCATCTTTTAAACTGACTTTTGTTCAAATTAGCTATCGTGATATGAGATTTTCACTATTGCCTGTTATCGATTATATTTTAGGTACCTACAAATTTCATTACTGCAGATATTGCGAATTGAAAATACGTAAACATTATTTGTTTTGTGACCAGGATGACCGCTAGCAGTAAAAGCACTACGTAACCTAATAGCCAAAATGTATGTCCTACAAACGACCATCACTTTTAATAAAATTTCAAATTAAAAAAGGTCCAGAAATTATTCAAACAAATTCATAAATTCACAAGAGACTGCGGTTTTCATCTTGACGAATTAATTAAATTTCGCGTCACCTTTTTGAGAGAGAATAAGAAAATACGAATTTCAACGACCAGTCAATACAATAATGCAACTCATATTATATTCATGAACGCAAGCCTTTTGACATCGTTGCTTCTACTACTCTTCTTTTTTTCTTTTATTAGAAGTCATTTTGAATAGTAGATTATTAACCAAGGGGATAAAGCAGAATCTTCTGTCGCAGGTGAAGATTTAAATCGCGAGCGTGATGAAGGACTCGAGGTTTACTCCCGAGCGTAGCGAGGGTGTCAAAAACTTAAATCACGAGCGAAGCGAAGGATTTAAGGCGAGTCCTGAGTGTAGCGAGGAATTTAAGTTCAAGACTAAGACAGCTTTATCACCGAGGAAAATACTCTACTTTTCGTACCATTTGCGAAAAAATGTACACAATAATAATATGAGATAAGCGTTTATTAAAAATAATGACAATTAAAAGTAAAAGTTAATATTCGAAACATTGGTCCAATTATTGATAGAGAGAGTTACATTTTAGTTTGCAAAGGCATCAAGCTCATACGGTCTCGTCGGTTTTCGTAATTTTATTTAATAATCATAACTGCATAATAAAAATACTTATGCCTTCGTTGTAAGCTCGAAAACAGTTTGATTCTCTGGCCTTTTATAGAGCTTTTCCCATCGAAACGAATAGTTCTGCGGGGAACGAGCAATTTGCGACAACTACACATAAAATGTTCTAATTGGTAGCTGTCTTAATTGAGGAAGTTCATACAATGACATCAATAGAAATAGATGCGCCGCTTTGAACAATCGTTGTACCAAAAACTGTGTAGCATCTACTATTGAAAACAGTATGTATGGCTATTGTGTAGCTTGCCGATCACGATCGATACAATGGTAATTATGTTAACCCCAAGGGCTTGGATGACCGAAGTCATTGGGGTCCAGTATGTTCAGTATGTAGGGGATGTTCAGGAAGATGGGACAGCTGATTTATTTTCGCGATTTCGATGTTGGTGCATAGAGACGTTCAGTTTGACGGTCTGATCATCCCCTTGAAAAAGTGTCAGCATATTAAGAAGGACCCTATTTAATAAAATTGTAAACTTGGCGTGTATTTACATTAAAGATATTTGCAAAATTATAATTGAGAGCGTTTAGGACACGTAATGGAATGCATTGAGATAATTTTAAGAATTCTTTGTTTGTTTATCTGTTTGCTTCTGCACGCATTTCACACTAATTCCATTCACCTGTCTTCACAAAAACTTAAATATCTCGAAAACTAGAAACTGTTTACTGGACCCTTGGCTTGGAAGCTCACATATAAAAACTCATGACCGTAATCTCTTTTGGAAAGTCAGGAACTTTGCTACAACTATTTTACCATCGTATTAAGCGTGCATGTTGTAGGTTCACTTTTTACCTATTTCTAAGATGGCATGATTTGTCAAGCGATCATAACTATAGTGGTGGCATACTTTATGCCTACACAAAAATAAACGTTTACCTAATCGGAGAATTTAGTCGTAAGCATACAATGCGATGCACGAATTACGATTTTTTTTTAAACAACATTTAGTCAATTAGTTCGATTGAATTTGATTAGGGCAAGAAATTTTATTAGGGTCGTACATTTTTCTAGACCACATCTCTACGGATTTATCTGATGGTTGCTTAATACCTTTTAGTACACTGGTTTTACGGCTCCGATTTACGGCCCAATTCTACATTTTGGCAATTATTCTAGATGCCACTAAAACCTTTCTAAATATCAGCTTAATAATGTTTTATAGTGTCGCATAAAGATTAAGACTGTTAAATATGTACTAAGAGGTATACGCTTCATTATCACGTGAGATAAATTGCACCTTACCCTGGAGGGAATTAAGCTACAGTTGCCTTGTACAATGTCTCTTTTTATTGTGCTTTTTATCGTTGACGTTGGAGTATATTTTTATTCCGCGAGGTTTTAGAGACTCGCTGGTTGTTTCAACACTTTTTGTTTACTATACGGGGTGATATGTTCGTTTGTTTAGGAAACATTTTCGTGTTGGAGTTGTGATAACAGTCTAAAATCACATGCTTTGTACTAGGGTAGGACTTTGTCAATATATTGAATTTGACAATGTTTTGAAAACAGTATGGAAAAACAAACAAAAATATTTTAACGGGTTTTTACCGCGTTGATAATTATTTGAGTTCCTAATCTATGTAAAGAAATGAAAAAAAAATAATGTTGTGAAAGATAAAGAAAGACTAGAATTTGTTCCCGATAAGAAACCATTAAAATGTACTTAGACTGTAAGAAAAATTGAGGCAATAAATGACTTTTTAATTTAATTTAATTTAATTTAATTTAAAATCTTTAATTTGAACCGAGAAAGATGAAAATTGTTAAACTAAATTTAAAAATAATAATAAGATACTGATGACGCTATAATTATGTGGTATATTATGTGGTAACTTTTCTTCTCTCTGCTTTAGATCAAACACCTACGTGTTTCCTTCGTTATAGAAAAAAAAGGTTCTCTTTACCTTCCTGTATTGGAACGAGAAGTACACGGTGTGGACAGCAGAGACCATACAGTACCCGTCTTTACTAGTGCCACATAACACCGAACAACCAAAGCTCTAGGGTTCTCAATACCTAATTTAAATAAACTTTTTTGTTTTAGGAACCGAACTCTGGACCTCCTGATAGCTGATACTCCAGTTTTAGATTACTATCGTGCCACTGACCATGGATGCAAGTTACAACGCGTTGGAGATCACGCATTAGCTGAAGATACGTATGCTATTGGCATGGCGAAAGGATTCCCTTTGAAGGTATGCGATAAATCAGTCTATGATAGATTAGGTGACTATCGACTGAAAACCAACATGTTAATTCTACTATAGCGTAAAGTAATTCTTTCAGTAACGAAAGAGAAAGGGGCAATCAAAACGCATCACATGGGTTCAGTGTGTTTTTATCTGGCAAAAGCTCACCACACATCCGCAACGCTGTGAATCCTGTAAACCAGGATCAACGGCGACGACCACTCACAACACCAGACTTCATTAGTCCAACGAGCGCAGGGAATGACTAAACTGTGTTGGAACTGCAATGAATTTAAGCAAAGAGGATAGGAGTAGGAAAAATAAACATCTAACTTCCCTCCGTTCCAAACAATAGACAACAATAGGAAAACCGTGGCTATTAGCCTATTTGTAAGCCAACTCAAGGGATAATTTATGGCGAAATTGAAGACCCTACAGCAAAAGCGCCAATTAAATAGCTGTGTAAAAATCATGATATTAAAACTATCCTATTGTTCTGAAACTATGGTCTAGTTTGCTTCTAGTAATAATTACCTATGCGCAAAAACATCTGAACGCACGAAAGCTATTTCTAGTTGCAACCTTAGCAACAAGATCCATGTAATAAGGGGCACTAAAAAAAAAGGATTAGTGCGTGTTAAATAAAAACAGGACAGTTGCTCAGAATATTTAGCTATCTCGGCTATTTAAGTCTTTGTAGAAAGGCGATTCAGTTTTCAGAAAACTTTGTAAAGTCCATAAAAATTTAATTTTACAAATAAGGAACGAGGCTGCAGGATTATTTCTCGGTCGACAAGGAAAGATTTTATCATCATTCCGATACTCTTTGAAGTCAATGTGTCTAAGCCGCTTACTGCTGAACGTCACCGATATCGACTGCGTTAACGTCTTTTTACACATTGTTTAGAAGGGGTGAATTCGCTTCTAATCTTCTAGCACTTATGGCCGCATTCAATCCGCTGATGGTTAGTTCCAACCATGGTCGTTTGTAGCCATCGTATCACTATAACCTTGGTCGTCCTTTCTATTTCTATTTTTATTTAATGGCGTTTCCTTGTTAAATTTCGCCAGTGTCAAGTGTTGAGGATATTATATTTATTAGATATTGTACGGTAATATGATATGGCGATCTCAAAGCCCCGTTTTTAAAAAAAAAACACACACTCGAAACCGCCATAAAACGGCGGGGCCACGTGGCTGTCAAAATCGCAAGCCAACGACCCGTCTACTTGTCACCCCCCTCAGCCACGCGACTCCTTGGTCGTCCTTAGCTACCATTATCATTATTACTATCGACGCACGCATATTACGCATAGTAAGAGTATAATTAACTATTCCGTTCTGCAAATTTTTTTGTGAATAGCCTTTCTGCGATATATACAGAGTGAAATTGATATAATTAGAATTAGCATCCTTTTAAACTAAGAGTCTACCCATCAAACTGAACCAACTTTTACTATGGGAGCAATCAGATCGGAGCAAAAAAAAATCTGCTCTCCCATACTAAACTGCCTACTCGACTAAAATGTATGCAACAGCAGATTTTTACATTGCTCCGATTGGTTTGCTCCCATAATTAAAGTTGTTCAGTTTGATGGGTAGACTCTTTAAAAGTTCTCGTTAGTTTAAAAGGATGCTAAAGATGTCAATTTCACCCTGTATAGTAGATAGCCTTTTGCGTATGTGTCGTCCTAGGCTCGATTTCGAATACTTACTCAAAAATTGTTACTGTGTGTGATATGATGACGCTTGGCCTTATAAATGCAAAGTCAAATATTATTTTGAGAATACAGACTACCAACCTTATAGTAAGTATTTGAATAGGTACTGGAAGAACATTCCGCAACATATCGGTGGCAGGAAATAAAGAGCTGGCATAGCTAGCGTATACCTGTCTGTAACCTGTATTTGTATGTAAAAATGCTGTTTTGACTTTAAAAATGATGCTTTCTTCGATCAATTTATTCATCCAATCTGGTAACAAACAATGCCAACAAAATTCAGCGCAGTTTCGAATAATTTTATCAAATTAAAATAAAAAATAAAAACGGTCTGAAAACATCTACTTATTTTACATGCAGAGTTTCAGCGTATTAGAAGTCTACAGAGTAGGAAATCTATGTTCAAGAATGAGGACTTTGATAGGAGGGGAGTGGTGGGGGAATGACTCCGGATCTTTGGAAGGAAAGATTGATGGACGAATCACACGAGCTCACTAATGGTGTGATCGATAGTCGGGTGTCGTGTAGCTCAGTTCGCGTCATTTTATCTTGACGTTACTCAATACACTACGTTTTCCGTAGCTCCGTTGGTTTGCGTTTGCGGCCTCAGGACATAAATCAACGGATCAGAGTTTTTGTTTCGAATCATGACACCGCGTTTTCGGAAATTTCCCTTTTTTCCAAAGCTTTGTCGGATAACGGCAAATAGGGCGCAGATGCGGTGTTATTGTTTTTCCAATGTGTCCATTCAGTATCGTGACGGTTATAAATACGTTCGTTTTGTCTGACTTCACAAAAACGTTTGAAGTCCCAATTTGTGTTGTTGGGCGGTACAGATATTAGGAAAACAATATAAATTGGAACAAAGGTTGAACAAAATGAATTTAAAACATTGTTGTATTCACCAAAATTTTATTTAGGTATGTTGATGTTAAGTTAAAACCCGGCTTGCACCAACAAGTATTTGGGCTTAATCGTATTTAGTGATAGTTCTGCCTTTCACACTGCTCATGCAAATGACAGTGACAGCATCAGATTTAAACATTTTTAAGCCTAAATACCGAGCCTTAGGCTGTCTTGTACCAAAAAGTATGCCGGGCTTACTCTCGCAAAACATATAAGAATGGAATTTTTGCTAAGAGCAAAGAATACGATTTTTTAATCTACTAGTATAGTACAGAATAGCTACCTCTATTATTCAGTTCAATTATGTAAAGCATAGCCCACACTTAAGAAAACCTGTTAGTTTCTTTATTCCAGCCAATTTTACTCTGCGCGAGTTATCCTGTGACACTCCTCTTCTTGCACACCGCTTTGCTGCACTGTACCATATATTACTATCTCCGGTGGACAGGCAGCATTACGCGAGTGTTATATATATTAGAGTTTTTTTTAGGGTTCCGTACCCAAAGGGTGAAAACGGAAACCTATAACTAAGCCTACCCTGTCCGTCCGTCTGTCCGTCCGTCTGACATACCTATTTATGGCTGTAGCTTTTGAACCGTATAGCAAGACAGTTGAAATTTTCACAGGAGGTGCTATATTACTGCGGATTTGCCTTTTATCAAAGTTTTTTCTTTTCGCTCTATGGTAAAAACAGTAATACGTACCAGCGTCAAAATTTGTGTGATTATAGAGCAAGTTCTACATTATAACAACAAATAATAAAAACCGGTCTAGCGCTAAAGGTCCGGAGAATACATAACTTTTTTGTAAGTTAATAATATTTTCTCCCCTCCGGACGGAAAACATCAATTGTCGTCCCGCTGCGCTAAACGAAGTTGCCGCTTTCCACCTCAGTCGAGGAGAATAGTATACTAACCTCGGACAGTAAATAAGAAAGCCTCAGATCTCATGTTATTGCCCTGACAGGGTTCATGTATTCTCTTTAGCTATAACTTGTAACACCTAATGCTGTATGTACATGAATGCAAATAAATTACTATGAAACTATTGTTGACCGAGGCGAAGCCGAGGCGAAAGAGACCTTTCTTACTTTCCTGTCCTCGGTGATCTACTATAACTTACAAAAAAGTTATGTATTCTAACATTATTATGTTGTGTGGTGCGGAACCCTCAGTGCTTGAGTTGCCTAACTCGCACATGACCGGTTTTTACACTAGCTACCAATTTTTCATGAGGAATCGCCGAGAAGTCGCTTGTGTGAAAAGCCTTGTTATATTGTATACACCATAGAGGTAGGAATAGAGGATCATACAGCTGAGAGAGCGAGATATACCTAGCGGCACCACTGTATAATAGAAAGAGATACGTGACGCGAATCTATAGAACCCTTTTTTAGTCCCCAATCAATTTTTACAATTCGGTTTTCGTGAATAATTGGGAATCTAAAGTGAAATCGTAGATAATTTTGTGAAATATACTGACACTACTTCATTAATTTATCCACGATTTTACGTTAGACTCAGAATTATAGACAGTATTAGAATTTTTGCCTGCGAATAGTCTCCAAAAAACGTCCAAAAACTGTTTCATTTGACAACTCATGTCACTGACTCTATTCCTGTAAGGTATAATAACTTTATGGCGTAGAAAGAGAAGGAACTAGAAGAAAGCACGTGTCTTGTCATATCACTCAGTAAGAGATGCACATAGCAAATTCGCTCTAGTTAAAAAAGGAGATCGCTACTTATTGCTGTCCTTATCGACGTAGCCACTTTTTTGTTCTACGACGGCTGTCTGACTCCGGAGTCAGACATCTATTTTCATACAAATTGTATAGGATTTTATGACTATCGCTGTCTCATACGCGGTTACACTGATGTTACGTCTATCAGCGTAAGCGAAAAATACTTCGCCTATGCTTTATGGTATACACTGAGTAAAAAGTTTTCCTTTTTACAGGACAGCATATCATCGGTAATATCAAAATATTCATCCAACGGGTACTTGGATATTTTAACGGAGAAATGGTACGGAGGGCTGCCTTGTTTCAAACTGAGCTCTGATTACGGAATTCAACCGAAACCACTCGGTAAGTCACATTATAATAGAACAAAGGCCGCACTTTATTACTTTTTATTGTACGACCGCTTCTTTCAATTTGTTTTTAAGAGCCTTTCTAACAAATGTTATTAAAAGGAATGGCAATTTAAATTTTACTTTCGCTTTTTAATGCAAGGAGCAGGTTCAGGGTTTAAGGCGTTGAAAGTAGTTATCACCATTCAACGTTGAAAATATAGGTAAGTAAGAAAGTTATAGTCTGTAAAATCGCACTGCAGGGCAAAGGCCTCCTTTCACGAATAATGGTGAGAGGGAGTGGGCCATACTCCACCAAAATATAGATAGAGTAACAGAATATTAAACTTGTACTACATACAGAAGATTCACTTCGTCATACTTAAAAAATACAGGGTGTGAACTTATATGCGTTACATAGATACTTAAGAGAAGTTAATTCCGAGAGCGCAAATGCGCGCTGTATACAAACGAAGTCTGGTGATATTTTCAATATTATCCAATTATAGTCAATGAACTTTTTCAGAAACAATCTAAAAACTACCTATAATCTCTATGTTCGTGTGAAGTCAGATTTTCATTAAAATATACAGTTTTAATGCTAGATATATTCGATAATTCATCCCCTAACAGGATCGGGATTAATTAAGATACGTTTCCGTGAAGAAAAACTGTGTGTTTGTGTTACAGTTGGACCTGTACTCGGACTTTCGATTTTCAATTTATCGCAACCGTTTCGGTCCGAACTTCATTGTAATAGAGTTGACATTGGAATGAAAACGTTCACGCAATTGCGAAGTTCAAATGTCCGGGTAGAGGCTCTGACATAGTTAAAAAGCTACTCCAACGAAAATGCTAGGAGAGCTTACGTAATGCTTTCGATCCGAATTAAAGAAATCACAAATGTATTGGACTTCTTTTCTTACATATATATTTATAGATTTGACTGTTAAAATCCATGCTTTTTCGACGTTCCGTGTTTCCTTTGATTTGAATCGGAAGCAGTGTATAACCGTCATAAGGCGAGGAACATTATTAGTGATTGTAAAGTTAGGATCACTGATGTTTACACCTTAAAAGGCAAACTCGATTATCCACACACAGTTTCTAAACAGAATTGTACCTATATCACTATTTTAATGTACATTCGTTTTATGTAGCTAGCTCGTTTCCGGCGGAAATTTCATTAGAATTTATCGCCTCTCCCCTTCCCCCCTCGCTAATCCGACCCCTCAACGACGATGGGGAGGTATTACCACCAGTCGACCTAAAAGATTAAACATGGGATTTATCGTTGAAAAAATGAGCTGGTACGAAGTGCGTTTATCTATTTACGAAGGTTTCTGAGGAGATGGGAGATTTAATAGCATGGGATGATGGATTTTCGGTATTCTTTTTAGTGTGAATCTACTACTTTTACTACTAATATAACTCACTAACTAACTGCCTCCGTGGTCTAATGGTAAAGAGCATTGGGCTCTTGATACGGAGGTCGTGGGTTCGATTCCCACGGGGCCACCTAGTCACCTTGTGACTTTGTGCGTTTTTCCCAGTTCGTTAGGACATTGCAGGCTGAGTCACCTGATTGTCTGAAAAGAAAGATGATTCCGTGCTTCGGATGGCAAGTTAAGCTGTTGGTCCCGGCTACTATCTCTGGTGGTAGTAGTCGTTACATAAAAACCACGTCAGAGGCCGTAAGGCGGTTTGAATAAACTCTGACACCAGGGCTTGCAGCCCACTCGATAAGAAGAAGAAGACTACTAAATATGTACGTTTTCAGAATGTTGCTTCAGGTTAACATACACACTTATGCTCATTACGTTACTTTACGGGGAAAGGCAAATACTACGTCCAGCTACATGCTATACCTACTATTCTGACACACTTCTTTTTTATAAATTTTTTTGAACAGAGAGATTCAAAATCATGATCGAGTGGTCCATAATATCTATAGTAATTTAACAAATCGCACTCCTGGTTTTACGTACACATGGCCACACATCAAGCTACAGAACCAACAAAAGCTGGCCACGCGATGTCGAGTAACGTATAACGTCGCGCGGCCAGCTTATGCTGGTTTTCTATAGCTTGACTGTGTCGCCCGCCGTATGTAATTGTAATTTTCGCAGATCTTTAATTTGATTATTAAAACTCACACTAAAGTCAGTTCAGTAGTTTTTTCGTGACGCTTGAAAATATTTGTAAAAATAAAAAACATTATTTGGTAAACGAGACCCTTTTTTAAATACTTATCACGTTATTGTTCTTTACTTGTTCAGTGTTCTTTACAATGATATCCAATCAGGCTGCAATTCATAACTGTAAAGTGCAATCCCCAATTAGAGATTCAACATTGGTTTGTGGTTATCTGCATACTGCAAAATATAACTTGTGGTTCGTTCGATCGACGCAGGGTTGTCAGACGTAGAAAATTTTTCCTCGTACAAAAGGCATGAAAAATGCCAACTAAACCTCTTACATCAATCAAAAGTGTGAAAAAACGAAGAATTAAGCTTGAAATAGGCATATAATATAACACAATTTAATTTTGATGTTTCGTATCTTAGAAACAAAATTACTTCGTAATTTTTTTTTGTTACACTAATACAAGCTACTACAAAGGAACAAATCTAAGCAGTGATCGGTTTTTTGAGGATTTCCCGGCAAGCTATAATTACATAAACATGTGAATAGGTAGTCTTTCATGGATAAAATATTCATTTATTCCGCAAAACGTCTGCTGCAATGTAAAATCTGGCTATAATTTCTATAAAAGTCAAAACCTCGTACATATTTGTATGAGGCTGACAGCATCCTACCTCATACGGGAGACCCCAAATCTCGTATTTGTACGACCCATCGAAAAGTCTGGCAACCCTGGATCGACGGCACAGTTGCATGCAGAAGTAATGCCTCCTAAATATTACTTCCACGATTGGAGTACGTTTTCAACGAACATTTGTAAATTGGAAATTACGCCGAGTGTGTTTTTTGTTTATTTACCTTGTACAGAATATTTGCTACAACTGAGTTTATTTAGAAAGTAGAAAAAGCAAGCTTAAACCTGAACAGATTCTGTTTCCTTTATAACATAACATTTTGTTAATTTCAACAAGTCTTATTATCAATTCAATTCATTATGCTCACGCCTTGGTCCCACTACTGGGGTGGGCAGAGACAACAGATTGCCACATGCTACGATTCTGACACACATCTCTCGCCTCCTCAACATCCATGAGTCTCTTCAAACAAGATCGTTGGTTCGGGTACCTACATTTTATTTGGCCCTTTTTCAGTACGAATCCGATTTGTGGTATTGTTTCGTGTAAATGAGGGATTTTCAGAAAACTATCAAAAAAGAAAAAGTAGTTCCTAATGGCTCGATAGATGGCGTTGACCAGACAGGGGCGAGCGACCTTGCAGGTACTTAAAAACAAATAAAATAGTAAGAATTTGTGTTTTTAAGTAAGCAGCAAAATATGAGCATATATTTCGCCAACGGATGCGTCTGACTCAGTGACATGCATTTTTGTTTACTTTTTAGCCTAAAATTGTCATCTTCGGACCCCTCTCTGGTCAACGCCATCTGTCGCCGGTATGATGAACTACGTTTGAGTAGCTGCCAGAAAACTCCTCATTGAAAACATTTAAGTTCAATCCCAATTTAATGTCAGTTCTAATCACATTGCAATCCAATTAGGGGAAAGGTGTACGAGATGATCCCTTGAGGTAAGATGATCCCTCTCAATTGCAGCGAAACTATAAACCCTATCTGGTTGTTTTGTTTGGTAAAACGTAGCCCCCGATACCCCCTCGCATCAGTGAATTCGTCATGGCGATGTGACAGACGAGTAAATTTTTATAGAACTAAACATAAATTTTGTTACTTTGATCTAAGGTAGGGTTGATTTTAAGCTTAGGTAACTTTTGATCTAGGCAGTCAATAACAAAGATTGTTGTGTAAGTGGCTTTATATAATGCCCCTATTTAGTATTTTGAATGGTATGGTAACAACAGAAAGCATAAAAATTATGTTATCGAACAAAGACTAAAAAAGTTGAAATTGGGGCAAGATGATCCTGTTCTCGGGTGTATGAGATTAAGTACGGTATTTTAGAATCTTGCTAAAATTATACAATATACGATTGATTTTATTATAATAATGGTTGTTATTACTTATTTTGTGAGTATTAAGAAGGCTGGCTCAGCTTGAGACTAGTTCTTTGAGATAACATTTAATTCCACAAAAACATATAATTTTCCTTAAAAAGGGGCATGATCATCTTGCCCATACCCTAGGGATCATCTTGGACACCGGGGTGTCCAAGATGATCCTTTCGTAGGGTTTTAGAAAAATTTAAATATAATAATGAAATATCACTAAATTCAACATTTTGAATATGATAACAGGTAGACAGATAAACTTGCTATCATTAATCGCTTAAACTTCAGAATTAAACCGAATATTTTTTAAATTACGAGCATTTTCCCTTAAGGGGATCATCTTGTACACCTTTCCCCTACTATTCAACTGTGCTGAATTCCGTATAGCACTAAACTTGACTTATTTGACAGGTTTTAAAGTCTGAGCGATCTGTCAAAACAGCTCTAATGGCTGTCAAATGATTAGCGACCGAATGTTTTAAAAGTTAGAAGGAAAGAAAAATCTTTATTCACCATTGAAGGCACACACAAACAAACAGAAGTTGTGGTTCGAACTCGGTCCAATCACAGTTTTCAGTAGAGATTTATTTAGCACGATTAGTCTCCAGTGCAAGTTGGTGGCGTCAATTTTAGTGTATCAAGTCTCATATTTGTTCAAAATTTCCAATAAAATGAAATGCCAGAAATCTGATGGGAATTACCCATCGCAACTGTGCAATGTTTTGTGTTAGTCTTTTTCAAGTGTTCGTTTCAAGTTACCCACCCAACTTTCCCATCAAAAGATATTGTCGACACATAAATTGGAACCTCAATTTTCCTTTTTTGACGATAGCAATAAAAGGCAAGCTTCGCCCCATTGTGCGGGTCAAATTGTAAGATATCGGTTGTGAATCTTTGATACCGCTTCTTGTAAAAGTTGTTACGTACACATACATAGGTACACACAAATGTATTGTAACGTTTTCACGTATGCACTAGTATATCTTCGAGAGTACTACACGGAATTAATGCTATTAAGCGGTTCCGAACCGCCGTGAATTATTTGTATACGGCGTACTTCAAGTTTATTATTTTAGACGAAAAATTTAAAAATTAAAGAACTGAGCAACATTATCAATATTAAGAAATATTATAATACCTAACTAGCTAAAATTCCCGTTCTTTCCTTAGCTTTTACTATCCAAACTTTCACGCCCCTTATACGTCTTTGGGGGTTGATTTGTGAAAAACCCTTCTTTAGTGAGCACCTAGATACCAAAAGAAGCATCCATGCCAAATTTAAAGTTAATCCTACTCTTAAAAAAAACAATTGATGCGAATATATCTACTGCACAGAATTAGAAGTTCAAACCGTAGATATTCACAATGTGTTGCTCAACTTATCGTATCGGTGTTCGATATTGCTAAAGTTTCTGCATTAAATGAGATGTAATGTACAATGATTTACGTACATATACCTAGTTGAAATGATATGAACAGGACAGGTCCTTTGAAAGTTGCACACATGCATATGCTCACGAATATAAAGCGGCTGCTGCAGCTTTGAACGTTTGAACTTACTAATTCGCCTGTGTGCATTCTTTTGTGATAATAATAATACCGCTCACAAGCAAATGCATAGTACTACATGCATACTGAAGCTAAAAGGCTTTTCATTATGTAAATCTTAAAACAAATACAATATAAAACTTATTTGGATATAAATGGCAACAGAGGCCAACGCACGAGACGGTCATTTAAAATATTTAAAGGTGACCAGTTTTGAAGGGTAATCTTAGGGTAAATACCCAAAAGATAACTTAAAAGTCATTCCAGTTTTATAGGTTAAAAATAGTTTTTTTTAATTTGGACGTTTTGGACCAATTTGCTTTTTTACCTAACTAATAAAGGTCAAGGCTTTTGTACATCAAATTACGATTCAAATGGTGATTTCACACAAAACTTAAATACTTAACTTATCCTACGAATTTGGTGAGGTAGATATTTCTCTGTAATATTTATTCGCCGTCCACGCTTCGAATTTTCGCAACATTACATCGCCTCCCAGTTTTATTGCAAGCAATTTATTGTCACCCTAATGGTTCTAATTATTCAGGATCCAGGACAGATCTCGATGGTGATCTTCTCTCATCCGAATTACTTTTATTTGTCAGGCTAATACTCGTTAATTGCTGTCTGAGCGAAGTTATGGAGTGTTGTTTCTTTATTTTATTGATAAGAAGATGTAACATTAAATTTAAGCTATCAGTAATTTGAATTTTTTTATTATTATACTCGTAACTTTGAGTGGAAACCTAATAGGTTGAGTTTGATAATAAACTAGCTTTTGCCACATACTTTGTCAGCGTTGATTTTAAAAAGTGTTCTATGTTTTTTTAGAACGTGTTCTAGAGTCGCGTTGTAGGTCTGCTATAGGGTAGTCGATTGTTGGTTGCCCCCTCCCCGGCCTACAACGAAGCTCCAGTGGTGGCTCAAGATAGTGTTCTTTTCGAAAAACAATCCTTGAAGACACCAAAATACATAAGTTACCGTACAACGTCAAGCACTCTTGCTAAAAAAACTAGACATTGGCAAAATCATCACATACCCAAGATGGCAGCCATTTTTTTTAAATATAGAATAGAATAGAACGTGTTCTAACCGTGTGTTGCACTAAATCTAAACAACCGTTCACGTGGTTCATTTCTTCCCAATTAGTTTCTTATTCGATAGGTTTTCCATCTTACATCACTCCAAAAGTTTTTCGTGGTCGCAACAACGAACTTTCGTTTAAATAGCGTGGTGTCACTATGATAAGTAATGATTAATGAGCAACGTGAGAGACAGAACATCACGTTTATAATGGGGTGGTTAGTGCTTCCTGATCGTTCTAGTTCCCGTGTATAAAAATGTATAACTGATATTTATAATGAGGCGAAAGAAGTGTGTCAGAATTGTAGCATATTACATAACATTTTTGGCTGTCATGAGGACGTGAGAAAATGTTGTATGTTAAATACTCCGTAGCTGTCCCAGATTTTTATAAGAGATAACTGAAACATTTTTTTTTTCAGGTGTGGCAGCAGTGGCAGGTGTATTTATACTGTTAGGAGTGGGAATGATCGTTGGATGCCTGATATTGATACTGGAGCACCTGTTTTATAAATACACTTTACCTGTTCTGCGGCATCAACCAAAAGGAACGATATGGCGAAGTAGAAACATCATGTTTTTTAGCCAGGTATAAGAAATTAATTTTATTCTTGGTCTGCATTAGTACAAAAAATTATCAGCACCTCACCTTCCAGCAAATACATTTTCAACTAAAATACTTTTGACAGATAACAAATGAAGGTATCTCGTAAAATTTTAGTGCGTGAACTACCTACTCATAAAATTCTCCTGAGAACTTGGAACTTCAATATTAAGTGCTTAAGTTTCGTACAAACTAGACACTAATAAATAATAAAGTTACTAAATTACGAGTAACTAAGTCTAAAGTGTCTCAAGTCAAAGGCTTTACCGCACTTCTGGGACATTTTGTTTGCGCCACTCAAGCGTGAAGCCAAGGCGGCTTCTGGCTTCGTCATAACCCGACGACCGAGCTGCAGTTCAGCGGCTTTTAACGCTGAAAGAGCACTTGTCTTTGTAGACTAGACATAATCTACTTGAATTGCCATTGTTACATCTATCTCTGACCTAAAACATTTTAGTTTTGTCTGTTGTAGTCAAAGCTACATAAAAAGTTTTACATTACCACTTATTTCGTTTTTCAGAAATTGTACCGATTTATAAATTGCGTGGAATTGGTATCTCCACATCACGCCGCACGTGAGCTTGTCAATACTATACGCCAGGGACACTTCACCTCACTCTTTCAGAAGAGTGTCAAAAGGGTAATTAATCTTTCAACATTTAATAATGACTTACTTTATCAATGCCAGATTACAATAGGAATACACATTTGTTTCAGAAGGAACACGAACAGCGTAGACGAAGAAAAAGTAAAGCACAGTTTTTCGAGATGATACAGGAAATTAGAAGGTCTGATTACAAACTAAATTTTTATTAAGTGGTCAGGTAGGTAGGTACTGATAAGAAATTTTATTTATATGGTGTTTTCTTTTATTAGGGTACAGCAAGGACGTGACCGTGATCAATCACTGGATTCTATAAAAGAACACGTTGCCATAGAAACACCTGATGTGTCAGAGGAATTGACGGAGTCTAAATTCCTGTCACCATCTCCAGAAGTCCCCTCCCGCTCGCCTCGACCAGGTCGATCGCCTCGACAACTTCGTTCACCAAGAGGCCGTCGAAAAAGATGCAGTCTTGCAGGTCTTAACGTTCGAAGATTTAGCACAGATTCTGTCTTAGGATCAGACTCAGCCTCTATCTACGAGCGAACGAGTCTGAATATAGGCAGAAGACTAAGTCGAGACACAAGCTGCTTGACCAGTTCTCCTCCAGACATCAACACAAGGCTTCGAACGCCTTCACCTTTAGTTCGCAGAGCAGATGGATCTTCAACAAGATCATATCAAGACGTATCAGAAAGATCGGGAAATTATTTGAGCGTCGATGGTCCAACTCCACGAGTTAGCGTTGAAATTTTAGTTTCTCAGGAGCATGACGTTCCGCCGGCTCCACCTTATCCGAGAGTATCTCCTACAGGCGGAAGGTCAGAATTGTCGCTGTTATCGGAAGATGAACTTATCAGGTTATGGCGAAGTTCTGAAAGAGAAGTTCGGGAGGCACTATTGGCAGCTCTTCAGGAAAGGAGGGCGACGTTAGACCCAAAACAAGACCCCGGATGAACGTGACGTCATGGTGAACTTCTGGAAAGAAATTGGTCTGCGGACAATCGGTTAGCTTGTCTCATTGCTGTTCGTTATGGGAACGGTAAGGAGTATCGAGACACAGTGGTTGAGTTAGTGCCTTTTTACATTGTTTGATGCGGGAATGTCTAGCAAATGGTAGTAAAACAATCAGTGTTCATTTTAGTGTCTTGGTATTGTTATATTTGAAGGGCTGCCTTATTTTACATTTAATTGCTTCTTCAATTTTGGTCCCGCGTCAAACAATCTAAATAATGGTACTTGGTAGGTACTATTGAATTTGGAGATGTTTACGTCCAGTAAATCAATTTAAGATATTATTAGTAATGTAAAATGTAAAACTTGAAATAACATTTTTATTTGTAAATAGAAAAATATTAAATAGCTGTGACCAGAAAATTTAAAGTGCTTTATCCTATAGTCTAGTTGACGATAGATATTTTAATTGAATCATGAAAATAATGTAGAATAAAGTTAACTTGCTCGTCATTAACTACCTACCACCTTTAATGAAAAAAATGTTGTAAATTCTTAAAATTTTGTATTATTTAAAGGTGGTTTTAAAAGTATAAATGTAGTTTTATCTCTTTAGAGGAGTATTTAAAAATAATGCTGTAGGTACAAATATGAATGTTCCTAATTTTGGCATACCTGCATGTAATAATTTGCATCATAAAAAAATCTACTAGGTACCCTCAGCAACAAGGCCCTATCAAATCTGGTTTCTGTAATCTCAATTTTTTAAATAATTGTGTTTTTTTTAAATATAACTATTGTTTTTGAATGTGGTGTTGGTTCCTAACTTCCTATAGAATTAATGTTCTTAAATTTGGATACAATGAACCACATCATAAAAACATAACAGAAACTATAATCTTTATTGTCATTATTGGAAAACCCCATCAAAGGCGCTATCCTACATTTATCAAGTAGGTAAACAAATTTAATATAGAACCCTACAATAATCATTCGTGTATGTAGGTATACGTTTCCTTTAACTTGTATTGTTGCCTTTAAAATACACTGCGGTTTTAAAAGAAGTTGAGTTATTCCAAACTTTTTCGTTTTCGAGCTCTGTTCGGACTTCTGCAAAACAAAACAAACAAGTTACTCGGGTATTTCCTTAGTCTGAAATTTCTATCTGAAGTTAGCAATAGTTTCAGATTTTGAATTGACTCGGCTATATTATCTGGTAATATTAAAATGGGAACGTGCCTTTGTGTTACAGTTCTATTGTTAATTACAATAAATCACGAACATTTTCATGGTATGGACTTGAATAGGTAATAAAAAATAAAGAGCGAGAAGGATTTATAATGGATTGAAAGTGGTCTCCAATTATAGTAATCGGGGATATCAGGCACTGGTAACAAAATTAAATACAACGTACCTATGCGTAAGTTAGCACTGTATGAAATACACAAAAAGCCATCTGCCACTTTCTGTGGCACGATATAAGGTTGGCATTTTTAAATCCATTTTTAATAGCCGTTCATTTCAAACCACTGTAGCGACTATTATAATAAGTCCACGTCACTTTTTTAAATGGAACTACAATAATTTGGTACACCTATGTCAAGTTTATTTTTTTGTGTATATTTTATATTTTTTACGAGTAGTAGAGGATATTAGACTTAGTTTTAAGTAACTCACTTTTTTTCTTTTTTCGATTAATCGTGTTTATCAATATAAATCTAATTTTTAAAATATTTCGGTCTGTGATTTCTAAATGCAAATAGTCTCAAGAAAATATTTTAAACTCCATGGAGAAAACCTATGCAATGATAAAAAAACAACGTTCTTCTCTTTCTAGATCTATGCCGGAAATGGAAAAGGCAATATTTAATGGCCAGTTATTTTAAGTTAACGATGGAGCTCCGAGTCACTTGGTCATTTTAAAAAGGACATCTTTTTATAAAAAAATCTAGTATTAAATTTCATTTTATAATCTCTACCATCGAAAATATTGTTTTTGATATACCTAATTATCTCGAAATGGTTTTAGATATAGCCCTGCAAAAAAAAACTTGGCACACCGAATTATATATAGTGACTGGATATTGCTTTGAGGATAAGTAATGTTGCAGCTATTCCGCAACCGGTGTAAAAGCTTTTATATCATCACACATTTAATGTAGTTTTTACGTATGAATTGAAATAAAATAATATGTTTGTATAACAACAAAAGTACATAGTACATTATACTTAAAGTAAACTAACTTCGAAGAAATGAGTAACAAAACTGCCAAACTTATCTTGATAGGTAGTAAATATAAGAGTTCATAACACTTCTTCCTAGACTTGCACCCTAGATTTTAGTTAGATTTTTCTCTTTCTAAGCTTGTCTTATCTTGTATTTCCCCAGTGGCTTTCACTATATTAGCGATTTCTAAATACCTAGTACCTTAATAATAGTTATTGAATTTAAGAAAGAAGCAAGCAATATTTTCCGAATAGATTTTATACTTACGAACTGTTTTAAATACATACTTGTATTAATTTTGTAAATGATATCAGTTTTCTTGAATTTTAATAAATTTTCTATTTCGTTTTATATTTTACAATAATTAAAATTTCCATAATATCTGTAATGATGACACCATCGTTTTATTTATTTATCTTTCAAAAATGTTAATTGGCAGTATATTTAACGGACCAAAAAATTTTGAACATTTTTGGTATACTTAGTTACGTTACGATTCTATTGGATGTGAGTCATCTAGTGATATTTAAAGTCTTATGCATTTCTCTCTCTAATGTGTAAAATTATTATTAATAGGTAGTAAATAAAATTTTAATGTAAGTAGCCCAACAATAAATAAAAGTAAAGTAACTAAGAAATGGTAAAGCGTTTTATCTATATAAATAACAAATCATTGGAGAATACTCTTAAATCTCAAACATGTTATGGGTTTATATCATTGATTGATTACGATGTGAAAGATAACAACATTAAATTATGCGATAAATTGCAGGTCTAAAGGGAACTTTAATAAATCAAGATGTTAATAAAACTTTGCTTCTTTAATATGTGGTCTCAGATGAAAAATAAATTTATTTAAAAACTTCCCAGGTAGTCCAGTCACTTTTTAATTTTGTCAGGACCATTTTTGGGAGTATAAATTAAGACAACGTCGTTAGCGATTTTATAAAAGAAAAACAAAATGGTTTAGACGAATACCATAATTAGTAATTAAAAATATAATAAAGAGACGCCAATTTTATTAATAGACTTGGTATTTTATCTGTGAAATATTGTACATATACAAATGATTTTATAGGTATTTAAATACCTAACTAAATATATAATTCATAAATTGAAATTTCATTAATGGGGCAAACTTGTTACATTTATAAATATTTTATTAACAATGCTGTGGATTTATTAAATTATAAGAATTCAGCATTATTATAAAACCAAAGAAACTATAAAAATTGATTGTTATATCTGTTAACTTTTTATTTACTTTTGTATATTATTATGTGTACCTTAATACCTTAGCTTAATACAGTATGTTACTGCCCCTATTGATGGAAACAATGGAAATGATAGTTGGAAAATAAATAAAATATTTGTGCCAAATTGTTGGTTTTCATTTATATACAGGGTCTTTCTTAATATGCCGACACTTATTTATGGGGATGATCAGACCATCAAACTGAACAACTTTCTCTATGGGACGAACATCGAAATCGCGAAAAAAAATCAGCTGTCCAATACATTGGACTCAAGTAGTAGGTTTGCAGCAGATTTTTTTTGCTAATGTTGTTAAGTTTGACGGTCTGATCGTCCCCTAAAAAAGTGTCAGTATATTAAGATGGACCTTATATAATAACTACCATATCCTCACGACCATAATCGTATTCGAGGTGGACAGATATAAGAAATCAGAAATTAAAGTGAAATAATATATGATGTCACAAAATAAAACTAAAAAATACCATAAAAAATATGTATTATCGATACCTACTAAATGACGTGACCAATTAATAACTTATTCAGGTATACAATTAATTAATTGGGCACACAGCCGGTTAACAAAAAAATGGAAGAATCCAATCCACCCGAATAGCTATAATTTCCTTATTGGTACGTGACTTGATAATTGTCCACTTCTATAACTATCACAATTAAGTGTGATAATAATATAATTCTATCAATTATATTTATTATATTCCAATCAGTGACTTCACTACTGTGCTACTGGAATACAGGATGTCCCTACAAATATTTTTTCAGGCAGAACCATAGAATTCGATCCTTATGAGTTTGTAATAGGGGATATAAGAGACTATGTGATCGAAATGAAAGGTAATATTGTAAAAGAATAATCATTTAATAGGCGTCGTCAAAGAAAATAATTATAACAATAGAATTGTGCGTTTGGTAAAAACACAAATCGACGCATGCAACTATGCTGAATATGATTTATGCTGCTCTAGGTCTGTATGAAGACAAACTGCCGCGCACAGGGATCCTGAAAGGAAATGGAGAAGCTATAAAATATCATGTTTTTCACCTAACTTAGTAGCAGTTTTGAATAAATTTGTAAAAGTTATAAGTTTTTACTATCTTACAGAAGTAGAATATTGTGGTCGCTTTTAGTTTTCTTTCGAATACACACGGCGGGCGATAGATCAACCTTTGAACTTACTGTCTATGAACAAAAGTTAGTAAAGTAGCTCTGTCGCTGTGTGTACGTTATTGCATTATACAGGGTTTTTTAAGGGGATGACCAGACCGTCAAACTGAAAAACTTTCTCTATGGGACCAACATCGAAATCGCAAAAAAATCAGCTATTCCATACCATGGTGTCCTATCCCATACAAATGCATTTTTTGTAAAAAAAAATTCAATATATGGCGTTATGGTATCGATTTGTAATTAATGTTTACGTAAAAGTGTAAATTGTTACTAAAAATACATGATCTGACTACAAAAAAATCTCATGAGCCTCGGAAAATCAAGCAATTTACTTTGCCCGAAGACTGCCCGCGTTACGGCAGTAGCGTTCCATTGTTTGACGTTGGGCATCTGTACTGTATAGTATTATATAATCTGTGTCCATACTAAACAGCAATCCTACTCGAGCCAAATGTTTAGGACAGCTAAATTTTTTTTTGCGATTTCGATATTGGTCCCATAAAGAAACTTGTTCAGTTTGATGGTCTGATCACCCTCCAAAAAAACTGTCAGCATATTAAGTTGGACCCTATACACAGGATGTCCCAGAAGTGGTGGTCCAAAATGAGATAGACACATAGGTCCAGAAATGAACGGTTCAAAAGCTACAGGGAATTTTCAAAATTTTTCGAAAAAAGTCGATCAGGAGTGCGATTTTTGAATCTCATTCGGTGAGCTCTGCAGTTGAAAATGTCAAAATTACTCTGGAGATACGCATCTTTCTACTGCTGATTAGACTTCCAAAAATCATAATTCAGGAGTGCGATTTTTTAAAGTCAAATAAGCAGTAGAAAGATGCATGAGAACGCTTTTGTATGAGATTTAAAAACCGTTCAAGCTCACCGATGACATTCAAAAATCGCACCCCTGTTACTACAAACAAACTGATTTCAAAAAACTATTAAACATTTAATTTTTTTAAATTTAAATTTCATGCTTCCTAATGGTGTACCTTTGTATAATTAAAACCTCCTCGGATCCAAGCCAGAAGACAAAAAATGCCATACGAAATTAGAGCATGCAGGTTTCCTCGCGATGTTTTCCTTCACCGAAAAGCCAGTGGTGTTATAAATCGTACATAAATTCCAAAAAAATCATTGGTACGAGTCGGCCTGGACGGGGGTCGAACCATCGCCTCCTGCACGGCAGGCAAGGTTACTCGCCACTGGACCACCACGGCTTATAATATATTATCTATAGACTCTATAATATATTATGCATCAAAACTTGCTACGTAATAGGTATACTATATTTTATTCTTATTCCAATCGTAAAACAATTTGCATGGCAAATCAAAGACTTCGATTAGATATAAAATGATTTCATTGTCACACAACCTGTTCGATACAGTTGCCGTGGAACGGTGTCTCGATAATACTGTGTTATTTCAACCATCTAAAAATATTTGTGCATTATGAAGTGTAGTATAGTAATAGTGACAATTTTTTTAAGTATTTGTCAATCAGCGACTTCACTATTTTGCTTTTGGAATACAGGATGTCCCTACAAATATTTTTCAAGTAAAACTCCTTATGAATTTGTTAGAGGTGACATAAGAGACTCTGTGATCAAAGTAAAAGGTAATTTTTAATAAATAATAATGCAATTTATTTTTACTATATTCTTAAACAGAAGGTTGGTAGTTGTATCAGTGTAGATGACACACTGACCTAACATACTGACTGACTGTGAGTAACATACTGACCATCCTGAAAGGGATTGCGGTCGAGAGTTTATGTACCTATGTAAAAGTATGTTTAAATTTCTTTCTATAAATCATGTTATACTGAGTTTTGAAAATATGACTACTCCCTGGGAGTAGGTGTGAGCATGTTATTCTATGTTAATAAAAATATTAATTAGACACAGAAATAAAAAATATTTTAAAATTAAATTGCAAAACTACAACAAACAGATATTAATTTCAAATATTTTCAAGTGGTTGTTGTACCAACCGTTTCACCATAATGGTTATCACTATTATAGATAAATTAAATTAAATCACAAATATTACTAATTAGAATAAGATAATTTTTAATAGTTATGTTGTGTTTCGACAGATTGTGAACCAATTAGTATTTGGGGGCTGTATAGACATGGCAAAAGAAATCCTGGAACTAATTTCGGAAACAATGTAAAATCCACATTAAGCATAAGAGACTTCATTCAGACCAGTTACAAAAAAGGCAAATGTTCTCTCTGTGCTCAAGATATTGAAAATTTGCGTAATTGGCCTTTAGATCCTAAGATTTTCAATTACCTTGACCTTACTGATGATGGTTATGATGAATTGTATCGAATAGGAAAAAGGTGGAAAGAGGTCTTTCCGAAAATCTTTACAAATCTAAATGAAAATGATTATACAATCAAACCTGCATTCGGTTCGCGGATGGAAGTTAGCGCTAAAGCATTTGTCGATGGGCTCGACAGTGGAAAATTAATTATAGAAAATAATACTATTCAAGCAGATGTAATGAGTGTAAGTTTTCATTTTCATTGTCATTTAGAGACTTTTAATTCCTTGACATTATTATATTATACAGTTCTTTCAGACAATCGTTAAATGCAAATAGGCATCATTTTTTAAAGAATTTTTTTTAAACTATTTTTTATAATGAATAGTGATCAAATTAAAGTTGTTGTTAAAATGAATGTTAGTAAATCAAAATAATAAAATTAAGTAAAATAAATAATTAATATTTATTTTATATCATATTTTGCATGAATTTATTTGGGACCTCTCAACGAGTAAAGGCCTCCTTCATGTTTTCTCTATCTTCCAAAATAAATGCTTCTATCTTTTGCCTTTTAAATCCAGTTCCTGCCAGCTATTTTGTTTCTTCATCTGACCATCATAAAAAAGGTCCTCCTCAAAAGGTTTTCCTTTTTAGGTTATATAAATGTTATTACTATAATCTTTAATAATTTACATTACAATGTGTACCTACTCCAATATGATATAACATTTACAGCCCTACGCAACCTGTGGAAAATTTTACAAAGATGTTAAAGATAATCCGGAGACATACAGCGAAGTTCTTAAATATACCCAAACTGCAGAATATCTCGCAGTAAGTTTATACATTAGTTTTATTTTAGAAGCGTTTTATGATATAGTAAAATCTATTTGCGTTATTTTTGATCTCCGGATCTACTTGAATTACTTGACACAGATAAAATTAAACAGACCATAATGACTAATGTACTCTTCAACTGCTTCAGGCAAAGGATAGAATCCAGAGGCGACTAGGCATCGACTACATTCTCTCAGAAAGAAACATCACGGGCCTATACGACTTATGTCGGTACTTTTCCGGAAAGGATGGTAAATTCAGCCCCTGGTGTGCGCTATTCACAAAAGAAGATCTGATTGTTATGGAATACATAGGAGATATGAAACTCTACTATAGAAATAGTTATGGTTCACCGTTAAGTTCAAAATTTGGTGAAATACCAATGGCCGATTTGCTAAAGAAATTTCGACAAGCCAGAGATGGAAAAGGGGAAAAGTTCACTGGTTATTTTTCGCACGCAACCATGATCAATATGATTTACGCTGCTCTTGGTCTGTATGAAGACAAACAACCCCCAACCGCTGCTCACAGGGATCCTGAGAGGAAATGGAGAAGCTCGACAATATCTAGCTTCGCAGCTAACTTAGTAGCAGTTTTAAATAGGTGCGTTTATTGCTAAAATTATTAACGCATTATTGGATAAATAATAGCATTAATAATTTATGTATACCTTTTATTTCGAATGTAATAAATTTCTTCGTATATAAATGCAATTATTTTTCGTTAATTTGTGTTTTTATAATATTTTATCAATAATGTCTTTATTACATCATTATTTAAAAGTTTTTCCTTAGTTCCTTTTTGATAACCGTTTACGCAGGCTACTTTATTTTTTTGGAATTTTATTATCTCATTATTTGATTCGTTGCATTCATTGTGTCGAATAAAAAGTCCCTAAAAAGGAATAAAAATTTTTTTATATTTATAAATTTCAATTTCAGATGTACAAAAGGCGACGTCATTGATCACAACGTAGTGTTTTATCTAAACGAAGAACCTCTGTTGACACTTTGTAAACAAGGCATCTGCTCGTGGCAGGAATTCGAAGACAAACTGCAACCTTTCCTCAATACCACCATTGACTTTTGCGAGTTCGAACAACTGTATTTTGAAGATAAAACACCATTGCTCTTTAAATGAGTTCTATATCCAGAGTAAAAAATTAAATACATACTTAACTTTCTCTTATAGGACCAACGCTGAAGTCGCGAAAAAAAAACTAGCTGTTCGAATCGCTGCTTGACCCAAATGTATGAGACAACTGATTTTCTTTTCGAGTTTTCAGTATTTGTCCGATTGTAAAAGTTGTTCAGTGTGATGGTCTTAGTAGTTAAGTACCCTGTTTAGCATAATGTACCTAACTCAATTAATTTTACACTCTGTATAACGCAGTTTTTTTAAATCCCATATCAAATATTTCATTAAGCTATGAACTCATAGCCTCAGCTTCATCTGACAAAAAATTTCAGACAGGTAACGACGAAGCAAAATTCATACATTTCTTGTGAAACAACAATAAATTAGAATACTATTATCTATTTATGGTTTAATAATAAAGAAATAAAAATGTTATTCAATTCTACAGTTTGAATACTTATTAATATAATGTATGCTACTTAGGTAAAAATTACAAGCATACCCGTGACCAAGCTATCTAAGGCGTATAGCATACAGAAAGAATCGAAGCGGCGTCGAGGCACAGAGGATTGTACAGAGTAACAGCTACTAAGGAGCGTCAATTTTATTAGCCTATTCTTGTAGGGCTGCCTTAAAGGAAATAAATTTAATTGGAGTAAGTATGAAGCGTAGGTAAATGTTTTATGACTCAATTGTAAATTGTTTTTGATTATTTTGTTAGTTATTATTTGTTATTAATTCATTTTAGGCATGAACATATTAAAACAATTTACTTGTCTTTTGTAGTTCTTAGACATATTTAGTTGTAGTTAAAATAAAAATAAAAAATAATGAAAACATTGTTAAAATGATGCCAAGTTTTATTTCAATGTAGTATTTCTTTATAAATGTTTACATTACTCTTCCAATCGTTCATGCACACAGTGCAGAATAATTTACCATTTTTTTATTCGACTTCTACTACCTATAAACTAATAAAATAAAAATATAAAGCGTACTACACGGAGCGGTGACAGGCGCGCGGGTAAAATCAACGATGTGTCACCCCTAACATTCACACCTTCGTTTCGCCCGAAGTCACCCTCGGTCTCGTTGGTGAACCTCGTAGGTGAATGCGCGCACACAAACGCGCTGCGCATGTAGTGATGCGCCGCTTTTGCGAGCTTGTATGAAGCTGTCACTCTGTACAATATAATCATCTGTGGTCGAGGCGCGGGCACGCCATGGTGACCTTGACATACGGTCGACAATTGTATACCAAGAATCTGAGCGGCGCGCCGCTCAGTTTGGTATGATATACAATTACCGACCTTATGTCAAGGTAACAAAGGCGCGCGCCCGCGCCTCTACGCCGCCTCGACTCCTTCTGTACGCGATGCGCTTAAGTATAGGCCTAAGAATAGATAATAATAGTCATCATCAGCCTATCAACGTCCACTGCTGGACATAGGCCTCTCCCAAGGCGCGCCACAAAACTCTGTCCTCGGCCTTCCTCATCCAGTCGCTCCCCGCTACTTTTTTAGGTCGTCTGTCCAGCGGGCAGCAGGGCGTCCCACACTACGCCTACCAGTTCGCGGTCTCCACTCTAGAACTCTAATAGTACCGAGCTATTATTATCTATTCATATGGTATAGGTACAAATTCAAGGACGCCATGCAACAAGCATACATTATTATAGGTTTATTTTATGTTTTCTTTTATTTTTAGCTTTATTTGGGTAATAAAGGGTGTGGGAGTCCACAGACCAGTCTATGTGGGGGTGAGTTTGTGTGTATGTGAGTGCGCGCGGTATTTTTGCGTGTGTGGACATGCTTTAACACCAAATTTTATTTTTGGATTAAAAACTACTCAGTCACTTTTTATTTGCATTGGTAGACAATATTGTGCTATAGATGTCGTAAAGTCTAGGACCTTGAAAATAAAACATGCTAGGCAGGTATTTACGTCATTTGCATGATTCGCATTTTATAAATAAAACATTAATCAATTTTAATGTCATGCAACGCCAACCAGTTAGATATGGAATCGTATAAAAAGTATTAACACAGTTGCCGTGGGATCGTGAGTTGAAAATATTGTCTCTTCGAACATTTAAAATATACTCGTGCACAATGAAGTGTGATTTAGTATTAATAGTGACAGTTTTATTTAGTATTTGTCAATCAGTGACTTCACTATTTTGCTATTGGAATACAGGGTGTCCCTACAAATATTTTTCAAGCAAAACTCCTTACGAGTTTGTAAGAGGTGACATAAGAGACTCAGTGATTAAAGAACCAGGTATTTTTTTTTTCAATGAGTAATAAGTATTTTTTTAAAATTTTGTATCAACCAGTGTCTACCTGTCTTGAAAAGTCGTGAGTTTTTGTAGAGGTTCGCTGAAGTATTTAGATAAAAGACTAAAACAAACAGTTTGTTTACAGAAATAATTTCATAATTCATATTAATTATTAGGTCCGGTTGTTGACTTGTACCCAACTTGTACCACCCAAAAAGCAATTTTTGTATTGATCACCGTTTTTTTGTTTTTTTCTGTTTCAAAGAAGACACAAATAACAATATTGCTTCGTGTCATCAGACATTATAATTTTATAACTAATGTGAAAAAATAAATAAATTAAGTTAGCAAAAATATGACACTAGTGAATTTGAAGCACAAAAGCGTTATTATGAAACAAGTAATTACTTTATTTAGAATTCTGCAATTATGGTAAAGGTTGTAGAACCCTGTGGATTTGTAAAGGAACTTAAGATTTTGTTAGCATAAAAGTAAACTTTACTTCTGCAAATTCAAAATAATCAATCAATCAATCAATCAATTATACTTTATTTTACACCAAAAAAACATAATATACACAGAGTAAACAAACAGGAAATACAGAAGGTACAAAAATAGGCGGTCTTATAGCTAAAAAGCGATTTCTTCCAGACAACCTAAGGGCAGAGGAGAAGGTAAAAGAAGATTGGTAGGCGGTGTAGATTACAATAACAATATACATAACGTACACAAATAAAGTTATACAAATACAAACACACTGTAATATAAAATATATACATGATAAAATAAAACATATTACAAATACATATCCATACCTACATAATTATACAAAAGGACATACATAAATTAGTACTAAACAACAGTTTGCTTCCTTCCTTCTTTATCAAAGAAAGGAAAACATGAACCAGAGGTGACCAGCAGGGATAGACAATCAATGATCGAGGAAATGAGCTTTGACCTTCGACTTAAAAATAATCATATTTTAAAGCGATTAGAAGGCGATTTGAGGACGGGATTATACACATGTTATGTTTCTATAGGTTGTGAACCAATAAGCATTTGGGGGCTGTACAGACATGGCAAAAGAAATCCTGGAATTAATTTCGGAAACAATATAAAAACTACATTGAGTATAAGAGACTTCATACAATCAAGTTACAAGAAAGGAAAATGTTCTCTTTGTGCTCAAGATATCGACAATTTGCGTAACTGGGCTTTAGATCCTAATATTTATAAATATTTTGATCTTAATCATGAGGGCTACGACGAAATGTATGGAATAGGGAAAAGACTAAAACAAGTATTTCCGAACATTTTTACACATCTCAAAGATGATGATTATACAATCAAACCTGCATTTGGTTCACGGATGGAAGTTAGCGCAAAAGCATTTGTTGATGGGCTCGACAGTGGAAAATTAATTATAGAAAACAGTACTCTTAAAGCCGACGTAATGAGTGTAAGTTTACATGGCCCTGTACTATAAATATTTATTATAAATTACTGTGTATTAGGAACTCGAACATGACGGTTAAATTTATTTACAGCCCTACGCAACCTGCGGAAAATTTTACAGAGATGTTAAAGATAATTTGGAGACATATATCGAAGTTACGAAATATACCCAAACTGCAGAATATCTCGCAGTAAGTTTATGAATTTTTGCCCGTGAATAATTTGATGCTCTTTGTGGCAAATCTATCTGATTTATCTACATCAAAATTGATCTTCTTGATCTGCTTAAACTATGTACTAAGCAGACAGATTATATTAATATGTTAACCTTCACGTGGTTGGTTCATCAAACGCATACCTTTATGTTTAAATTAATTAATAGGACTAAAGTACTCCTCTTCAATTATTTCAGGCAAAGGATAGAATCCAGAGGCGACTAGGCATCGACTACATTCTCACAGAAAGCAACATCACGGGCTTATACGATTTATGTAGATACACTTCCGGCCAGGATGGAAAATTCAGCCCCTGGTGTGCGCTTTTCACAAAAGAAGATCTACTTGTTATGGAATACATAGGGGATATGAGACACTATTATAGAAATGGTTATGGATCACAGTTCAGTTCCAAATTTGGTCAAATACCAATGGCTGATTTGCTTAAGAAATTTCGACTAGCTAAAGATGGAAAAGGGGAAAAGTTCACGGGGTATTTCACGCATGCAACTATGATCGATATGATTTACGCTGCTCTTGGTCTGTATGAAGACAAACAACCCCTAACCGCTGCTCACAGGGATCCTGAGAGGAAATGGAGAAGCTCTACAATATCTAGTTTTTCGGCTAACTTAGTAGCAGTTTTAAATCGGTATGTAAAAAGCTAAAATTAAGACTAAATTACAAGAGTATAAATAAAATATTGATATAATGCGGGAAAAGTAGAAAATTTTGGAGGCAAAATTTGTACGTCAATGAAACTTTGATTTTTTACTTTATCTTGGCACTTAAAATTAGGATCTGCAGTATCCACCCAAAATTTAGGGGTCCTACCCGTTCCAGGGAGTACGAGTAGAAGGGACAGTACCTACCTTTTCTCGAAGATATTCGGCGTATTTTTGAGCGCTAATAACTTCGGTCTGGATAGTACCAGTGAGCTCAAATTTTCAGGACAGCATTTGATTATCACTCTCATAAAATGTACCCAATTTCAGCTTTCTAGGATTTCGAGAAGCACCTGTTAGGTCTTGATGATCAACAGTGAGTGAGTGAGTGAGAGAATGACGAAATCAACGCAGTTTGCGTATTAATTAAATCTAAAGTAGCAGGACTATAAATATGAAATTGAGTACATTTTATAGGAGTGATAACCACATGCTGCCCTAAAAATTTGAACTCACAGCTACTCCAGACCGAAGTTATGAGCGGTCCAAAATACGCCAAATCTCTTAGATACCTTTTATATGCTGCCGTCCTTATCATAATCATCGCAATCGACATTTTTGGAAAAATAGAGTTATAGGTATATTCGGAATCAGCGTAAAGAGATCTACAAGCATAACTGATCCAATTTTTTATTTTCTTATTTTAAATGTGTTTTTTTGATAAGCAAATTTGTCGCACTTGCAAACTTTCCATAGGTATTCTAAACATATGCAACGTAATAGCCATTATGATACTTATTTTAGTAAGTCATTCAAAAGGTTCTTCTCACTTACTAATAATAAGCACCGCAACATCGCATGCGGTTGTTTTGGCTAGGATTGTCACAGTTAATAATAATAATAAATTCTAAGCATAATCAACGCACTTGACTGTTACGTTACTCTTGGTGGTAACTTATAGACAATTTACTTAACCTCTACTAGTCATAAACATCATATTTGAGTAGATGCGATTGTTATGTTTAGAATTTATTTGCTTAGACAAAAAATATTACTAATCATAAACATTGATCCTAAACATTACCAACGCAACTAGCGCAAGTTCAATTATTATACCTGGGAATCAATAGCAGAGGGAGCAAATACGTTGGCAAATACGTTCGTTATGACTAGACTAGAATGTCACTTACATAATATGAGACGAAATAAAAAAAACTTGCCCTATTTAAATAAACCTTGTAATTTACCCGCATCAGCCAAAAAATGAGAAAAAGAGAAAGTTACTATCCTATGTTTTATTTCTGTTCATAAACTTTCATACACATAAAGTTTTATCAAAATCGGTCCAGCAGTTTTTGAGTCATCATCATCTCAGCCGCTGGACGTCCACTGCAGGACATAGGCCTCCCCCAAGGATCGCCATAACGACCGGTCCTGCGCTGCCCTCATCCAGCGTTTTCCCGCCGCCTTCACCAGGTCGTCGGTCCACCCTACGCTGCGCTTTCCGGTACGCGGCCGCCACTCGAGAACCTTCTTCAAAGTTGGACCTACCTAACTGAATAGTTTGTCCCAGGTAAACATAATCGTCAAAAACTTCGAGCGCAGAGTTTCCAATCGTTACAGGAGTGGGTTCAACATGGACATTTGATATGATCTTTGTCATGTCCATGTTCATCTTCAGACCAACTCGTTCGGAGGCTCTGCTAATATCATCGAGCATTCAACTGAGCTCTTCTATAGTCTCCGCCATGATGACTATATCATCGGCAAACCGAAGGTGACTTATGTACTCGCCGTTTATGTTGATGCCTAGCCCTTTCCAGTCCAGAACCCTGAAAACATCTTCCAGTGCAGCGGTAAACAGTTTCGGAGATATAACGTCTCCCTGCCTCACACCTCGCTGCATTAGGATAAGTTTCGAGTTCTGGTACTGTAGTCGAACTGACATAGACATGCGTTTTTGTACAAGCATTTAAGCACCTCGATGTACCTACCGTTAGTCTACTTGGTATCGCTGAAGAGACTGCAGTACAGCCCAAGTCTCAATCGAATCAAAGGCTTTCTCGTAGTCCACGTACGCCAAGCAAAGGGGTAGGTTATACTCTTCGGTCTACTTTATCACCTGCTGGAGCGTATGTATGTGGTCCACGGTGCTAAAACCCCTTCGAAAGCCGGCCTGTTCGGGAGGCTGGAAGTCGTCGAACCTGCGCGTGAGATAGTTCGTAATGACTCTCGAAAACAGCTTGTAGACATGGCTAAGAAGGGAGATAGATCTATAGTTCTTCAGCAGCGCATTATCACCCTTTATGAAGAAGAGCACCACCAGACTTCTGTTCCATGCCTGCGGCGTATTTCCCTGGAGTATGACGGAATCGAACAGTTTCTGAAGGGCCTTCAGAACCGGTTTTCCACCCGCCTTCAGAAGCTCGGCCGTAATAGCGTCATCACCCGGTGTCTTGTTGTTTTAGCCTGATTTGTAGCGGGTCTCCGTGTTGACGTGTATAACTGTCCATAGAATTTGTCAACCTCTCTCAGAAGCTCAGGCTTCAACGATACGATTCTGCCATCCTCAGTCATCAGCTTTGATAGCTGGCTTTGCCCAATAGACAGATCCTTTGCGAAGACTTTGGAGCCTTTGTTCCGCTCTATAGCCTCCCTAATACGCTCACGTCACAGACTTTGAAATCTGCATTATTATTGAGCTGCCGGTACCTATTCGCATCATCTGAAGACTGCAGAATCATCTCACGCCTTTCCTCCATGAGGATACTTTCAGGAGATACTTTCATTGTTTGAAGGATACTTTCTTTGTTTGTTAATTTTTTTGCTGATGCGACAAAAAGGTTTATTTAAAGAGGAGGTGTTTTTTTTATTTCATCTCATATTATGTAACCTTGACCGTGACCTTCTTACTAGTCATAAAGAACGTATTTGCCAACGTATTTGCTCCCTCTGCTATTAATTCCCAGGTATAATAATCGCACTTGCGCTAGTTGCGTTGGTGATGTCTAGGACATATTAATTGATTTATAATATTTATCCTAAGCATAAGTGACGTAATTGCATTTCCTAGACATAAGCCACGCAATTGTAACACATGCGATGGTTATGCTTAGGAAATAAAGACAAATTAATCTATGTTTACAATTCTAAACAACATTTTGGGGTTTATTTATATGAAACATTATTATTTAAGAAAAATGAATATAGCAAAAAGAAAGTTCATAGCCTGTTCTATATAGTCGATAACTAAAAAATAATAAATGTCTGCTAGTATTTTAAGAGTAAACAAAAAACGAAAAAAAAACTTTAGGCGCCATTTTCTCGAATTCTCCCTCCATGCAAGTGCGTTGATTATGATAAGAACGGCAGTATGGTAGTGCGCCGGAACAAGGTCCTATAAGCATGGGGATGGTCTCATTCGATTCAGCGCAAAAAATTACATAGATTATGATACTTCACTCGCTTAGTGTGTAAAATGTACATTTTCAAAATACCCCTGCCTACCCATAGGAACCCAAAATTTTGGGTGGACTATTTATTCAAAGATGGACTCGGAAGATCCGCATTTCTAGTGCCTATAATAAGAAACATTTCATTGATGTACAAATTTTGCCTCCAAACGGACATTATTTAGCTTACTTTACCTGCACTATGCAACTATGTTCGAATATCTTTTGTTCCAGCTAATATTTAATCATACTATTAAAGCAATGATATTAATGTTACCGTGCATAAAGCATATTTTTTTATAATTAAATGTTTTCACGCAGACGCCTATGGGGATCTGTTCTATCAAATCATTACCAGGAAGATGACTTGGCTAATTTTAATTACAGATGCGCAAAAGGCGACGTAATTGATCACAACGTAGTGTTTTATCTAAACGAAGAACCTCTGTTGACACTTTGTACACAAGGCATCTGCTCGTGGCAGGAGTTTGAAGATAAACTGCAACCTTTTCTCAATACCACGATAGATTTTTGCGAGTTTGAAGAATTATATTATGAAGAGAAAGCGCCAATGCTTCTTATATGATATTTTTCAAATGTTTAATTGTAACTACCTACCCAATGACATTTTTTGTGGGCTGTCTGTAAATATTTTACACTTTTGCCATCGTTAGACTTGAGTTTTTGACAAAATGCATATTGAGATCATCAAACAACTAGTTTTTACGAACATTATTCTCATGGAAAAAGTACATAATAAATATTTTTTTAATTTATTTTTTCCCATTTAATAGAATAGGCGGGCTGAAATGCTACTTTGGAGAACTTTTCCGACATATTTTAAGTCACATTTGTCCGATCCGCCCCACCCATACACCCCACCGACTAGAGTGCGAAAGAGACTACTGCAGCTTGGACCATTTTTATCTACATAAAATCGACGAAAAAAGCATTTCGTATTCCCCTGTTTCCTTCTCCAAAACTACCGAGTTTAATAATTATTTCAAGAATAATATGAGAAAGACTTTGGTTATTTCACTATTTCTGGATGTTTTGCTTTGTTTGTTTATATTAGTCAACTTTTTTTGCTGGATGTCTGAATACGGCCTGTAAAATTGATCATTTTTGAAGGTCCTTAGTTCATACAGTAATTAAATAATGCAAAAAAGCAAAACACACGGACGAAAAACGGAAAACGAGGGCAATTATGAAGTAACATAGATTGTTAAAAAAAATTTTGCTCTACTGTTATTATCCAGGGAGGAAACAGGGGAATATGTTTATATGGCAACTTTAGACAGTCTTACTATTACCACAGATTATATAATACTATACAGTACAGATGCCCAACGTCAAACAACGGAACGCGACTGCCGTAACACGGGCAGTCTTCGGGCAAAGTAAATTGCTTGATTTTCAGAGGCTCATGAGATTTTTTTGTAGTCAGATCATGTATTTTTAGTAACAATTTACACTTTTACGTAAACATTAATTACAAATCGATACCATAACGCCATATATTGCCATTTTTTAACTAAAATTTCATTTGTATGGGATAGGACACCATGCTATTACGTAAATGGGTATTGAACTAAGGTGAATAACATGACAGTATAAAAAAAAACGGAGCCAACATTGAAATCGCGAAAAATAAATCTGTTGTTCCATAGAAAACATCAATGGCTACTCGACCCAAATGGATGGAACAGCAGATTTTTTTCCCGATTTTGTTTTTGGCTCTGCTCTGTATCAGTTTGTTCTATCGGTTCAGTTTGATGGTCTGAAGCACCCCTAAATATATGTAGTAACGTATTTAATTTTACACCCTGTATACAATTAGATATTGTAACTTACTTTTTTATGCCCAAAGAGGCTCATCTAATTTGCATAAAATCGAAAAGGTTCTGTGTTTTCGAGTGATTCGAGTCTCTCTTTTTTTTTTCTGTGTTCAAGTTACGGAGAATTCTGTATAATAATTGTACTGTCATCTATTATTTTGTTCTTTTGATTTATCTTTTATCTGCCTAGACATAGAGACATATTTATCATTTCGATAAAAATCAAATAACTTATAAACAAGGGAGAATGTCAAAGTTTATAACCTTTAACGAGCCATTTGTTAAAGTAAAACTTGTTACGTACGTTTTATTAATAATCGTGCCAAGTTAATTTATCGATAACATTAAATTTTTAACCACTTGTTTTTATTGAAAAATATGATATGATGTCTTTTATATACTGTAATAACATATAATGATGTGTTGGCGCCCACATCGCCGGGTCATCATCATCATCATCTCAGCCGATGGACGTCCACTGCTGGACATAGGCCTCCCCCAAGGATCGCCATAACGACCGGTCCTGCGCTGCCCTCATCCAACGGTTTCCCTCCGCCTTCACCAGGTCGTCGGTCCACCTACCCACGCTGCGCTTTCCGGTACGCGGCCGCCACTCGAGAACCTTCCGGCCCCATCGGCCGTCGGTTCTGCGAGCAATGTGCCCCGCCCACTGCCACTTTAGTTCAGCAATTCTTTGGGCTATGTCAGCTACTCTGGTTCTTATGCGGATTTCTTCATTTCTGATCCGATCTCGCAGAGGAAACTCCGAGCATAGCCCTCTCCATTGCCCTTTGGGTGACTTTCAGCCTTTTTATGAGGCCTTGAGTGAGCGACCACGTCTCTGTTCCATATGTCTCTCTGTTCCATATGTCGCCGAGTATGTCGGCAAAATGAGACGTCTACGAAGAATAACAGCGCTCGATCCGTCAGGCCCCTACTTCAAGTCGATGCCGCCGAATGTGAGGCTACATGAGAACGATGCCAAATTTGTTGACGTAATTCACTCAGACGCAGCTATGTGTCAGTTGTTTTTTTTACTATTTTGGGTTACGAATGTTTGACCTTGGGCAGGCCGAAGAGGTACCTGTCATTTTGCCAGGTAACTTATAACCCTGCTATGAGATCACGTTCAATATGAATGTAGATAAGCTATTTATTATCAAACTTCTTATACGAGAATTCTAAATATAATTTAAAAAAAATTCTCAAAATTAGTGATTCCGATCGAAGTATTATAATTATAAATGACGTAACTGTTTTCATATTCTCACGCTCAGTTGCAGAAACGCTTATTAGAGTTAATCCTCCATTAAATCTCGTGCTGTCACTTTTTGTCTTGTTGATGTAGAAAAATCTTGCTAGAAAGATATTTAATGCAGGATTAACACTCATGTTTCTGCAACTATGAGCTTTATTAGTCCTCACAGTACTGCAACGGATGTAAGTACTTACTTGCGCAGTCTGCAACGGTGGGGGGCTTGCGGGGATACAGGCGGCGGATTTTCCCAAGATCTGTATGAAGATTTTGGGATCGACTGCGCATGACTATAAATACCGGCGCGGCGGCGGGACGCGGCGTATTACGAGCGTTGCCATACTGTAAGAACTAATATAGTTAAGCTGTGATATTATTTAGTTTTAAGGTAGTACCACAGAGGATTATAGTAGTACTATTATGATGCTTTTGATTATTAGGTATTTTTCTAAGTTTAAATTCTGAACAAAATTCTCCCTCTTTAAATCTCTCTATTGGGCCAATTAAATCATTAACACTGTCTTCGTTTTTTCGAAGACCTCTAAATACCGACCAGACCAGTTATACCTGAATTAAATTAGATACGATCAAACCCTGCGCTGCGACTTGAAATGAAAGCAATAAAGAAAAATTATATACATTTTCTTACAGATGGACAAGGTAAGAATGAGTTACTGGGGCATGTAGACTATTTCCCCAACGGGGCAAAAGAACAGCCGGGCTGCGTGGATTTAAATATAAAAGTAACGTCGGTCAAGCGCGGAGACTTAAAGGTTCTGCTTTACAGATATTTTTCATCCGTAAATCGTTATTAATCTCTTTGGGAAACGGTTCTTTATTGTTTGTGGGAAGAGCACTAGGTAATTACTTACGGTTCAAAGTTCAGGCTTTTTATTTTTACTTTACGTTTTTCATTAATGGGTATAAGACTATCGCGGCCTAGTTAGTTATCATACCGTACGATTGTTTGTTTATTAATATTGTTGTACCTATATTGTTAAGATCTGAGTGAAGTATGCAAAAGAACTTGTGACCGGCTTCTTAAGTTGCCATCCATTCAAACAGGCTCTAAGTACGAGCCTTAACCGGTCACTGCAAGTGAAACAAGCATCTACACAGAATGTGCATCTACTCAGATTGTAGATTCACCCACTTGTAGATTCTGCTGTGAAACAGGAGAAACTCCCATATACCTCTGCGAATGTGAGGTGCTCATTCATAGCAGGAGTCGCCATCTAGGTGGATACTTAATAACACCTACTGACATTAGGGATCTCCCCTCCAAAAGCATAACACGGTTCATGAAGTCCGTGGGTCTAGGAAATAACCTTTAGTTCAAGGATCATCATCATCATCTCAGCCAATGGACGTCTACTGCTGGACATAGGCCTCGCCCAAGGATCGCCATAACGACCGGTTTTGCGCTGCCCTCATTCAACAGGTTCCCACCTTCACCAGGTCGTCAGTCTACCGTGGGCCTACCAACGTAGCGCTTTCCGGCACGCGGTCGCCACTCGAGAACTTTCAAGGATGACAACTACAATATATCTGTCCAGGTCGCGGTAGCTACTTGGTCATTGAACAACTCCTAAAAACCATAAAACATGTTCTGTCGGTGTTTTGGTCCTTTAATAATGAGACGCATAATATAGCCTCAGTTTAGAATCTGAACAATATGAAAGTCTTGAACTAAGATAGCAGCTAGAAGGGAAGACTGCCAATGAAAAAAGCAGTACCAGAATGGTCGCCAAGGAAAAAGTGCAAATCTGTAAAAAGACCACTAGCACGATATATGGACGACATCCTAAGGGGCACAGGTCTGCAGTGTATCAGATTAGCACAAGACCATGACGAATGGCGCAATAAGACGGAGGCCTCACAGCAGTGGGTTAATGTGGGCTGATTTAATAAAATGAAACCCTGTATTGTTATTTTACAGAATCATAGCTAGCCACAGATAGTTTAAATTTTATAACAACATTTTCTTCAAAAAGCCTTCCAGACTCTTCAATCACTCAATTTAAAATAGCCGGGAGACATTTCAGTGATTAACCTCCTCTCTCCCTCCGTCAGTCAGTGACAAAAACAAGGGTCCCAGTAATTTATGAAATCGGTTTTTTAATGCTTGGCTTAACATCTGTACAGCTATCATTCAATTTCGCTATTTTAATTGGTTGAACGATGGGGTTTGAATGGAAAACATTCAATTAACTGAAATGGTGAATAATTAATTATTTTTAATTGATTATTTTTATAGCGTCATTGATGGCCGTTTACTATTTTATGTTAGTACCTAGGTATAGTCAAGAGTAATAATTATTTTTCTATTGAAATGTTACAAACTCAACAGTATAAAATCGGATAAGTCGTCTCGTCCCAACATCGGTATCAATTACCTTTTTTCTACAACTAAATTGTACTAGCAAATATCGAAAAAAAATGGTATGAAGATAAATAAAAATAACGCAAACACAGTAGTTGTACTTGTAGTGGTAGTTAAGGTGAATAAAGCTGTCACTGTAATTTGAAGGAGCAGTACCTATGATAAACAGAGATATTACTAAATACGTTAAAGCCTAAATCCTTGGCTTGGTACAAGTATTTTAGCTTATTCATGTTTAAATCTGATGCTGTCAATGTCATTAGTTTGAGCAATGTAAGAGAGAAATCGTTAAAAACGTTAAAGTCAAAATAATTTTTGGTACAAGCCATCCTTGGTCTCGTCTCGGTCTTAGTGAGTACTTTCAATGAAAATTTAAGCAGACGTATATAAATTGTTAACTGGAACGAATAACAAAACATGTCGTATGGAAAATCCTGCTGAGGAGAAAATCTCACTCGACGGAGAGTTGACCACTTGTTGGATTCAAGGTAATTTTGCCTCAAAGGTTATTAGGTTTTCCACAACCAGTTCAATAAGCGACCTAAATACATAGAACAGAAGATCTTTTCTCATAAAATTAATTGTTCTTTATGTTTTGTTAGTTTTCAGCGTGTTCACACAAGCGCAGCATTAAATATTACATTGAAGAATTAGTTAATCCATCATGCGTATTTCTGGGCGTTGCGTGCAATTCTTATAAAGAATTTATAAAGGTAATTATTTATACAACCTCGTTAGGTAGTCGAAGTTTCTATTTTACATAACATACATAACATATTAAACAAAGGTTTTTAAGAGGATCATCAGAAATTAAACTAAAAATCTTTTTACGGGACCAACATTGAAATAGCTAAAATTCAATTTGATCAGAGACGGTACGATAGAGAGTGACCGACCGGTTTAGGAACTGAAGTATATAAAGTCATTTGGTATGTGTATTATAGTATTTAATAATTTTCAGTAATATCTTTAATACCCTATAATATTTTAAGATTTATGGCCAATGATCGGAATGACGGGGGCAAACATAGTCAAAAGTATGGATACGCCTGGATATTCCCGGGATTTAATAAATATGGATAAAAATTTCACGGGATTACTGGGATTACCTATTTAGATGTCTGTGATGTTTGTAGTAACCTCTTTAGAAATTCTGAAGGAATGTTTAGTTTTTATGATGACGTTTTGTCTTTTCAATAAATGGAGTCTTGCAAAACGAATTTATTTTCTCATATTATTTTTATAATGTCAAGAGGAGTTTTTTTAGCTAGAATGACCACTTTAGTATTCAATATCTTAGCCATTTTTAATGATAGAAAATAAAACACAACTTTTCTCGTGATTTTTCATAGATTATTTTGATGCTAATAATAAAAAGTGTTGGTCAGACTCATTCTACATTTAAATAATCCCGGGACTATTAACAAAAATCCCGCGTTTCCGGGAATCCCGAGGCATGTCCATGTTAATGACAATGATCATTCCGACCCGACATTCCGATCACTGTTTATGGCTGAATGCAGGGAAGATGTTCTTAGTGCGGGGAAGAGTCGGAATATTGTGTAAGATTACAACCATTATCTACACCACGACAAGTAAACAACACTGGCTTCTTTTTCTTCACCTTTCTGTGGTAGGTACATATTTTTGTTATCATTATTTAATTTTAAACTAGATGACCATGGTGAACTTTGTACCGCCTTAGCATCTTCCCGACCCACACTTGGCCGTTTTTTTAACCTATGTTTATCACGGATAATGTAGCATTCTAATGGTGAAAGAATTACTGAGATCGTTTGAGTAGTTTCTGAGCCTATTCAATAGAAACAAACAAAAAAAAATCAAATCTTTCCTCTTTATAAATCAACAATTGCTCAATTGCGATGGTAAATCAACACTTTTCCTCCAAAAGCCTATTTGCCTTAGCTACAGTTTCGAACACATTTCAATGTTTCATCAATCTCGTCATCGCCTACATTTCAAACTTAAAAGAAAAAAAAAAACATAAATTTGTAAAATACTATTTCAATATCTGGAATCTGAGCTATGAAATGTGGTTGAAATTAGTTGGACACATTCTGCAGTCTAGGAAAACGTAGTTTATAGCTCGTGAATAACGCGCTAGTAACCCTTGGCAATTAACTCGGTAGAAATAATTAAATTAGCAATTTATTACAAGCAGACTACCCTGATTCACAGTTTTTTAATTCCCAGTGGAAACTAACTTTTCTCTGCTTTACTAGTATAGAGAAAATTTAATCATAACGTAATTAAAATACTTAATTGAATGCCGAAATCAATCGAATTGATTGTCGATGGTCTCGCCTGGCAGCACCATTAGTCTTGTCTCCGCTATTGTCCCATGGGGGTAGGCAGAGACAACGGCCCGACACACGGTACGGTATTGACACACATATTTAGCCTCATTCACCTTTTTGTGGATTTCTGTCGATTGATGGTGCTACGCACTACTGCATTTTCTGTAAAGGAAAATATGAGAAAATGCACATGCTTCAATTTCGAGGCATGTAGGCTGAGACGTCGCCACCTTTTAATGGACAGTAAATGTCCATTATAAAGTGGTGGTCTCAGTACCTGTTAAACAGGACTGTGATTGGACCATAATAAAAAATGAATAAAAATCCATTTAGGCCCACTTGCGCCAACCACGGGTCAGCAATTTACTCCGGATAAAATGGCTCTTTCAATTGTTTTTCTATACAAAAAATCATGGGTTACCATCTTAACCTGGAGTTTATTGCTAGCCCAGGTTGGCCAAGTGGGGCTTAGAATGTGGTTTTCTGAATTTATTATTAAGAATATTCCCTTGGGTAATAATAATCGCAAGCTTATATTATTTAATAGTAACTAATGAATATTTGGTTCACGTGAAATACTGAAAGTACTTTTGATTTTGGGAAGCAAAGGCTTTAATCGGCGATTTGTGAAGGGATATTTCAACGTCACAGTACCTCAATCAGATGGCACGGTTAATTTCTTATTGAACGAGAATCAGTGAGTGTTGTAATTATTGCTTAGCCTTATACCTACGTACACACGGCGACAGATCATCCTACCCATAGTTGAACTCTAATGTTCATGGACATAAAGTCCAACTATGGGTAGGTTGATATGTCGCCGTGCGTACTTGCTTACTGATTATAGGGAAAGAAAGATTTGGCTATTTCGATACCTAAGTTATTGGGGGAGGATGTGGCCTGGCAGTGGACGTCTTTTGACTGACATGATGGATCTCTTCCAGTCTAACGACGGTTGCAATTTTATTATTTTACCAATCACCATTGGCTCCCCCATGAGAGAAGCCTTTCCCATGTAGTGGCACGCATAAAAATATAAGGTGATTTCGCAAAACTTCGGGGATGATTCTGTAATTATTGTTGCTTTATAACTTATTGTATGATCAAACCGAATAAAATGGGCCTTTCCTATATAGTAGTGGATACTGTAAGAGGTTGTTTGTCGCGGAGTTTGGTACTGGCCGCTTTAGTTTAAGTTTGGAACGCATATCAAAAGAAACAAAGATTGGAAGCGTTTGTATTTTGTCTAAGATCCGGGGGCGAGGGGAGTTGACATCATGTTTCTTGATAAATAAAACGATCTTTTATATTAATAAATCTTGTTATAATTACACCACCACCACTGAACTAAGCCCCGTCACAGTACCTTGATATACACTAAAGATTACTTCATTATGTGAAGTAAAGAAAGAAAAAATATAAATTTAATTCAGCATAGAAGGCCAGAGCATCGGTGCCGCGTTGCGGAGTGCTATGGAAACTCTAAGACTACATCACGTACTTGAAAAAAAGACGGACGTAATCTCGTCTAATCACGAGTGAAGCAACCATTTATATTTGTGTGCGTGCTGACGAACTGTCTCGCGGTGCATAATTGTGGCCGCTCTGCAGCCTATAAATGGATTTTAATGTTTGGCATGTCGTTACTTTCGTAAAAATTTGACAGTGGCTTAGGGTATATTATTTGATTACCTATGGCGTCTGCGAATCAACGGGGGGTGAGGTGAACCCCCTGAGGCGAGAAATTTTTTTGCTTCGACTAGCTAAACAGTAGCGATTCGGTTCTGGCACTCGCCGGCCGCTGCCGCGGCGCGCTCGCTGCGCTCGCTCGGCTCGTGCGCTGAGGTCGCAAGAAACCTAACATGCTCGTCGCTTCGCTCCTCGCTAACCTAACCGACTGAGTTAGATCTGGGGTCTAAAAACGCGTTTTCAAAGTTATGGATTTTCATGTATAGTTTTTCAAATTATGGATTTTCATTACTATGGCAAATAATGCTATATATTTTCATATTAAACATTTTAATTGCTATACGAATTAACGTTATGTCATGTCTGTTATGGATTTTCAAAATATGACTTTTAAATGTATGGATCCTAAGGGACATTTTTAGTGTCAAATTACGTCCGTGTTATTTTCAGGTCCGTGGACTACACACTCATAAATATTTTATTGCTTCTTGGAAATGATGGAATAGGATTATAGGAAAAACATTTTTCTTGATCCATTCCCGTTTTTGTGGAAAAGAAACTAAGAAAGAATCTCCTCTACATACACAAGTCCGACCTAACCAAATATTGGACTTTGTACTTGAATGCAGAACCAACACGAACGTGAGATCCTGTATACACTAAGCAAGCAGTACCGATACTAAGTCAACGTGATCGAGATAAATACCTGTCTTATATCAATAGGCCTGCCTTAAATTTTAACTGCTTATTTGTCTAATGGTTAAGAGCAATGGCTCTTGACACGGAGGTCGTGGGTTCCATTCCCACCTGTAAAATGTTACTTTGTGCGTCTTTCCCCAGTTGGTTAGGACATTGCAGGCTGAATCACCAGATTGTCGGAAAATAAAGATGATTCCGTGCTTCGGATGACACATTAAGCAGTTGGCCCTGGCTACTATCTCTGGTAATAGTAGTCGTTACATTAAAAAAAACACGTCAGATGTCATAAGGCAGTTTGATAAATGTGTCACCAGGGCTTGCCGCCCACACGATAAGAAGAAGAAGAAGTAAATCTTACATTACCGATTTAATTGCGTCATATTTGGCATACCTACATTGCTTGCTTTGGTCGCTACATTCAATTACATTTTATATAACAAGGACCTCGTCTCAGCACGCTGCTAACGGGACCGAAAAAGTGTGTTTCATTCTTTTACATTACTTCTTAGTGACCGAGGAAATTTCAAAGGACTGGAATGTCAGCGGCAATGTATGGCAGCCGAGCACAACTGAAGCATACTAAGGTGACATTATAGATGTGCAATTTTTGGGTTTTGTTAATGTATGACGTGGTGAGTCCCTGACGTGTTAGTATGTCATTGGCTAAATTTCAAAAATAGGGAGATTAAATCAGGCAATGTATGCCGAAATCAGGCCTGACGAATTGGAAGTGTAAATGTACCTTTATTTTTAAACTATCCTCATTACATCTCTGTATCACACACATACACAAAACCCAATCAGGAAGTGAAAATCAGATCTATGCACATGGAAATAACTTACAGCTTACAGCCCCGGAAAAGATTAGTCCAAAAATTTACGATCCCCAAAACCATTACATTAGATTTGGTTTTAGCGCCATCTGTTACGTTTAGAACAATTTATGAAACAAATGGCTTCGGGTTATTTGTAAGAATATGCGAGGATTCTCGTAGTAACTAGTTTTAGTAACGTCTGATAGCTGGCGCTGTTGTAGACATGAAAGCCTTGCAAGATGATCAATCATGCAATACTCTTGGGAAGACCATGGGACGCTTGGACAATATAAGGTCTAACTAAATTAACTATTTTAAGGGGATGATCAGAACATCAAACTGAACAACTTTCTCTATGGAACCTACTATTCCGTTACAAATATTCATATTCATCATATAAATATTTTCCCCTTGCCGGATTCGAACCCGCTATTTCCTAGTAGTCGGCTAGTTCACCTGACCTATCGGGCCATCTTAAGGGATAATTTTATCTTGCATTTTTTCGCTAATCGGTTTCTTACCCCGTACCCCTAACTGCTTTCATAAAGACGTGAGACGTTTCATAAAGGCGCAGTATGAGAAAGTTGTGGTACCTACTCATGAGATACATACTAAGTGATTGTGTTTGATGGGTGGAATAAGTACGAGTATGTGGTTTAAAAGTTAATAATACTCTTCCTTACTAGATAACTAGAATAAAGCGACCTTTCTCAGCAGTGAAGTTCAAAGATACCAAGGATACTATAAACTAACCTGGGCAGTTTTTTTTTTGCTCTCATCGGTTTGTTCCCATAGTTAAAGTTGTTCAGTTTGACGGGTACACCTCTTAGTTTAAAAGGATGCTAATGATATATATTTCATCCTGTATAAGTCCTCCTATTGCATAAGGTGTTCGAAAAAGTTTTACATTCAACCGCCTGCTGAACGTCAACCGTCCCTCATTGAGAATGCGTTGTTGTGGAACTATTAAATAATTCGTGGTTGTGGTCTCCAAGTTTCGGGTGACCATGAAAATTTAGTGAAATATTTTCCTTCTTCAAGTTTCTTCTAGTTTCAATAACATAATCAAAGTACGTAGGTTCTACGAACTAATTCAAATTGTAGCTGCATCCTTGACCCTATCGATCGCACTTGATGCCCTAGTTCCAGTCTTTGCTGGGTAAAACTTTGTTTTACACCCAACTTTATGAAAAGCTCTGCAGTTTACATGGAAAAATATGGAAATGGACGTAAGTTTTACAGTGTTGGGTGTTATGTTATATTACGCTGTTTAGAAATTGATGTTATAATATTATTCGACTTTGTAATGTTTTGTTGGAGGTTTCAAAATTATAGCCCCCAATAATGAACCTCTAGAAAAGTCTACTATTTCGGAACCGGTCAAAACTAATCCGATTTTCATGTTTTAGTTTTTTAATCGTCTAATAAAATTGACGCTCTTATACTCAGTTGCAGAAACGCTTATTAGAGTTAATCCTCCATTAAATCTCTTGCTAGCTTTTACTACGTCAACAAGACAAAAAGTGATATCAAGAGATTTAATGGAGGATTTACTTTAAAGAGCGTTTCAGCAAATGAGTGATGTCTAGTAAAAAGTTGTAAGAAACCCAAAAATGACAATTTTAAAGAAAAAATGCTCTACAACTTGCTAATAATGAAAAAATAGGGCATGCTCTTTACATTGGGGAATTTAATTTACCTTTGTGAAAGATAATATTTGTTGGTGACTGCGCTCCATACAAAAGAAGTTTGATTCTATTTTCAATCCTATTAAACCTATTAAATCCTATTAAATTCAATGTTTTTTTTAACACGATCCAGAAACGAATATCCTTGTCTGTGGTCTGTCAGATTTCCGTTATATAATGTATAGTATCAAAGTTAAACTGGAACAAAGAATTTCTATACGAAAAAAAACGTAAATTTTTTAACTGTTTTAAGTCTGAAGTGTTTTAAATTAACTACATTTAAAAAAATATCTAAATTTAAGTAGTTTTAACGGGTTCCGAAACATGTACTTTCAGTTACTGGACTACACGTTAAATTAATCAATTGGTTTACAGGCACTATGGTTCTTAAAAGAAGGTCGTGGGGAAAAGGGTCCGTCTGTTCATAGCAATTTTGAAACCAACGACAAAGCCAGTAAGTTTAAATTCGAATGCGAATTTCTATGAGGTCTGCTAATCTCTAATCTCGATATGCTTGCTACTATGCTGTAGTCTTTTGTTTTACGCCGCACCTCGATTTATGATCGCTACTGGTGCTCTTATCTTTTAAGGGTTCCGTACCCAAAGGTGAAAACGGGACCCTATTCCTATCCGTCCGTCCGTCCGTCTTTTCTACCTATTTAGGGCTGTAACTTCTGAATCGTAATAGCTTGACAGTTGAATTTTTACAAAATATAAGTTATTACGGCGGATTCGTTAACAAAAGATAAAAAATAAAAAAAGTAAAAAATTAAGGGGGTATCTTCATCTAGTTTTTATCAACTTTTTTTCTCTCTGTATTGTAAAAACGGTACCTAATACATTCAAGCGTCAAACTTGGTGTCATTATAGAACATACTCTACAGTATAAGAAAAAATAACAGATACTCGCCAAGCCGGCCAAGTGTGAGTCGGTTTCGGTGAGTGTGTTTCGGTTGGTCCCGGAGAAAAAAAAACATTTTTTGTGAGTTAATATGTTATGTGGTGATGTGGTATGGAACCCTCGGTGCGCGAGTAGCCCGACTCACACTTGACCGGTTTTATTTTTATTGATTTGCGACGCACCTCTATATGCTCGCTATTGGTATATATGGTGCCATAGACTTAAACTCTAGCGATAGACTTGCCCTTGCATCGAAGCAACATGTTCCACTGGAATGAGGTGTCCGCACCTGATTGATGTTCCCGAGTTCACTTCGTCACTGTGGCAATGACAGACCGCAATGTGTCATTTTGTGTTGTTTTGTGTGACATGTTGTTTGTTTGAACGAGCTTGTCTATCGCTAGAGTAATATGTCTATGGAGCGTGCAAATAAAACGAATACTTAATATATTTATATATAATATTCGTGAATCTTTTACACGGGTGTATCATTAAATAATTCCTTTATTTAACACACAACAAATATTAACATACAGTTTATTACACCTAATTGATTAACATTTCTGTTTTATGATGAAAAGCTTATGTGATTAACAAAACCATTCAAAAACTAACTTTACGGTGTGACTTTTAAGTCTATTTTGACGATTTATTATGTTTGTACAAATAAATTACTTTAAGGTGGTAAGTGGTTAGCTAAACAACATACTTCTATACATAAAGCCCATCACTACGATATGCCTCTGTCTCTCCCTACGGGACCCACACATACTAACAATATTACCTCTACTGTCACAAACTTTCTTTTTATTTTATTTTTTCGGTTAACATTAATTCTGCTGAATCATCAAAAGTTTTGGTCGAATCACTGTAATTGATTTCGTCAAATTGACATTTTAAAAATGTATTTAAAGATAGGAGAAATCTTTATGAAATCAGAGGATTTTTAATCAGAAGCATAATATAATATTTCAGTATTATTTCATAGTTTGCTATCTCATTCAATAATATCGATTACATTATTTTGTATAATCGTAAATTTGGCGTCATAAGTTTTATTTTCATAATCTTGTTTTTCATTTCATACTCCATCAATTTAAATATCTATTGTGTCAAAGCGTTGATTAAATAAGTAGAAGGTAAATATTATCTTAATAAAAAATTGTGTACGTATATGACATCAACTGGATGCCTTTACAATTTCAATAACTTATTTAAATCTAATAATTAGAATCTAACAAAAATAATGTGCTCATGTATTAACGTAATATGATATAAGTCGTATTGTCTATGTCAACTACCGATATCTAGTGTTTGCTCAATGTATGAGGAACACGTTTTTATGAACCTACACTATAGTACCCGCACTTATAACAACAGTAAGATCAAGTAATGTTGATTTGTAATTGTTTACCAACCATGTTTTTTGCTATTTTTAATGTTTGAAACAATGAGGGGCAAGATTTATGTCATCTCAACTACTACCTGAGCACATAAAAAGCAAACTAGGCCTGACATACTGAAATTCTTGGTGTGACCGTTTTCGAATTCAGTAATGTACCTTAATGTTGTGCTCCCAGTACAAAAAAATTAAAAAGAAATAACACTAAAAATGTAACAAATTATTATTTTGCCCCAATGTTTTGCCCAGTGGCTTCGCATCTTGAATTTCGACTAATTTTGAGGCCTTTTTCGGTGTTTTTAGAAAAAGTGAAACTGAAAATATACTTAATCCACTGGTGGATCAAGATAGTGGATCCTACTGGACAGAGGGTAATAAAATTATAGTAAGATTATACTGAAACTTGAATTTGTACAAAAATTTTACTAAAATCATTAAACGGGGCCTAAATTTAGTACTGAAAAATGCAAACTGCAAATATACCGTTTGATAATTTGCGATAGCTCAACAATTCTGAAGATAATTCAGAAATGCAGATCGGAATAGAAGGAGAATATTTCAGCTCTTGCCACGTGATTTTTTTTCATTTTGAACTTTATGAAATAATAATTATCAATAGAATTTGATTTTTATAGAATTAAAGACTGATTAAAAATGTACCTAATGGCGAACGTGGACATGGCATTTTATTTTAGTTGACTTTACTAGAAAATGT